>CM057826.1:92144869-92762369 GCA_030068075.1 Paguma larvata | reverse complement strand
ACATTCTAGAGCAGAGTATACCAGTAGTTTCTGAAGGGGCCTTCTGGCTCCACAGGTAGAAAGAACACGATGGTTCTACCACCAGAACTTTCATGGCTGAGCTGATACTTCATCATGGCACCACCGCTGCCAGAGCCAGATAATTGGCAGCAAGAGTGTTTTCTGTCGAAAGCTACCCATCCATCGGAGCAGTGGGCTTTAGAACAGAACATTGTCTACTACCACACAGGGTGGTAGAAATAGGGAAATAGTAATCAGAGAAAGGGAGCGACCGGGAGGCAAAGGGCAAGTAATATCTGGGAAGAATTATCAGACAGGCTTTACCACCTTTATAAAATATGAACAACTGTATTGATCTGAGAAAAAATCGTCACCCTTTCAGCCTTTTCTAAATTGAGATGATAGCACTGTTGTGCATTAAAAGATGTTATCAGTCCCAAAGAGCAAGTATGGCCGTACACCAACTAATATCTGCTAAAATGTACCTGACTGCATTGGAAATGTTGCAGCAGATTGGTATAGCCGGGAATAATGAACCGCTGCACCCCATTGAAATGTAATTACACAGCCCTCTTGTTCTTAAACCTATAAGGTGAAAGAAAGATGAATAGTGAAAGTAAAAACCGCTGACCCTTCAAAGTTTAATTTACGTTATGCATTCGCTCGCCCTTCTGATAGGTTTTAGAAAGGTCATAATTTAGGGTATTTTGCAGTTGATAAATGATCTGTATGTTTGTGTTCACACGCACCGATTGATTTGTTATAGCCAAAATATTGTTTCTATAACAGCCCAAGGGCCCTTAACTAGACAAACGGCGAACCAGAATCCAAGGGGAGGCACAGGGAAACCTGGGCCTGCTCAGAAGGGGCTGGCCTTTGCCCAGGGACTCCAGGATGATGGAGTGGAGGGCGTGGGTGAGGATGCAAGGGCGAAATCGTGGGAGGAGGAGGTGGTGGCCAGAGCAGATGGAGCAGCGGCCTTGGCTCTTGGCAGCCCGTGGGCCTGGTCTCTTCAACCCTCTCCACCCGGCGTGGGTGGCTTTCACTGCAGTCGAAGCAAGTCTTGTCAAGACTTTCAAGTTGAGCTCCCTTCGGCGCAGAGTAAGCCAGCGGGGTTGTTAGGGCAATTTTCCCACCTTTCCAGCCTTGGAAGAGGCTCCTGTTTCCGGGCCCAGTTGATGCATTATGCATCAGGGCTGCCTGCAACTGACAGCCCCTCAGCCAACGTCGACTTGAAAAGCAATGGTGCTAATCAAAGCCGACACATTTGAATGTCCAGACACACACACAGAGAAATTTACTAATCAAAAAGTGTATTTCCTAGGGCTGTCTCCAGAGAAATCCGCGGGAAGAAATTGGAATAATTTATTAGCTTACAAGTTTTCGTTGACAGTTAGCCCAAAGCTATTTATCTCTGTAATAGAGAACGTCTCCAATGTGGCAAAATTGACCAAATCAAACAGCTTTGATCAGAAAATGAATCTGGCAAGCCTGCCTGTCGGAGGGTCCCAGGAGAAAGGGGGGAAACAAACAAAAAGATTTAACAAGTGGTCAATAGGAGAAAGAGAGCAAGAGAAAAGGATTGGGGAGAAGAAAAGAGCCAGGGGGAAGGAGGCAGAAAAAGAATTTTGCAAAGCCACAGGCCCAGCTCTGGAATGAATTGTTGAAGAAATAAATGATGTTTCACATCATAACATTTAACATGGTGCTTGTGCATATCTGAGCCCTGCAGCCCAAACTGAGATGTGATTTTTATGGTAACAAGATGATGACAAACTGCAGAGGGAAGGGGCTTGCTGTCAGTGTGGCGGTGAGGAAATAAGCGCGGGGAACCCGGAGCAATGACTCTAGCTCTGACGGCCCCAAGACCACCACTGACCTGTTTCTGAGAGGCAACAATGATGCTGATTTTAAACTTCTGCCTCCGGGGCTATGCACCAGGGGCTTGCCCATCAACTACCAAGTTGGACTCAGGGATGAGTCCAAAGGTAGAGCCCACCTGTAGTTTCTCTCCTTGCCCTCCTCTCAGCGGCAGTGCAGGGGAGGTGGTGGTGGGAGAGATCCGTGCAGCGGGAGAGTATACCACTCCTTTCTACTTCAATCTCGTCTTCCTAAAGGTATACACATTGCAATGAGGGGAAAGCACCAAAAACAGCTTTCAAGCCTGGTGGTAGAGTGATGAATAAGATAAGAAAACTTATGACCGAGGGGAAAACCCTTCGAACACTGCAGCATCGCTCTACATATTAAAGTGTGCCTCTTCATCACATAGGTCAACAAACTACTACTTTCCAATCCCAGATACCTTCTGCCACAAGCAACACTCCACTGCTAACACCAATGCACATTCATTGGCAAGGGGGTTGCTGTATTCAACAGTCCAATGGTTTGAAGGATGCTCCAGCGGTCAATGTATCTGTATGCAACATAAGCTGAAAAACCATCAACATCACCACGTACTTTATTCTAGAGAGGAGGTTTGTGTAATGAATAAATGTTAAAAAAAAAAACACAAAAGAAAATCGAGGGTGGGTGGAGGGGTAAAAAAAACAAGAAAAGAAAGAAAAGAAAATCATGGTGAGAAGTTGGCAAAAGTATGAGTCCATAAAGATAAATGCTAAAACACGTAGAGATGTTCGTGTCACAGTACGTTCTAGGTTAGAACCGTTTAATGGGGACCTTGTTTGATGAATACTTGAGATAGTCAGGTGGATTGGAAAAGGAGCACCAGCTCTGAAGTCTGAAAACCTGGCTGGGACACTCAGTCTCAAGGATGCACTTCCTTCTCTGTGTAAACCATGTGCTTGGCCTGGATTATCACTACCTGTAATAGCAGGGGTTGTTGTGGGAATCAAGAGAGGTGATTACTAGAAAGCACTTAGTAAAATAAATAATTCAAGTCATACACAAATGCAAGAGTTATCGCTACTGTTTTGTCACGGGGAAAGGAGGATGATCAGGAATATGCTTGATCAACCAAATTCAACTTAATTAAGGAAGATCCAGGTCAGGAAACCAAACGGCACACTCTGAGAGCTGGCCTCTCGGCCATGATTCTGGGCATCTCCCTTAGTATTAAGCATCGTGTCTTTTTTCTCTTTCTCCAGTTTTCTGGCCTTTTCTCACAAGAAGGGCCTGGCCAAATACCCGATGCTTCTAGGGACTTTCTCCTTTGGGCCACATGCCCTTCATTAGGCATTTGTGGAAAAGATACGGTTGGCTTTAAATCCTTTTGGACTCCCAATTCACGTTTAAGTCCCCATGTCTGATCCATATGTCTGTGTATTCTTGGAGCTATAACCCCTGGCTAATTGAGTGCTAAAGGTGGATCAGCAATTTTGCTTGATCAACCAAGTCCAACTTAATCTGTTCTATAAAAGGACTCAGTGGACAGTATCTGAAAGTATTTCTAAACCATTCAAACAAGACAATCAGCTTGATTTTGTTGATATTTTAGAGGGGTGTGGGGGAAATAATATTTTGGCTAGTCCTGGATTTGTTTCTATGATGGCAAATAAGGCAGTTTAGCTTTATTTGACTAAAATTTATAGGATATTGTGTGGGTAATGGGATAGCTGGTCTTTCGGATCAGCTCCTCTTGTGAATGCATCAAAATTATCTCATTTATAAAAATTACATTTTAATACACAACCTGATATTGTCACCACCACATATCATAGATTTGTCCAGTGTCTCATAGCAGCCTGCTTTGGAGCTGCTCTCTAAAGCAGTCATGCCTCTGACCCATGTTTTATGCTGTGACTATGAGCAGGATCACGACAGTACCTCTGCTACAACCTCAAGCCCCTCTGCCTTAGTCTCTTGGCATCCCCACATCTTGCCTGGTTGGGACCCCTGTAATGTTCGTGTGTGCTCTTCTATCTGGCGACACAGAGCAGTGAAGATGCTCTGCTCAATGGTGCTGCTGTGTGATGTGTTGGGAACACACCAGGAGTCTCCCACCAAGAATTGGGCCCAGAATGGGTTTAAAAGTCTCAAGATTTCTCCAAGCCAGATTTCTGCCTCCTCCACCTTCAAGTTTTCTAACATGTATAAACGCCACTGGCTTTCCAACTCAGGAAACCATTTAAATGGTTCCTCGTTTGAATTAAAATTTTTCTCTCTTCTAGGGACGCCTGGGTGGCTCAGCCGATTGAGCATCCGAATCTTGATTTTCACTCAGGTCATGATCTCATGGTTTGTGGGTTTGAGCCCTGCATCAGGCTCTGTGCTGGCAGCTTGGAGCCTGCTTGGGATTCTCTCTCTCTGCCTCTTTCCCCCTATTCTCTCTCTCTCTTTCTCAAAATAAATAAACATATAAAACATTTATTAAAAATTTTTTTCTCTCTTGTGTAACTGACGCAGGATCTAATATTGGAGGCCCAGAATGAGAAAAGACTTCAGCCCTACTTCTCACGATACTACTGAAATCCTGGCTCTAAATTCCATCAAATCCTTTTTTTTAATTAAAAACATTTTTTTAATGTTTATTTATTTTTGAGAGAGAGAGAGAGACAGAGCGCAAGCAGGGGAAGGGCAGAGAGACAGGGAGACTCCCAAGCAGGCTCTGTGCTGTCAGCCCAGAGCCCAACATGGGGCTTGAACCTGTGAACTGCGAGATCATGACCTGAGCCAAAGTTGGACACTCAACCAAATGAGCCACCCAAGCGCCCTACTGTCAAATCTTTAGTGAAGCAGGAAACAAAGAGAACCAGGAAACAAACACTTAAACTAACAGTGCAGGAATTTACATCTTGAATCTTAAGGTTCTGGAAATGATTTTTTTCTTCTTGAAAACTGCTGTAATGTTACTTATTATTTAGTGTATAGAGTTAGAAGGAAAGAAGGGGGTGAGAAGGTAAGGAAGGTTTGAGTGGGAGAGAGCCAGACAATAATTTGGGGAGCTGTTTTCCTTAGAAAACCATATATGACATTTTTTAATAATTAAACAATTTTTCCCCATAAAGCCATCCAGCTAAAGAATTAGATTAAGATTAGAATTTGCAAGGGGTGCCTGGCTGGCTCAGTCAGTACAGCAAGTGACTCTTGATCTTGGGATTATGAGTCTGAACCCCATGTTAGGTGTAGAGATTCCTTAAAGATAAAACCTTAAAAAAAAGGATTAGAATTTGGGGCATTTTCCTCTGCTTAAATTGGAAGAAGGAAGCTATAAATGCCACAAACCATGCCTTTTTTTTTTTTAAAGCATAATGAGATATTTGTATTTATTTTTATATGTATTCCACAAAGACTTCAACTAGATTCCAAGTGTTAACATTTCTTTTGACCTTAAAAATTCTACTTCAAAGCCATTAAATTAAATAAAAAGTTTAAACGGCCCTTATTAGCTTTAATTATATAGCTATACAGTCAGTAAGAAATGAATCTTCATGGATAAGAACTTTATGAAAGAAAGAAAATACCCATTCTAAAGCTTGGCATGAAAGAGCACTCAGATACCACAGGAAAACTTACTTCCGTATTTTTAATGAGGTTAATAGGCTTTCCTAAACATGATGGGAAGGTTTCCCATAAATAATGACTACATTTCGGGAGTTCACCATCAACAAAAACCCTGATGAAGATTCCTCTCTGAATCAAGGAATTCTTGCTAGAGAACTCAGTTTTATAGGTCAGTTTATCAATAACTATGTTCTAAAAAAAAAGGAAGTCTACCTCCAAAACTTGCTTCTGAGACTTCAAATGAAGCACCTTTTAAGAGCCTGGTTCACAAAGAGAATCTGCCGGCTACTCCATTTTCCTAAGCAGGGAATGAATTTTAATGCGCTTGTTCTGTTCAATCATAGCCACCCTCCCCCTTTACACCATCTTATTTTAATTTTACCAGTTCTGTGTGTCCAGTAGGAAATGATAAAGTAGAGAAAGTCTACACTAACACCTTCTTGAATCTATAAAGAGATCCAGAATTTTAAAGAGACCTAACTGTTCAGGCCTCAGGCTCTTTAATTCTGTATAACATAAATCCTTTAAAGAAGCCCAAGGGGGAGGAGGGGCGCCTGGGTGGAGCAGCTGGTTAAGCCTCAGGCTTCAGCCCGGGTTATGATATCACCATTTGTGAGTTCAAGCCTGCATTGGGTCCTCTGCTGTCAGCGCAGCCCGCTTTGGATCCTCTTACCCCCTTCTTTCTCTGCTCTCTCCCCGCTCACATGCTCTCTCTCTCTCTTAAAAATAATAAGTTAAGGGGTACCTGGATGGCTCAGTTGGTTAAGCGTCTGACGTCAGCCCAGGTCGCAATCTCCAGTTCGTGCTGCCGGCTCAGAGCCTGGAGTCTCCTTCGGATTCTGTGTCTCCCTCTCTCTCTGCCCCTTCCCCACTCATGCTCTGTCTCTCTCTGTCTCAGAAATAAATAAACATTAAAAAAATTTTAAAAAAAATAATAAGTTAAAAAAAATTAAAAAAGAAAAAGAAACCCGAGGTGTGGGTGCCTGGGTGGCTCAATCAGTTAAACGTCTGACTCCTGGTTTTGGCTCAGGTCATTCTCTCATGGTTCAGGACTTCAAGCCCCATGTTGTGCTCTGTGCTGACAGCACAGAGCCTGCTTGGGGTTCTCTGTCTCCCTCTCTCTGCCCCTCCCCTGCTCTTTTTGTCTCTCTCAAAAATAAATAAACAAATATTAAAAAAAAAATGAAAGAAAGAAGAAGCCCAAGGGATTGAGAAATGACTGGGCAGGTGTCTTTTTTGTTTGTTTTTTTTAGTCCACGGACAGGACTCTACACATGGAATTAATCAAGAAACATTCTTTTTCCCAACAAGTGTTTTTGAGCTGTACTATCATCTACCTCAGACAAGTGATATTTACAACAATCCTACAAGGCTGATATTGTCGTCCCTGCTTTACAGATTAAAAAAAAAGAACCTTGGGAGGAGGCCACACCACCCTGAGATAGTTGTGAAGGGAACCCAGATCTCTCTGACCTTAAGTCCATTCTGCTACTGTCCTCAGTGAACAGAAAGGAGGTCCTGGTTTATTCTTAAATGAGAGATGCAGCTTTGCCATGATCACAAACACTATCCTGTCATGGCGTACCTGTAATACTCAGAACAGGTTAGTTATGCTATGAAACAAAGTTTTGTTCATACTACATGTCTGAAAGCCACTAGCTGGGAGGCTCTGTATCCCATAGGCACCCCGGGACAGAGGCTCTATCATCTTATTAACTCAACAGCTCAATATAATGCTTCAGGATTCACTACAGCAAGGGAAGGGAACATGAAAAGTTACAACATGGCTCTTAAATGCTATTGACCAAAGTGATAAAAATCCATTCACGACTTTTTGGCCAAAGCAGGTCACGTGGCTATACCTAAGTTCAGGCCAATCTTCCCATATGCCTGAAAGAAGAAGAGAACCAGAAATTTTAGTGAGCTCCAGTCATATCTACAGCAGTACTCTTGGTAATAGGGAGCCCTGGGCTGAGTCACAGGTCCTTAGTACTAGCTCTGCCACGGGAGAAGCTCTGACTTTGTCCATGCTCTTAACCCCACTGGCCCTTCTCTGTGAGGGTCTGGGATAGAAGGTTACCTCTCTAATTTTGTACCAGAACAAATCTATTACCTTTGCTAGATTTCAGAGCCCTTGCACTTGGGATCAGTTTAGTGGGATCATTCCCAACTAGAGCACACGACTCAGGGAAGATCCTGCAGGGTGTTGTAGAAATGGACTCATTTGTGCACACAACAGGGGAGCTGGCTAGAGTGAGCCAGTTCTTAAGAGTTTTGAGATAGTCCACACAAGCTTGATGAATATGTCAAGAATTCCAAGTCACAGAATGTATTTTGTTAAATCACTTTGACAAAGGCATTTTAGTTTTAACTGCTGTGACAGAGCCTTACTGCTCACTCAAAATGGGCCCCACATACAAGTATTTCTCATTTTATATCATAGTTGCTTCTCTAAAAAAAGAGTGGTGTGTAAATTACATTTAAAATATATAGAATCACTGTTTGAGTTTATGGAAAAACGTATTAGTTAAAGAACTCCAATGACAAAAGTCTTTGAGAAATAGTGAAAAGATCATTTCTAGTTTAACTTTTTCTGTAAAACGTTCCTTGATAACACTCAGAGTTTCTGACACAGCACACCAAGTACAAAGAGAGTCAACTGTTCATCTGCAACTGACACGCATTTTCTTTTCGTAAAATAGTAACGATACCTTACGTTGATATACACCTTCCTATAAAGCCTTGCTGTCAGACTTAAATTCTGATCGTGGTTTTGTTTCTTAGTAGCTATGAGCTTGTTACCTTGCCTCTTAGAGGCCCCATCTTGTTTGTGACATCAGAGTTTCATGACTGTTGAAAGACTGTTAATAAGACCTGTATGGTAACATGTCTGATATAGGAGCTAACATGGAGAAGACGCTTAATGAAAAGTGATTTCCTTTTCTGGGAAGGAGAAAGGGGAGGTGTCACTATACTCATTTTACAGATGAGAAAGCTGAGGCCCAGAGGGATAAAGTGGCTTGCCTGAGGTCTCACAAATACAGGATTCCCTCACTGGCACCCTGCTCCTTCTAGCACCCTTTCTAGCACATGAAGCCCACAAGTCATTTCTAGCCTACACGAAGAGCAAGGACTACACGGCGGATATTTGTACAGAATGTGTGTATCATGTGACCCAGGGCTGACATTTGTTATCCTATACATGTTGTTTTATGTGACTTTGTCTTTCCTTTCTGCCCGGGCTAGTCATGCCCTGGGAGCCTTCTGCTCCCAGGGCATCCGTCTCAGTGGTGGGCACTCAGAGAGTGCTTTTCCAGCGGCTGATTTTTGCACCTAGCTGACTAGAGCACAGTAGCACATTTAGCAATTAAGAGCACTTGGTTTTTAGGAACTCTGTCATCCAAGATTGAAAATTACAAAGGGCATAATGACTTATTTTAGGGGATAGGAGGAAAGTAAAACACTACCTAAAATGCTGAGATGATTAAGTACTCTTACAGATGGTGACAACCTCCCTTTCCCTTCTGTGTGGCACTCAATAGTCAGGTATGACCTGACTAGTTTGCATTTTTTACCAGATGCAGACTGAAGACCTCGTAGAGGGTGGGCATGGACCTATAATCCAGGTTATTTTTAAAATAACCTTCTTAATGTTTATTTAGTTTCGGAGAGAGACAGAGTATGAGTGGAGGCGGGGCAGAGAGAGAGGGAGACACAGAATTCAAGCTAACAGCACAGAGCCCGATGCGGGGCTCGAACTCATGAATGGTGAGATCATGACCTGAGCTGAAGTTGGACGCTTAGCTGACTGAGCCACCCAGGCACTTCCACAATTCAGGGTATAATGATGAACAGGCATAATCCTTAACCTCGTGGAACTTATGAGGAGATAAGACTATCAACAAGTAAACACACAAAATATTGATAATTATACGTTGTAAGTTATGTATAATTATAAATTATAAATGAAGGAAAAGAACAAGTAACTAAGAAAGAGCATAACTGGGGAAATTTACATTAGGAGGCTAAGGAAAGAAAGCCTCTACGAAGAGGTGACAATTATTAGACCTGAGAAAAATGGATAAAAATCAGCCAGGCAAAAAGTGAGAGAAAGAGAATTCCAGGCAGAGGGATCAGCACTGTGGAGTCCTGAGACAGGGAAAATCTTGCAATGGAAATGAGGGTAAGTGGCTCTGGCATAGGGAACTAGAGAGAGGCATAAAAGAGATGGAGGATGGGCCGGGACCAAATTCTTGTAGGCATAGCAAGTTGCAGCTGAAAAATTATAAGCAGTGAAGTCATATGATTGAACTTCTGTTCTAAAAGATCTCTTGACTTTTAAAAAGAAGAACAGGTCCCATTTAAGAATGGATTCGGCCTGAAGGGGGAGATGTAGAATGGAGGAGACCAGCTGCAAAGCACTGCAGTGGTCCAGGTGAAGAAGAGGGAGGCTTGCACTTAGTGGAAAAGTGAAAAGGAGAGACATGAATGAGACTGAAATAACTGAAGGATAGAATCAATGGGACAGAGTGATGGATCCGACATACAGAAGATGCAGAGGAAGATGATTCTCGTGTTTCTGGGAGTCTGGGCTGATCTACTAAGATTTGGAGGGGGAGCAGACAGGCAATGGGGACAGGAAATGCCACTTTGCATTTGAGATGCCTCTGAGAAATCAAAGAAAATGAAGTCATTTGGGATAAGAGTTTGGAGCTCGAATACATATCTGGGAGTCCTTGGCACCTTGGCAGTATCAAAGCAGTGAGCTGGTGGGATCGCCCAGGAAGAGAATGTATGACATGCTAAGAGGAGACCCGCAGCTGGGCCCAGACCTCTGAACTGATAAAGAAATTGGGAAGAACACTAGAAGAATGACGTGTGACAGAAATAAAGAAAAACTGAGGCTTAGGAAGGAGGGAGTGGTCTGCTGCACTGTGAGAGGTGAGGAAGGATGGAGCCTGAAAGGTGCTCACCAACTGGGACTACAGAGAAGTTCTTTGTGACGCTGACGAATCACAGGAGCAAGGGAGATGAAGCAGGAAGGGAGCTACAGAACCAAGAATGGGGTGTGAGGAGAAGAGACAGCTCTCTGAATACCTCCTTTGAAAAGCTTGGCTCTGAAGGAGAGCAGAGAGAGAACAGCTTGAGGAACATGTGGGGACTGGAGGGATCTCTTACTAGTTTTGTTTCATTTGAAAACGGTTAGAGCATATCTGTAGGCCAAGGGCAAGGAACAAGCACAGTGCAAGAGGGAAGGTGCTGGAGTGAAGAGAACAATGATGCGCCGAGGCCACCAGACTCCATCGTTAGCCCCAGGTTCTAAAGTCTCCTGGCTAAGGCCTGGAGGGGGTGATTTCTCCAGTGACTTCTTGGCACTGGGATCCTATGTAGCTTCTAAGGAGCATTCACCTAGCAGCAGAGAGAAACAGAGGCTCCTTTCTACTGCAGAGGAAGAAAGGAGAGAAAGATGAAAAAGAAAAAGGCCAGAAGGGGAAATAGGGGAAGAAAATAGAAAATGGAAATGGCCAGCCCTCCCCCCTCCCAGGTGGTTGAAATGCGAGTGAAAGTGAACTCCAGGCAATGGAGGGGGCTCTTACTCCTCAGAGGGCTGTCTTCCCCACCTGAAGATTAAGACTGTCCAGACGCAGGAGGTTAGCTGCCAAGTCTTTTTTCCTTACAGATCCCAGTACTGTCCATCCAGAGAAACTTCTGGTGTGGCAACCACTATCCCAGAGCTAAGAAATCTGATCTGACTCCCAATGCCCACCTGGGTCTTTTTTTTTTTTTTAAGTTTATTTATTTATTTAAAGAGCGAGGTGGGGAAGGGCAGAGAGAAAGGGAGTGAGAGAATCCCAAGCAGACTGCTTGCTATCAGCGCAGAGCCTGACACAGAGCTCGATCTCACAAACTTGACTTAAGACCACAGTCAGGTTCAAGAGTCGGGTTCTTAACTGACTGAGCCACGCAGGCACCCTTCCACCTAGGTCCCGAGCCACAGAAGGCTGTGTGAGTTCAATGAGCTATCACAAGATGAAAGTGTTTTCCCTTCCCACCAAACTGGTTGTGTTTCCTGTGGGAATGTGGGTGAGGTGGGAGGAGGGGATGGCTTGCCCCTGGCACCATTCATTCACTCTCTGAGGCAGGAGATTTGATTACCAGTCTTTTATCATGTATGACATCAAACGTTAATATTTGCCACAAAATTATCTAGCCCCCTTTGCAATTCATCTACAATATTAAGCTCTTTGACCCCTACAGGTAGGGAATGCCACAGGCTAACTTCATGCCACTTAATGCTGCTGCCTCCACTATAGACATATATAAGACATAAGAACGAAGAAGTTCCTGAATAAATATTACACTTCAGTGAAGCATCAGCTTACTTTATAAAACAACCAGCCAGCAATGATTTTTCAGTCTCCCACTTAAACCTTCAGTTAGTCTTTGGCCCATGAAATGTCTTTTTTCTTGTGATTAGCATTCTGGGTCATTGTTTTTAGAACATTAAAAAAAATTACCAACTATCATTGGTTAATACGCTTACTACCTTACACATCGCTCAACTTTTCCAAACTTACTGGTAGACCAGAAAGAGATCCAACTTCTTTCTGCCTTGAAGTCTGCTGTCCAAAGGTCTGAGCATTTTCTAACTTCCAGGTGGGAGTGAGCTGGGAGGCATATCTGAAACTTTGGTCTGGGGGAGGCGGGATTCGAATTTTAAAAGCAGAAGCCACTACTTGACTTTCTTCTCTGGAAGTTCAGTTACGTTCACTCTGCCTCCTCTAATATTCATCATAGTCTTAAAACCCATTAATCAACATAGTATGTTTGCAACTGTTGACAATGAGCCACTCCTGCAGTGTGTGCTTCCTCTGCTCCCCTCTTTTCCTCCCTCATGCATCCCGCCCACATGGGCCTGTGCTTCTTGTTGGAGCAGCTTTCTTCCTTGTTCAACAACTAAACCTGGCTTTGTGCTTTTGCCTGACCATAAGGCCATTTCAAAACGCTCTTTCTTTATAACGTAACCTTTTCTTGTACTGAGGTCTTATCTTTCATTTGCTCTGTATAGCACTCGTCGCAGTGCATAATATAATCAAGACAATGGTGGCACAGACGAAATAACAACTGAATGTAATTATCTACTGTGGAACTGCTCATGAGTAGTCTGCCTTCTGACAAACTATAGATGAGGATAAAGGAAAAGTCAATAGAACCTCAGGACGTGAGACTCCACCTCTGTCTCCATCAACTCATTAGATTTTTGAGTTGCATAACCAGACAGAATCTTCTCTACTTGTCTAGGGCCATGTGCCTTATCAGTACTAGGCAAAAAAATAAAAAATTAATACTTTTTCTCCATGTTGAGTTATTAAGATACAAACTTAGAAGTAACATTCATGTTGAAGATTATTACATATTTTGCAAATACTAAAAATATATTAAAGTTGACATATGAAATCAGTTGTTACATAAAATCAGCATAGTTACATATATGTGTAAGAAAAAGAAGCAATTTTGTTGTAATCAGTTTCTTAAAAATTACACAAAGATAATATCTATGGTTTATGCTGTTTTTGCCATTTTGACTAGTGTTTTCATTTCTTGGTATATTAGGTTAATGTTCAAGGTCCATTCTGTTTTCAGCTTGCAAAACTAATGTCTAAGTGCTAATATGAGGAAAATCAAATCTTATTCTTTTAGACTGCCTCGCTTCCAATGACTGGAATCAACACATCCATCCATTCACACAACACTTCTCAAACATCAAAATAATGATGTTTATTCTTCTTTCATATTTGTTGAGGGTTTACTATGCCAGACATTGTCTTAAGAGCTTTGATATATTGGCTAGTTTTATCTTCATGGTAATTCTGTAAGGTAGTAATATTGCTACCTCCTAGATGAGGAAACTGAAGCCCAGAGAGAATAAGGACATTGTCCAAGGTCATAACATGAAGTTGCCTAAAGAACCTAGGCTCATCTTGACTAATTGCAACACTGCCTCCATGATGGATCTGGGCACTAGCTGAGGAATCAAATCTGCGAAATTACTGGTAACACATGGAGAAGACTGAAATTACATAATTAAATGATCAAATAGGTTAATATCTGGACTAGGTATAAGGTCAGATTTGCAGATAAGGTTCCCCAGCTCTTCCCACCTGATGTCTTATGTTCCTAGTATATCTGGAAACAATGCACG
Source organism: Paguma larvata (assembly GCA_030068075.1). Classification (NCBI taxonomy): domain Eukaryota; kingdom Metazoa; phylum Chordata; class Mammalia; order Carnivora; family Viverridae; genus Paguma; species Paguma larvata. Next base: position 92,748,703 of record CM057826.1, on the reverse strand, counting down.
TGTCTCATCAATATCCCTAATGCAGTTCTTGAGGATCTTTGTAAAATTTTACATGACCCAACACCTCACTTCCTGCGCTGGCCATAGGAGTTTGGGTCAGAAATAGGTATTTTCATGATTTAACTTACCAAATATTTAGCTGCTGAAGTGAAGAGACAGTCAGGGTTGCCGTCAGCTGTACTGCTGAGGGGTGCTTTGCTGGGATGTGAAACCTGGAAGGGACTATAATTCAGCCAGGCCAGAATACAAAGCCTAAAATTTGAGTCAACTTTCTAGTATAATCTCATAGAACAAAAGAAAACAAAAAATAAACAAAAATGTCTCATCTAAGAAAATCTATTAATTTCTTCAAAATTTACTTCTATGCAAAGTGTCTTGGAATGGAATAGTCATTATTAGGCCAGAGCTTTTATTACCTTTTATTACCTTCTAAGAATACACCTCTTTTTACTGACACTATAAGGCAAATTCAGTTTTATTGTGAGCTCAAGACCAAATTTTGTAGAAGGGGCTTCTGATATCTATCAAACCCTCTTAAAAATACTTTATAAAGCTTTCTGCTACATTCTCTGACTTTCAACACCTAGACGTACAGGTAGTGAATTGTTACATGTGGAGGTACCTAGAACCATCCATGGCGTATCTATTAATATTGGTTCTAATGGGTGAGAGATTAAAGAAAGACAAATACATGGTCCCTGCCCAAAGGCAGTTGGTCCAGTAGATGGTAAAACCAGGTAAACTGTCATCAGATAGCTAGAGAACAATTTCAAGCAATATAAATAATGAGGGTATTTGGTTCTGTCAGGGAAAGCAGTGTTAGTGGAGCACTTTAATCAAGAGAAGCTACTGACAGTCAGAAGTAGTAATATGTAATTTTAGAATGGTTATGCTAAATAAAATATCTATGTAGTGGGAAGAAAGCTGCATACTTTTACTTCCTAAATTTGCAAAGGATGTCTACAGGGTGACTGAGTTCTCAGTAAATGAAGTAAGGTCAATGGGAATAATTTGCTGTGTGACTTGAGGCAAGCTCATTCCTTGTTCTGGCCTCAGTCTTCTTGTCTATAAAAGATGGGATTAAACTGGAAAATTCTGTGGGTCGCTGCCATCTCTAACATCCTGAAGTATGACTGTGTCTCCATGCGCAGCAATAAGACAAATCTGCAAACTGCCCAGCTTTTAGAAGGAGCTATGCAACAGGGGAGGGTGTACCATGACCAGCCCCTGGGGGAGGCAAGAGATGAGGACATTTCCCAACTGATGTTCCTGAGATATTTTCTTCATAGTGCTCAGAGCAATCTTTCCTTACCTTGGTGAATCTTCTCTGAAGGGCTTTATCAACTTCAGGACAGATAGAATTCCCCACTTCTGCTAATTCTAAATCCCAGCAACAGCTATACCCTCTCTCTAACTTTTAAGTTGTTTAATAGAGTTGACTGATTTTCTTTCTAAACTCATATGCTCTCATTTATCTATTTCCCTAGGATCTCTGTTTCTCTGTCTTATTCAGATTGAGTTACTCAATCAATTTTACTATCACCACTCTCAGTTGATTAAATCCTAAATTTTATCATCAGAGTATTTTCAGGAGATAATATGTTATAACGTTTAAAGTAATTTTTAATTAACATCCTAATATGCTCATAATTGCATTTTCCATAAATTTCTTTAAACTTATGGAATCCTGGTTGAAAGCAGAGTTTGAACCCAAAAACTCATCACTAGATATTTCCCAAAATATAATATGGTAGACTTCTCACCTTAATGAATTAATTTTTGTAGCTGCTTTCTTTATATGAAACGAGGAAAAATAATATTAATACATGTGACATTTTCCAAGTATAATCCAAATAATACCATATAAATATAGAATGAGGATGCTTATAATCTCTGTAGTAACTTAATGGATGATATTAAAAAGCGAGTTTCTAGAATTAACTAATTAAATTAATTACATGTCACATGGCTAATGTACAAGTCCCTGTCATGTTAATTTAATGTATTAAAACCACAATCTTTGTTTTTAACTACAAACAAAAATCAAGACTACAGTTTCTTGTAACACACTCCTCTGGACAGAAAACTTCACTTAGTTATGCATTGAAAGAGCTTATTTGCTTCTGAAGATGTTTGCGTGGCCTCTGGAGAACACGCCACAGTGCAGATTTGCCCAAATCGATTTGGCTCTTTTGACTGACCACAAAGGCCAAGTCAATAAGAAAACATCGAGTCAGTCAAAAAACTGCTTTATGTTTTATAAACCAACTTCACTAGTCAAATGGGCTAAAACCATCACACCAGTTCAGGTTTATGGACAGTCTTCATTTAATCCTAGTAGAAGAGAAACTGCCCATCATTCCCATTCCTTCGAATAACAGGAGTTGGGCCCACCTGGAACAAACCTGAGCGTGAGTTTCTCATCTGACACAAAAGCTAGTCCTTAAACATCATAGCAGAAACAGCACAGGGAAACAGAGCATGGCCCCCTCTCAGCCAGCTCAGGGCCACAATTAGACAGGGGGCCTGTCAAGGGGCACCTTTTGATTAGCAGAAGTGAGCTGCGAAGAGGAGGTGAGGCACTCCGAATCTTAACATCTCTGCTTCGTGGATATTTTCCAAGCAAATGCTCTTTTCTCCTGTCCAGTAATAATTCCACATCCATTCTCTGTATTCTTGAACAATCACACCTGTTGACATTTTGGTATCACAAGAAAAGCCCTGAAAGACGAGAGGAGAACCCATTGAATTTATTTGTGCTTTTAGTTATTTCTGAGAGAAAGTGGGGCTGCAGCACACCATTAAAGCCTCGTGCTGTATCAAAGCTCGGAGTCTCACATAAAAGCACCACCTGTAGCTTCTCCTTTGAAAGAAAAGTCCTTGGCAAACAATGGCCTGAGTGAGCCAGTTTAATCAGGCAGGAGTCAAGATCACTGAGACATAAATTAAGCATTCATCCTTGAGTAGCAGCCAAGCAGCCAAAGCCCCCATAATCCCAATTAATCCCATTTTGTGCGGTTGTCCTTGGGCCAAGGGCAGAGGGGAAGAGAATTTGCACATGTTGGTTCCGCATCAGCTCCTTACCTTTACAGAGGGTGGGTCTGTAATAAAGGAGTGCACCTATGCAAGTGTTCTTGTTCTGACGTTGTAGCAATTAGCGCCCTCCCCTGCCCAGCTTCTGCGATCTTGTCAGCAAGAACTTACTTCAAGGACACCCTACACTTTCAGAGAGCTAGATGCTTGGGCTCCTTTAAGACAGACAGGGCTCTACCTCTGCACCTTGGTTTGTACAGCTGAATTCCCATCACCAACTCCTGTTGTCACACAGAGGGAACACCTTACAATCTCCTTGGAACTCATTTTTGTCAACTGATGCTCTGTTTTGGATGAAAAGTTGATTAGCTTCCGAGGGATAGGAAATTTCCCTCCAGAGAGCAGCCATTCTGTCGACAGACAGAAATCAACCTAATAGGGCCCCACTTACCTCTCTTGCTCCTTGTGGAAAGGAAACTCTACTTGGTCTCTGCAGACACGTCCTCACCTTTGCTATGCATTTGCTGTGCTCAGGCCCTCAGGTCTACTTTCCACTTATCAGAAGCTGGCCCAGACACCAGCTGAGTGGAAAGGGCTCTGTGACAGAGACTGCTGGCTGACTGGCCACCAAAAGCCTTCCCCTGCTTCTTCAGACATACTAGTAGGCCCTTGTCTCTGTACTTCCTTGTAGTCGGAGGGAAAAAAGATGACATATGACTAGACTCTCTCCAGTAGAACATGAGCACGAGTGGTGTAAAACCTCCTACACAGTCCTCTGTGTTCTTTCCTCCTTTCTGGTTAAGATTGAAATATACCTACACACACATATACACACACACACACTCCCCCATATTATCCTCAACTTTTTTCTTTTTTAAAATGTTTTTTAATTAATTTTGAGAGAGAGAGAGCAAGAGAAAGAGCATGCAGGCTTCCAAGCGGGGTTGCGGCTAAGAGAGAGGGAAACCGAGCATCCAAAGGGGGCTCTGCACTGACAGCAGAGTCTAAGGCAGGGCTCAAATTCACGAACCATGACCTGAGCCAAAGTTGGATGCTTAGCTGACTGAGGCATCCATGTGCTCCTTTTTTTTTTTTTTTTTTTTTTTTTGAGAGAGAGAGAGAGAGAGAGATCAAGCCCACGCAAGCTGGGGAGGGGCAGGAGAGGGAGAGAGAAACTTCAGCAGGTTCAAGCCCGGTGTGGAGCCCAACACAGGGCTCGACCATGACCCGAGTCGAAATCAAGATTCAAATGTTCAATCAACTGAGCCACCCAGGTGCCCCTGAAAGTCAAGTGTTCAAGATGGGAATGTCATCATCAGCCTGGAGCCCAAAGGACTACACAGAGCACAGCCACATATCCCCTTTATCTTTTTCAACCTTATTTTTCCAACCCTATTGTACTGTTAGGTGAAAAAGAAATAAATTTCCTTTGTGCAGAGCAATTACATGTTTGGGCCTTTCTGTTACCACAACCTAATCTACCCTAACCGTACAGGCTAAAAACTTCTTGATATTCTATAGGGCTGCACCTCTGGACTGTTGATCTTCTCTGGCCACAGGTCAGGGGAGAGGAAAGAGAGGTCAAGGTGGTCAGGTCTCCACAATCCAACCAGAATCTTTCAAACCTGAGCTTCAGAAGCTCCCTGAACTCTCTATGTTCATCTTTTCCTTACGTTCTCTGTACTGATGGTGGGTCGGGCTCTCAGGGTCTTCTCCATTCAGAGGCACAAGCCTTTCTGGCTCTCACTCAGCTCACTCATTTGTGACTCAGCCCTATGAGTCAAGCCCACTCAAAGTAATAGAGAAGTAAGCCCTGATCTTTTGTGTGAATTGGGCTGAGAAGAAATCTGCATGCATTTCACTGAAACTTTTCACTCTAAATCAAATTTAAAAGAATGATGTCTATGGGCTCTTGTTTTAACTGCGGTGAGTCTCTGTCACTTGAAGTCTTTGTTTCCTGAAGAAGGTCAACTTTAATTTCCAGAATTTCAGTTGTTTAAAAATAAATTTGATAAAAGGAAATAAAAATAATGCTTCCTATTTATCTCTGAAGATACTAAGCATTAAATTTTTTAGAAAAAGAAATAGAAAATAGTACTAGCATTCTCATGACAATATACTGGCATCAAGAGATTAGACTTTAGGGGATCTAATTAGTATTAATAATAGGACAAACGGGACATGAAGCACTTTGATCAATGTTAAGTTTAAAAAAAACCACCTGTACTTTGAGTAGATAGCGCTGTTTTCTTTGAGAGAAAAAACATACTAATTTAATTTGAAAGGATAAGACTTATTAACAGACAATGTAGAAAAGGTTCAGCTAAGGAAATCATTTGCTCATAAAAAATCATATTTAAAAAGAAAATTTTGTTTTACTCAAACTCATTGATATTCATTTTGTGTTTGTTGATAAGAAGTTACAAAGCAAGGTAAGAAGGCATATACTCCTGCACATAAGTCAGCCCCCCCCCAAATAGGTAAGCCAGTTAAAACTGAGTTTCTACTTATACCTTATATTGCTGGTGGGAATATAAATCTGGCAGTTTCTACAAAAATTAAACACTTACCATATGAGTCAATAATTGGTACATGGGGCATTTACTCCAAAGAAATGAAACTTACACTCACATAAAAACCCTTACACAATTGTTCATTATCAGCTTTATTTGAAATAGCCAAAATCTAGAAAAACCAAAATGTCCTATAATACATGAATAATTAAACAAAATGTAGTACATCTATACCACGGAATATTACTCAGCAAAAAAAAGGAACCACCTATTTGGGCGCCTGGATGGTTTAGTCGGTTAAGTGTCCAACTCTTGATCTCAGCTCAGGTTTTGATCTCAGGGTCATGAGTTCAAGCCCCATGTTGGGCTCTATGCTGGACATGAAGTTTACTTTAAAAAAAAAAAAAACCAACTACTGATGCATGCAACAACTTAGATGGATCTCAAGGACGTCTGCTGAATGAAAAAAAAATCAATCTCAAAAGGTTATATACTATATGATTCCATTTATATAGCATTCTCAAAATGACAAAATTATAGAGATTAATAAGAGACTAGTGGTTGCCAGGAATTAGGGATTATCAGTGGTGGGGATGGGGGTGTTAGAGAAAAAAAATTTTTTTTCTAATTTCCACTTCCCATGGCAGAAGTAATTTTATATTCTTAAATATTTCTTTTTTTTTTTTAAGTTTGTTTATTTTGAAAGAGTGAGAGAGCACGTGTGCATGACAGGGGTAGGGGCAGAGAGAGAGGGAGAGAGGGAGAATCCTAAGCATGCTCTGAGCTGTCAGTATGGAGCCTGACTGAGGGCTCGATCATATGACTAGGAGATCAGGACCTGTGCTGAAACCGAGAGTTGGACATTCAACTGAGTGAGCCACCCAGGGGTCCCTAAATTCTTAAATATTTCTAACTCTGTTTTCATGTGTGCTAAATATTTTGAACAAGACTAGTCAATCCCACTTTCAGAATAATGATAATGCAAAGCATGTTTTCCCATATGAAAGACGAGGTCAGATGATCTGTATGAATCAGGGACCTCAAAAATGAAGAAGACACTTTAGGGAGTGCATAACACGATCTATTGAGGAGTAGGAGAGAAATATTAGAACACCTGTTTCTATTTACTACCTACATAATTCAACTAAAATTTCTATTTTGAAGAATCTTTTATAATGCATATATTAGTTTCGTAGTACCAGTATATCATTTACACTCAAGTAAATGGGAATATGTACATGCAAGCTCAAAAATGTTTCCCTGAGAGGAACGTATGAAGGAATATTCCTCAGAAAGATGTAAGAAGAGCCCTGTTTGTTGGTCTTCTGTTTGCCCTCAACGGTTGGTATCTGTGGCCTAAATTTCTGCTTTTGGTCTTCTTTTCTTCTCACTTAGCATGCATTTCTTGTGTGAGAAATCAACTCCCATAGTTATAGCTGCTGTCACTATGCTAAAATGGTTAAGACTCTAGACCGACCATGACATGCTCCTGAGCAATCTTCAAATTCAGCCCACAGAACATTAGTCCATCAATATGGCCCCAATAAGTAAGCACACCACCACCACTCAAATTGAGCTCAATATTTTCCAGCCCTCCTCATTTTAAACCTGCTCCTTTTACTGTATTCCTCATCCTTGCCTGTAATTCACATGATCACCCTAGCCAGAAATATGATGGTTATCCGAGATTTTTTCCTTTCTCTTCCACTTCACGTTGTTAACTTTTACTTTTTCATTATCTCTAAATTCCTCCGTGTATTAGCCCTTCATATACCAATGTAGGTAAATCTCAAAAACATAGGAAAAGCAAGTTGTAAAAAGATAGTATAATATGCAAAATTCTAAATCCATAAAATAGTATATGCTGTTTATGGACACATACATTTACCCAAAAACCAAAAATCCTGCATGGAAAGAATATACCCAACCTCAGGCCAGTGATTATCTCTGTGGAAGGAAGGAAGATGAATTAGAGACAAGGCTACATTTCTTTTTAAAAAGTGGCAAAATGTTGAAAACGTTAAAGCTGGGTAGTGGTCACATGAGTGTCAGTTATATTACTACGTGAATTTTTCTGTGTGTTTAAAATATTTCATAATTTAAAAATTTTTAAGAAAACAAATTCAATTCCTTTCCTCACCTCCCCTCACCATGGTCAAAGGGCCTACTTCAAGCTTCCGGTATTTCTCTATAGATTACTACTATGTTCTCACTGATCTCCCAGCCTCCATTTTTTGCCCCTCTTTAACATTATCAGTCACACTGAGATAAAACAAATATTCTAAAATAAAAACTGGTGCATGTTACACCTCCTCTATGGCCCTTTAATGGGTCTAGATCAGTTAGAAAATGCCATAAAATGCTGAATAACAAACAATCACAAAAATCTCAGATGCAGGCAACAATAAGCTTTTATTTGGCCTACAAATTATAGATGTCAGCTGAAGGGTTCCCTGGCCTAGCTGGGGTTTGCTGGGATGAATTCGCTCTGGTCCATATGGCTCTCATCTTGCTAACCTGGGTATGTCCTTCTCATGGTGATAGCAGAGATACAAGTAGGGAAATGGAAACACACCAGGCGTTAGCTTGAAGCAGGTACACCATCACCTATACCTCATTTTATTGGCCAAAGCCAGTCACCTGCCCACACCCAAAGTAGAGAGGTAAAGAAACACACTTTTTATTTTTTGGTAAGAAATGAAAAGTCACATAATCAAGAATGCAGGTACAAAGAACGGTGAAGAATTGGGGCCAATTAGCATCTTTCAAAGAACTTAACATTTAAGGATAACTTTTCTTCCTTAATGAGGCAGAGACAGTACTCTATGAGGGCATCCTGAGCCACCTTCCGAGGCTCATTACCTGTTCCTCTACTCTTCGTTTAGGCCATTCTGAACTATATGCATATTCCTGAATGTGTCCTACTATTTCTTCTCTCTTTGATTTTGCATATGTTACTCTTTTTATCTTTATTAGGCAAACACCCACTTATTTTTCACTGCCTCAACTCAGATCGATCTATCTATCTATCTATCTATCTATCTATCTATCTATCTATCTATCTATCTATCTATCTATTTATCATCTACTTATTCTGTGCTGACAGCCGAGAGCTCAATTCAGGGCTTGAACTCACAAACTGTGAAATCATGACCTGAGCTGAAGTCAGATGCTTAACTGACTGAGTCACCCAGCTGCCCCTCAGTTCACATCTTCTTGACCAATCTTTTCCCAGGCAGAGCAATTTTCAGCTCCCACCTTCATCCCAGCAGAATGGCCTATACCCCGTCTATCTTCACTTATCTTGAGCATAAAATTTGGAAACTCAGGACTACTCTTACTAGATTATAAATTTTTTGAGGACAGAGATTTGCATCTTCAGTGCTTAGCATTTTACTGAGGCTCAATAAATGTTTGTTGAATGAATACAATCTTCTGGTTATTGGTTAAACTTCCCTAGTTCCTAGAAACTAAGTGAGGCATACTCTGACAAAGGAGACCACATATACCTGGTTTTCAAGAGAAGGGAAACTCTAGTCATAAATTAATACACTGATATCCTAGAAAAACATTTATTTAGCTTAGAGCTTGATCATTTTCAAATGAGCTGCACCAGAGGTCTCAACCTTGAATTACCAGTAAGATGCCATACACCCAAGTGAAGAGTAGCCTAAGAGCCATCTGACCTTATCCATTACATTACTGGGCAGTACAGTTTGAAGATGGAAGAGACCTGAGGTACATGTGCCTCATAAAAGGCACATCAGTAGGGTGTGTGAAGGAATTCAGAGGGCAAATCCCTTTCCACTATGCTAATAGCTAGAATCATTTACTTCCAAATTCTTGGAAGAAGCCCGAAAATCAGGTTGTGATTGATGACTCTACTACCCACTATTATAGGAAAACAAAGGGAGGGACTGAATCCGTGAAGAGCTTTTGGAGTTCACATGACCTTCTGCGCTGCTATATTTAAAATCATCTAACCATATGTTTTCACTCATATGTGGATCTTGAGAAGACTTAACAGAAGACCATGGGGGAGGAGCAGGGGGAAAAGAGTTACAAACAGAGAGGGAGGGAGGCAAACCATAAGAGACTCTTAAATATAGAGAACAAACTGAGGGTTGATGGGGGTGGAGGAGAGGGGAAAGTGGGTGATCGGCACTGAAGAGGCCACTTGCTGGGATGAGCACTGGGTGTTGTATGGAAGCCAATTTGACAATAAATTATATTTACAAAAAGAAAGAAAAAATAAATAAATTTGCTTTTGGGAAAATAAAAAATAAAATCATCTATACTTTTCTTGGTCAATACAGTCTCAATTTGGAGTGATAAGTACCAGCCCCTTTAAGACATCCATGGATTTTGTATTCAAGGTGAGGCCCCAAGCAGAAAAGTTATAACGAACCTTTAAATAAAACATGACACCACCTAGACTTATAAATAACCAAAAAACAGAAACAGCTAGAAACAATGGAATCACTGTTGTTTGTTTGCTTGTTTCTTTATGGGGAAAATGTAAACTAAAGAACAAGAAAACAACACTTTAGTCAATCAAGAGGCATAAATGGCACCCCCAAGGCTTTACACATTCAAGAGAGAGCTGATTACAGCATTAACAAATGCTTTACTACTATCAGGAGAGAGAACTAGCTGCTTCATCTGCTGCTTCCATTTCTAATTTCCTTAAATTCAGGAAAATGTACAAAATGACTTTATGCCAATATTACATGCTACAAAGCAGAGTTCATTTGGGTGGTTCTGGCAAAGAGATTTTTCGTCAATGTTGTTAATGTACACTAGAAGACATCTGATGTGAAATTCGTAATTGAAATGTTATGAGCAGTTTAGCATATGGATCCTTCGCATCCACTTAATTGCCAGTTTAGTAATAATTTTATGTAATGAAGCATTATTAATAATACGTGAAATACTAAATTGACGTAATGCCCTAAAAACGTAATATGACATTTGCCACTGAAAGAATATTATAATTCCAGGTGTCTTCACTATGATTTCAAAAACATATGTGATATTACATAAAATATTGAATTAATCTTTGGAAACAGCTTGGTTATGATGTATTTCAATTTGACTCTCCGAGTTATAATCTTTTTTTTTTTTTAAGTGCAAAACTTTGACGGCCTTATGGACTCAGAATGCCACCATTCCTTGAAGCTCTCATGTTGTTAGACGTCTGCCATCTTGCTCCTCCATGGCTGAGATGGCAATTCATAAGACAGGAGGGGGAACCAAGACAGAAGAAAAGCTTTGTCCCAGCCCAACACTGAAAACATACAAGGAAGCAGAAGCCAAACGCTCTCTATTGACAGACCCTCAAAATTTCATCACATGTCAAGGATTTTTAAAGTAACTTAATAGTTTCGAAAACCTTCTGATTTGGGTCATGATTATCATTTGTGAGGCCTGAGGGAAGAATGTGAGTGGAGGCTCACATACCATATGTTTACATACTGGAAAGTTCTAACAAACCTTTAAATAAAACATGATTCTTCCTATCAACACATATTCCGTCATGTTACCAAAATGGAAAAATATACAAAAAGGCTTGTTTTTTGTTGTTCCATTGTTGATCCTGAATGAATATTAAAATAAAAATACAAGTAATTCATGAAACATTAAAATTCGCTCCATAAAATGCGTTTTTCCTGCTTTTCAGTGAAAGTACTACAGATGCTAAACACCAAACTGTGTTCTATTGACAGAAGTGACCTAAATGACTTAGAAATAGAATATAACTGTATTCAGGATAGATATTCTAATAATTTTCATAACCTATAAATTAAATTTAAAAATTAATATTATTTTTCCAATAATTTATTTCTCTTCTAAAATATTCTAAATTATATGTTAAACTGAAAAGGCAGAATTGAAATTATAATTACTATAAAAACTTAAATCCATTTATTTAAATAATGCTGAAAATTCTAATTTAATATTTTGAATTTTGTTTTTTTTAAAGTTTATTTATTTTGAGAGAAAGTGTGTTTGAGTGGGGGAGAGGCAGAAAGAGAGAAGAGAGAGAGAGAGAGAGAGAGAGAGAGAGAGAGAATCCCGAACACAATCTGCAGAGTCTGATCTCACAAACTGTGAGATGACCTGAGCCAAGATCAAGAGTCAGATGCTTAACCTATGAAACCATCCAGGCACCCCAATATTTTAAATTTTAAATGAAATCTTATTAACAATTTTATAAAGATAAAACTATTTACAATTTTAGCATTCAATGTCTATCTTGTTGCCACTGTAAAAAACTAGCACCACACTTTCACATGTATGTCTAGAAAAATATATCTCTTTATCTATATTTATATACATATATAGATATTTATGAGTAATATTATTTAATTCTGTAAAATGTTCCTAATCCACCAAGTACAACCATTGCAAATACTGCACTAACTTGTCAACCAAGAACTAGAACTCATCTAGAACGTGGAAGAGAAGTGAGAAAATGGGTGCTGAGCACTACTGGGAAATAATATTTCATAGTATAAGGGTCTATGGCATTCGTGCTGACAGGAAGGATTTGACAAGTTAATTAATTTGTCTTTTCTCTTACCTAAGCGCTTTAGCCACTTAAATCCCCCTGCACTCAAAAGCAGTGTCCGTCTCTGAAGGTGGCAATGGTACAACCCACAACTCTTCTCAGCATTTAGATGCAGTTGCTTTTTGTTTTGAGAAGACAGGGTAGGCCACATGGAAAAGTGTTTCTTGAGGCCTGAAAGGTGTTAAGCATATAAGCTGATGTTTAGGGATTTGGGATTCCTATGTTAGCAATGAGTACTGGATCCTAAGTGACCAAGGAATAGGTGTTCCTTAATAAACTCTGTGTGTATGTGTGTGTGTGTGTGCGTGTGTATGTGAATGTGATTAAAGCATCTTCTAGAATGCAGGTCCTTGGACAAGGCCATCTCCTGCCTGACTGCACAGCATGCGGTACATGCATACCGAAAAAGTTTAATAAATGTTGCTTTCACACCAACTAACAATACTGCCTCATAGGCTCTGAAATATTCCCCTACATGCTTCCCTATTTGAGCCAGACTGTAGCTGAAATCTTCCCCTATCTATGTGTGGTAAGCTTTGGGGAGTGGCCATCACTGGAGTTTTTTCTGTGTCCAAGGCTGTTTAAATTGGTTCACTTAGGTACTGCTATACTGGTTGTTAAAGTATTGAAATATCCTCATACCATTTGTTAAACAAATGAACCCCATATATGCCCCTCACCCTCATGTCCCCCTCCTCCCTTCACTCCCTTCTTACAGCAAGGCAAAAGTACAGGTGAAAGGGACATGGACTAACACTGTTTACACTTATATCAAATATATTTATTTAAGAGAGCATCACTGGTAGAATATTGGTAGATTGTTTCTGGATAGCACCAGCTTATCTGTATAATAGAAGGAGAAGAGGTGCCCTTTCATTGTGAAGTTGGCTATTGAAATCTGATTCAGGGTCAACTAGGAGAGCTACTTCCATGCTGACAGATGTTCATTGGCTTTTGTCAAGTGAGTTGGTGGTCTTTATCCAGTTCCAAGTGGCCAGATGTCCAAATCGCTAAAATCACTATTCTAAGCTGATGTGTGATCTGATTAACGTCCTTCTTGGGCTTTTTGGCTCAGAGTTCAGAACTGAATTGGAGTAGAGATTGAGACAGACCTGTAAAGAAGACCTACCATACACTCTGATTCTAAGACAAAACCGAACAATGAAATGTACCCAGCACTAACCTATTGTGTGGATAAAGCTAGAGTTTAATCTTTATAAACTATTATTTTGGCACTTTTCAAGAAGTAGGCAAGAAAAGAGTTTGTTATTAAAAGTAATTGTCAGGGCACCTGGGTGGCTCAGTCAGTTAAGCATCTGACTCTTGATTTCGGCTCATGATCTCACGCTTCGTGAGACTGAGCCCTACACTGGGCTCCATACTGGGATTGTAGAGCCTGCTTGGGATTCTCTCTCTCTCTCTCTCTCTCTCTCTGCTCCTCTGCTGCTTGCATGTGTTCTCTCTCTCAAAATATATAAAACCTAAATAAACAAATAAATAAAAGTAATTGTGTTATTTCAACGTTGTATATTTTTTACACTGACCAGCAAAGGCTGATGAGTGTGAAAGGAAGAAGAGTCTAACATGGTGGGGCATTTTCCCAGTTGAAATCACTCATTTTGATTTCCAAACCCGTCCGCCCAGCCTCTTTCAACCTCACATTGAGGATGGCCTACGGTATCTTCCAGAGCTTGGCCCAGCACCAAACAGGAGTTTGCCTATTATGATATGAACTTGAGCTTTATATGTATTTTGATAATGTCCATGTTCAGAGGCAGATCCAGCTTTTGTGGGGCCTTAAGCTTATACAATTTGCAGTCTTTCTTTAAGAAAAATAACACAAAATCATAAATTCAAAATTGCTAGGGTCCCCACCAGGGCCTTCAGAGAGTGAAGGGCCCTGAAGCTTAAGCTTCAGTGGTGTTGGGGAAGATCTGTGTGTGCTCTATTTGTGTAGCACCCACCAAAAGACTCAGGCTGTGACCTGTTTTCTTTCTTGTAGGTTTTTTTCTTGTGCTATTGTACCTATCTTAAAGGAGGTGCAAGGTAGGAAAGAATCCATGAGGCTTATGGAGCAGGAGAAAATGGGATTTTCTGTCTTTACAAGAGATATGATTAAAGGGCCACTCCCGGAGCACCTGGGTGGCTTAGCCGGTCAAGCATCTGACTCCTAATTTCAATTCAGGTCATGAACTCAGAGTTTGTGGGATAGAGCTCTGTATTGGGCTCTGTGCTGTCAGCACAGAGCCTGCTTGGATTCTCCTATGTATTCTCTTTCTCTCAAAATAAAAAAATAAACTTAAAAAAATAATAGAGGGCCACTCTTGAAATTTGAGCTGTGTGGCCATATGTAAAAAAAAAAAGCTGTGTGGCCACAAAAAAGAATTTGTGCTGTTTTTTTTCAAGCTTAAAAATGGGGATAGCTGGTACTTATACCTAGAAAACTCTTTCAAATCAACTATACAGTGTAAACCCTTGTGTACTTTGAGATTGCATGGAAAGGGAAGCATGCTCTTTATTGTATAGGTAATGGCTTACTCCCTTCCGGTGCCATGCAGAGCCGAAGATGGGAATGGAACTGACGTTATCATTACCATTATCACTCAGAAATTTTGCTTGAGATGTTATTTCTGAAGGCCTATTTCTACTTGGTCTAAGAAAACAAATTATACAAACATCATTACATCTGTAACTCTAAGTTTATGGGAGGCGATGGCTTTGAGAGTCAGGTGGAAGCGTGTGTTCTGGTGCAGCAGTCTCAGGGAAATCATACATAAGATGCTCCGTGACAGCAGGGAGAAGACAAAAGGGCCAGGCCCCTTAGATGGTTAGGGCGTATGTGATAGAGGGAAGAGTAGGTATATGGATCCTGGTGATGAAGGTGAAGTAACTTTATCTTTTTCATGAGTCACTGAGAAATATTTTTAAATTTCCAAATATATCAAGATTTCTTTTTTTTAAGTGTTTATTTTTGAGAGAGTGAGCAAGCAGGGAAGGGGCATAGACAGAGGGAGACAGACCATCCAAAGCAGGCTCTGAGCTGACAGCAGAGAGCCTGATGTGGGGCTTGAACTCACGAACTCTGAGATCATGATCTGAGTCAAAAAGTCAGATGCTTAACCAACTGAGGAACCCAGCTTCCCCTCAATATTTCTTTTAACTTACTTTGGTTACGAACGTCTAACTACACCGTGGTGACTCTTCTTTAAAATGTGTTGAAATATATGACCTAGCAAATGACCTATTTTTGGAAATGTTCCACCTGTGCGTGAGAAGAATGTCCACTTTCCAATTATTGGTAGGAGAATTCTATATGTGCCCACCAAATGAAAGTTATTAATTGTGTTCAAATCTTCTAAGTCTTCAATGATTTTATGTCTACCTAACTTACCAAATCTGAGAAAGAAAAGTAAAAACAACTCAATTTTTAAATGGGCAAAAGACTTAGATAGATGTTACACAGCCTAGAAAGTATTTATAGCCAATGTGCATCCAAGAGGATGCTTAATCTCATTAGTAATTAGAGAAACATAAATCGAGATACCATTTCTCATTTATTTAATCTGCAAAAATCAACGAGTCTGACAATAGCAAGTGTTGAAAGGATATGGATCAAGTTTTCTTATATATTACAAGTGGAACTATATAACCACATTGAAAAATAATGTGGGGGGGCGCGCCTAGGTGGCTCAATGGGTTAAGTGTCCAGCTCTTGATTTTGGCTCATGTCCTGATCTCACAGTTCATGATATTGAGCTCCATGTCAGGCTCTGTGCTGACAGTGCAGGGCCTGCCTGGGACTCTCTCTCTCTTCTCTCTCTCTCTCTTCTCTCTCTCTCTACCCCTCACCCCTGCTCACACATGCACATGTGCTCTCTCTCTCCCCCTCTCAATGTAAATAAATAAACATTAAAAAAATAAAAATATGTCACATTAATTTGTAGAAGTGAACATTAATACACTCCAAGATTCATCAGTTCTATTCTTGGAGATACAGCTGAGAGAAACTCCTACATGTATGCATAAGATGTGTATAAAAAGTTCATTATGGCACTACTTGCAAATAGCAAAAAACTTGAAAAGACTCAAATGCCCACAATACAAGAATAAATAACTAATAAATATTGTACAGCAGTAATAATGCAAGAACATGTATGGATCTTAGAAATACAAGTTATGTTGGGGTGCCTGGGTGATTTAGTCGGTTGAGCCCAGAGCCTGGAGCTTGCTTCAGATTCTGGGTCTCACTCTCTCTCTGCCCCTCCCCAGGGCAGAGCTTGTGCTCTGTCTCTGTCTCTCAAAAATAAATAAATATTAAAAAAGAAAAAAAGAAATACATGTTGTGCTTAAAAACATTCAAATCCCAGAAGTTATCTATAGCATGTAATGTTTTAGGCAGTTCAAAAACAACCAAAAAAAGTGTTAAGGCATATATGTGTGTATGTATAAATAGTCACATATGCAAAAAACATTTACCATATTGTATATATGTAAGGTAAACACACATTTTAGGATAGTGATTATCTTATGGGAACAAAAGACAGATGGAGGAGGAGCACAGAAATAGATGTAAGCTAAGATGGATTAGTTTTGAGACTGATTGGTGATTTCATAGGTGTTCATTATAAGAATAAAGAAATAAAGGATAGTACCACACATGGATAATGAAGATTATGTGCCATAAACTAGTAAAATAGAATACTTCTGTTCACTTGAGGCCCCATTTAAATATAAATAAATTAAAGCTACATGAAGGCCTGAAGAAATGTCCAGAAATAATAAAAGGGTGGGAGATACCCAAGTTTTAGCTGTCTGTTTGTACTGTGAAGTATAATTTGGCCAGAATTCCAGACATCTGATCCTCTCAGAGCTGTTGGCAAACTATAACCCAAAGTGAAGGCCTAAGGCTGGGTTGATGGTAAGCAAGTCTGATGCTTATTTTCACACAACGATAGGTGTCTCAGCTCCTCTCAGATTCAAGAGCAACCATCTATTGCAGAAGCTGTTTGTAGAATGAACCCTTTTCCAGACCTCATCAGCCCCTGTCCACTCCCAGTCCTGACCCTCGGCTAATTCACCGGGTCAGAGGAGATGGATTTAGCCAACATTTGATGAACGAGCAGGGAAGAGTTAAGGAAATATATCTTTTAACGTCACTCTTCTCCTACCTTCCCACCTCCTTCCAGTGCCTCCCATTGGCCTCACAAAACAAAGGATGCTGCAGCTATCTCTGGAAGCCAGAGGACAAAGGATCTATTGAGGTAGTCCATATAGGTCACCCTCCCAGGGCACAGAGCAAGATGGAGAAGGGCAGGAATAATTCTGGAGAAATAAACAGAAGATATCCAACAAGAAGACGGGAACAAAAGTGAGAGTGAGGTTTCTTAGAAAGCTTCTGAAAGAGAGATAGACTTTTTAGCCATCTTTTCTCTTTCCTTCCTGGAATACAGACACAATGCCTAGAAGCACAGCCATCATAGTTTGGCCATGGAAGATGCAAAATACGTCCTAAGAACGGTGAATCAGAAAGAGAGAGCTTGGTTCCATAGCTGCCCTGAAGCACCTATACCTAGAGACACTATGTGACAAAACCGAAACCACCAAGCAACCAACCAATCTCTGGTTGTTTAATGTCAGGTTTCCAAATGCAGTCAGATGCAGTCCTGACTAATTCAGATACCTGGCTAAAGTCTCCAATCAGATAATGCTGAATTGTTAAGTTTCTGTTCTTATCAATGTTCTAGACAATAAGCATCATTTAGGACTGGAGTTGATGTTTCGTACTTCATACAACATTCATCTTCTTTTTTAAAATTAAAAATTAACACAATTTAATTGACAGTAGAAATAACCGAAGTCAGCAATTTTCTATTACCTGCATATTAATTGATAAACAGAATAAAATTTTTATTTATTTATTTATTTATTTATTTATTTATTTATTTATTTATTTTAGCTCATTTAAGAGAGCTCTGTTTGGGAGCATTTAAGATGTCAAATTTGTAAAACTTGTTTAGCAAAAATATACAGTTTTTAAGTTAAAAAGTATTTGATTTCTAGTGCACCAAATTGTACAAAGACTTTCTACCTAGAAAATAATTATGAAAACACAGCAAGAAATAGAATGAAACCATAATTACTCGTATGTTTAAATAAATTCTCTCATAAAGATAAAATGAAATGAACAGTCATGTCATAGCTGAATAAACAAGCAAACAAAAAGATGATATAACAGATTAAACTTGTATCTACTTATCCATATATCTACCATTAGTATGTCTTATATGATGCATTAGATATTACTAAAGAGGCCTACTACATTCTAGTAGCATCTATTATTTTTGAATATCAATTAATATTCTGACTACACTAAAGAAGTCTGACAGTTAAAGGAATACAACTGGTGGATTTTATGGTAAAGAAAATAACTATATTCTAATTTAACTGTTTTATGAAATTTGCCTCTTATGAATTGGGACAAAACTCTTTACAGATAAACCTGTGATTTGTGACCAATCTGAGTTCTTAGTCAGAAGCCTGTTAAAGATTTCATACCATTTTATAGACCAGTGAGATCCCTCAGTCTCACAGTCACCAGTGGCCTATTCTAAGTTTATCCTCAAACCCTAAACTGTGGGGTGCTGATGCTCAGAAAAATGAGGTAACAGTGGGGTTGGTGACAGAACGTGGAGTGGTGGGTCATGGGCAGGTTCTCTCTACGACAGAGTGTCCACAGCGGATGCAGAGGGATGGGGTGTCTATACACACCAAGTTCTCCTGGGCTCAGACACTGATGAAACTAGGTTAACTCAACACAGTGTGGTTCGATAACATGAAACTTTTCTTTGGAATTATTATTGCATTATTTTGTGCAACCCTTGTTCTCCAGATCAGGTTTCACTTAATAAAATGTCTCTGGAGGATATGTAGTAAACAATGTAGTTTGGGTTGCCTGCCTTAACGTAGCCAAGTATGAAAAAGGCTTATTACTTTCGGTCACCGCCCTTTTCCTTAGAGATAATTGCTTCAGTTAATCTTACCTAGTAAAAAGTGGCTAGATGTTCTTTTTTACTCCTGGGCAACCTGCTAGCTATATTTCCCAGGCTCCCTTGTAGTCAGGTACACCCATCTGATACCCTCTTCCCAACAGAATGTGGGCAGAAGTGATGTATGTCACCTCTAGGCCTGGCCTAAAACAAGCCTCTTTTCTCTTTCCCTTATGTCAGCTAAATGCATAGGATCCTGTTAAGGCCTTAGAGAATGACAGAGCTATTAACTGCAAGAAGCATGGGTCCCTGAAAGACTGTGAAGCAGAGTCTTCCTGACAACTTACTGGATTGACATGAAGAGGAAAAACAAACAACAACAATAAAATACATTTAATGTTACACCTACTGAGATTTTTAGGACTATATGGTATAGCAATTAACCCACCTCGACTAATAATTCTCAAGATCTGTGTATGAAAAGAATACTATTATCTTCTCAATTTATACAAATAAATAAAAATAAGTATATAGGAGACTTACTGATTATTCCAATGGAAGTTCAGAAAATAGGGGCACCTGGGTGGCTCAGTGGAGTAAGTGCCTGACTTAAGCTCAGGTTATGATCTCACTGTTCCAAGTTCAAGCCCATCAGGCTTTGTGCTCAAAGTTCAGAGCCTGGAGCCTGTTTTAGATTCTTTACCTCCCTCTCTGTCTCTGCTCCTCCTCCACTAGTGCTCTGTCTCTCTCTCAAAAAATAAACATTTAAAAAAAAAAAAAAAGAAAGTTCAGAAAATCCTCATTCCCAGGGCACCTCGGTGGCTCAGTTGGTTAAGCGTCCGACTCTTAGTTCCAGCTCAGGTTATGATCTCATGGTTTGTGAGTTTGAGCTCCGCATCAGGCTCTGCGCTCTCTCTCTGCCTCTCCCCTACATACTCTCTCTCTCTCTCAAAATAAATAAACTTAAGAAAAGTAAAATACTTATTCCCAAATGACTTTAACACACTTTGGCATATAGTTCTATAGTCTTGATAAGCATCAGACTTCATTTTTGGTGAATAGATGCCACAAAACCGAGGACTTTCATTCCCGTTTCTTTCACTTAGGATCTATTTTTAAAATCAGTCAGTGTTCAGAAAATTATTCACTTTCAGTATTACTCACACAATACTATCAATAAGTCAGAGTATAAGACTCTGTCATCCTTTCTTAACAAGGAAGAAAAATAATTGCATATATAGTGTTTAAATATCAAAATTTTTTATTCAATCATAGTTTGGGGTACAATAAGAGTAAATGCTTGTGCCAGAGGCACACGTTCACGAGAAATAGTTTTATGATTATTAAACACTAATTAGTCCATTCATGCTACTGCCATGGGTTATCCTATATTTCATATATGCTCATTATATTCAGATAAACTCTAGCTCACACAAATTGTTCTTGTTAATGGCTTATTCTCTCAAAGTCTTTACTCACCCCAATCTTATATTATGCTATTTGACCACATTAGTAATGTTTGACTCATAAGCATGATAGGCCTCCAGTTATTTTTTTCTCTTAGATGCTTTCAATCGACTATTCAGAGATTAGTTTTCCCTACACAGAGTCATTGAAATCAGTCATCTCAAAATAGCTAAAACAAAGCAGTATAGATCAGCTCCAGGTTCAATGGTCACACTGTAGGAACACAGTTCATTTGTTAATTAAATGCATACTATCTACGCTACTGCCTCCTGCTAGCTTCAAATTTCTGTGAGAATTCTCCGTTTGCCTGAAGAATGAAAATAAACTAAATGCACCCTCTGCTTGGCTAGATAGTCTTCCTTGGAAGCTTTTCTCCTACTCCTATTTTTTAAACGTTTGTTTGTAGATTAGCCTAGTAGAATTTTTATATCAACTCAGCCACTTGTTTCTGTCCACTGCATCCAAATTAAAGACATTATATCAATAATTAGATAGAACACAACTTTTGGAAACAACCAACTGCCATATTATAACTGCCCAGAAGCCCCAGGGACAAATCTAATTTGAACCCAAACTTGTAGACAGATTTTGCCCTGCATATATGCCTTGAGTCTGCTCAATACCGAGCACCCTGAAGGCAGGGGCTGTAAGTGTTTGGCTTTCTGAGTATATACAGCACCTGGTACAGTGCCTAGAACAGACATGTTTCCCAAAAAGTATTTTACTGAAAGGAGGAAGTTTCAAGAGATAAAGTTGGAGTACTTAATATGCCATACTAAGTAATTTGAACTTCATCCTGGAAGAACCAGTAACTTTAGGCAGGGGAGTTATATGAATACATCTTCATTTTTAGAAAGCTCTCTCTGGCAATATATGCTAGATACGTTGGACTCTAGGCTATGTGAAGGAAAGGGATTTGCCTATCTTGATCATCATCACTGGTATCCGTAGCACAAACCACAGTGCTTGGAACACATAATCTATTTAAGAGATAACTGCTAAATGAATGAATAAAAAGTCCATGAAGTTAGTCTCTGAATCCTCCAGAAGAAGAGAGAGATTTCAAGGCCTCAGGAGGAATTTTGATCTCCTCTCGGTGAGACTTGTAATTTGATTTCGGAGCTCTTAGCTGGTCCTTGATCCATCTGAACCTGAGAAATTCACTGGAATAGAGTGAGATATCACTCTGATCTGGAGAAATCATTTTGGACCCACCTAGACATATCTCTTGGGCTTAAACTGGAACTGATTTATTCTCCAAAACATAGAGAGGGATGAGCCATCCTCCTTGAGAACATTTTCTCAAGGGACGCTTGGAGAATGCTTGAGGTCCTTGTCAGTCCATCCTTGAAGTAATAGCATTCCAAAGGAAGAGTACAAACCATGGGACCAGCAGTTAATTTTATGGTTGATAAACACGTTTCAACCTTGAGCTCCCAGATGAGGTGTTTCTATGGGTCAACTGGGCAGCCTCTGGAGTGCTGACCTTTGAAACATGGGTATCACAATCTGACATTGGAGGCTTTTTAGTGACTCTGGTGTCCACACAGTTCAATAAGTCTTGCTTCTCACAAAGCCTCTTCCCTGCTAACCCTAACTGTTCCCCAATAAAAATGAGAAAATTAAACATTTACCTTGATGAGAAAATAGCACTCTCTCATTGACACTTCTTCACACCCTCACCAATGTGATTTAGTTATAGTTTTTAGTAGCTGTTTTTACATTTTTAATTATTTTGTAGAGTTAAAATATGTAATAATGGATAACTGTGCAATACATTAAATACTTATGGGTATGTTGTGCCTTCTGTTATAATATAAAATCCATCTATTCTGGTTGATGGGTTTTAACCTCACACAGAATACTTTAAACTCCATTTGGACTTGTGCCTACAATCACCTTAGCAAAGTCTCTTAAGTAACTGCGCACAGCCTAATTAGTATGCATTATCAATTAACAAACTTAATAGCCGGCAGATTGATTAGATCCTCTGTTGCAGGGGCAGAGCTGAAGCGAAACAGAATGAAAAATCATTGCACGCATACACTGCAGCTTTGTTATTTTCTCAGATCCCCTCCTCCTCCTTCACAGTCCTTTAATTAATGTATGCATATGGTTCTGCATATCTGGTAAACCCGAGCTTTTCCTAACTCTTTCATGAGGCTCATTTGTAAACAGAAGGAGTCCATGCTTCCCTTTTCTTCCAGGGGTTCCGCATATCCTTTTTCACCCCTCTTCCTGCCCTCCGCACAGCACTGAATTTTAAAGGGCTGCTTCTCCCACTCTGATTATCCTCCCTGTGCTGGAAATGGGAGAGGAATACAAAGATGAGCGGGAAGTATACGCTTTTTAACACAGAGGACCGCACACCAGTCACATCGGAGGGGTTTGACAACCATAAAGTGCTTCTGGCAATTATTTCCAAAAAGAATGGCACAAATGGACTGTCCTGTTACATCTTGTCTATTTTTGATGGACTGGAAACAATATGAATAAATGAAGGAAAATCCACATTTCCTGAAAGCGGGGATCAAGCTAACAGGAGTTGCCAACTGCACTGTTCATAAAACGCTGGCATTATAAGAATTTTACACCTTCCATAAACATTCAACACAAAACTCTAAAAAGACTTCTGAAGACATTTCCAACACCATAAATTGTCACCCTGTAGTGCTGGTTTGGGTTTTATTTTTCTATTTAAGCAAAGTAATGGTTCATGCCAGTTTTTTATTTATTAGCTGTTCTCAGGTATAGTATCGTTTTTTACTTCTATGCGGGAAGAGTTATAATTAGGACACAGAGGAGGCAAAGAGAAGTTTTAATTTCTCGTTTGCAGGCCACCTATATGCTGGTGGTTTATTGACTGTTCCTTCCAAAATCATGTTAGGGATAATCCCAGGAGTCCCAGGTCTAGGCAGCTTTTTCTTGAATGTCCTTGGCAAAGAAGGTCTTGCCTGCCTTCATCCTCACCTCCTGCCATTCTTCCCTCTGCTCACCGCACCCCAACCACATCGGCCTTCTCATTGTTGCTGAACAAACAAAGTTCATCCCTCTACGTGCTTCCCTCTGCCTGGGATGCTCATTTTTGTTTTTCTTATGACTTTTTCTTAACATGTAGGTCTCAGTTCAAATATCATCTCCCAAGAGAGGCCTTCCTCAATACCCGGCTTAAAGTGATCCCCACCCGCCTCGTCCAAATACCAATACTCTTTCCACCACTCTACCATATTGATGTCATAGTTCTTCCACTATCTTACATTATCTAACTTATCTGCTTCTTTATTTTGTACCTTCATTCCCTATAAGAATGCAAGATTCTCATTAGCAAAGACCTCACGTGTTTATTCAGAGCTGTTTGGCTGCAACACTAAGCAGAGTGCCTGGTACATTTTAGGAACTTAACAAATGTTTGTTGAATGGTAACATGATTTAATAAACAGGGAATAAACAAGAAGTGGGCATTAATTTGTATGTGCATGGGCAGAAGAGAAAACGGGATCAACACTGAGTGAACTTGGAGCCATATCAACGTTTACAAAATAAGCCCACAGACAAAGGACATTTCTCCAAAGAAGATCTTCAAATGGCCAATAAGCACATAAAAAGATGTTCATTCTTATCCATTAGAAAAATGCAAATCAAACCCACAATGAGATACCACTATATACACACTAGGATGGCTAGGATTAAAAAAAAGATAATAACAAATGTTGGCAAGGATATGAAGAAAGTGAACTCCCGTACATGGCTGGTGGGAAAGCAAAATCGTGCAGGTCTGTGGAAAATAGTCTGGTAGTTCCTCAAAATGTTAAACATAGTTACCATATGACCCAGTAATTCCACTCTGAGATATGTACCCTAGAAATATGAAAATATATGTCCATGCAAAAACCTGTACACAAATGTTCATGACAGCATTATTCATAACAGACATAAAGTGGAAACAGCTCCAAGTCCATCAGCTGATGAATGGATAAATAAATAAAATGTGGTATGCCCATACAATGGACTATTATTCAGTCATAAAAAGGAACGAAGTACTGAGCATACTACAACATAAATAAACCTTGAAAACATTATGCTAAGTGGAAAAAGCCAGTCAAGAAAGACCACATTATGTACATTTCATTTATATGAAATGCCCAGAATAGGCCAACCTACAGAGACACAGTGTGTTAGTACTTGCTTTGGGCCTGGACAAGCAAAAAATGAAGAGTGACTGATAATGGATACCAGGTTTCTGTTTTAAGCGATGAGAAGGTCATAAAATGGATTATGGAAATGGTTGAACACCTCAGTGACTATACGAAAAACCAATGAATAGTCCATTTTAAATGCGTGAATTGTATGGTATGTGAATTACATCTCCGCAAAGCCGATTTTCAAAAAAAAAAAAAAGTCCATAAAACAGACTGAAAAGGAATGACAGGAGTTATGAGCAACACCAGGAGCACAGGGCATCAGGGTGTTTCATGAAGAAGGTGGTTATGAGTGGCCACTTCTGCCACTGATCAGGTAAAACAAGTACTGAGAAGTGCCCACTGGGGCTAGAAAACAGGAAGGCACTCAGTAGCTTTGGCAAGACAAACATGCCATCCTGGGAGTCACGTCAGTTTGGGTGCCCCTGAAATAGCCCGTGAAATAAGGATTCACGTGCAAGTGTTTCTTGGTGGACAGAGGGGGTATCGTGGCAGGGGAATGGGGAAATATACAGGAAAAGGGAAGGCAGAATCTCTCTGGACCTCTGGAAGGCGGTGCCAACGCATGCGCCAGACTGTCCTGTCCCACAAGGGCGTGGCTGGGATGGTGGAGGAAAGGGAGCAACCTCTACCTGCTGCCAGACACCAGGAAACACTGAAAAGTCTGAGGGCTGTGAGTAGGCACCTGAGTGTCCACTGTGGTAGCTGGAGCTGCTCCTTCCAGCAAAAGCAAGGGTATCCCCAAGGCGGCGGTGGGAGGCTGTAAGCGCAGCAGAGCGCATGCGCAAGGCAGGAGCCGCGCGCCTCGGGAAAAGAATGCTGGGAAGGGCCGAAAAGCGGCAGATGGTTCCTGGAGTGGGTAGGTTCGTGGGGGGGGGAGGGGTGTAGCTTCTTCCGGGCTGGGAAGGGAGGGGCTCTCTGCTGACGTGGGGCGGGTGGCAAGGTCAAAGGCTTGAGGAGGGTGAAGAAAGCTTTCCCCTGCTGGAGCCTGATCTCTGAAACAAAATTTCCATGTTCCAAGCCGACTGACCCAGTGCACACCCGTCCCCCCCTCATCTCACAGTGATCCCATTTCATATCTCTGCACAGGTCCTTCTGAGTCTGGTGTTTGTCTTTCAAGTGTCAATCCCATCAGCAATCTGTGAGCCCCAGAAGGGTATAGACCAGAACCGTGTAATCCCAGTGCCTAACTGGCCCCCGTCTAAGAATAATAGTCACTAAGACAACATGGAGGGTAGGTAGGAAAGCTGTTTTTGTTTTGTTTGGTTGTTTTAACGAATTTTACGCCCAAATTAATAGAACTCTTTTGTCTCTGGGGTGGGAACGGTGGAGTGGATGGAAGGGAGAAGAGGCGTGGAGAATGGGCTGCAGAAATGTACGATGAGGAGAAGGTCCTGCCCTGTCCTAAGCATGCTGGCGTTCCCTGACTTAATCACAGACTCTCCCAGCAGATATGCGACTTCCTCAGGGGCAGCGACTGTGTCACATTAGTTTTGAATTCCAAGTGCTTAGGTCTCTCAGGCTCTTAGGATTCCAGTAAATGCTTTTAAGTGGAATTGAACTCCGGGTGTGAGGTAGGGAAGACATCCAAAGTGGCTATTTGCCCCCAACCTTCCCTCCACAGCAAGCCTCCTTTGGGGCCCCCTCCTGGGTCTGCTTTTCTGTTTAGGACCCTTAGGTGGCCTCTGTTCTATCAAGACTTAGTGCAAAAAAATAAAAAATAATTGATAACTTTGGGTGATGCCCAGAAAACAACTCATAGTCTGGCAATTGGTATATAAAAAGAAAGAATTAACGTTCATCCTGCCTTTTCAGTTCCAACAATACCTCAAGGTAATAACCAAATAGCTGTTAAGCCGAAATTCTTCATAGAATAATTGTAGTAACAAATGCAGAAGGAATGATAGAATTATATCACTGTTTTGCAACTCTTGATGAAATAATGGATCTAAATAACCATCCCTAATGACTGTTCAAACCATTAGATGAGAGGCCAATGGGTAACTTTGTATGATGGATCAGGCTAACAACCCCTCAACCTACTGACCAATTGTAAAATCACAAAAAGAGAGACAACCAGATAATATGTGTCTCTTGGTGTAATGCAACATGAAGCACACGTGTCATTATGTTCTATGAAGTAGTCTTGACAAAAAAATAGAGCTTATATCTGATTAAGTCTATAGATTTTACAGTAGGAAATACAGAACAGAAAAACGTGTTAAGCTATGGGAATGCATTTAGCATAAGCCAGAATACGATAAATTTTATGGGAAAAATAATCTGGCTTCTTTAATGAATAAACAAGAAAATGAACAGGAGAGGACCAAGAGGTTTGAAAAATATTTTAGAAGCATATAAACAAAATGTAGAGTATACAGCTTGCTTGGATTGTGAAAACAATAAACCAACTGCAAAAGGAAGTTATGACACAATTGGAAAAAAATCTAAATACCAATTAGATATTTGATGATATTAATGAATTATCGTTAATTTTTTAGGTGTGATAATAGTATTATGGTTATTTTTTTAAAGCGTTCTTACCTTTTATGAGTACCTGGGTGGCTCAGTTGGTTAAGCATCTGACTCTTGATTTTGGCTCACGGTTCGTGAGTTCAAGCCCCTCGCCCAGCTCTGTGCTGATGGTGCAGATCTCTCTCTCCCTCTCTCTCTGCCCCTCCTCTGCTTGCCCGTGCATACATGTGCACACTCTCTCTCAAAAAATAAACAAAAAAAAATATTTTAAAAAAGAGTTCTCGGGGAGCCTGGGTGGCTCAGTCGGTTGAGCGTCCGACTTCAGCTCAGGTCATGATCTTGGGGTCTTTGAGTTCGAGCCCTGCGTCGGGCTCTGTGCTGACCACTCAGAGCCTGGAGCCTGCTTCGGATTCTGTGTCTCCCTCTCTCTCTGCCCCTCCCCCACTCATGCTCTGTCTCTCTCTGTCTCAAAAATAAATAAACATTTAAAAAAAGAGTTCTCATCTTTTAGAGGTACAAATCGAAGTACAATAATATCTTGGATTGCAAGTAGCTTTCTGCGAGTATTTTGCAAGACAAGCAAACATTTCTAATAAATTTTAACTTGATAAATGAGCGATGTCTCACAATACGAGTAGTACGTGACACTGAATGTGACATGATCACAACTGAACTAATGGTTCTTGAAATTTGCTTTGATATACAAGTGCTTTGGGTTATCAGCATGTTTCCAGAACAAATTAGGCTCTCAAACCAAGGTTTTGCTGTACTTACAAAAGAAAGTATCTTATTTCTGTTATAAAAAACAAAAAAACAGGTGAGGAGGGGATGTGGAGGCGGTGCCTAGATAAACACGACTGGTCAGATGCTGATAATTGTTGAAGCTGCAAGCTGCAAAGACATAGTGGTTTCTACTAGTCTCTCCACTTTGGTGTATGTGTGGAATTTTCCATAGTAAAAAGTAAAACCCTTGCTTCCCTAAGGTTTTCAGTATTACGCTTTCCTCCCAGAATATCTGTGCTATAGATTGTAATCTATAGAAATAGAACAAATAAAATAAACAACTTGTCTCTCATGAATTGTTACTGGGTGTGTGGTGACATGTTAGTCTGTGCTTCTTATTTTTAATGTACGTCATAGCTGAGAGACCCTGAGACTCTTTGCAGGAAGACTTCATGTTTATTTAGTAACATAAAAGAAGAAGAGCAGTTAAGGAAGGGGAGGGCAAAAAAGCTAGTTTCTCTTCCAGTCACTCTGTAAAAACTTCAAAAATGTGTTAAGGAAAGCTAACTCAAAATTGGAGTCAGAAAGCCATGAAGGGAGGGCTCTTTTGTGCACGTACCACTCATTGAGGCTTGCATAGTCCAGCAGGAAGAAGGAAGATTTCCTCTTGGTCCAGCAAAAGCAAACTACACCCGTAGCCAATAAGAAGTCACCATCACTTCGAACTTTCATTTTCCTCCAGGGAACTTTTGCTCAAGACAACCTCTCCCAATTCACCTTTCCTCTATAAAAGGACAGCTTCCTTTTTTGTTCTCCAGGCTTGCCTATGGTTCTGCACAGTCTGTCTGCTTGTCCCAAATTGCAGTTTCTCTGCTATTCTTGAATAAACTCGATTTTGCGAGCTAAATCATTTACCATTTCCTTTTGAAAGATTGGCAAAAACAGAGGGGAAAAGAGGGACAAAGCTAGTTTAACACAGCACTTCCTTGACAATTCTCACTGAAGCAGGTTGGAACAATAACAGTGAATACTTATTGAGTACTTACTAATTGCAAGTCACTGTGCTAAGCATTTTATATTGCATACACTAAGAGATAGGTATTATTATTATCTCCATTCTACAGACAAAGAAACAGAGATTTAGAGAATTAAAGTAACACCCCTCTTCCACCCATGAACCTGCTAAACACACTAGATCATTCTGTTTCCTACTCTGTGGCCTTTGTCCATTCTGTTCCTTCAGCCTCATAATTGCAGCCGCCATTTTTGAGCATCCACTATGTTCTAGTAATCTGTAATTAACATGTATCAATTCACTACAATTCTCACTCAAACTCCAAGAAGGGAGTCCTATCACCCTCATTCTATAAATGAAGAAACTGAAGGGCAGAGAAGTAAAATGCCCAAGATGACACAGCCAACAATGGAGCAGGTTTCAAACCAACCCCACAACCTATCTCTTAATCACTACCCTGTTAGCTCCAGCTCAAATGATGCCTCCCCTGCTCCCCACTACAATGCTTATTCCCTTACTTTTGGTACCACTGTCATTGTGTCACCCAAGTTTCTTGAGGGCAGGGATGCTGTCCGTTCAGTAAATACCTGCAGGCACTGAAACTTCTGTGGTTCCTGGCACAAAGCTGGTGCTTCATAAATGTCACCTGAACTACACCACAGTTCCTAAGATCAGGAGGAAACACACCACTACTTATAGTCAGTATTTTTTCGATACACTATATAATTATTGCCTCTCTCCCCTCAAATATTTACCTAAGTAAAATCATATCTGTCATACTGGAAATCATTGTTCTGGGGATATGACAGCATGAACAAATGCAGAATTTCACCAGGGCTGGCAATGGTGCAAAACTCTGAACAGTAATGTGGTGTTGTGGCAGGTTCAGGTCAGAAACCTAATGGCATTTTGAGGCAGAGAAAAGCCAAGAAGCTCTTAACCATGTGTTCCTTCTCTGGAGTTAGCAACTTCCCCTCTAGATTCTTTAAAATTATAAATTGCCACTCCAACACTTTTAATTTTAACACTGCCGATAAGATATAATTGTTCGAAGTGGAAAAAAAATCACTCTTCGTTATTTAATGCAAATGAACCAAGTTGGAAAAATTACATGTTTCCTTCTCTGAAAAATCTTTGTCTCGTATTTTTATCTTCCTCGGTCCTTTGTTTTATATCATTTACACACAATTCAGAAAATGCCTGTCTAAATTCACTTTCTTAGCTTAAGTTACTAACCCCTTGTTCTTGTATTTGACACTAACTCAAATAGCCTTGAAACAATTATCCTCTCTATTCCCTTCAGAATTGTCTATACTTTAATGAGTTCCCACTTAATCTCTCCTTTACCAAAGAATACCACTCTGATTAGCTAAGATCCTTAAATCCCCATGTGGTTCTTTTTGCCCTCTGTTGTACCTTCTCTCTTTCTGTAATATCCTTTTATAATAAGGGGACTGGAATTGCGCATGGTGTTCCAAATGTGGCCTTGCCAATCCTCACAAAGAGCCTGGATAATTCCCTGGATTTATATTCAATTCCTCTTCTTAAGCATCTCCAAATGCGGGCTCTTACACTGTCTTTATGATCAATAAACTCTGAAAGTTTAAATCTTGATATTTTTTTCTATTTCCCATTTATCCATCCAAATTCTGAGTTTCCAAACACACCAGGGAATTTTGGACCATTTTGGCAATTAAATATGCACGATTTTTCAGTGCTTCAGGGGCATAAAGTATACATGTCCTTTAGTCAGGTTCATTTCGAGAACAGGGCTAGAGGCTCTTTTTTCAGGAAGCCCATGACTAAAAGGGGATTCATCCTTTGGAAGATTAACACTGAGTTTGTTTTGCACAGATCCCATCTCTTACTCCTCCCTAGTACCTCCTTCACAGGAAGAGTCGAGTCAAAAGCTGAAGATGAGACTAAGTGGAGAAGAAATGGCAGAGTCTACTCAATGATGTACATTCTTGAGTAGAAAATTCGGTGAATTCAGGTCTCTGGAAAGATCACTAGGACCTAAAGAATACAGTGCTTCAAATAGTTTTTCATCTCATCTCAAACATGCACATCTGTACACACACACACAGACACACATACACTTACCTTCTACATCCCAGATGTTGAATCTGAGCAGGAGTTATCTAACTGGCTTGGAGGTGAGTGGGGACTGAGCATTCCAGGCAAAATGAATCATATGTGTTGTCTTTTCCAAACTGGTCTCTGAAGTCATACAGCATCATTTCTCTCATGTTCTATTCATTTAAAATGAGGGACAATGCCAGCTTGTATTTAAGGGGAGGGAAATGAGATTTTACCTGTTAATGGAGAAGTGTCAAAAAATTGACATACAGGCACCTGGATGGCTCAGTCAGTTGAGTGTCTGGTTTCAGCTCAGGTCATGATCTCATGGTTTGTGAGTTTAAGCCCTGCATCAGGCTCGCTGCTGTCAGTGCAGAGCCTGCTTCGGATCCTCTGTCTCCCCCCTCTCTCTCTCTGCATCTCCCCCACTTGTGCTCTCTCTCTCAAAAATAAATTTAAATAAATTAAAAGTTTTTGACCCAGTAACATGGTAATTTGGGAGAGAGCCCTATGAATTAATTCCCAGCCTAGTTTATTTCTATTATCAAGATACTCAAAAGAGAGAACATAGCCTTTCACAGGCTGCTTCTGTTAAGGGTCTAATGTTTACTCACCATGTCAAGATACATGACTGACTCTCTGTCTCCAAATTGATCCTGCTCATTATGGGGAAGATTCCTACCCTGGTACTAAAACAGTGAGGAGGGAGGGAAGAATGGAGACTACTAGTCTATCCAGGAGTCAGAGGTATTAGGAAAAGCAGCCAACTCCTTTGTGGTAGAGGTTACCTTAATCAAGAGAAAGTAGAAGGAAAAACATATTAATGACATACTCAAGTTTTTTGAAATTGAACTTAGAAATATCTAGGTTAATGATTTTTTTCAATATGAAAATTCTGCTTATATTGACTGTTTTGCTCTCACAAATGTCAAGTCATTTATTGTATGGTTAAGGTGCCCATATTTTCAATAGAAGTATTTCCTTTTAAATGTTAAGAGATATCAACCCTGAAATCAATTCATTTTCTCCTTCTGCTAAAAATTAGAATATCATAGTAGGACACGATCTAATTGATGTTAACAGGATCAGTGCAAAAAAGGAGACCCAAAGTCTTGTATTTGATTTTCCTTTTAAAAAAGACTCACAATTGAATAATAGTAGCTATTTTGAATTCATCTACACTCATTGATCTAACTTGTCAGAAATCAATCAATAATCAATCAATATGTTCTCTGAACTAAGCAGTGAATTTGGGAACACTCAGTGCAAATCCTAGCACTGCCATGGTGACCCTACTCCAGCCACTTACCCTTAGTTAAACTGCTTCTCAGTTTCTTCATCTATAAATATAGCGCTGCTGCTTTTGCTGTAATAAAAATAAGTTGATTTGCAAAGTATAACCTCTAATGCCTAGTTATTTTCTCCTGAGTCTCTGTGCTTATAATTCCAGAAGCAGCTAAGAAGGGAAAGATTAGGGTAGTACAGATTTAGCATGTAGATTCACTCTCACTGTGAACACGAATGTCTTAGATATGATATAGGCAGTTGAGTCTTTGCCATAAAAAAACTTTATTCATTATTGAAACTAATATGAACTTGTTAATATTCTGGTTAACTATTGCTGTGTAATAAACTACTCTAAAACTTAGTGGCTCAAAATGATAATTTATTACTAAGATTACATATGTCACGATTTTGTGGTAAAGAATTCAGACAGGACAATGAGGATGGCTCATCTCTGCTTTATAATGCCCAAGACCTCAGCCAAGGTAACCAAAGAGACGAGGAGCTGGCAAGCTAGTGGCTGGCTGGGTCTCTGTCTCTTTCTCCTTACCTCCTCTCCTTTAAGATACATAACTTAATTTGTTTCTCCACATACCCTCTCCATATAGTTAGTCTGGGCTTGCTCACAGGGCTTGCCTCAAGACGGTCACATTTCTTACATGGAAAATTTCTTAACATTTCAGAACATTTCTGTTCTGTCCCTGAACAGAAACCAGAAGACACAAATTCTCTTAAAATGTTAGCCAGCCCAAATGGACACAGTGCTGCTTGTATCATATTCTATTTGTCAAAGAAGAATCCACACAGACTCCAGGGAAAGGAACATAGATTCCATGTCTCAATAAGAAGGGTTTTTAAGTGGTACATATATACAATGGACTACTACATGGCAATGAGAAAAAATGAAATCTGGCCATGTGTAGCAACATGGATGGAACTGGAGGGTATTACGTTAAGTGAAATAAGTCAGTCAGAAAAAGACAGATACCATATGTTTCCACAAATAGGCGGACTTTGTGAGACTAAGCAAAAACCAGGGGGAGGGGAAGAGGGGAAAGAAAAAAAAAGACACAGACAGGGAGGGAGATAAAACATAAGAGACTCTCAAAGACTAAGAAAAAGCTGAGGGTGAGGAGGATGAGGGAGGGGGGAGGGGGGTGACGGGCATTAAAAAAGGGCACATGTTGGGATGAACACTGGGTGTTATATGTAAACCAAATTGAAAATAAACTATTATAAATTAAAAAAAAAAGAAGGGTTTTTAAGAATCCAAACCATCTGTAATCCACCACACTTATTTGAATCTTACTATGCTTTACAACTGTAGCAAGCATTTTAGTTTCCGGTAATGGAAGAGAAGCCCCTATTGGACCAACCCTCTTGTTATCTTTGCACTGCAGAAAACAACTATAAATATTGTACAAAATATAAATAAACAATACCTGAAGGCACTGAAAAGCAATCAAAAGCAGACACTGGAAGGGAGCCAACAAATGGAGGAAGGAATGGAACTGGATGACTTTTTCATTTTCACCTAAGGACAGGCCCTAGTCCTTGCTGACCAGAGCAGCTAACCCTAGGATAGAAGGTCTGGAGTCCTACCAGCTTGAAGAATAAGAAAGTGGAAAGAGTTCAGAGCTACCATACCTAAAAGTAAAGTGGGAGATACCCCAAAAAAGAGGGAGCCAAAGAAAGAGCTCCAAATTTTGTGTATAAACTCTGCCAAGTCTCCCAATGACCACTAAACTACTTATATCTAGGGCAGACTCCAAGCAACCCAGGTGAGGCTGAAAGTGCTCAATGAGATTTCAGCTGACAGTCCAAGCAAGTTAGCTGCCTGTTTTACTCAAAACAAAACAAAACAAAGCCAGTAACTTTCAGAAAGACAAAACAATCGAGGGTCTTTATATATATCATTCAATGTCCAGGATACTATCCAAATGTCTAAATATATTAGAAAATGTGACTGAGACTCAAGAGAAGATGAAAGTGGGGCACCTGGGCGGCTCAGTCAATTGAGTGTCTGATTCTTGGTTTCAGCTCAGGTCATGATCCCAGGGTTGCTTAAGATTCTCTCTCTCTCTCCCTCTGCTCCTCTCCCCTGCTCACACATGCTCTCTCTTCCTAAAATTAAAAAAAGAGAGAAGGTAAAAGCAATGAAAGTCAACCCAAAGATGACCCGCATTTTGAAATTAGCAAAGAATTTAAAGCAGCTGTCATAACTACCTAAGAACATAAAGGGAAAAAAGCTTTTAATGAATGAACAAATAAGAAATCTCAGTAGAGAAAAAAGAAACTATAAAAAATGATTCAAACAGAAGTTATAAAATGAAAAAATATCAAAAATAAAAATTTACTGGTTGAGCTTAGTAGAAGAATAGACGTGAAAAAAGGACAGAGTCAGTGAACTTGAAGACCAACCAATAGAAATTATTCATTCTGAAGAACAGAGAGAAAAAAATGAAAAGCATGAACAAATCAACAGGGATCTGTGGGACAAAATCAGAAATGTGAAACTAGAGTCTCAAAAGTTGAGGTGAGAGGGCATGGGGCAGAGAAAAATATTTGAAGAAATTACCAAAATCGCCAAAAATCAAGTGAAAAACATAGATCTACAGATTCGAGAAGCTCAACAAACCACAAGATAAAAATAAATCTATACTCTAGGTACACCATAGACAAACTTCTGAGAAGAAAATATAAAGAGATCATGTTAAAAGCTGCTAGAGGAAAAATAACACCTTATACACTGGGAAACAACAGTAAGAATTAAGGCTGACCTCTCATCAGAAACAAAGGAGGAAAAGAGAAATCTTTAAAGTGCTGGGGGAAAAAAACCCCACTGTTGACCCCAAACTCTATACCCAGCAAAAATATTCTTCAAGAATGAAGACCAAATAAAGATGCTCTTGGATGAAAATCAGAATACCAAGAAAAGACATAATACCTTGCTAATTCTGATTGAACTTATTAATAGTCACTGTTAATTTAGGATACAAATATATTATGCTCTTTTGGAAGTCCCAACTATTCTGCTACTCAAGTTACTTAGGCTACCTCTCATCTGTATACAAATTCCTCACTTGCCAAAGCCTACTCTGCCTCCTTTTTCCTCCTATGTATCAAAGAGTACTGAAAGCTTATTGACTGAATAGTAATAAAGAGCTATCATTTTGAGCAACTACTCTGTCCCAAGACCCATCTATGGATATTACATTTAATCCTTATCAACAGGATATTTATTATCAGGATAAAATTACAGATGAGAAAATAGGCTGAGAGAAACTAATTACTGGCAATGTGTCCAAGGTCACACAGCTAGTTAGTGCTAGAATCAAGTCCAAGTAGAGGTCCTTGACCTGCTTGAATAATATTTCATGGACATTTATATATAGCTTGAAAATTGACTAAGTCCCTGAAGAACTTCTTCTATGAGCTTCCTTCTACTATTTGAATAGCTCTGTTTTTTTATTTTAAAGGCAAAATTTCAGGCTAACACTCTGATAGCCTGTTAATTGCCTGCTACCTGCCTGCTCCCTCCCTCTCCCCGCATTCTCCTTCCTTAGGACCAGAAAACACCCCAACAGCTCCCAGCACAACACACACTGCTGTTGTAGCTAGGGTCACAGCTTCTCAACTAGAACTGGTCTTTTTGGAACTGGTCCTAGACTAAAAGATGTTGGCAATAATGTATCACCAGAAGCAGGACTGGGTGGGGTGGAGGTGGGGGCAAAGCAGGGAGATGACTGCCTGAAAACTGATACAAATAGTGTTCTTTTTAAATTTCCCAGAATCCAAAATGGGAGCCAAGACTCAGATTTGCCTCCTTCATCAGTTTTGAGGTTATTATATATTTTTCCTCCATCATCCTTGTATTGTTGCCAAAGAGAGAAAATGGAAATGACTTCTCTTCTGCATGTGTATAACTTCTTTTTCCCCCCTTTCATTTAAAGGTCAACTCTGCTTCTACCCAAACTGTGCATTACTCTATCCTCTGCCCCTTCTGCCCATCCCTCCCATTTTCTTACCCCCTTTTCTCTGGCTTCTCCTCTTCCCTGGCCAGTCTGGCCCTCCCCTGCCTGCCCTAGCACTCCCCAAGCCCTCCTCTCCTTTTCCTCCTTTTAGTCCTTATTTTCACAAATTAACATATTATAAGCCTTAACTGGCAACTACCCTGAAAGGAGATGAGGCAGTGAGAGGAAAGAAAGTATTGCTGCCAAGTTTTAACTAATTCCTGCTGCCAATTCTGTGGCATTTGCCACGGCTGTGAAATTGCAATAAACAAGGCGCTGAGCTCATGTTTCTAACCTTTCCACTGTTGGTGCCGAAGACACGAACCGAATGTTGAACACCAAGCTGTCACCTTCTAACTATACTACATATCCTTTTGAAAGAGAATCGAGGGAGGCTCAGATTGGGCTGGGGTTGGGGGCACGACTGGGACGGGAGTCTCTAAAACTGTAGCTGAAAAATCACCATTTCTTTCATTAAAATAAATTTATCATCCTAGTAATCCAGTAATGAACTGTCCTAAAGTGAGGTATTAATTTTCTAAGAATTAACCTGAAGCATGTACATATATTATATGCATATAATATATATATGTCGCATCCCTCACAAGTAAAAAAGAAAATGTTTTTTAAACACACCGTTGTTTTAAGAAAGATGAAGAATTGGGAATGGTGAGGAAGATTGTCAAATGAAGATTACAACAGCCTATGGCATCATTCCCACCTGTCCTAGCAGCTGCAAGTTCTTTATTTCCATTCATAGGTCAACAGTATTCATTAAGCAGGTATCCTCTTCAGAGTCACTGTCTGTATGCATATATCCTGTAGCATCTAGTCAGGCAGAACAATACATGTAGCATCTGTGTGATCTTGCTTTGTGCTAACGTTTATCCATATTCTCTTACTCCATCCTCAGGCCAACCCTACGAGGGAAATAAAATAATCACCCCAGTCTAGAAATGGGAACATATAAGCTTAGAGAGGTTAGGTAAAATGCGAAAGTCACAGAGGTGGCCACATACCCAGGTTTTCAATGAATTCCTTTAAATTTTTGAACCTTTCAGTTTTCTTTAAGTTATGACAAAGGTTCTATGACTGGTTCAGCAGAGAGCCATCTGGAGCCATCTTTAAGGGCTGGTACACGGGTTGGCTCTGCTGCCTTTCACATGTTGGTTTCTAGGTCCTGGTCCACAGCACATGCTCGTGTTTGCATTTTTCCAGCCCTCAGGAAGGGGAATAGGGGATCTAAAGCA
The DNA here is from genome assembly GCA_030068075.1 of Paguma larvata. Taxonomy (NCBI): domain Eukaryota; kingdom Metazoa; phylum Chordata; class Mammalia; order Carnivora; family Viverridae; genus Paguma; species Paguma larvata. Next base: position 92,711,095 of record CM057826.1, on the reverse strand, counting down.
AGTGTGTTTTCCTTTAAAAACCAGAAGTTGAACTCTGGCCATGCTTGTAAGCACTCATATCCCATTTGCCCAAACTTGGTTACATGCCCACACCTAGCTTCAAAGGAAGGCAAATCCAGCACCATCTTTACTAGCTATCTCTCTTCAGCAGAAAGACCATCAGAGAGCAAAGTGCCCTTCACCAGCTCAAAACAAGTCACTCTCATTCCCAGGAACCTACCAAGAAAAATGCTCAGCTCTCCATCAATGGCTTGAACCTTTCAGTTCCACTTGAGACAGATTTGAGTTGACTTGTCAAAAGCTGAGATAGAGTGGGCAGTTGAATTTGAAAAGAAAAAAGGAGGAAAACACAATTTACTGGATATTTCCTCTCTGTGTGTTGTTTCTTTTTCTGCTGATTCCTTTTATTTTTTTTTTAGTTTATTTAGAGAGAGACAGAGAGAGACCACATACATGTGTGTGTGCACAAGATGGGGAGGGGTAGAGAGAGAGGGAGAGAGAGAATATCAAGCAGGCTTCCCGCTGTAAGAGCAGAGCTTGACATGGGGCTTTATCTCACAAAGTGTGAGATCATGACCTGAACCAAGATCAAAGTGGGATGCTTAACTGACTGAGCCACCCAGGTGCCCCTCTGCTGATTTCTTATACCTGTCCGCAGTACAAATAATAGATATTTCCTTTTGGAAAACTGGTCATCAGCTGAAACTGAGAGGGTTCATGTGGAAAGAGCCCATTTGCCACAAGGGATAACGGCAGTGTGGTATATTGGTTAAAGCACAAGGTATGGACTCAGACTTCTTGTGTTCAAATCTCACCTCCAATCTTTACTACTTCTGGGACTTCACGAAAGTTATTTAAACTATGCCTCCATTTCTTCAACTGTGAAATCCGAGTGTTATTAATGGTGAGAATGTCACAGAGTTGTGTGCTGATTAAATGATTAAATAAGCTAACAGCAAGCACATAGCACTGTGCGTGTTTTAACTATTAGGATGATGATATATTCTTTGGAACATGTAGCTGGGTCTTGGTTGCTGAAAGAGCCATGCCCAGGAGGAAGAGCCCTAGGTTAAATAACCCCCATCTTCCAATTGTCTTGCAGCTGAGATTACTCACTATAATAAAGAGAACAGATTGAAGAAAAGATGAGCAAACAGTTAAGGTGGTACTTCCCAGCCCTGTTGGGTAAAACTCTCCCACCCCAACTAAAGACTTTAAGTTGACAGCTATAAACTAAAGAATTCCTAGGAGGAACTTAGGCTGGGCACAAGGAAGAAGCTCACAAAATACACTTTCACTGATTATGTAATTGTGAGTTTAGGGTTGTCTCGAAGACCAGCTGTCTCGAAATGAAACATGTGGAGCTATAGTCACATTTATTAGCACAGAATTGATTTACAAAACTCAAAGAGGGCACGGAATTCCTATGAACTGTAAATTAGTAAATTGCTTTTTAATCTACCATAAAAGATCACTGAAAAGTCCTTTTAAAATCAAAGGTCTGCTAATTCAATCATGAACACGTTTACCCAATGGTGCTCAAGGCAAGAGGAAAGCTTAAAGGCTGCACAATTGCCATTTAAAACATATAATTTAAGAAACGATTTAAGTTTAATTGCAATATCCAAAGCAGATACGCATTATTCTGGGTAGACATTGGCCTTGACACTCATATTTGTTTAAAAATGTTTTAAAATGAAATGGCACTTCTCGCGTTCTGTGTTTCCCGATCATTCTTATTGCTCTGTGCCCCAAGGAAGACCATGGTAAAGATGACAATACTGCAGACGGTATTGGCAGTATTGGCAGATGCTTTCCAAGCTTCCGTGTATGGAGAGGACAAGAGAGGAGAGGTCAAGTTAGCCTGGCATAGGAATTGTCGAAGACACACTACATCGGACACAGAAAACATTCTCATTCAGCAATCAGTCCCCCAGGTTATAGATGCAGAAACACGAAGGGCTTTTGCTTACCATTTGTTAAGACCCAATGTCAGAAGTGAAACCCAGTTCTTTTCTTAATTCAGTCCGTTTTCCAGTTTACCAGCTCTCAAATTTGAAAGTGCTTATGAATCTTCTAGAGATATGGTGATTCCTCCTCCTCCCATTCAGGCTCTGCAAGATTTAACAAATTGAGGTGGTGTGAATGCAAGTGGCCCCAGACACCATACGGAAAAATTTTGCTGTAAGTCACGTGTCTTATAGCAGATGCTTTTCAATTTATTAAGCTATTCAGATAATCAATCCAGAAATGAAAGCCCTTTGACAAGTTGTACAAATGCACTTCATATATTGCCCCGCCTGGCACACTTTGTTCCTCAGTACACTTTTCTACTCAAAGTATGAGCTCTGGAGCAGCAGAGTTGCCCTCACCCGGGAGCTTGTTAGAAAAGCAGACTCTCAGGTGCTACTCCAGACCTAATAATGGGTCAAAACCTGTGTTTCAACAAGATTCTTAGGTGATATGAAATGCACAGCAAAATCTGAGAAGCACTGATAAAAGATCAGGCCCCTGGCTCCAAGAAACCTGTTGTGGTTATCTATTACTACATAATAAACTACCACAAAATCCTATGATATACAAAAACAGTATTATTCTATCTCATGATTTTATGGGTCAGACTCACCTGGGTGATTTGTTCTGTTTCATGATGACTACAACCTCGGCTGGATGGCTTAAACATCTGAAGATGGGGTATCAAACCACAAAAGACCTTCAATACCCTGATGTTGGGTCCTAACAAATGGTAAGCAAAAGACCTTCAAGCAATCCTGAAAGAGAACAAAACTGTAGGTATCACAATCCCAGATTTCAAGATACACTACAAAGCTGTAGCAATCAAAACAGTAGGGTACTGACACAAACATAGACACACGGATCAATAGAACAGAATCAAGAGCCCAGAAATAAGCTCACAATTATATGGTCAATTAATTTTTGACAAAAGGAGGCAAGATTATGCAATGGGGAAAAATTGTCTTCAAGGAATGGTATGGGGAAAACGAGACAGCTCGTTTTCCCCATACCAGAATAAATTGGACCGCTTTCTTACACCACACACAGAAACAAACCCAAAATGGATTAAAGGCCTAAATGTGAGACCTGAAATCACAAAAATCCTAAAAGAGAGTACAGGCAGTAATTTCTCTGCCCTTGGCCATAGCCACATTTTTCTAGATACGTCTCCTGAGGCAAAGGGAACAAAAGAAAAATAAACTATTGGGATAACATCAAAATAAAAAGCTTCCTCACAACAAAGAAAACAATCAACACAACTAAAAGACAACCTGCCGAATGGGAGAAGATATTTGCAAATGACATACCTGATAAGAGTTAGTATCTACAATATATAAAGAATTTATACAACTCAAGACACACATAAAAACAGTCCAATTTTAAAACGGGCAGAAGATACGAACAGATATTTCTCCAGAGAAGACATCCAGATGGCCAACAGACACATGAAAAGATGTTCGACATTACTCATCACCAGGAAAATACACATCAAAACCACAGTGAGATATCACTTAATACCTGTCAGAAGGGCTAAGATCAAAAACACAAGAAACACCACCTGTGGCGAGGACGTGAGGGGAAAAGGAACCCCTGGTGCACTGTTGATGGGAGTGCAAACTGGTGCAGCAACTGTGAAAAATAGTATGGAGGCTTCTCAAAAAATTAAAATAGAATTACCATATGATCTGGTAATTCCACTACTGGGTGTTTAACCAAAGAATAAAAAACACAAATTTGAAAACATATATGTACACCTATGACTATTGCAACATTCTTATTTTTTAATAAATGTTTTATTGATTTTTGAGAGAGAGAGACAGAGCACAAGTAGGGGAGGGGCAGAAAGAGAAGGAGACACAGAATCTGAAGCAGGCTTCAGGGTCTGAGCTATCAGCACAGAGCTGGATGTGGGGCTTGAACCCATGAACCATGAGATCATGACCTGAGCTGAAGTCGGAGGCTTAACCAACTGAGCCACCTAGGCGCCCCTCAACAATTTACAATAGTCAACTATTTACGATAATTTTTTACAAGTCAACTATTTACAATAATCAAGATATGGAAGCAACCCAAATATCCATCGATAGATGAATGGAATTATATATATGTGTGTGTGTGTGTGTGTGTGTGTGTATAATATATTAGTCATAAAAAGAATGAAATCTCACCATTTGCAACAACATGAATGGGTCTAGAGAGTATAATGCTAAGTGAAATAATACAGTCAGAGAAAGAAAATACCATATGATTTCATTCATATGTGGAATTCAAGAAACAAAACCAGCAAAGAAAAAGGGACAACCAAAAAAACAGACTCTTAACTTTAGAGAAAAAACTGGTGGTTACCAGGGGAGGTGGTTGGAGGAATGGGTGAAATAGGTGAAGGAAATTAAGAGCACACTTATGATGAGAACTGAGTAATGTGTAGAATTGTTGAATCAATGTATTATGCACCTAAAACTAATATAATATCACATGTTAACTACCCTGGAATTAAAATTTTAAAAAGAAAAAAATAAACATAAACAATCAGAGAAAAAGAGGAAAAAAAAGTCTGAAGATGAGGGACAGCTCATATACATCCATATGTCCGGGGCCTCCATTCTTCTCCATGTGGCATATGCTGGAACTGGAATGTCCAATACGGTGCCTTCACTGGAATGATTGGCACTTGCGTTGAAATGAGTGAAGCTGGGAGCTCAAAAGCATCACTCTATTTCTACACAAGGTGGTCTCAAGAGGAGTCAGACTTCTTACATGATGGATGGCTTTCCTCAGAACAAGATTCCAAGAGGTAGGAGGTAGAGGCTGCCAGTTTCTTAAACCTGGTCTTGGAAACTGGCCCATCCTCATCTTGGTCCTGGAGTCATAAGACCCCACCCAATTCAAGGGGACAGGACATAGACCCCAGCTCCCAATGGGAGGAGAATCTGTGGCAATCTCTAGGTTACCAAAGGCTTCCTAATCATACACAGGAATTGCTTAGGCTTGTAAAGTACCTTGAGCCAAGTCTCTGATCAAAAAGCCAGATTGTGAGGTCTAAAATGTCAGTAAATCCGAGGCTTGAGAAAAGGGAGATTGCCAGGAAAAGGCTCTACGTGAGGAGATGGGGCTCAAATTGATCTTGGAAGTGAGAGTACGGACTGGACAAGTAGAAAGAAAGGGAAAGGGCATTACAGAGTAACTTTTAGATCTACTATAGCCTAAGGCTAGTTTGATTTTTGGCTCGCCTCTCATCCTATCTGGGACCTTAGGCTTCCATCACACTATAAGAATATCCATATTGTTGTTTCTCATGGCAACCTTGCATATAAATTTGTAAAGCAGAAACAGCTTTTCAGATTAAAGTTTCTAGAGAAATCTGAAATTTGCCACAGGCTCACCTCCTAGCTAAGTATTCAGAGAAAATCGGCAATTTTGAGCTATGTCTGAGAGAGTCGGTAGCTCAAATCTGAATCATTTTCTGTCTAGAAAGTATAGATAATTTTAGGCCTTGATTTTCCTCTGCTCTAAATAAAAATATTTAGCTATTATGTGGGAAACCTAACCCTTAGTATGACCTTAGTTCTAGAGAAATATATGTGCCAATAAGTAATTTCTGAAAAGGGGGAAACCAATTAAACAAAAAGTAGGGTCTCAATTATATAAAAAATAAATATAGACAGATAAAATATTGGAAGAAGGAATGGCAAAATGTTCACAGGCTACTTCTGAGTTGTGAAAATATGTATGACTTTTTCCTCTTTTCCATATTTCAATCAGTTTTCCACAATGAACATGTGTAATTTTCATAATCACAAAAATATATATGCCTGAAGATATGTTTTGATTTGGATTTTCAAAGAAGATTCTAAGAACCCTCACATAGCAATGAATTCTTCAAGAACACAGTTTTTACAAACCCTGTCACAAATCCTTCCAGAGACCCACCTCCTAGTGTTTGCCCTGATAAATGCCAGTTCCGTTCTTCAAGATTTACTTGTCAGGAAATCAAGACACACAGAATGAGTTATTTCAGAAGGAAATGTTCCAGGATTCTGGAAACAGATGATGCTTTCTTTCAGCCTGCTGTCATTCTTCTCCTTCACTAAGATATTGTCGTCATCACTCTGGGTTTAACTCAGCTTGACAGTAGCCGCATTTCTGTGTTGATCTTCATCTCCTCTTTTGGTAAAAGTCTGTAAATTGAGGCTTCGCTCACAGCTATTTCATACTAATCAGACACCAGGACTGAATTAGAACCAAGAAAGGACCCGGGGTGAGATCATGTGAAGCCGACTGCCTCCCCGGCATTTTATGCTCTGGACCTCATCTTCATGAATGCTGACAAGGCATTCTCTTTTACAAGCCAGGGGGCCATGGCTCTCACTACCCATCATAAACTACTGGTAGCATAACCCTTCACTTGCTTTTCTTATTCACTCCCAGTTTGCACTGCTGCTAAAATATTCTGCTTTTCAGCTGCCATTATGAGCGTCTAAATCATCCCTCATCTAAGGCACAAGCTTTCTTAGTGCAGAAACCACAGACTCAGCAGCTAGGATGTCATCAGCATGCTCAAGATTACATCATCTCCTTCTGCCAACCTTAATACCACTATGGTAACCATCAACAGCAATACCCATGATTATTTCAGGAGAAATATTGAACAGATGTGACAGCCTTGTCAAACTCCTTTGCTGGTGTCCAACCACTCTGTTATACCTTTTGCAATTCTAAAATATCTCTTCTGGTCATAATAGAGACAGCATGCACTGACCTCGTGAGTGGGAAACTGTTCCTGTACCATCAGTTGGCATATTGAATACCAACTTCCAGCACCAACTTACACATAGTAAGTGCTTTACAGCCCTCTAATCATTTTTACACACATTCTCATTTTTAATTCAAGACAACAGAACCTGTGGTGGCAAGAGAAAGAGCCCTGGACTTCCTCTCAGAAGTTTCGAGTTTCTGAGCACCTTACTACCTGTGAACCTTGAGCAAGCCATTTTTAGCTTCTTTTCAGTAAAATGCTTAACTCTTTCCAACCTAATTTGAAAACCAAAGGAGATGGTTCACTTAAAAATAATGAATTATGAAAACAAGTACTCAAATATTTGCTCATGGCAGCACTGTTCACGGTGGCCGAAAGGTGGAAACAATCCTAATGACCATTAATGGATGAAAGGATAAACAAAATGTGACATACGCATGCAGTGGAATATTATTCCACCATAAAAAGGGATGAAGTGCTGATACACGCCACATGGTGGATGAACCTAGGAAACATTATACTAAGTGAAAGAAGCCACACATATAAAGAGTCACATATGGCAATGATTCCTTTTATATGAAATATCCAGAATAGGCCAAACCATCTAGACAAAAACAGATTTGTGACTGCAAGGACCTAAGGGGACGTGGGAATAGGAGTGGCTCTTTGATAGGGATGGATTTTCTTTTGGGGTGAAAAAAATGTTTTGGAACTCCATAGAGTTAGTGATTGCACAACATACCAAATGCCAAAGAATCAGCTGCTTTAAAATTTTGTGTTATGAGGGGCGCCTGGGTGGCTCAGTCGGTTGAGCATCCAACTTCGGCTCAGGTCACGATCTCATGGTTCGTGGGTTCGAGCCCCGCATCAGGCTCTGTGCTGACGGCTCGGAGTCTGGAACCTGCTTGGGATTCTGTGTCTCCCTCTCTCTCTGCCCCTCCATCACTCACATTCTGTCTCTCTCTCAAAAAAATAATAATAAAAAAACAAAAATAATTAAAATTTTGTATTATGTAAATTTTACCTAAGTTAAGAAAACAAATTATAAAGCATACCAAAGTCCTAGGTCATATATCCCAGAGACAAAACAGTCTCAGAAAGATTAAGGGACTTAAGAAGGCCAAAAAGTTAAAAAATGAAAAGAAGCAAATTGAAGCAAAATAAAACAAAGAAATCCACTCTGCAAACAAAATTCTGGTCTTCTGATGGGCCAGGGAGATCTTTATTCCATTACTGCCATCCTGTTATGGGTGTGGAAAGAGAAGCTGAAGCTTTTGGGAGGTCACCATTCTCCACTCTGAGCTTTTGCATGACTCCCATGCCCTGTTGCCTCACCCAGAACACATAGTGCTGCTTTTAGCCACCTCTTCTCGTTAGTTCACAGAGATCCTAAGACAAAAATGATAATCTGGCCTAAAGAATGGATTCTTTGGAAAACCAGAAGAGCTTCTCTCTTTATCTCATCTAAAGAAAGAGAAGGTTCCTGAACGCTTTATAGTAAGTTGAGAAGATAAGAGAGCTTTGTTAGAAATGTATTCTTTTGGGCTCCACCACAGTCCAACTTTTTCAGAATCTGCATTTCACCAAGATTCCCAGGCAATTTGGGTGCATGTGAAATATTTAGACACACTGCCCTGGGGTTTCAGGCTTGTAACAGAGCCTCTTCTCTTGACAGGAACTATGTGGGGCTACTGAAGATGGGAACAATCAGTTATGTTGGGCCTGTTGGGCCATTTGTTCTGAATAGAAAATATATTCATTTTCATGATCTTCATCAACGTTTACCAAAAAGCTTGTGAACAGTGGAGAAGGCACATGGGCTGTTCATGGAATCATACCTAATTTTTTCTCCTATTTATATCTAACTTCACAGATATTCCTAGCCTCCATTATTCTTCTGTACCCTGGAAACAGTAATTCTGTGTCTCTACTTTTCTAGTCATCTCCCCAGTTCACAGGTAAATGTCTACAAAGACATTATTAAATTATCAAATGCCATAGTCAGTGGGGACTTTAGAGGTCATCTGGCCAGCGGTTCCTAAATGCTATTTATTCCATGGACCAGTTCTGAGTTGGCTACATTAGAATGGCTCCAGGGAGCATTTCAAAATGGCACATTCCTACGATATAAAATCAGCCCGTTAAATCTGGAAAGAGGCCATGGAAGACATATTTTTAAAAGGCTCTCCAGGTGATTCCACTGCATAGTCAGGTTTGGAAACAACCTGTCGGCCTCAGTCCCTGCATCCCCTCCACAGCTTCCCCACTACCTTGGTCCAAATACCTTCAGGGATAAATACATTTCATTTCAGAGACCTAACAGAAAATCCCTTCCAAGGCACCGAGTCAATACCTACCTCTAATTTCCACCTGTGGGTTCAGTGCTTCTGAATAATCTTCAGAATAATCTAGTGTGCTTCAGATGTAGACTCTCTCTTCCATATCAGGCAATAGCTCTTCAAATGTCCATCTCCAGGCACTGTTTCCATCCATGTCTTCTTAGTTCCTTTTTAGATTACCTTCATACTTTTTTGCCTTGAAGTCCGTTTTGTCCAGTGATAATGAAGCTACCATCTCCCTTTTTCCTTTCTTTTATCACTTAACCTGTAATAATTTTCACATATAATAATTACCTTTGTCTCTTGTAAGAAACATAGTAGTCAATTTTTTAAAAATTCAGTTCATAATCATTTGAGCTGACAAATTTAGTCAAATTACATGAATTTATTGTAATTACTTACATACTTGAAATTATTTCTACCATGTTATTCTGTGATTTTCTTTTATCTTATTTTTTTCTTCCTTTCCTTTTTCTTTCCTTTCCTAAATTCTATTAGACCGATTGAATATTCTTTATTACCTTCCTTCCTTCTTGCCCCCACTCCTACACATCCCTGGATCTGGAAATTGTACCAGCTTCAGCAGTCTTTCTTGAGAGGTTTCATTTTTTCAGTTAACAGAAATATTTAGCAAAATATAAACAATCTACTTTAGTTGTTATTCTTGAAAAACTGACATGCAGGGGTACCTGGAGCTCAGTAGGCTAAGCGACTGGCTCTTGGTTTCAGCTCAAGTCATGATCCCACAATTAGTGAGTTAGAGCCATGAGTCAGGCTCTGTGGAACCTGCTTGGGATTCTCTTTCTTTTCCTCTCTCTCTGCACCTCCTCTCTCTCTCCCTCTCTCTCTCTCTTTATCAAACTAAATAAACTTTTAAAAAGTTAAAAAAAACTGACATGCATCCTTAATAGAATCTAAAGATAATTAATGTCTATTCTACCTCCTTAACAAATCAAAGAACTTAGAACATTTTCACTCTGAATAATTTCCTCCTGCTTATACTTATTTCCAATATTTTAGATTCATCACATTTTTATACTCTCAATAAATTACTGTTGTTGTTTTATGTCAATTCTTTTTTTTAGACTCACTTCCTTTACTTCCCATTCTGTCCTTCCTCTCAGTTCTTTCTGAATTCAGTTTCATTTTTCACTGAGGATCTGCTAGTGGAAAATTCTCTGTTCATTTGAACACATTTTCATTTTCCCTTCACTCTTCTATGATAATTGAACTGTATAAACAGCGCTTTATTGAGAGTTGTTTTCTCTTAGCACTTTGAAGATTATTCATTGTCTCATGGGTTGTATTACTGTTGTAAATAAGTCAGTGATAGTCAAAATGTAGTTCCTTTTTAGATTACCTTCTTTCCTCGGAATGCGTTAAAGATTTTTCTTTTTGAGTTTGGTATTTTGCAGTTTTATTACAATGTGTCTAGATGTAAATTTTCTTTTTGTGCCTCCTGTTTGAGATGTATTGTACATCTTCAATCCAGAAATTTCTTTTATTAATTCTATACAGTTATTACCATTATCCCTTCAAATATTGTCTCTACCCCAGTTGCTTTATTGTCTCCTTAGGAAAAGCCTATTTGACATATTTTTTTTTACTTTCTTATTCTAAACTCTATGTCTTTAAGTCTTTAAAAATATTATCCATCTTTTTTATCTCTTCATGCTGCATTCCAGATAACGTCCTTTCAGACTATCTAATCAGCTGTATAGCCTGTTTATTGAGCATATAATTTCGAAAGTTACATTTTCCATTACTAAAAAAGTTCAATTTTTTTCAGAATTTTTTTTTTCATTTTCATGCTGTCTTGCTCTTTTCTTATTTGTATTTCTTCCTTTTGTCTTCAAAATATTTTCAAAATTCCAGTATACTTAATATATAGTGATATGTTAGTTTCAGGTGTATAATATAGTGATTCAACAATTCTACACGTTACTCAGTGTTCATCAGGATAGGTATACTCTTAATCCCCATCACCTGTTTCACCCATCCCTCTAATCACCTCCCACTCTGAGAACCATCAATTTGTTGTCTATAGTTCAGAGTCTGTTTTTTTGTTTTGTTTTGTTTTTTGGTTTGTCTCTTTTTCTTTGTTGATATTGTTTCTTAATTCTACATATGAGTGAAATCATATGGTATTTTTCTTTCTCTGACTGAATTATTTCACTTAGCATTATACTCTCTAGACCCATTCATGTTGTTGCAAATGGTGAGATTTCATTCTTTTTATGGCTGAGTAACATTTCAGCCATAAATTTCATATATACACTTCATAAATACATTTCATATATATATATATACACACACACACTCTCTCTTCTTTATCCATTCATATACTGATGGACACTTGGATTGCTTCCATATCTTGGTTATTGTAAATAATGTTGCAATAATCATAGGGGTACATATGTTTTTGATTTAGTGTTTTTGTATTCTTTGGGTAAAAACTCAGTAGTGGAATTACTGGATCATATGGTAGTTCTATTTTTAATATCTTGAGAAACTTCTATACTGTTTTTCACACTTTGCATTCCCACCAACAGTGCACAAGGATTCCTTTTTTCCCCCACATCCTTGCCAACACTTGTTGTTTCTTGTGTTTTTTATTCTAGCCCTTCTGACAGATATGAGCTGATATCTCTTTGTGGTTTTGATTTGCATTTTCCTCATGATGAGTGATGTTGAATACGTTTTCATGTGTCTATTGGCCATCTGGATGTCTTCTTTGGAGAAATGTCTGTTGGTGTCTTCCGCCCATTTTAATATTTATTTATTTATTTATTTATTTATTTACTTATTTATTTATTTATTTTTGAGGGGGGAGAGAGAGAGAGAGAGAGGGAGAGAATGAGAAGGGGAAGGGCAGACAAAGAGAGAATTTGAAGCAGGCTCTGCACTGTGAGTGCAGAGCCCGATGTGGGGCTCTGTAGATCATGACCTGAGCCAAACTGTAGACCATGTAAACTGTAGATCATGACCTGAGCCAAAATCAAGAGTCAGGTGCTTAATGACTGAGTCACCCAGATGCCCCTCTTCTGCCCATTTTCAAATTGAACTGTTAGTGTGTGTTGAGTTGTAGAAGTTCTTTACATATTGTGGAGACTAACCCTTATCAGATATGTCATTTGCAAATATCTTCTTTATCTTTTAGTTTTGCTGATTGTTTTCTTTGCTGTGAGGAAGATTTTTATCTTGATGTAATCCCAACACTTTATTTTTGCTTTTGTTTCCCTTGCATCAGGAGACGTATGTAGAAAAGTGTTGGTATGGCCGAGGGCAAGGAAATTACTGCCTCTCTTCTCTTCTATGATTTTTATGGTTTCAGGTCTCATATTTAGGCTCTTAATCCATTTTGGGTTTATTTCTGTGTATGGTGTAAGAAAGTGGTCCAGTTTTATTCTTCTGCATGTAGCGCTCCAGTTTTTCCAACGTCATTTGCTGAAGATATTGTCTTTTTCCTATTGCATAATCTTGCCTCCTTTGTCGAAGATTAATTGACCATATAATTGTGGGTTTATTTTTGGGCTCTTGATTCTGTTCTAATGCATTCGTTTTCTAAGGGTCCTTGATTTATGCAGAGATCTCAGTTCTGATTCCTGCCTCATCCAGGAGACTTTTCCTCCTGTCTCTGCGGTGCTAACACCAAAGAAACTAGAGCACCAAGTGGATCCTAGGGCAGCTCTAGCGTCAGCTCATAAACTTACTACTCTGTTGTATTATTTTATTTTGGGTCCTTCGGTATTTCCCATTCTTTCTTGTGATATCATATATTCATTCAAAAGGATTTTTAAAAATTTTAATCCAGAATTTCTCAATGTTTGTGGCAAGAAGGCTTTTTAGTTCATCTAGCCTGAAATAAAAATACCCTAAATGTACTTTTACATCACAGGTAATTTAGTAATAGTAATTATCTCATCACAGGTTTCAAATATACACAATGATGCTCAACATTAAAAGCTGAAGGAGCGTCTGGGTGGCTCAATTGGTTAAGCTTCCAACTCTTGATTTCAGCTTAGGCCATGATCTCACAGTTTGTGAGGTAAAGCCCCTCAATAGGCTCTGTGCTGACAGCATGGAGCCTGTTTGGGATTCGCTCTCTCTGCCTCTCCCCTGTTCCCACACTCTCTGTCTCTCGAAATGAATAAATAAACTTTAAAAAATAGATTAAAAGGTGAATAACAATGTTTGTTATACCTGTAAGGTGTTCATATGCAAAGTGGGGCTGTTAAATAATGAGATGAGTCTAGAAGCTAAACAATTATATATCTTTGTATAGATACTAATTGCAAATGTTTTCTGGTAAGTGGAAATGGAACTTCAAAGTGAGTTTTCCTCTTATGTAGTTACTGATTTCTCAGAAATGAGTAACTTCATGTTATAGTAGGCATCTTAAGTTTTGAAAACAATAACAGTAGTCTAATTCTTCAATGAAAGTAGCACAGAAAAAAGGAATCAGAAACATAAAAACTAATCAAACACTTTAAATCGTTTTGATATAGGGCAGAGAGTTAGCCAGTATGGTTATTGCCCTCAGTTTCCCCATTAGCTTATTGCATAACCCAAGACAAGCTTTCATTTTTGTTTTCATGGCTATCTCTCCACCTGTAACTTGTAGCTTCACGAATGATTATCTGTGATCGAGGGAGAGCCTCTAAGGCCACAGGGCTCCATGTCCTTGTCAATAGCAGGAGTAAGTGGTAATACCTGGTCAAGGTATCTCCATATTTAAACCCCGTGGTTCTAAATCCTGGTAAGAGACAGGATTTTTTTTTTTTAGAATGTCAGTATAAGTCGGGTGGGGATATTTTATGTGGAACCACTTTATTTATCGACAAGTATAGTAATAACTATAAATATGACCACATGCAAAGCTTTGAGGGTAGTAAATAAGAGCACAGAACAAGGAATCAGAAAACCTAGGCCCTGAGCAAACAAGCCCTCTAAAAATATAGCCTCCAATAAAAAGCTAACACCAAAATGTGTTCTATCTCTACTCAGTAAATATCATCTTCAAACCTCCCATGCTGTGAGAATTACACATCTTGTTCCATGAATGCTATATTCCATATCAAGCCCAATATCTGCTTGCCTTCAAAGCACTCTAAATTGCACTCATCCTGCATTTACCACTATTCTTAGAGGTATTGGTGACAAGACCTCAAAAGGATATGAACTAGAAAATAAATATCTATGCGTCCATATCAACATAAATAAATGATTGAATATATAAATAAATGGGAGACATAAATTTCCTTACAGAACAAATCCAAATTATTGCTGTAGATACTCCTTCCTACGAGTGTGAGCTGGACTTCGTGACTTTTTTCCAAAGATTAGAGTATGGAAAATGTTGGGGAGGGATTGTACAGGGGAGAGGCCTGGCAAACACCACCTCAGCCAAGTGATCGAGGTTAACATGTCTAGTGATAAATCATGCTGATAGCATGTACCTCCTGCTGTGATGTGATAGAAAATTTTCCTCTATGACATCCTGTCTCCAAACTCCAGTTTAATCATGATAATAACGTCAGACAAACCCAAAGTGAAGGGCATTCTACAAAATACCTAACCAGTACTCCTCAAAACTCTGAGGGTTGAAAAACAAGGAAAGACTAAGAAACTGTTTCACAATGTGGAATCCCAGAAAGGATCCTTAGATATTAACAGATATTAGCAGAAAAGCTAGTAAAATCTAAACAAAGTGTGGAGTTTGTAAATAGTATTGTACTAATGTTGGTTTGTTAGTTTTGGCAAATGTACCATGGGTATTTAAGATGTTACTGTTGGGAATAGCCAAAGTAGGGAAAGAGCCCAAATGTCCATCAATGGATGAATGGATAAAGAAGATGTGGTATATATACATACACACACACACACAATGGACTATTACTCAGCAATCAAAAACAAAAATCTTGCCATTTGCAACTACGTGGATGGAACTAGAGGGTATCATGTTGAGTGGAAATTAGTCAGTCAGTGAAAGTCATATGACTTCACTCATATGAGGACTTTAAGATACAAAACAGATGAACATAAGGGAAGGGAAGCAAAAATAATATAAAAACAGGGAGGGGAATAAAAACATAAGAGATTCTTAAATATGGAGAACAAACAGAAGGTTACTGGAGGGGTTGTGGGAGAGGGGATGGGCTAAATGGGTAAGGGGCATTAAGGAATCTACTCTTGAAATCATTGTTGCACTATATGCTAACTAGGTTGTAAATTTGAAAAAATTAATTAAATTTTAAAAAAAGATGTTACTGTTGGGGAAAGTAGATAATGAGAACTCTCTGTACCATCTTTGTATCTCTTCTTTAAATCAAAATTTATCCAAACTAAAAAGTTTGTTAACAAAAACATGACCTGTGGCTCCTGGGTGGCTCAGTCAGTTGAGTGTCTGACTCTTGACTTGGGCTCAGGTCATGATCCCAGAGCTGTGTGATAGAGTCCCATGCTGAGTGTGGAGCCTGCTTGGGATTCTTTCTCCCCCACTGCCCCTCTCCTCTTCTCTGCTCTCTTTCTCTCTATGTCTCTTTCAAATAAAAAAAAAGAAAGAAAGAAAAAAATGACCCCAAATTACTGAAAACAGAAAGCTCAAACAAATACTTATGAATGTTCATAAAAGCAGTATTCATAATAGCCAACCCAAGTGTCCATCAGTGGATGAATGTATAGACAAATTGTGACATGTGTATATAATGGAATATTATTCAGCCATAAAAAGAATGCAATACTGAAGTGTGCTACGTCATGGAATAAACTAAATAACATTATGCTAAATAAAAGAAATCAGAAACAAAAGGTCACTTATTTTATGATTCCAGTTATATGAGATACACAGAATATGTCAATCCATGGAGACAGAAAGCAGATTGGTTGTTACCAGGGGCTGGAGAAGTGAAAATGTTTTGGAACTAGAGAGGTAGTGATTATACAACATTGTGAAAGTAATAAATGACACTGACCTGCTCACTTTAAAATGGTCAGTGTTGGGGCACTTGGGTGGCTCAGTCATTTAAGCATCTGACTCTTGCTATCGGATCAGGTCATGATCTCACAGTTCATGGGATTGAGCTCCTTTTCACGCTCTGTGTTGGCAGCACAGAGCCTGCTTAGGCTTCTCTCCCCCACTCTCTCTGCCTCTCCCCTGCTCATAGGCGTGTGCTTTCTCTCAAAATAAACAAATAAACATTTTTAAAAAATAAATGATCAATGTTATATTATGTAAGTTTCACCTCAATTATAAAAAAGGAAATAATCTAAGCATTGGGTTTGATGAGAGACTCAGGTAAGAGAGAGAGTAAGAGAAAACAGGTCTAGAGTAATAAATGAACTATATAAAAAAATGAGTAGGAGCTAGGAATCTGCAGATAGGAAATGAAGAAGCTGTCATCTAGAAAAAGATATCAAAGAACATCTTTGACTGTATTTCTAGACTGTAATTCTAGGAAATGTTATGTGGACTTTGTTATCAAAAGGAAACTCTTAATTTAAGTCAGGAGCAATTCTGCATTTTTAATGCTCTTCAACTTTTCTCATAATATATTTTTCCAATGATCAAGAACAGGGTTCTCCACATCAAGAAAATAAACTTCACAAGGGAGATCATATCCATCTTTTCTAAATCCTTAGAGCCTAGCAAATGCCTGGTCCACATTGGTAGGCGTTCAATAAAACTGGCTAAATTGATGAATTTTGAAAAAATGTGGGATGTATTTTTGGTAAAGATTAGTAATAAAATATTTTGTTTTGTTTTAGTTATTTTTTTATAAATGTTGCCACTAAAATAATTAATATGCTATTGTTACCCTGTATTATTATTCATTAATATACATATTTTTAAATCTTTTTCCTTTTCTAATGTTTATTTATTTATTTTCAAGAGAGAGAGAGAGGATGCAAGAGAGAGTATGCATGAACAAGGGAGAGGCAGAGAGAGAGAGAGAGCAAGAATCCCAACTGGGTTCCATGCTCAGTGTGGAGCCCTACTTAGGGCTTGATCTCATAACTCCCATATTTTAAAATCTTAATGAACTCTTCTGATGCAATGGAAAGCTTTTGATAAGAGTTTAAAATACTATCATAAACCAAACTTTATGCTTTATTTAACTTAAGCATGGGCAAAATAATTTCTTTTTAAGCTCATTCATTCAGGGGCACTTGGGTGATTGAGTCAGATAAGTGTCTGACTCGTGATCTCAACTCAGGTCTTGATCTCAGGGTCATGAGTTCAAGCCCCACATTGGGCTATATATATATATATATATATAGAGAGAGAGAGAGAGAGAAAGAGAGAGAGAGAGAGACTTGCTCATTCATACAATTGAAATCTCTCATCTTTTGTCAGTGTCCCTAGGTCTTTGCCCACTTTGCCCACTTTTACTGACACAGTAGCTAGAATTTTTAAGCATAGGCTCTTTGAGCTAAAAATGAGGATAGAGAGCTATCTGGATTTTGAGGAAGCCATTTTTTATATTATAATTCTACTTGTAATCATTTATGTGACAGGGACCATGAACAACAACCAATCATTCCCTTCAGTGATTTATAGAGTAACATTGTATCTAGAGGAGATAGGTTAAGTTAACCTGTAAAGTTTAAAAATTAAAACATATAAAGGTCAAAACTTTCCTCTATGTAAGAACATTTTGTAGAAAAATGATGTTCTTGAAGGACAGGCTGTGCAAACTGCTGGAGTTTATTTTTCTGCTCCATCCATCATTGTGTAACCTCTGGTTTGAGACTGGTTCCTTAGGCTCATATCCACAGCTGTCAGGAAGGGTGACAACAGCACCAACCCCACAGGCTGCTTGTGAGGACTGCTTGAGCTGATTTACCTAAAGCTTCCAGAACAGAACTGTCAACTCATGCCAGTCATTATTATTACTATCAACAACATTACTATGTAATATTGTGATCATAAAATGAGAAAGAGGCATTTTAAAATGATTTCCTCAAAGAACAAAGATTTTCCTCAGAAACTGGTAAGTTACTTAATGACAAGTTATATTCTGTACAAAAGATCTCCTGCTAAGCTTATGCATATGTTCTGTAAGCAATTCTACTGAAGACTTGAAGAAGAAAGAGAAGTCCATCCAAAAAGGAAAACTATAATGGGGCGGAGACATGCCCTTCATTTATAAGTTTTATAGCATCCAAGTATGTCAGTCCCAGTAATTAACCCAAAGGATTCACATTTTAAAACAACACTCGAGGGGTTCATGAGTGACTCAGTCAGTTAAGTGCCTGACTCTTGATTTTGGCTCAGGTCATGATCTCACGATTTGTGAGATCCAGCCTCGCATCAGGCTGTATGCTGACAGGGAAGAGCCTGCTTGGGAGTCTGTCTCTCTCTCTCACTCTCTCTCTTTCTTTCTCTTCTGCTCTCTCTCTCTCACTCTCAAAATAAATAAATAAACTTGAAAAATACTAAAACATCACTCAAATGCCATTTCATTTAGAATCTTCAAAATATAAGTTTAGGAGCCCCAGAACATACTGGTTTCTTTCTGAGATATATGAAAAATTAATTCTTAAGTTACATGATGTCCTTTAAGCCTTATTCAAATTTATTAATTTTAGTAACATGAGTTTATAGAAACAATTATTCATAGATAAATACTATATAATTCAGGAAACCAGTTACATAAGAATCTAGAGAAATAATTTTTCTATAAGTTGCAAGTGCCTTAGGAAGAATAATCTAAAAAAACTTCTGTTGGCTGGAGGGAAGAAATTTGTTATCTAAGTGAGATCTAGAACTGGAAACAGGTCAGCAAGTTCCCTTTCCCCAGCTCCACTGTTTGTCATGCAGCTCAAGACAAAGCTCTCAGTTTCATTATGCTGCTATATTCCTGCCTCTATCTAAATAATATTTGCCACTTATCCCCATTAACAGATATGCTGTGAGGATTCAGGAGATAATGTTAGTTAAGAACCTTAACATGCCCATAAACAAAAAACCTTATCCCTGATAAATATGATGGTTACCTTGGCAGGCTCTGTTAAAGATGTTTGGTGCTTGCCAATAGTGAAGGTAAGAAGGATAAGCCAAGCGAGTGGCTTCAAGATTTGGAGCTTGGTCCAGATTTGGGAGTGGCCACAGTGAGATGAGGAAAGCTAAGTGGTGGCCCTATACATGGGATGCCTGAGGGCCTTTGATGAGAAGAAAGATCTAAGATTGTCTGTCTGGGTGCTGGGACAGTTGGAGGTCAGTACAAGGAAGATATGTTCAGCACTGGACAGCTCCCAGCCTACATGAGTCCACCTGGGAGGGAAGACGACGTGTCCTTTCTCCCAACCTTTTCCAGGAGAAACTGAAGACTGTCAACAATGGCCTGTGTTCGCTCTTCCAGAAGAGCAAATCTGAAAATGCATTAAACATTTTAAAGCCTTTTTAAATACTGAGAATAACAAAAACAGCAAGAGAGATTTGGATTTTAATCACCCGGACACATGCATTTAAAAACAATGACTTTTTTTTTTTTTTTTTTAATTTAAATGTGCTCCTCCAGTGCTCTGCATGGGGAAAAAAGCAAACTTCATTTTCTGTCTTCGCCTTTTGGTTTTATAGGGACAAAAATGCAGAATAAACTTCCTTAATTTTCACTTCAGTGTTTGCAGCTTAGGATTCCATTAATATATCCTTTCCCTTGGTTGTGCAGGGTCCTCGTTTGCAGTCAGTTCATTCCACACTGATGTATATTTCATTGCCCAAGGCTTAATTTTGATTTATTGTCCATCCATAAATTAGAAAAATATGCTCTGGAATTCCATCCCGCTGAAAAGCTGTGCCTGATGTCAGGGGACTGGGTGATATTTAAGATGTCAGAAATACATATTGGATTAGTGTGCTTTGTTTCCCCACAACAGCAGGTGTTTAATCATAGCTGATGGCTGAAGTTAAATGCATTAGGACAGCAGCAGCCAAGAAGATGGAGTTTTTCTAAACCATACAAACTCCAGGATAAATAACTCAAAACTAATTGTGTGTCCACATCTTAGATACATTTTTATTTACTTAATACATTAAACAATGAAAATAGCCTCTGGCACTTAACTTCATGTTTAAGAGCCTGTACAAATATTTTATATTAGTGAAGTGTTGGCTGTTTAAACATAATTACTGTTTCCCTTACTGGCCCTCTGGCGGCTTTATGTAAAATGTTTCTTAAAGCAGGAAAGAATAAAGGCTGAAATCTCTCAGTAATTCAAGGATAAGAAATTTTTCGGGTTTGCTTTTTTTAAAATATAATTTGAATGCCTACATCTGTCTACATTATGCCCATTTTGCCATAATCCAAATGATTATGATCCACATACCTACCGACCAGGCATTTTCCCTTCCTCTTTTTGTAAAGCACAGGATCTCTTTGCCATTATGTTTATATTAATTAGAGTTCTATGTGTATAGAAAAATGATCAGGCTTGGTCTGGAGCAATTTAACTGGAGGCTGGAGAGAAGACGCTTAGGAGAGCAAACATTTTCAAGGTGCAACCGGTGACCTGTAACAAGCCAGAGAGATTCATGGTGAGAATCGTATATTTTGACACAACAGTGATTTGATTAAAAGAGAAAGTAATGGTTTTAAACAGTCACTATGAGGATGTAGCCAGACTTTGGTAGCTTTTTGCAATTTACTTTACAGACCAGTGATAGAGCAGGAGAGAGAACCTTTGCTGCTGAAAAAGGCCGCTTGAATTCGGAAATAAATATAAGCAAAACTGAGTAGTGGAAACTAGTTTTCCCCCCATCCTTTTCTTCTTCTTTTAAATACACACCCATGGTGAAGCCAGGATAACACCAAGGAAAATAAAATATTGAGGTTACTTTGAAAATGGAAATAGAAGTGGATTTAATTTTTCTTGGATATTTTTAAAAGAATTAATTTTGGAGTCAAACTCAACTGAACCAGTCTGAAAAGGAAAGAAAATCTCTGCACCTTGAGAAAAGTAAAAATTTGTATGAGAAAACTGAAAGAGTTAATTTATTTCACCTAGATAAGCAGTATGATCCCTAAGAATAACTGACATATAGCATTCCATGTAGCATCAAACTTAATTCTAATATAGTAGTTGAGAATAGTTCAGTGTGGTTTGAATTAAATAGCTTTAAAAAGAGGATTAAAAAAACCTTGTTCAGTAAAAAAGTACGAGTTACTAAACATTCTAGTAGTATGATCCTATTAACATAAGAATACAAGATAAAACAAAATGAAAGACTTCCTATATATGTACATATGTCAAAGAATAATTATATCATCATAGAAAAGGGTCTGAAAGCAAACTGAGAACAGTAATTATCCCTGAGAAGAAGATTTTAATTTTTTACTCTATATGCTTTTGTGTTGTTTGGTTTTTATTTATAATAAAATTTTAAGATAAAACTTATATAAATGAATTGATAAAGAATCTCAGTGAAGCTCTGTTATAAGGGAGAGAAATAAGGGTTATTCCCTATTTTGATACATATATCCTGACTGAATAAATATCAGTTGGAATTATTACTGTGATAACTATGTGTTGAATGAAGTAGTCATTGAATGTTGTCATAAGATAAATCCTTTGAAGAAAAAGTTTTAAAAATTACTGTTCCCAGATATCATGCTGGCTCAGTTAGTAGAGCGTGAGACACTTGACCTCAGGGTTGTGTGTTGGGTCCCATGTTGGGTGTAGAGATTACTTAAAAATAAAATCTTAAAAAAATACAGTCCCAATGAGGTGTTCACATGGAGCAACCTCAATAGTACCTTAGTTTTCTCATGAAAGCTCATTTATTCCCTCTTCATCCTCAGCTTCAATGACCATGGTAAGGTGACTGCCTCAACCACTAAGCATTTAATACACTAGGCAATTCACTTCACACAAAGAATACCAAAAAAAAAAACAAACAAAAACCCAACAACAACAACAACAAAACACTAACACTGCTCTCTGTCCCAGAATTTCTAATAATATTTTTGTTGGTAAAATTTTATGTTTTTCACCAGTCTTATATTGAAAGTAATAAGTTGGTGCTTTTGATTTTTTAAAAGAAGGTTGTAAAATGCTTTTCTCATTTATTACAATCATTTTCATACCCTTTAATATCTTTTTCTGTTTTGCAACTGACATCCCAAATTTCTTCAATAATTTTAACTCAATATTTTAACTCCTATTCTTGGAGAAAAATAGCTATGTGGCATGAAGACTCTCACTCTGAACTGCATCATATTCCTTCTAGTATTTTTAGCCTGAGTCTTATAGTTCAGGCTACCCAGGAAACAGGCTCTGTTATGAAGACTTCTTGCAGCAAGTTTATTGGAGGGTACTCTTAGATTCCCACTGATGAGGAGAGAAGGCAACTGGAAAGGATGAGAGGAGAAGGAGAGGTGCTACACCATCACCACAAAGGCCTTAGCAGATCCCACAAAGAGATGTGGGGCTGGGCGGTCCTGCAGGGTCATTCTCCCTTTGTACCTAACACTGATTAGTCATCATATACAGGCTGACCCGAGAAGGAAGTGTAACTTTGGGCAAGATCACTCCCTTTAGGAGAGGCTAATTCCTGGAGAGGAACCAACACTCCTAGCAGCTGCAGGAAAAGTGCTTTGGTCTTAAAGGGGGCTCTGAGTGGTGCGCCCCATATCCATCACATGGAGTTTCCAGGTCTCATTATCTTCATTTGCATGTACAAAAAGCAATGCTCATTAAACAGTGGCTAGAGTATCTCAGTAAAACAAAGGGAAGAAAGGAGCATACTTCATTGAGGAAAAAGCATGAAAAAACACAATTTTAAGGGTTTTTTTTTTGGTAAATGATGCTAAAAGTAGAAGAGAGAAAAACATTCCATGGTTGTTGAAGAAGCAGTAAAGCAGGAAAAGACAATGATACAATGAGTGACTTTGAGATTTTGTTTCCAAATTTTCTTGATTCTCTCATACTGCAGGACAATTTTTCTGCTTTGTTTCTTGTAGTTGCATCAGAAATAATTAACGACACATCTTATGAATGCATCTGGAGACTATTAACTGGAATTTTCTCTTACGCCTGCAGGAGAATGGTTCATGTACATCAAGTACAGGATATTTTGTCTGGGAGACAAAAGTGGAGAACATCAGGCACCCATGACTGTTTTCCTGGTTTTCTGTTCCAAGGAAACCTGGTTCTAACAGGAGCTGGTGTAGACAGAGTGGATTTGCAGAGCAAATGGGCAAAGTGGGCTTGTTCAGGAACCAGGAAGGACACCTTCTGCACCGGGAAGAGTGCTGTTGACCTGTCCTCATCAACATATGGCAACTTGAAACTTAACTCTGCCTTTGCAGCCTGGAAAAGGAATAGGCATATTTTAAAGCAAATGACATTAATTAAGCTTAGGTAAATAAGAAGGAGAAAATATAAATATTTTAAAGAGCTTGTTCACAGGAATGTTTATTCAACCTCTGGTAGCCTAAATAATATTTATGTCTGAAAAAGAAAAAGCTTGACATATTATGTTTTTCTAATATATCACACAAAAAATTAGATTCTACAAGCATTGTCCTCCTCCAGACACAGTCTTTAAGGAAAATCCGAATCCTGTAACACGTAAGAAAATGAAGATACTCTAAGTAAGTATGTTTCTAAGCACCTCCACCATATGACACCCCAACACATGTGTTTATATCCATATTAAAAGTTTGACAGGGGAAACAGATAGGTGCCTATCAAGTGCAAAAATAGTGGATTTAATTGTCTACAATCCTTGGAAGATCTGGGATTACTAAGCACCCAATCTATATTAGCTATTACATTATTAGGATCACTCACTCCTGACTTGAGATTTGACCATTACTGGTTCCTTTGAAGTTTAGCCCTTGAAGATAGTTTGTGTGGTAGAGTAAGTAAACAAGGAGAGATAAAAGAAAAAAAAGGGGAATAAGCAACAAAAAAACACTATTACAATGAAATGTCCTAATAATGAGGGTAATAGCTAATATAGGTTGGGTGGTTTCTGAGATTTCCTTCTCAGCGGTTTACATTACCTTAATAATCAGAGAAATAACCCTAAGAAGTTGAACTTTCATTATCTCCACCTTTACAGATGAGGAAATTGAGGTTTGGAGAGGCTAGGGAGCTATGTAGCACAGGGGGGCGATAGTATGAATGAAACCAAAGCTCAGAAGACCGCTGCTCTGTAAGAGTGGCTTATGTTTCTGGGTAAGACCCTATCTGTCTACAGACTCTTGAAAGTTAGGGCTACAAGAGACTTTCAAGATCCAGAGACCATCCTGCCCATGCCTCTCCCACTGTAGGCAAGGAAACTGAGGCCCAGAGCGAAAAACAGATAGCCCTACATTGCTTCTGTGTTCATGTACGTTATCTCCCAGAGAGATACGTAATTACATGATAAATGATACCGTGGTCTGCAATATTTCTATTTGCTCTGGTAATAAATCATCAGGACATTGAAATGTCCTGGATTATGTGACGAGACCCACAGTCTTTACTTTCATGTGGATTATAGAAATAAGCACACTGACCTAGCTTGCCAGAAGAAAACATGTTGGATCTTCAGATTCCCTTCAGAACCCCTCGAATAGTATTTCTGAGGATCAGCCCAATTTGTCCTAGAGTTGTGACGCCATCTGATGCGGGGACAATGAGAGCAGCCCCTGCTATCTGGAACTGAGAAGATTCAGTAACCTCTAATGTCTGGAATGGATTTTGGGGAAGAGCCTTGGAATTCCTAGGGGCCACAGCACCAGTGCGGCCCTCGTGAGCCTTGCATTCATGGGCTTAGAGCTGTCTGAAGATGGAAACACCCTCAACAACCTTGGCTGATCATTTTTATTTCAGGAGAAAGGAACATTGAAAGACTTACCATTTCTTCGATTGTAGAACTGGGTTGCCCCTATCCTACTTGACATTACAAAGAATGTACCTTAAGCCAATGATTTCTGAGTTTGACAAGGATCATTCTTTTGTCAGAAAATGTAAGTGGCTTGACAGGTTCCATGTGAAGGCTGAAAAGCATCTGCATATACTAAACAAGACTAGATTTTCCTTATTCCTCTCCTATAAGCAGTTCTTAGCTACTCCAAAGAATCATCATGTATTTATTCATCAAACATTGATTCAGCCTAGGCTGGAGGAATTTACTTCAGTAACTGAATTATAGTCACCCAGAGGTTTGGTGACAGATTCTGTGCTACAACTTAAGTATTTTGAGTCCAACATTTTACATCCTGAAAATATGCCAAACTCATCTCTTAGGCTTCATTGTTTTGGGATCATTCCCTGTTGCTAAGGTTTTAAGGGTCTGCCTTTTGTTCCAGGAACACCTTTTGCTTTGTTCAGAGAGAAGTCATTGGGAGCTGTCTCACCATCATTCCTGCTTTGGAAAAGGCCCAGATCTCTCTGCTCACCTTCTCTTCTTTTCCTAAATGAGAGTTAAGGCTTGGGATCTTGTGATGTCATTTTATATTGCTCACATTTATATATTCTTAAATAGACACAGAGTATTACAAAGTGAAACAAACCTGTGCTGTGAAAATAGGCCATCTTGTGTTTGGATAAGACATTTAACCACTCCGAGCATTTCTCATTTCTAAAAATGGAAAGAACGATTCCTACCTCGTAGGACTGCTGTGAAGGATAATGATACAAGTAATACACTGTTTGGCATATACTAGATGTCCAATAACTGGTAGCCACCGTCATTGTCAACTATCTAAAAGATAAGGGTTATTCCCAAAGAAGATGTTCTATATAAAATTAAGCATAAGAGAATAGAAGACCAGGTACCAAGGGTAAATCAAACTTACCTGAGACTTCCTCAGGCTGTAGACAAATGTCAAGGGCAGCCACTCCACCTAGATCCCCAGAAAAGATTCAACTAGTCCAGAGGTGGTAACACCATGAGGAGAGAAACAGAAATAAGGAGCTTCAGATGAGGACATGATTTCCCCCACTCCCTCAGCACACTTGACCAACACCCTCCAAAAACAAAGATGCATCAAGATGGCCTCTCTACCATCTCCCCCAGCCTCCTTGCCCTGCTCTCTAAGAGAACTAAAGCCACATACCAAAGTGCTCTAAAGCACAACTTCAGGACCTTCAAAGCTAGCAGCTCAAAAACCCGTCACCCTTTTCCACTTGTGATTTGTACAACCGTTTAAGGATTTTTTTTTTTTTTAAGATTTTACTTCTAAGTAATCTCCATACTCAACTTGGGGTTTGAACTCACAATCCTGAGATTAAGAGTCCCATGCTCTACAGACTAAGTCAGCCAGGTGCCCACCCCCCATAAGGGTTTTTTTTTTTTTTTTCAAGTGAGCTGCTAAATTAATCCAGTAGTCCTGCCTCACCACTAGAGTGACAATGTATTTTTTTTTAATTTTTTATTGTCACATTGGTTTCCATACCACACCCAGTGCTCATTCTAACCCGTGTCCTGCTCAGTGCCCGTCACCCACTCTCCCCCCTCTTATACATCACTCAACCCTTGGGTTGTTCTTAGTATTTAAGAGTCTCTTAAGTTTTGTCTCCCTCCCTCTCTGTGTCTTTTTTTCCTTTCCCCTCTTCCCCTCCCCCCCTAGTTTTCTGTTAAGTCTCGCAAAGTCCACCTATGTGAGGAAACATACGGTATCTGCCTTTCTCTGACTGACTTATTTCACTCAGCATAATACCCCCCATGTTCCATCCATGTTGCCACACATGACCAGATTTCATTCTTTCTCATTGCCATGTAGTAGTCCATTGTATATATGTACCACATCTTCTTTATCCAATCAACAGTTGATGGACACGTAGTCTCTTTCCATGATTTGGCTATTGTCAAAAGTGCTGCTATGAACATCAGGGTACACGTGCCCCTATGCATCAGCATTCCTGTGTCTCTTGGGTAGATTCCTAGCAGTGCTATTGCTTGGTCATAGGGTAGTTCTATTTTCATTTTTTTGAGGAACCTCCCCACAATTCTCCAGAATGGCTGCACCAGTTTGCATTCCCACCAACAGTGTAAGAGGGTGCCTGCTTCTCCACATCCCCACCAGCATCTATTGTTTCCTGATTTGTTCGTTTTAGCCTAGAGTGACAATATATATTTTTTAATGTTTTTAATTTATTTTTGAGAGAGTGCGAGTGGAGGAGGGGCAGAGAGAGGGGGACAGAGGATCTGAAGCGGGCTCTGCACTAACCGCAGCAAGCTGGATGTGGAGCTTGAACTCACATACCAAACTGTGAGATCATACCCTGAGCCAAAGTCGGATACTCAACTGACTGAGCCGCTCAGGTGCCCCTACAGTGATAGTATTTTTTAAAGGCCTGCAAAGGTTTTAGCTTGTCAGCCCATTTAGGTAAAGCTGCGTTGAAGACTCTCTGTTGTCTGTTTTTATTCACTTTACCTAAGAATAAATACAGCCTGGGGCATCTGAGTGACTCAGTTGGTTGAGCATCTGACTTTTGATTTCAACCCAGGTCATGATCTCATGGTTCGTGAGTTTGAGCCCTGTGTTGGGCTCTGCGCTGGCAGGGTGGGGCCTGCTTGTGATTCTCTCTCTTCCTCTCTCTCTCTGCTCCACCCCCACTCAAGCACACGGTCTCTCTTTCGCTCTCTTTCTTGAAATAAATAAACTTAAAAAAAAATAAGAAGAAGAAATACAGGCTAACACCAGTTCCAAACAGGGAAATAGAAAACAGATGTAGAAAACTGGGCATGCAATATGTAAAAGCCGGTACAAAAACTAGAAGATACAGAGGAAACATGGAAAAGGAAAACAATAATGTTACAATGGTAGGAATGTGGAAAATTTCTTTCTTAAATTTTTTTCTAATATTTATTTATATTTGGAGAGAAAAAGAGAGAGAGAGAGAGACAGGCAGAGAGCAAGAGAAAAAGAGAATCCCAAGCAGGCTCTGCACTGTCAGCACAGAGCCCCATGCAGGCTTGATCTCACAAATCATGAAGTCATGATCTGAGCCAAAATCAAGAGTCAGACACTCAACCAACCTCTGGGTTATCCAGGTTCCCCCTTTACAAAAATTATTTTAATTTGGAATAATGTTATTTTTAGGATTAAGAAAATTCTACCGTTGAATGTTGGGCGGTAACATTAACCAAAGTTAACTGCCAAAGTACAGAGGTGAAACCTCTTACCAAGAACAAGGAGACGAGATTTAGGGCTTTCGTTGTCCACTTCAGTGGTAGTGAACAATGTGCTAACGCTGCCCTAAAAGCTAAAGTAATTTTAGTTCCACTTTCAGAACAAAGAAGGTAATGATCCTCCCTCCGAGTACCCAAGTGAAACCAAAACTGGGATATAGTATTCAGGAACCTGGATGAGCGGTGGCTAGAGGATTTCCCCAGAGGGCCCAGGCAAAGCCCTTCCTAACTCTATGATTCCAATTTCTCAATTCCCGCTGTGGACCAAGCATTCATAATCCAGAATACATGGATTCTACACAGGGTTGTAAAACGGTTTCAAGAGATTTGCAAACATATTAGCACCATATGCAAAATGGTCTGTTCCCTATGAAATAATAATGCAAGGCATTTAAAGACTAACACTCTAGTGGCGCCTGGGTGGCTCAGTCGGTTGAGTTACCAACTTAGACTCAGGTCTGGATCTTGAGGTTCCTGAGTCCGAGCCCCACATCAGCACAGAGCCTGACCCGGATCCTCCTCCGTTCCCCTTTCTCTCTGCCTCCCTCCCCCATTTGCACACTCTCTCTCAAAAACAAACAAACAAACAAACACAGGCTAATGCTTTAGATCAGTGTGTCTAAAAGGAGGTAATGCTATTGCCCAGAAGACACTGCACTGCCGCCCAAAGAACTGTCTCAGCCCTCCCGCCTCCCGCCCCTCGCCCCTGAACATGCAAACAATTTCAGACGTTCAGATTTGGACATGAGACACACGTACATGAGACACTTCGGGAATTATCTCCAACTCCATTCTACGTATAAACACAAGGTGTCTTCGTGTAGTTTTAACACAGAAACTTCCGCGTATACAACTAATCTACACTATTTTGTCTACAACTTTACCAAGAGTCATTCACCACTTTGGAATATCATGTTATTGACAACAGTGCAGCTGGTGGGTTTGGAGTTTCCTCAAAATACCTCCAACAGTCCACATCCGCACCAGAATGACTCTGCATATATGAGCAAATATTCTTATTTAGCCCTTATTTCAATAACAACTATAAAGAAAAAGGATCAACAACAATCGAACAACTTTAACTCAAAATTTGTGATAAAATGATGTAAGTAGCATTTGGCTACTTCATTCTGTAGTTGTCATTATGGAGAAATACATATAAGTTATTTGTTGTTATATTTTTCTTTTCCGATTAGGTCAGCACGTTCTTCCCTCCCCTCTCCCTCCCTCCATCTTATCCTTTCCCTCTCCCTCCCTCCCTTCTTTCCTCTCCGTTCCTTTTTCCTTTCTTCTTTTTTTAATGATGTGTTTGAGTAGCCTATACCGTCCAAGGCCTTCATGCCGGGATAGAGAAGAGGTGTTACAACATATTTGTTAGGAAAAGAGGGTTGTTGGCACGGAACCCTGTTGAGGGTCGCCGCGGCGCACACCAGTCCTTGAGTATCACGTTTCCAAAACCCCTTAGAGAGTGTTGACCATTCCGCGCTCTCAAAAGAAGGTCCAGCACTGGTATGTGTGGAGAGGTCTGAGCTCATCGGGAACACGAAGCGCAAACACTAAACCAAAAACCCAAGCAGGGCTCCCTGGGAGAGCGGGTCCTCGCACCGCAATCCCAGAGGTGGCCCTCCGGGAGGGCGCGGCTCTCGGGGCGCTCGCCCGTCCGCGCAGGCGCGGGCTCGGCACCCAGGGGCCTGCGGAGGCCCGGCCCGAGAGCTTCGCGGTGCTCGCGTCCCAAGTCCACGCCTGGCGCCGGACGCAGCCCCCCGCGCCCTCCGCAGCCGAGGGCCCTCCATTAGGGCCTCTGTGGCCCCTGGCTTCTTATTATTAAATTTTTTTTAAAGAAAAAAATGTAAAGCATTACTCAGCTCAGCTCAGTCACCAGGCAAACCGTGTTTAATAAATTAGCTTAATCTATTCCGCAAGTGGTTTGTGAGTGCAGTGTTTCCTCCAGTTAAGGAAAACATTTATATTCTCTCTCGGCCCTGCGCTCCTAGGCGCCCAGAGTCCCTCCTCGGGCGGGCGCGGAGGGACGGCTCCGTCGCTGGTGCTCTCCGCCCGTCGCCCGCGAACATCCCAGCTCTAGCCCCAGGGCCGGCGGCCGCGAGGGCAGTTGGTGGCCGCGTGGCTTTGTCCCCCTTGGGCCTCCGGCAGCAGCCCGGGGCGCTGGTACCCAGCCTGCTTCCTCGAGGCCCAGATCCCCACCCCGCGCGCGTTGCACTCTTCCAAAGGGGCCTCTTTAACAGCTCCCCATGAAATAATAATTCATTATGTCACCGGGAGGGAAGAAAGGGAGTCTAAGTGTCTTGATGGGATTAGAGGAAACCCCTGCAGAGATGATTTAGGGGCCGTGATAATTCATTTAATAGGGGCCTGGGGCAAATTGCTAGACAGGGAAATGGAACTGAACCAGCCTAGAAAGGGCGCACGACAAGGCTGTGTGGGAGAGCTGGCTTCATTAGCAATATTTAAGAGATTTCATTTAAGAATGAGTCATAAAATGCAGTACTATTTTATCCACCTGGTTTGGTGGCCTTTAGCTTTCCTCTGCATGAATATTAAATTTGAAATGGCACTACAGCAACACATTTTGGAAAGTGTTCTTTGGGCTGTTATTTGTATGGTTGGTTTAGTTTCTCGTTTGTTAACCTTTTAAAATGAATATCATTGAAAATGGATAACTGTACAACCAGAACTCGAAAAGATTAGGGGGAATATAATGCTTTAGAATAGGTTGTTACGAAACTGGGTAAAGGATTTAAGTTTTTATTGATCCAAACACAAAAGGCATAGAGAGCGAGTCGGTAAATGGCAAATTACTTTGACAATTCCCAATTTTCATGCAGATTTCGTGAAGCTGCCCCATTCAAAGCCACCAGCAGCCTGGATGAGACCACAAAGCAGTGAACACAGATGGGACTGGCCCACAGACACCCTGAAAAGTCCAACGCGCCTCAGGAAAATACTTCCAAAGAGTGTTTTCTAGGACAGATAATATTCTATTCTGTTTCCAAAAGCCAAAGGCCAACTCTAGTTTGATTGGAAAACATTTCCTTCCAATGGAGGTTTTCATTTATGAGGGAGTGAGTGGACAGGGTGGGGGTTGCTGGAGGTTTTACAAACCCAAGAAGTTTAAATGTGGAAATACAGTGGTTCTAATGACAGCTATAAAGAAAATAAATACTTCTTTTTTAGTGTTAATTTCCTGTTTGGTTTCAGGGGCTACTTTCCCACATGTATCTGCGACCAAACTGGAAAGCCCCAGCCAGGAAAATTTTAGTAAATACACAACCTTCACGACACTGTGTCCCACCCATTCGTGTGGCCTAACACTCTTCTCTCCAAAAATCTTCTATTTGCAAAATCAAGCATTAACTCTGACCCTCTCTTTTTTTAACAGTATTAAAAATAGCTCTTCCAGATAAGCTGCATCTATTTTTTTTTTTTTTAAATCACAGCTGCATTCTCTTATTTTAACAAAACAACTGGCAGGTCTCTATTCACAGAGCTGCTCTAGCCACATAGGATGCATAAGATGCATAATTAATACGTCCTTTAAATGACTTCCTTAATCAAAAAAGACACTAACTATATGTAAAATTATTCACTTACATATACTGGTTTGTGTAATTTTCCACAATGACAGTAAAGTTGGTTGCTAAATATCTTTTCATATATAACAAAACTCAGCAAATGTCTTTTGCAAGCCATGCATGGTGAGGTTGGTACTAATACTTGTATTCCTCCTATTTATACTCTACCGTCTCCTAGTAAAGATGCTATATTTTATATTGAATTGTAAACTACTTTGAAATATAATAAGAGGACCTGTTTCGTATAAAATAAAGTTTGCTAATGTACTATTTAGTCCGTCTCTGGACAAAGACAAGCATCATTTAAAGCTGTTAGTTGCCGTCAGAGCCACTTTCCAGTCCTCAGACTCTGGGTTTTTCTCAGGGCTTCCCTTTAAAGAAAAGCATTCAGTACCAGCCATTGACAAGTTCTGAGAAGGTAGCTCCTCTTGGACGTAAGAACTTTCATTCTGCCCTTCCTCTTGTGAAAAGTCATTCTAAGCTTGACTACGGGAACCCAAAATAGGAAATCTGTTTGCAACGGCTATTTTTGCTTTTCTGAAATAGAATGAAGTAGAAAGCTAGAAAGCGAAGAAGCTCCAGAAAATGGGTATGCACACACAGCCACACCGTTGAGCCTCGGCGTAACCGAGAGTGTTGAAACGATACCACAGATATAAACAGTTTCGAATACACTGAATGCATCGCCACCAGACAGTCCGTTTGGGGACACTATTGTGTGCAGATGCGGGGATCGCAGGGAGGAGCTACAAATAGAGAGCCTGTTTTCAGTTTTCTGGGAGCCCAGCTTCCACACACAGGCGTCAGCAGGCACAAAGCCACAGGCCTTCCAACAAAGGGGACAGGAATGTGACATTATGCACACAACTGAATACTCGAGAGGCCCGTTTTTCGACTAAAAAATCCCAGGGTTTCTTCTAATTGCATACACTCATACATCCAGGTGAAGAAAAGGCAGAGCCGACTATTCAAGTTACCTTCCCTTTATGAACAATACTCATATTCAACCTACTAAATACTATTTCTCAGGATCACAGAATTTTTAAAAAGAAAGAAAGCCTCTATGTGGATCAACCAGAAGCACTTTCAGACAGCAGAGCGGGGCCTCTCCCACGGTCTCCTGCACCTCCCTCAGAGCAGCCTTGGACACCGAGTCCATGACACAGCACAGGAGATCCCCATTCTGGGAATGGGAGACCGCCCCGTTTCAGTAATGCAGGGAGAAATACATCAAATTTAATTAAAATAAGTTTATCCTATAAATTGGCCTAAGCTTTGTGGAAAGTAATTCGGCAATATGTATCAAAAGCCTTAACACCATTCACTTCAATTACCCTAATCATTCTATCTCTGGGACTAGTTTCTGGGGAGAATATCTGAAATGCAAACAAAGACGGTAGGTAAAAAGATGTTTATCTTTAATATTTAATATATTATTAAATACTATAAATAGAATAAAACGAGAAACCACCCAAACATCCAATAATAGGAAATAGTGAAGTAATACAATGGAATTTAATAAATCCATATTCAATTTTATACATATAGGATGCTCTGAACTGTATTAAACCATACAGAGTAGAACAATGTTAGCATGATTATCTCAGGGTAGTGGGAATATGTATTCTTCCTTCACACTTAGTACGTTTTCTATAATGAGGATGTATTACTTTTCTATATATATCTTCGTATGTAACATACCGATTTTAGACACACACACACACAATTCATTAATTCTTTCTATGTTTATAATAAGCTCACAGGCAAACCAGAAATCTCAGAGTCAAAACAAAACTGAAATAATTAGACATTTCCTCCTTAAATAACCACATGAAAATAATTCATGTCAAGCAATGCATAGCTACGTGTTTTTGTCTTTATCCGATAAATAGACTTCCTATCTAGTTATCACTGTGATTTTCTTTTGGGGACATATATATAGGTAGAAAATTTTCCATGTTTTGGTTAGAAAAGTCAGCCACTCGGGTGGTCAGGCCACATGTCCTCATGGTCACCGACAGTCCTCACTTGGCAGTTGGGGTACGCTTATTTGCTCATTATCTATACAAATAGTGGCAAATTTGCAAGGACAGTCGTGCTCTTAGGCAGGCCATTGAATTATCTGCAAAAATCCGTTTTCGGCAGCAGGCTCTCCAGAAATTTGACCCCTTGGCTCTCTCCTTCCTTTTTTTTAAACTAGGTCAAATGGCTGTCCCTGTAGCGCCATCAGTATATTCAATAAAAATCAAGTATATCTTGTGTTTGAAACATACATTATAAATAGATGTATAGACGGAGCAGATATTGAGAAAAGAAATGGTAAAGATTATGAATATTAAGATTTATATTAATCTATAAGCCTATTAAAGTACAGTAAAACCTGTCCTTCAGACCACCTTTTTAAAGATATCACCTCCCTGATGGGACCACTAAATTTCGGGCCAAATTATTTTCCCATAAAGAACAATGAAAAGAAAATGATTATATTAAGACTACTTCTACTATGGTTTCTTTTCATTGTTCCGCCAAAAATGATTCCAAACAGTAAAATAACATTGATTTTGACCTTGTTAATGAACCCGAAGAACTTCGTGGAATACTCAGACACCGATTTCCATTCTTAACAGGAAAAGAAATGGACCCTCTGCCTCACATTGTCAAAAACACCAGCAGCAGGTAGGGATGATTTCATTGGTATTCGGCAGATGTAGCTTATCTTGATATCGCTAATGTTCCGTAAGGTTTGTCATGTGGATTTTTCTTTGTGCCAAAAGCTGGAGATGATTGTGTGATTTGTAAAATATTGAAGAAGCCTTCAAACCGAGAGGTTTATTCCATTTCTTTTTGCTTACGAGGATTCGCACATACGATATTACTGAAGCGATTTTTCAGTTTTCCAAAATGCCACTCTCTCCCAGGGAACAACTTTCTCTCCTTTGGCCTGCGAGGACTCCCTGTGGCTTTGACCGGCTTTTCTTCTAAACAAAACTGCCATGCCGTCCACACTCCCAGAGCCCCCCACGAGGTGGGCCCTGATTCTCTTAATCAGGTTCTCCTTCGGCTTGCTCATGCCAGTCCAAACGCCTGAGGCCTTACCCCTCCTGTGTTGGGCTTCCAAAGCATATTCCCTAACTGTTTAAGTCCCCGGACTTGCTTTTCTTTGCAGCCTACCAAGAATACAACACGATGGTTTTTTCATGTCTCCTGCAGTATCCTTCTATTTAAATAGGACTTTTTTCTTTAGTGTTCATTTATTTTGAGAGAGAGCAAGTGGAGGAGGGGCAGAGACAGAGGGAGACAGACAATCCCAAGCAGGCTCTGTGCTGATAGCACGGAGCCCTATGTGGGGCTTGATCCCATGAACTGTGAGATCATGACCTGAGTTGAAAACAAGAGTCAGATGCTTGACCCATGGGGCCACCCAGGCGCCCCTTAAATAGGACTTTCTAAAACATGCATATAGAGAAGGATTAGTCAGGTGTCGATATCCTTGAAATTACTCATATGTGTGCAAAGAACATATCTTAAAATTCTCCAATGAAAGGTAAACAGGGGAACAACAACTGCACATTTTGATGCCTCTTTGAGGGGCTTTGCTAGACCCCCCCAGTCTTAAGCACAGGAACCCAGTCCTTTGTGTGTCCCTGGGCCTGGCTTCGAGCCCAGGGCCTAGCATCATCAGCTCCCAGCCAGCTGGGGGAGAACTGAACCAAGTTGCCAGTCACACCACCTATCTTGCCCTCGTTCTCTAGCTGGAGGTCACTGGACCGTCACCAGCTCAGAATCACAGTCTGCTTGGTGCCCGAAGGGGCCTTGGAGCACCCTGGCCCAGCCAGGCCTTCACATCTTAGAGAGAGTTACTTGGTTCTTGAGGGAAGAGATGCCTCAGGTGGGGTCAGTACACATAGCCATGAACCTCATGGGTGAAAATCACAGGTGTTTCTTTCTGTTCCTACAGAAGAGACCCATGAGGAAGAAGAAGAAAAAGGAGGAAGAGGAAGAAGAGGGGGAGATTTTAGTTGATAGCTTATAGGTATAAGCAGCCAGCTGTGTGGCTCGAGCTCAAAAATAAACAAGAAATATTCACAGCTTAATCCTTTAAATACTGGCATGCCATAACAATGAATTTTCTCAGGCGGGGTTTGTTTTGTTCAGTTTGAGATGGAGACAGTAAGACATAGCGGACAGTGAGTGAGATGTGGCATTTAGTAACTTGAGTTTGAATTCCAGCTGTACTAGTTGCTAGCTGTGTGACCTTGGGCAGGTCACTTATCCTCTCTCTGGGCCTCAGCTTCCTCATCTGTAAAATGGCCATAATAATACCATCCGTCTCCCTGGGCCATTTGAAGAGCTAAGGAAATAGTAGATGTCGACACTTCATGTAAAGCAACAGTAAGTTATTTCTTTCCTTGAAAATGAATTCCAACGCCATGGCCATGCATATAAAGAAAAGAAAACACAGGTAAAAAGGAATGCCCATAGTCATTTTAATTTAGATACTCTCTCTCTTTTAAACGAGCTAGTTGAGCGATGAGATGTGTAATGAAACAGAGACACCTGGGAATAAACCCAGCCGGAGCCAGAGGGGACACCCCACCAACTCTTCCTGTGCTGTCACCTTGAAACTGTCACTGCTTCTCTTCTCCCCTGGGGTGGGGGTGGGGCAGAGAAGCAGCTTTTCTCCTTCTCTCTTCTCCCCAGCGGTCCTCCTGTCCTCCTGTTCCCTGCTAGGGACACTGGGGAAGCTCATGTCTTTGAAGCTGAGGGTGAGAATAGCCTGGATTCTTAGGAAGAGTATTACGGTTTTCTTTCTGTTCTTTCATGGCCATCTCCTTGTCACCTCCCCACTGATACAAGGTGGTGACGACGCCCTGTTCTCAGACTTGCCCTAGCTCTCCTTCCTCTGATTCATTTCACTGAGGGTAAACAGACTGCAGTTCTCCCTCTGAGCCTAGTGTCCTTTCTTCTTACTTGGTCAGTTTCCTCCTTCTTCCCCTGCCCATCTACAAGTAAAACAAGCAGCTTCAGCCCTTGGTGTCAGGAACCACAGTAGCAAAGGAAAAGGGCATTATTTTCCTCCCACTTTTGCTGTTTCTATGGGGACAAGTCTGGCTTATTTTGCACGCTCATTGCCAAGATCAGCGGTGCCAGGCCATGGACATCCGCTGTTCTGGACTGAAATTTGCTTTCTCTGACACTGAAAAGACACTTTGCATGTGGACGTACTCACTCACCAAACATCCGCTGAGGGGTTACTATGCACTAAGCCCTGTGCTAGGAGCTGAAGAAGGGAGCAACGCCGTACCGTCCTTCTGAGGGGTCATGGGCTCGGCATTTCTGGAGATGTCCTCTTGTTTGCTTTTGCACTTACCTGACACTAAAGTTAGCCAAAGTGTCCTCCCTCTCCAGGGCAGAGGCCTGATGTAACGCTGGGCACCTACTAGAGGCGCAAGAGATCCTCACAAAATCAGAGTCTTAGAACTTCTAACTGGACGGGCCCACCGAATCCTACTCTGTATTTCGCCAGTGAGGACGCAGAGGCCTGAGAGTAAGTGGCCTGTTGGAAGCCACCCACAGCGGCCTATCTCATGTGTCTCGAGGTGTAAGGCTGGTCAGCGCAATGACCCAGGGATGTTCTAGAACACGGCTAGATGTCCTTTCCAGTAGGGAGAGCCTAGGCAGATGGGAGAGAACAGGGCTCGGGGGCCTGGTCCTCAGGCCCTCGGGAGAGCTCAAGAATCCGAAGCAACGAGAGCTGCGGCGGGCTCGCCCCGTCGGTGGTGTTTGCCTACGCCATCACTATCAGCATCAAATTCACTCACTGCTTTGTTAAGTGCTTTGGGATTTCTCAAGTATAAAAGGCGCTATATAAAATCAATCACAGGAAATTCTGCTGCTGGCAGCTCAGAACAGCTACCGTAAGCGGTGTCCACTCAATCAATGGTCTCTCACCGAGAAGGGGAAAGTATACCATTAAAAAGATGTGGTCTTAGAAAAACTTCCCTCAAGTAAAAAAAAAACAAACAAAAATCCTGCCTTAAAAATCTATACAGAGAGCATGCAATATACTGTTCCTCCCAGGGCAATATTAAACATGATGGAAAGAGGTGCTCACTGCTTACCCCGTATGTATACTTCCTTTTTAACCACGCACCAACACAGACCGACACCGAGCCTGCGAAACCTCGGAGGCTCCATACAGGAAAGGCCTATTAGATTTTAAATCCAGTTACAACATGAAAATGAAATTTGCTCTTGGATGCCAGGGTAGAAAAAAGTGATTTCTAAACATTGCTTGCCAAAGAATGATCTGCATGTTTGGAACTCAGCATACCGCCTGCCTATAATAATGTTTGAGTAGGAAGATAGATAGATGCGTAACATTTCATGATGTTGAAGAAACGGGCTCCTTGAACAATCCTGAAAGAATATTGATTCGGGGATATTTTGGAGTTTCATTTTATTTCAAAAGGCAAAAATGTAAAGAAAAAATCCTGTTATCTATCATATACATGACCTCATGATACTTCTTTTTTTAATGTGTATTTATTTTGAGAGAGAGAGACAGAGTGTGCATGTGCAGGGGAGGGGCAGAGAGAGAGAGAGAGAGAGAGTCCCAAGCAGGCTCTGGGATGTCAGCGCAGAGTCCAAGGCAGGGCTCGATCTCACGAACTGTGAGATCATGACCTGAGCTGAAATCAAGAGTCAGACACTTAACTGACTGAGCCACCCAGGCCCCCCTCCTATTTCTTAAAGATATGACATAGTAATTTAAATAGGTAAAAAAAAATTAGGGAGAAGTTATCTTAAAATATTTTTAATCTACAAACTATTTTCTGTCAATTACCAAAAAGTGTTGTGACAGAGAGAGAACCTTAAAAGCAAATAGTGATGACTGCTGATGTTCTCCTAAGTACCTGCATCTAAAAAGACAGCCCTTGACGAGATTGCCTAATGAAGTACTCCTGTATTTTATGAGTACTAGAACCTCATATTTACTAGAAAATATAGGTCCTTTAGTTCAAGCGTTTTAAACTCCAGAGGGCACAGGAGCTCCCTGGAGGAGTTTGTTGGGTGCTGACTTTGAGGGCTCACCTTAAGAATTTCGCCTTAAGAAATTGTGTGCCTAGGTAACCCACTAGTGCTGGTAGCACCTGGACCAGACAAGCCCACGTCTCCAGCCAATCACATGGCCATTCTCTTTTCCTTTCAGCACCCGGTCCTTTTCTCGGAGATGGTATTGGTTACAATGCTTCCCCAGTTGTTCACCTAGAACAAATGATGCCTCTTCCGTAGCTTCACCCTACGGAAGGTAGCTTCCTTCCTTTCACGGAGCTCTATACGCCCATTCCAGTCTAGGAAACTAAAATCATGTTTATTGCATGAGAGTGCCCAGGTATAAAACTAGTCCTTGTTGGTTTGGTGATGAGTGGTCTTGAAATGCTCAAGAACTCAGAGTGGAGGAGTGAGGGGGGAGGGAAGGAGAGGCGTGTGGACTGGGTCAGTATACATCCTGGTTCCGACTCCAGGCTTACAGCCCCATTGGTGGATCAGCCTTAGATTTCAACAGTTCCCTTCAAGCGAATATACATCCCAGAGTCTGACCACACGGCCAGAAACTTCAGATTAGATATAGGTTGAAAGAGTCATACTCAAAACTCTGGGTGACTTTATTTTTTCTTGGTTGACATGCTTTGTCAATTTACGCAACTCTCTTAAAACCTAGCCAGACCAATGAGGTGGAGGCTTAATAATTCAGAGACACCCTGACGTTCGTACATCAAAGATAATCACTGGAGCTCCAAGAGTGATTCAAATCAAATAAATATGTAGGTCTTCAGCGGAATTATTTAAAAACCTACCTAGGGGCGCCTGGGTGGCTCAGTCGGCTGGGCGGCCGACTTCGGCTCAGGTCATGATCTCACATTCTGTGGGTTCGAGCCCCGCGTCGGGCTCTGTGCTGACAGCTCAGAGCTTGAGCCTGCTTCAGATTCTGTATCTCCCTCTCTCTCTGCCCTTCCCCTGCTCATGCTCTGTCTCTGTGTCTCTCAAAAATAAATAAACGTTAAAAAAAATTAAAAAAAATAAAAATAAAAATAAATAAAAACCTACCTAATGTTCCTTGGTGGTAACCTACCACCCTAGGAGCCAGGGAGAGCCAGGGGTAAGTATGATACACTCCATCTGTGTGGAGTTCTGTCCTACTTCCTAAAATGAAATATTTGATTAAGTAATGATAAAACCAGTTTCTTTGAGCCTTGGTTTCCTCCCTGTAGAGTCTGAAGGAGGTCAAAAGCCCCAAAATAGAAAGAGTAGGCAATAAAAAAGGAGAAATCTGTCTGAGGAATACGATCACCTCAGCCTCAAACAAGTGACACGTAGCAACTCTTTCAAATACCGAAGACTTCTTTCCATTTTTAATTCTGTTTCATAATGTCTAGGTAAATTAGCAAAGAATAATGCCCATTTTCAATTGTTTCTTAGTAATTTAAAAAATGAGTTTTTACATGCCAGAAAAGTTTTAATGTTTAAATGCCCAAATAATTAAAATTGACAAGTATGACAAACACGTTTGAATTTTCTCAAATACTTATGATGTTTATGGCTTGGTTGGAATCATAATGTATCTGAGGAATATGTGGAGAATTTTGTTGGGCATGTGAGTGTGACATTGAGCAAGACATTTAACCGTTCTGGGCAGTTTTCCGATCTGCAAACAGGGCTGTTAAGAGGGTTTGGTGGTTTCTAAATTTCCTTCCAGTTTTAGGAGTCCACAAAATAAGATCTACAAAGGGTAATAATTAGGATAAACTAAATGTTTCCTGTGTGAATTCCAATCTTTATCATAACAATATATATTACTAAGCTTTTCAGAAAGCTTAATATCTACTTGCGATATTTTGGTTACGTATTGTCGTCCTAATGAGAATCGTTAACTTGAATGGTATTTTCAGGCAGCATCTCAGATGAACTTACAGTTCTCCCCCCGGTGAAACATACATTGACTCACTCAGCATATTGTTGGTAAATGGAATTGGGATTTCCTTATGACGGAACCAGCTTCATGACTTTCTCACAGCAAATGGGAGAAATCTCAGTGTCTGCAACTCCTAGAATGTGCCCTGCCATGCTGCTCCCCAGTCTTGAGGCAAAGGTTGGGCTTTCAGTGGCCAGCTACGGAAATGTTCAATAGTGAAAATTTACTTCACTCTGTTTTCCAAATATGCAGATAGCCAGACCACCGTTTTCTGAAAGCCTATTAAATGGAGTGGCATAGAAGGCAGGCTCTGGCAGCGAAAAAGGCGATTTCGGACAATCCCAGGAGATCTACGGCCGGGTCACAAGTCTTCGATGGCTTCCCTGTAAAAATCCCAGTCTCTAAAAGGGAAGGCTTTCACGATGCAAGAGAGATAAGTCGGAGCTGTACCAAAGTACATTATATTTTGACACAAAAAGCATAAATCATGTGTGTATGAAAATCATAAGCCCTAAGCTTTAGAAAGAGTTGTGCAATTGACAATCAAATGGAGCTTAAAAGGAATTACGAGGTTTTCAACTAAAGTCTCGAAATAAAGAAAGTAATATTTTACGGCAAAAAATTGCAAATGTCAAGTTTAAATCATAAGACTTTGCACCATTGAGCCACTAGCTAGTTCTATAGCTTCTCCAGTCCTTAACACAGGGAAAGACCAACTTTCATGCTCAATAAAACTTAAGAACTTTAGAAATACATTTAGGAACATAATTCATGTATTTGTGACTTTTTCCCTCCCTAAATGGCTAATTGTAGAAGAAAAATGAGTGCGCGTAACTTTTTTTTTTTTCTTCCTGGATGGTAACCTATTCCACCGTTTGCTTGGACTGTTAGGAGTTCTTGTGTTTTTAAAATAGGGCTGTCACCAATACGGTCACTTAAAGAAAAGGGGTAGGGGCCTAGGGACTGTGGGAGGCTGTCCTCCTTTTCTCCTTCGGCCACATCTGGCTCTTCCTCGGGAAAACTCCAGGGCAAACTGAGCTACCCGCAGCCAACCAACCAGCAGGCCCCATGAAAAGCTGGAACCCAGCTGCCCAGTTCGGTCCTCCCGTCCAAAGCCAGACAGGTGGCGGCCCAGATTGAATCTGTTGTTGTGGGAATGATTTGATTCACAAACAGGGTTATTAAATTTTATATGGAGACTCAGGCGAAAGTCACAAGATCCTGGAGAGAAAGACCTGATTCACATAAATTTGTCTTAATAGCTGTGAATTCGGGAGCATAAAGCAGAAAAGAAATTAATGGGAAGGCATTTCACCTCCTCTGTCGGCCTGCTCCCCTCCACTCCCAGGCACAGACTCTGCCCCCGCACACATAGATCAGCAACTGCTACGGCTCCATCCGGCCCTTCGCGGGAGGAGCCCGACACATTGATCCGAGCCCGTTTTGACATATAAACTCCAATTTGGCCCCAAGTCACTGCGAGTGGACACTGCCACCAACGGCTCTGACACTAGGTTATTTGTTGTTGCCGTTCGCTGTCCCTGTTTGCACATTAATCCAGTGACAATTAGGTGTCAGCGAGCGTTGTTTCTGCTTAGCTGATAGCCTTGGGCTCTGCGCTTGAAGCCCTAATCAGGAGTGTAAACTCTGCTATATTTCAATTTGGAGAAGCGCTCTTCCGCTAAGAGGCCCCTGGCACTGCGATAAATAAAACGCCTATTTACTCTATTGCCACACTTAGACATCTAATGCACTTACTACCAGCCCCCTAATCATAGCCTACAGTTAAAACCGCCTATAAATCACTCCGTT
The DNA here is from genome assembly GCA_030068075.1 of Paguma larvata. NCBI lineage: Eukaryota > Metazoa > Chordata > Mammalia > Carnivora > Viverridae > Paguma > Paguma larvata. The sequence continues at coordinate 92,668,473 of CM057826.1, read as the reverse complement.
CTCATCCTGCGCATTAGCGAAGCCATTTTCCCCAAACCCCACAATGAGCACTGTTTCCTTTTCTTGTTAGTCAAAAGCTAGATGATTTTTATTAGGTTAAAGACGAGTTCACAGATGGTAAATCGCGTGGAGAGAAATGAGCTGGAGAGTTACACCTAGTCAGCGCGGGACACGGCGGTGCCCGGGGCCGAGGGGGCGATGCGGTGCTTGAACCCGGGCCGCGGGACTCTTCGGCGCGGCCAGACCCGAGCCCCCGCCGCACCCGCGCGCCCGCCGAGCGGCCCGCCTTGCGGCCTCGCCCCCGGACACCCCGCCCCACGCCGCCCCAGCGCCCCGCGCCCAGGCGCGCCCCGCGAGGGCCGCGGCCTGGCCTGGGGACTCCGCGCGCTCGGACGGGGTGGGCTCGGCCCGCGTCCTCCTCCAGAACTGTCCGCACCCCCTAAAAATGTAAAAACACCCCCTTCCGTCTTGGCCTCGCTGCGCACGTCTCCCACCGACGCCTGCTCCGAGGCGAGCCCCGCTGGAGGCCCCGCGCGGCCCGGCCCCGGGGGACCGCGCGCAACAAAAGCCCGGCCCGCAGCCCCTGCTCCTCGCCTTCCTTTTCAATTCTCCCCCGATCTCAGGTGGAATTAGGAGGATTAAAGCGGCGAGTAAATGAGGCGAGTGTGCAAAATGACTCCTTTCTGAACCAAACGGCATGCTCCGTGCTGGGGAAATGAGATGCACATTTAAATCTCATCCATCCACCGCCTGCGGCCACCGCCATGTACCTGCCTACTTAGCCCAAGGGTTAATTAATTGAGGCTTCAATGCACTATTGCAAGAGCATTATTGCATTTGATACTCTACATCTGTGATTTAAAACTCTTTCAGTCCCTTGTCAGCAAGGGAGGGTTTTTAACTAGGAAATTAGCATTCAGATAAGGGAACGCTCTATTTGCTTCTGAAAGGAAGGAAATATTAAGGATGCTGGTGCACAAACCGGGCTGTCATATCCTGTCCCATCCTGGAGGGAGCGCGAGGGCCCGGCTCCCCCGGGAGCGGAGGCGACCGGGCCGGCCTCGGCCTCGAGCACCCGCCGCCCTGCGCGAGGGGCGGGCAGGAGGGGGCCAGGGCGGCCAGCGGGACCCCGCTCCTCGCAGTCTCCAACCTGCTGGGGCATGTTTGCCCTGCAAAGTCCAGTAATATATTTTCTCCCCACTTCTTAGGAGCTGATTCTTCTTAAAATGCACTGCCACGTTACCTCAAACATTGGCTTTGTGACTTCCCTGCGGGGCTCAGACAGAGGAAGTAACCCAGTTTAAGGAAGAATGAGTGGCAAACATCGCAACAGAATTCTAATGACTGAAACGAAATCAGGGGCAGGATTGCTGTTGGTGATTATTTACCCTTATGATTTTAAGTACTGGATTCAAAAGCTACACACACTTAAACGCACTTTCCCTACTTACAATTCTTCAGCAATCCTAGCATAATTTTATTGCCTGCCCGCGCGCGTGTGTAGCCAACTACAGAACAACAACAAAAAATAGCGGTTGACTAACTAATGTTCTGGATCAGAAACCAGTTAGCGTCGTGTCCCCTAATCAGGCTATAATGTCAGATGTTGACAACGTTTTCATGCAAAATAGAGACAGCTTTAAGTTCTGGACTCGCAGGCAAAAACCTATGGAAAACAAAACAACAACGAAGAAAAACAACAAAAATCCCTTTGGCACTTGCTAACTATAAGATGTACAAATTGCTGGTGGAATAAAATGTTCCTTTTCTTGAGATCTTCATGACCGGGAGGATTTGGAAGAGTCGGGAATCCTCAACAACAAACACTTTGCCAAGGGCAAGGAATTGTAATTTCTTCTCTGCTGATGCTGCTGAAACATGGCCTTATCAGTTGGGATGCCCAAGTCACAATCTGATCTGAATGAAGTTCTTTGGAATTTCCATTAATCAGGCCAAAGACTGGGAAGTAGATTTGATGGGGGGTGTGTGTGTGTGAGATGCCAATCATGTATTTTTTTTTCTAATAATGATCCAAATTCTGTCTTTGGGTACTTCTTATTGAATGATCAAGTATCCAGATGTCTGGATGCTTTGTCGATGCTAATCATTGCTTGGGTTTCTCAAAATCTACTTTTTTACATCTTCTCAGTGACATTAAAAAAAAATCAGAAAAAACCCGATGATACTAATAAGAAAAAAGAGTTGGGCTATGTGTTCGCCTTACGGTTTCTTGGCTATTTCCATTCAAACCTTGAGGCACGATGCCACTTTATAAGTTGCTTTGGTACATTTTGTTCCTAAGGGCCAACAACTCTAACATTGTTATGTACGTAACATTTCAAGTGTTTTATATACTACATCCAGTCCGTACAACATTGTCTCATTGGTGGCAGTCACCTTTCTGCGACCACATACAGAGAGACCAGATATTTTCCATTATTTTAAAGCTGTTTGATATAATCCTCCAGAAATAGGAAAACCAGAACTTGCTTTTCTGTCAGCTGTGTACCACGATTTTCCGACATTGCTCACACTGGTTCGTAGGGGAGGCTTTTTCCCCTGGCTCCTGGGTGGCCTGCATCGGGGTCTTCCAAATAAAAGAGCACCACAGGAAGGGCACACAGCATTTTGGAAGAGGAGAAACACACGAGTAACTCAATAAGCTCTCAAAAATGGATAAAATGAGATGGTGAAGTTTTGAATCTATGTACCTGACAGCTATGCTTTAGGGATATTCAGTGACATCAATCTCTTGAGATTACTCTGCTTTCACAACAGAAGGAGAGGTCTACACGTGGGGAGTGGCTCACAGGCCCGCCTGGATACCACCTGCTATCTGGGAGAAAACATGGAGCTATGTACTGAAGGGCTTGATGACGATGTACGTAATCTGAGCAGCCTTCTTGAGGAGCGAGCCAGCAAACATACACCAGGAAACGGACTCTGTCCAAAATATAATGGGACAGAGAGTGAAAGCGATTCTCACTAGGAAACCGGTACCCAGAAAAAGTTTTCCGCAATAAGGAAGGTGAATATCTTTCTTAAGGCTGCAGAGCGCAAAATTAGCCACAAGAACTTCTCTAATGTGTGAGTCTTATTTCTTGCCTTCTCACCCAAATCCCCTTTAGCTCCACCTCCTCTGGGGTCCAGCTGGAACTCTCTTGCAGGTTCCCAAACAAAGCACTAAATGACACATTCAGCTTTCTATTTCGCAGAGACAGAGGGGAAAAAAGGCACATACTCCTCTTTCCCCAACACCATGATATTGCTTTTTTTTTTAATCTTTATTTATTTTTGAGAGAGACAGAGGCAGAGTGGAAGCAGGGGAGAGGCAGAGAAAAAAAGAGGGAGACACAGAACCCAAAGCAGGCTCCAGGCTCTGAACTGTCAGCCCAGAGCCCAATGCGGGGCTCCAACCCATGGACCGTGAGATCATGACCTGAGCCGAAGTCGGTGCTTAACGATTGAGCCACCCCGGTGCCCTCATCACCATGATATTCCTGACAGAAGCAAGGGACTGTGTGTCATCTTGAGCTTCCCTACTGCCTCCTCAATGAGCAGTACCCAAAATAGGTTCTCTACAAATAACTTGCTGGATCAACTAGTGAAATCTCATTATGACTCAAAGGACCATTCCAAATCCCTGGAAAGCAGTTCTGTTGTACTGAAAAAATAGCGAAAAGGTGAGCCATTGCCTGGGGCTGAGAGATTCTAAGTACACAGCGCTGTGGGTTGTGAGACTGGCCTATAGAAATCTGAGCACCCCCTTCTTACATCTTCCTCATGAGAAATCTGTTGAGCAATGAGAGCATAAAGTAACTATTTTTTTTAAGTTTATTTATTTATTTTGAGAGAGACAGAGAGAGGGGCAGAGAGAGAGAGAGGGAGAGAAAGAATCCCAAGCAGGTTCCGTGCTGCCAGTGCAGAGCCCGATGTGGGGCTCGAACTCACAAACCGTGATGGTGACCTGAGCCGAAACCAAGAGTCGACACTTAAGCGAATGAACCACCCAGGTGCCCTGGGGAATAAGTAACTATTAAAAAAAAAAAAAAGAAGAAGAAGAAACTAGTAGCAGTCTTTCTTTATGTAGAAACCGTGACCCTTTTGCCGACCAAAAGATACTGAAAGTTTCCTGCTTCTGTTAACTGCATGGATAGTGGTAACCCGCTTCCCTTGTTCAGAACAGAAAGTGGGGTGCGGAATCCCAACTCATCTCTCCCTCCCACGGGTAGAAGGGAAATAATTCTACCTGTTCCTTTGCTACAGACACAGAAGAGACAGGTGAACTCCCGGGGGTCAGCCCTAGAAGACCCATCCGTAAAAGCCAAGAGAAGAGGGGCACCTGGGTGGCTCAATCAGTTAAGCATCCAACTTCAGCTCAAGTCACGATCTCACAGTTTGTGGGTTCGAGCCCCACATCGGGCTATGTGCTGACAGCTCAGGGCCTGGAGCCTGCTTCAGACTCCGTGTCTCTCTCTCTCTCATTCTCTCTCTCTCTCTGCCCCTCCCCCACTTGTGCTCTGTCTCTTGCTCTCTCAAAAAAATAAATAAACATGAACGAAAAAAAGCCAAGAGAAGATAAAAGCTAGAACCACCTCAAACTCCTCGAATTCAGGGGGAATGAAATACAAGTTATAAACACAAAGACCAGTACATAAGCAAGTACGTGAACTTCTCCTGGTAGCAAAGGAACCTGATGACGAAAGGTTTGAGGAATAACACTTTTTAAAAAGGTATCTTATTTTAGCAAACATTGATGGAAAGGGGTGTGAGTAGTTTAAGCAAAGGTGATGGCTTCGGAAGGGAGCGGGCAGTATATTTGCTTTAAAAACAGAAACAATCAACTTGAAAAGTGCCAGATTTTTTCAGAGAAAAGAGCAGCCTCTCGATTAATGGTTCTCTTTCCCTTAGTAAAGAGAAAGCCAACTCGCACAGAAGCTTCTGCACAAGTGCCATGCTAGGCAGCACGTACGAAAAGCAGCAGGCATCCCTGGGGCTTCGGGCTCTCAAGGTTCTTACAGTCGAGACGATGTGGAAAGAGATTATTTCATTAGCCACACCCTCAAAGTTGGCCCTGTTAGCAAGTGTAATAGGACTTTTTTCAGTTTCATAAAATATCTTGATAACTGGAAAGTGCCAGTTAATGGTAGCCTGTTCCAACTATGAATTTCACAGAGATTAATATACCCCTTTAGGTTTCTTAAGATTCTATCAGGAGGCCTTCCTGAGTCTTGGGTGTTTTACAATCTCTGTGGGCACGAAGCTCAGCTGAAACTACCATTCAACAGCCTAACTGTCATCTTCATCTTCTTCTGGCATAAAAATACATATTTTTTTCCCATAATAAAGATTTTTTATAATAGCAATAAAGTAACTCCAGAGAACATGGTTGTCTTGAGATAGCTTAACTGTGTCTGGTATCTCATAACGCCCTGGGGATACAGCAGGCCCATAATACTCCCTTTTGCTGCCATGTCTTTGCTTAATTAAGGAATAAAGCCAAAAGGTCAATGCTGGAGAAAAATGTAAATCTTCAAAACTTTTCAGTCTTGACCCAAACTCCGCGTCGTAAAACCTCGGCTCTCTCTGCTCATAAGGGGCACACGCACCCCGTCAGCCAGGGGAAACCAGAATACACATTACATCTTGAAGATATGCTTTTGACACCATGAAAATAAATTCCTGACCTCTGGGCTTGGAATTATGATTCTTTCTTCTTACCGAGAGACCCTCACAAACTATCTGCTTATCCCCAGTGAGTGGAAAGCACTAAAGCAGAAGCCATCTACTTTGTCAAACGTGATTTGCCACCGCGTGGCAATGCATCAAACATTGTGTTGACTCTCCTACGGCTAGAAGGCGAGAGATCGAGGTTGGTGTGTGTCGTAGAGAGGGAAAATGAATATGTATGTTCATCTCTACGGCTTATTCGTTATTCCATTGCTGCTGTGAATGCAAAATATGATTTCAGCTCCAATCGTTTTATTAGTTCACTGATTACTGTCCATCATAATGAGCAAGGTGGTTTGGGCACCGGTTTAGTTTACTGGAGCTGCCGTCTTTTGCAATGGAGGTTTACAGGCTGTATCCTAGGTGCCACACTCAAAATGGATATCTCCGACCGATGATACTCATTTGAAACAGGAGGTAGTCAGTCCCTCAACTGATTTGCTAGCACTGGCACAATGAAATAATAAATATTTACTTGCCTTCAAGAACTAGAACCTTCCTATCACATTCACGGCTATGCTAATTGGAGGAAAAGTGTTATTCCATTATGGAACTAATTATATGTCATCTGCTTCTCTCTCTGATGAATAAATGGACAGACAGATGCTATGCTGATCAATTAATGTTGTGATAGATCAATCAGTTGATCTGGACTTAGATAATATGTATTTATGGAAGACAGAGGAGGATTCATTTTTTTTTCCCAGCAAATAGGAGAATCCAAATGTGACTTTATTGTACAGATGGGAACAGACCGTGAGCAAAGAGTTGCCATTGCACTCTTGCTGTGAAAAAGAAAATTCATCCTTCTTCTTTCGCTTCCATATTCAGCAGACATTATGGCTCAATAAAAATGGGATGTTTAAATATTTGATAAACATGGGTAGAGCGATGCATTGCTAAAACTGCTAGAGTAGCCTGGCAGAGTCTCGTGGAAACATAAATTAGCCTGTGTACAAATGGAACTGTTTGGTAATTCTGGCCTTAAAATTACCTCTCTCTCTCCTCTATCTCACTTTTTTTCTTTTCCCTTGTTATCTGACAGGGCTTGGGTTTTCACTGGATGTGTTTCAAACTATGCAAACTGTCAGCTTCACTAATCAAGTGAAATGGATCTCACACTAGTGCCTAGACATTTGCAGGCTTCTCTTAGCTATCATCCAGTGGAAGCCAAGAGAGAGGGGTCTCAGGCTCTATTGATTTCACATCATCGACACAGTCTTTATGTTAGTCTGAAAGTCAAGGGCAGTAAACTCATCACTAATATGAAAACCTCCTCAGGTTGGTCTCTATCCATTTCCTGCAGTGAAAGCTGCCTCTGCCATGCCCCTCGCGGGGAGGCCGGTCCTCGTGCCTGGTTACAGGAGCCTCCCTCCCACCAGCATGGAATTTCGGCTGTGCAGAGAGAAGTGGCATCTGGTGGGCTGAGGGGTGCCTAAGAGGGAGGTGCATGGCTGTCCGTGGGGCGTTGCCGGATGCTGGCATTTTATCTAGATGAGCTGTGGACTTTACGGATAGAATGTAGAAACAAGAAACAAAAAGGCACAATTTCCGTGTGTGTGTATGTGTGGGCGTGCGCGCGTGTGTATGACATTATGACAATTGTTTCTCCTGGCCTCCCCTTTGCCATCCCGAAAGCCCGTCTGCTGTTGCTGTTTCTAAGCTCCAGAAACGGTAAATGAAGCCACGGGATTTATAAAGTAAAATGACTGACATGCTTGGCCAGAAGAGGCTCTTCTATCGATGGCTGTTAGTAAAATTAGATGAAGACTAGGATTATAGTAAGGAAAACAAGTGTGGAATTTACCCAGCAAACACAGAGGCCATTGGAGACGTCTGGGTTTATGGAGCTGTCAAATAGATAAATAAATACACTTGGCTGAGAGCCTGCTGAATGTCACGTGTGGAACAAGGTGATCCGCCTAAGAAAGAGAAGTAGTGATCATATTGAATTATGACCATGGGGACAGAGACTGCTGTGTCTAGATCAGGGTTGCTTGAAGTTTGGAGACCCAGATCTAGTTGCCCAGACTCTGCCCTCTCTACTAAATCAGGTTGGCGCAGATAAGGAGGTGACGGTGAGGTGGAATGGGAGGTCGAAGATTGCTCCACTTTACAAAAGCTTTTCAGATGATTCTTACCCATGCTGAAATCGAAAGATGCTGATCTAAGCCATCAGGCCTCTCGTTAAATGAGAGCACGACTCTCGCAATCTGTTCTAGCTATTATTTGTTTGCTAGTGTATTCGTTGCCTATGGATGCTGTCACAAATTCCCACCGATTTAGTGGCTTAAACCGAAACAAATTTATTCTCTTGCAGTTGTGGCGATCAGGAGTTCGAATCAGTTTCCCCGGGCCTAAGTGGAGGTGGTGGCAGGGTCATACTCTAAGAGGGAGTCTGCTCCTTGCCTTTTCCAGCTCCTAAAGCTGTATTCCTCTTACTCTTTGGCTCGTGGCCCTTTCTTCCATCTTCCAACCCTTCTCTGACTCTGCTGTACCCTGCTGGTCACGTGGCCTTCTCTTCTGTGTCAAATCTCCCTGTTTCCCTCTTACAAGGACATTCATGATTGGGCCACCAGGATAATCCAGAATAATCACCTCATCTTCAGATCCTCAACCAAAATGCACCAGCAAAATCTTTTCGTACCATATGAGGCAACATTCACAGGTTCCAAGGACTAGAACGTGGGGGATCTTTGGAGGCCATTAATCAGCCTACCACGCCAGGTCTTGACAATTTCTTTTCTTAAGTGAGGATGATCAAGGTATGGTTTACACATAATAAATTCACCCATTTAAAGTATATAGTTTGGTGAGTTTTGACTGCTGTATAATTACTATCACAGTCAAATTTCCATTAGCCCCAAAACTTCCCCTAGGCCTCATTATAGGAATCTGTTTTCTGTCCTGATAATTTTGCCTTTTCTAGAATGTCTTATAAATGGAGTCACACAGTATGTACAGTTTTTTGTGTCTTCTGGCTTCTTTCACTTAGAATGATTTTTCTGGGATACATCCATATTGTTATGTGTTGTTAATTCATTCCTCTTTATTAGTGTATAGCATTCTATTGAATGGATATACCACAATTTCTGAATTCATTCACCATTTAAAGACATTTGTGTTGTCTTATTCTTTGGGCCAATTATGAATAAAGGTGCTATGAACAGTTGCTTGTAGATCTTCGTGTGGACCTGTTTTCATTTCTTTTGAGTAGGTACCTAGGAGTAGAGTTGATGGATTGTGTCATACGTATGTGTTTAGCATTTTTAGAAACAGGTGACCAGTTTTCCAAAATAGCTGGATGATTTTGCACTCTTATTGGCGTGGTATGAGAAAGTTCCATTTCCTCCACATCCTCACGAACACCTGACATGGTGTTTCTTCTTAATTTTAGCGATTCTAGTAGGTATGCAGTGAGATCTCGTTTTAGTTTTAATTTGCGTTTCCCTGATACTCAGTGGTGTTGAACACATTTTCACACACCAATTACCTATTTGTTTAGCTTCTGTGGTGAAATATCTTTTCCATTTTTTTTGCCCATTTTTTAAATTGTTGATCTTCTTATCGAATCATCAAAGGTCTTTATATATTCTACATACAACTCCCTTATCAGATGTGTCAGACAAACATCTCCCTTCATGTGCGGCTTACCTTTTCACTTATTAACATCAGTCATTTCTTAGGTTGGGAATTGGGGTTAAAAAAAAAAACACCTAAAGAGAATTCATAATACAAAAGTTTAGAGGGGAAAGCTCTTAAAAAGTGAAACTAAATTATCTTACATACATCTTTTGGATCTCAATTTTGATCTTAAAATTAGTTACCTGAGGAAGAAAGTTGTCTGGATCTCGGTCTCCCGGACTCCTGTTTTTAATTTCCAGTTCTATGACTGAGAAATTCCCTTTCTTCAACTGTAATTTTCACAGGGCACAAAATAGCATTTGTTATTCTCTCAACATTGGGCTCTGGAGCAATTGTAAAATGTTAATCATGGTGCCGAGCTGACATTGCTCGGTGACAGTGCAAAAGGCATGTGGCAGGATCTGGGACTATACATATTGAAGTTGTTTATTTATTTTTGTTTAAGAAACAGACAGACAAGTTAATTTCACCTCCATTTGGGACACAGAAAAGAATCAATGTTTGCCAAATAGAAAAACACAAAATTGGTAAAGAGAAAAAATTGTATTTTCAAGCTTCTAAGATGGAATTAGAAACAGAAGGTGGGGGGGTTCAGTTACACAAATGACTAGAGAGTGTCCCTCTTAAAATTGCCTCAGCCTTCTATTTGGAATTCTTGCTTCTTGAAAGTTCCCTGGGCAAAGATTCTGTCACATGCGAAGAGTACAAAATGACTTCAAAACACCTGGCTGGTATTTTTGAGGGCTGGGCACTGTTTTAAAAACACTCTGTGACTTGAGAGTTGGGGCAAATATCAAAAATTGGAAGGTACAAATTGCTTCCTGCTAGAAATATACCCTTGTTTGAAGAAGGTTTCACAGGGCAGAGCCATATTTTAACACCCTGAACCTCAACACCCTCTGTCTCCCTGAGGGAGACATGCCTAAGTAATGTTCTGAAAACCAGAACCCAGTTCCCTTAGGTCAGGGCACCCAGATCAGGACCGGAGTGGGGCCACGTCACCCCATCTTGGTAGAGAGAGCAGGGAGAACAGGACAAAGCCTTCCCTGGGGCTCTTCTTGCCCCACCACTGCTGAAATGGTGCCCTGGAGAGAAATGTTATCAAACCTTCTAATTCTGCCCTCTTGTCAGCTTGACAGGGACTTCGAATGCACAACGGGCCCCGAGCTGATTACCTTCAGGTGCGGTTAGGCCGAGTTAAAAATTCCATTAGCAGTGCACAGGCATTGGGAACAAGGTTTCACAGGGGTGGGCTTTTTCTAGTTAACAGGGAAGAAATGGCTTCTCATTTCACAGTTATCGTGGGGAGAGGACTTGGCTTCGTTTACATTCTACTGGGGGAAGCGTCTGGCTCCACAGGCCTGGAGGCAGAGGCCAGGAATCAAAGAGGGAACACACTTTTCAGAGGGAAAACCGGCTGTCCCCCAGCCTCGGCACCAAGCACCTACCGGAGAGGCAGGGCCTACTTGGCGCAGCCTCACAACAGAGTCCCCCCCAGCCACTGCCGCCAGTCCCCCCCCCCCCCCCCCGCCCCGACCCGGCCCCCGCGCCCCACCCGTTTCTCGACCTAATTGTTTTTCATTTTCTTATAATAACCCTCCTCCTTCACCCTAAACCAAACCCTGAAACATTGCCCTCTATTTACCAAGCTCCAAGGTGCGCCATAAAGGTGAGTGCTATTTGCTACTCTCTGCCTGGCTTTTGATTTTATTCCAGAAGAAAATCAATTAGACCGTCGGCGTCCCATCCTCCTTCTTCGAGGCTTTTGGGCCTGAATAGCTCCTAGAAGCACTTCCCCTGACCTCAATATTTAATAAACGCTTGATTGTCACGGTCTTAAAAGGAAAAAGAAAAACAAGAGGAGATAAGCAGACAGGCAACTCCAGAACAAAACTAGGCATTTGAAAGGACTCTTTAGGTTGGAGTTGTTTTTCCACTCAGGCAGCCTCCTGTTTTGCTGACATTGTTTTACGATCAGGGCTTACACTCTCTGCCTTTCTCCTCATCCGCACACTTCAGCTGTTCATTAGCTCAGAATGGGGCATCCTGGCAGAGCGAGGGACCAACAAAGCAGCCACGGAGTTGCTGAGCGAACGGCTGTTTCTCCCACGTCGTGGTCGTCTCGGGCCTTCCTGGGAGCCCTCCCCAGCGCCCTTCCGTGCGGCACCTGTTCAGATGGAGGGTGAGGCCCCAGCAGCCGGGTACAGCAGCCAGCATGGGAATGGCTGAAGGCAGATAATGGAGAAGGCTGGAGCCCCAAACAGGCACTGAGCAAACACCTTCTGGGGCTTCGCCCTGACCTCATAGTCAGCCTGGCATTCGGGGGCTTCCATCGATCTGTGAGATATTGGCATGATGGTTTGCGCACTTAGCTGCAACATTGATCAAAATGTAGCCGAGGCGCTATGAAGGGTTCAAGGATATGGCGTGGTAAGGTACAAGGGCAGAGGGCTCCCCATGCCAGGTGGGCATAAGAGAGGCCCTCAAATGCTTTTGGAAAAGGCCATGGAGGGCCTTAGTGCTGAGCACGTTAAAAAAAATCAACAGAGAGTCAGTGACCTTCTGGGCTGTTCCAGATAAGAACCTGTTTTTGTGTCTTATTCTCTCAACGAGGTATGAGCCGCTGAAGTCAGGGAACTTGTGGTCCTCATTGCCACACATCTGGGCTATAACACCCCCGTCTCGAGAACGTGTCTGGCGTGTGTTGCAAGGAAGAGAGAAGACGTGCTGGGGGACAGGGGCGGGGCGCACCGGGAATCCCTGCTCTGCTAGGGGTGCAGCTGTGAAAGGAAGCGTGGTTTTGAGAGGATGCCGAGCCACCTCCTGAGGTCTACCCAGAGGTCTGTTCCCCCTGACTCCTACAAAGGACAGGAGAGGGTCCTCCAGATCTGCAGAGGGGAAAGGGCAGTTCGGGAGTGTGGGAGTCAGCCCCAGCCTGACTCGCTTGCCTTCCAGGTGGCCTCCCGGGGCATGGCGGAAGATGCCGAGGAAGGTTCCTTGATTCTCTCCCTCTGCCACTGACCTTGAGGCAGTACAAGGCTGGTCTGGGCAGTGCTCAGACATGTGACATACTTTAATCCCTGGCAAACAGAAGTGTCTCCATTTTTCAGCGGATATGTATACTGAGGATCACCATGGATATCGGCAACAGGGTAGACCGCCCGCTCAGCCAGAGCAGTGCCTTTGACAGCGAGGAGCCCTCCCTCCGCTGCCACACCCCTGGCCTTTTTTTTAAAGTTTATTTATTTTGGGAGAGAGCGCACGTGAGAGGGGGGAGGGGCAGAGAGAGAAGGCGAGAGAGAATCACAGGCAGGCTCTGCACTGTCAGCGCCGAGCCCTATGCGGGGCTCCATCTCACGACCGTGACACCATGACCTGAGCCGAAATCAAGAGTTGGACACTTAACCGACTGAGCCACCCAGGCGCCCCACCCCTGGTCTTCTTTAACCACTGGTGTGGCTCTCTGCCACCATGGATGGCTTCCTTCGCTGTGGTCCACGTGCCTGCCGGAGTGAGACGTGGGGTTGATGAAGATTGTTTTTTGGTTTTCATTTTCATCTTGAATGGGAGGCTGTCCACAGGGTGACTGGCATAAAACGTGCCACACTTTCTGCGGGAGAACCTCCTGGAGTTAGATGCCTGCTTCGCATCTGAGTTAGTGGCTCCCTTCCCCCTGCTAGGCCCCTGTTCTCCGCATCTATTTTCATCACAGCCCCCACCCCTCAAGTAATTAATAATCTACAAATGCTCCCGCCAGCCAGCATGGTCCTCTTTGCTGCCACGGGCTGTGTGCAGTTGTGGTCACAGACAATCAGATTAAATGTCCTATCACCCAGCATTGATCAGATTAGCAACCTTGTGACTATTCATTAATTGTATTTTCTCTTGGCGCCCTATCCGACTCAATACCAAATGCATTGTTTGTGGCATAAAAAGTAAATACAAACAGGATGTTCGTTACTTTTAAAATGAGCTATCTACGACCTTTTCAAAACAGGGTATAAGAGGGTAGGTGGGATACTGCAATGTTAATTTTCCGGGGGCAAAACAGCTAAGCTAGGAGATTTCTTGAGAGTCATTAAATGTCTATAAAAGGACTTTTAGGATTCCTGTTTCTTCAGCGGTTCAGGAAACTCAGCTCTATCTTGGTATATTTGGCCAGAGTCCCTGGGGCTACCTTTTTTGTGTGGTGGAAGTCGGAGAGGGCAGGCAAAACTCGGGAAGCCAAGGGGAACAGAAACTGGGTTATTTATGTAAGTGACTAGAGGAATCTCAAGCACATACGGGGCTTAAATACGCTGGAGGAAGAAGGACTTACCAAGAGCATTTCTCTGCCTGGCACACCCGAGGTCCAGAGGCTGGGCAGTGTCGTGCTGAATGATGCCGAGGGGTCCAGCCAGAGGAAGAGGGACCCTGAGGGGATGGCCACTTCATCTTAATTCTTCCCAATGTCTCCCTGAAGAAACTGAGACCTGGGCAGGAGGGAGGCTTGATGGATGTCACTCACCGGGTGGTGAAGCAAGTAAATGGCACGCCTTCCACTAAGGTCACCGGCAGCCATCTGACATCTTGAGGGGCACAAGCAAACAAGAGGGTGTCACCAATTGCTCATTTTCAAGATTTATAGTGTTCTGATGGGAAGAAACTTAGAAAAAAAGTTGTTAAACAGGTATCCATAAAAACTCCCTGACGGTGCCATCTATTGGTGAATGGAATAGTCTCCCTAGAGAAATGGTTAAGAATGTCATTATGTGAGGGGCGCCTGGGTGGCTTAGTCAGTTACCGTCCTCCGACTTCGGCTCAGGTCATCATCTCAAGTTTGTGAGTTCGAGCCCCGCATCGGGCTCCATGCTGACAGCTCAGAGCCTGGAGCCTGCTTCAGATTCTGTCTCTCTCTCTCAGCTCCTCCCCTGCTCACTCTCTCTCTCTCTCAAAAATAAACATTAAAAAAAAGAATGTCGTTATTTGATACTATTAAAATCATATTAGCTAGAGAACTCAGGGAAGCTGGGGAACAGGGCTCTTGGAAGAATCCATAAACAGAAGCAGCGTCACGTGCTATGCCATCACATATCGGTCATGGGAACGTTTGCATTTTCCTTACACACTTACATAATACCGCTTCTTTCCCAGTCTAGAGCAGAGAATGCCTGCTACTTGGATTTGTTTTTCCTGCTTATTTATTTTTGAGGGAGAGAGAAACAGAGAGAGAGAGAGAGAGGAAGGGGGAGGGGCAGAGAGAGAGAAGGAGACACCGAATCTGAAGCAGGTTCCAGGTTCTGAGCTGTCACTGGAGAGCCTGATGGGGAGCTCGAACCTACCAACCTAGAGATCATGACCTGAGCCAAAGTTGGACACTTAACCTACTGAGCCACCCAGGCGCCCCTGGATTTTTTAAAGATATAATAGTCGTAATTTAGGGACTGACAAGCTCCAGGCACCATACTGGGCACTTTACCTCATTGGTGACTTTGAGGCTCCCTTCTCATTCCACACTGGCCTTTCAGAGGACTTTCTGACACGTGCTGGGCAGCCGAGCAGATCCTGGCGCCGGGCCATAGCCCAGATCAGGCTGTAGAACTTGGCAAGGAGCCGGCTGCTCCCCAAACCAGCTCCCTCATCGCTGTAATGCAGGTGAACATAGGTCCTCGAACACCCAGCTGCTGTGAGGGCACTACGAGAAAAATGGAGGTTAAGAAATGATTAGCTGAAGGCCAAGCACAGGAGGCCCTCCATCCGGGGAGAGAGCTTAAAAAAAGAAAAAAGTTAAAATCCGTGTGAATCTACTGTTTTCCTTCCCCCCCTTAGCTATTTTCCATATGTCTTTGTTTGTCATTTACTTCTGAGAGCCCGTGGACCTCCTAGAAGCACAAATCGTCTCCAAACAGACTTAATTGGGGGTAAAAAGGAAAAAGGCAGGAATCCTATGAAAAAGAAATCCCTGTGGCTATGTAGACGTGAGGGGTAAACATTTTGCTGACAGAAAGACTCCGATGTTGGTTATTCCATGAAAATCTGCCTAATTTATAAGCTACAGTGATACCTCAGTAAGTTGGGTTAAAATCACCCTTAGAGAAATTTTAATTTTAGTGTTACTATTGTTATAATGTGGGAGGTTTCCCAAGATGGAAATGTCAGGAGAAAAATAGGGGCCCATCTGAGAAACTCATCTCACAGGCAATTTGGGGGCAAATATATATATTCTGCTTTATATAGTTTAGCACTAAAATGTATTTGAGTATTACCTAAGAACATGTCTATTTAATCTTAACCAATGGGTTATGGGAATCATCAAAAATCAAACACAATAAAAAGGAACAATATTTATGGCATTTTAAAGCCTATCCTATTATTGGTTAGTGCTCCCCTCAATTGTTTAACTGCAATTGGTTCCACTTTCTCAGTGTGGATGATTTTTATACATCTGAGTTAAAAAATAATGCTGCTTGCAAGTGAAAAGTTAAAGACCAAGACAAGGCCTATTAGAATAACATTACACTTTTTTATTCCCTGCACTTATTTCGTCAATTACTAATTATTTCCCTTTTCCTATGCAACAAAATAGAAGCCATAAAATCTTTGATTTAATGAAAACTTCTTTACCAAATAGGTCCTCCAACTCTGCTGAAGGCTTCTAGGTAATTTATCTACCTCAGTAGGCAATGACCTTTTGTGAATCATGAGTCATTCCTCACTCCTAATGAGCTGGGTCCAGATGTCATCCCACCCTCTGCGTGGCCCCGCCTTCCTCCATCGGAGGGGGGCGGCACCGCTCAGCGCCCTGCCCCCCAACTTCCCCGAAGTGGGCGGTAATTAGTCCGCGCACGGTGAACCTGCTCAGGAGTGAATCACCCTCGTCCCTGCGCGTCCTCGTTAGGGTGGCTGAACACCGAATGTTCTCTGAATGGCCCCGAGGAAAACAAGGGTGAGGGGTGGGAGAGGCCAAGGGAAGTCTGATTATTGTCTGGGCAGTAGAAACAACTTCCGGGTGCCTCCAGAGGCCTCTGCCTGGTGCTCAGAATACCACGTTGGGCTCACTGTTTCAGTAGCAAAGAGCAGGGTGTACTGGGAGCCGCGCTGTGGTCCTGTGGTCTCCCAGCACTTCTGACTGAGTAGATTCCGTTTATTTGTAAATTGGATCCTGTATTGGTGACTGTGTATTATACGTATGATCACCACTTATAATGTATTACTGATTACATATACATGGGACACTAACTATATAGTTATATATACATATATATGTACATATATATTACTGTACATATATATGTATTTACTGTCCAGTACAATATATTAAGTACATCACAGAGCAGGTACAATAATAGAAGAGGCATGAAATAAATAATAAAGGTGAATAAAGGTTTTAATGTTTTCTCCCTGTTTACTTCAGGATCTTATAAATCTTTGGCTTCCTAGGGGTCCAGAGAGGGAGGAAGGACACTTGTGTTCTACCTGGTCCCAGGAGATCACCCCATGGCCATGTGACAGTGCTGGGGCCATTTAACCTGCTCATATCACACATGCTGCCCACCAATGTCCGAGGCGAAGGAGCAAGAGGTTAGTAACTGAAAGATCCAATTGTTTCCCCCACCCCACCTCGCCCCATCCCGGCCACATGTTTGTCATGCTTTGCTTCCCATCCACAGGAGCGGCCTTTGCTAGGAGAGTGAAAATATTAGCAGGTGAACAGCTCTGGTGTTCCTTCCAGAACGTCTGATGAATTTATCTTCAGAATAGGTGGGCAATGGTGGAAGGTCTAGAAACACAGCTGCAGGCTTAGGATGGGTAGGGATCGGCGACCCCGCCCTGGCCCATCGGGCACAGCCTGAGAACACCACACTGCGGGGGGCTCCCATGCAGGCGAGGGCTCGTCCTTTCTCACTGCAAAGGCAGAAGGAAATTAGAGGTGGTCTTTCATTGGTGCCTTCACCAGAGGAACATCCACCGGCACGGAAGGGATGCGAACCTTGCACGTGTACCAGTAGGTAGGGCGCCTGGAGGGTGCGTGGAGTGACACGGTTGGAACATCTCCACACCTGATTTTGATTGCTTCTTTTTGCCATGTCTGTATAGCACGATCAATAGTTGAAAATCGCTAGCAAATCAAAGTGCATAAAAAATCCAAACTTGAGAATGTCTGTTCAAGCGTTACAAAATTAGTATGTATATTCATATAACCAATTAAACGAGGTTACTTGTTTTAAATGCACAAGATTGAAGAAAACAGACTGTACGTACTAATTTTAAAGATAAAATTAACATTTTTTTTTTCTGGGGAGAAAAGAAATCTGATTCCTTTTAAAAGGATATTTCCTTATAAGATCTGATATTTCTATTTAAATTCTAATGAAATAAAGAGAGTCATGGAAAAATGTTTTTTTTTTAATAACACATTCAAAAAAGAAGAGACTTCCTTGATGACTTTCCACATTTGAAAAAAGTAAGCTGCCAAGAACACTAAATACTTGAACCTATGTATTAGGGAGAGAATTTTCAAAGAAAAAAAAAAATAAACCAAGAAGGAGACGGCCCTACCAACGCACAGCTTTCTAGGTCAATGATTTTGCTTTATTCACATGTCTGGGTGAGGTTGGCGCGTGCGACCTGCCAACTGAAGCCACTGCATTTGACACATTTCAGTGTCAGCTGTGGGATTTCTGCCTTAAATCTGTCAGGACGGCCCTGTGGCCACTTCTGCAAAAACCCTTGGGGACAAAATTTATTGTTATACCTCAATAGCTTTTTGTTCACCTCCAAAATAGGGGTCCAGGGTCATACTAATGATTGTGGAGAGACAAAATGCTCTCTCTATATTTTATTAAACAGATCTCTTAATAATTAATCAAATGTGAAAATTATTTTCCATCACTCTGACACTAAGGCTGAAGCATTGCAATTTTTTTTTTCTCAGCCTGTTTCTTTTCCTTTTAAATTGCCCTCGGTGGATTCCCTCAGCCACAAAGCAAGTGAGTAGAGAAAGCCCAATTTACGACTTCGCTTTTTAAACCATAATCACCCCTCTGGGCTTCTACTGGGGAAGGGTTGGGGGGTTTTGTAGGCTGTCGAATAAACACCTGAGAAGACGTGTTCTTGGGTCCCCCAGGTCCATCGAGGGGCCATGGTACCATGGAAGTCCCCTCTGAGCCAGGCCACACGGCACCTCTCTCAGGAGGCGGCATTATTGGAATAAAGGCATGGATGGCTCTTTCCCTCCAGGAGTTTCTGTGTTTCGGGGAGAAAATAGCTTGGTGAAGTAAGAATCGCTTTGTTCATCTCCGGACGTGAGAAGGGGACACTGCATCGTTGACAAAGTAGCCCCGAGTTCTACTTCCAGGCATTTCGGCAGTGCCCTTTGCTCTGTTTTCAGCCTCCGGCAAGACCGATTCAGAAACTGGGTGACGTCTTAGGGAGTCGGGCCCCGAGTCACTGACAGATTAATACCAGATAAGGGACATTGCTAGGGAAATGCACGGCAAGCAGTTCTTCTGACCTTTCCTTACTGAAAGGTCAGAGAGAAATTAGAGGTGGTCTTTCACTGCTGCCTTCATCTAAGAACATCCCATCTGAATGTGTAAGATGTGAGCCTTGCAAACCCAGGACTAAGACAGCGTGTGCGGGGCGGGGGTGGGGGTGGGAGGGTGTGGACTTGGGCTGATATTCGCAGGGGGCGCTGTGGAGGGGAGAGGGTGTGTAGGTGCACAGCCGAAACCACCGAACTAGGCAGTGCGGGAGCCAAGTGGGCAACAGGAGTGGGCGAGAAGCGCACAGAAGAGCAAGGGCTGCCGACAGCAGCATCAATATTCTCCCTCTGAGCACTAATTACATTATTAAGCAAACAGACCCAACACAGGGTGTGAGGGATGGAAACATGTATTTAGGACCCAGTCACTCTCCGCTTGGCTGTAAATAATCATGCGCATACACAGTTCTTTCCCTCCAAAGTGCACTACTGGGCACTTGCCTTACTTTCTCTTTAATTTACTAAGCTTGAGAAAGGGACGTTTTGTTGCCATGCCAGCCATTCTTGAGGAAGTCGATCCTCTGTGTTCTGTGCTGCCCAGCTCCATCAGGTATTTCTGAGAGCGGTGGCCAGAGCGGCCACACCTCCCCAGAGAAGATGCGGGATTCAAGAGGCACAGGAAACAGGCTCCGACAGCAGCAACCTGCATTTTCTTGGCTGCAAAGAGCATGCACTTGCTAATTAGACCTTTGCAATATACGAGAGCCCAGATCTCCTTTGATCTGCCTAAATCCGGCCTAAAGAGGTGGGTGTAAACACAGGATTGGAAGAAACCAGGAACAACATGGAAAGGATTTGTATGCAACGGGAATAAATCTGTTACCAAAAAAAAAAAAAAAAAAAGTCCGAGAGGAGCCTGCAGAAGGGAATCTGCGGCAGGCTGAGCCAGCCGGGTGAATGGCAGAGAGAATAGAGGCTATTTGAATACTGATGTGGCCCTCACTTTCTTCCATTTCCATTAATGACATGCTCATCAAGGGCAAACAATGGGACCGGCTGCCGGCGCCTGTCACAGCGTGTGGGTGCTGGGATGCCAGGCTGTCATCCCTGGGCTGCATTTAGAGACCTGCACGCTAATAAGAAGTGCTCTGTGCCGTCAATGCAGACAGGTGCTTCCGCGGCTGGGACATGCTCCATTCCCTTCCCCCTGAAGCCCTCCTCTCCCGGCCCCCCTGACAGACACCATGAAATGCACAAATTAACAGCCCCATCATGTTGGGCTGCTGCTGCCTGCGGTGAAAGCAGAAAATCAAGTTGTCACCCAGGGTGCAGTGATAAAGCCACAGCCTCATTTCTCTGTTGGTGCCCTATAATAGCAAATGCCAGACAGCTGGATGGATGGGAGGCTTTAGATTAAGGCCTTGATGCACTCTGGCCAGAGAATTAGTAGTTGCCGTTTCCATGCGGATATTCTGTTCAAAACAAACATCTGGAGAAAGCAAAGTTTCCTAGGGCAGAGTACCCTTGGCTTCTTCTGGAATCGAAGAACATGGCCAAAAGAGAGTGGTGTTGCCTTTCAAACGATCCCAGTTAAGACTCTGACTGTGCATTTGCTTAGAACTTTATCGAGGACTTGGAGCTATGCAAAGCTTAATAAGTAAGCGGAGTCTGGCGCTGAGGCCAATCTTGATGCAGGGAACAGTTCCCGGTCCAAACAGGGCCTTGGGCCACTTCACCCCCCCGCCCCCCAGCCAGCAAGTTCTCCTGATAGACTCTTTCTTCCAAATTTGCAGAACCCCTCAAGTGGTCTGCCCCCCACCCAACCCAGAGGCTCTTCCGCTCCTCAGTACACATGGTCATAGACGGAAGTTACTTGTCAGGAAGAGATACGAAGCACCCTGCTCTCCTGGCACCACTGCCAGGTGGCTCTGAGTGTCCGGTGGCCTGACCCAGCCTGGGCTGACACGGCCGAGCGTGCGAAAGCCAAGAAATGGAGGGGCCTGAGCCCTTCAGACTCCAAGGAGTTTAATGACATAATGGCCTGAGAACTTCAACATAAAACAGGAAGAGCAACTAACGAAACTTACAACATAAAACCCCCCTCCTGTCATTTTTATAGTAACAGTAAAACACTTTATTGAATTTATGAGCTACATAATGACTATGAAGAATGTAAGTTGAATTAGAACCAACTCGGAAGTATAATATCAACTATAAACCCTTTTCTATTACCCCATCCCTTCAGCTTTTTCCGTCCTCTTCCTTTTAACCAAGGGACATTGCCTTCCTCAGACTGACGCCCGAGACAGAGTTCACAACTTGCTAATAAATCTCGACTTTTCCTCCAAAGCTCCACACTGACAAACCTCCAAGGGGTAAGACACTCTCTGGGGGTGACCATTCCCTCTCAAAGCCTCCGAGCCATTAAAATGCAGTTTAGAAAAGAAACCAGTTTGTCTTTTCTTTGCATGAAGCCTGTCAAATCCAGATCTCTGAGGATATACGTCCCGTATTTCAATATCTGTAACTCCACATTGTAATGGCCTTTCCAAAACAGACGTACTACGACCCCCTTAGAAGTTTATGAGAAGTGCCTTCGGTCAAGGATCCAGCCTGTGTGTGTGTGTGTGTGTGTGTGTGTGTGTGTGTGTGTGTGTGTGTTGGGGCGGGGGGGGGGTTGTTGATGGTCAATTCCTAATGACTGGATGGGGGGGGGAATGCAGATCACTGAGCTAAGCAGCGTGCTGGGTTGTGTTTTCTGTTTCCATTTCGCTCCTTAAGTCTTTCTGTTCCCAAAGGGTTTTTTTCTGGAGGGGTAATAAAATAAAATGGGTGAAACAAAGCCATAAGCCAGTTAAGTCTGAAAGACATGTCATCTCATCTAAAAGGAAGAAACGGACCATTTCCATGCCTAAGGCTGACAGCGACGCCTGAGCTGGCAACAGCGCTATTCCGTTTGATTTATAGAATAATGGGGTGACAAATGACGACAAAAATAAACTTTTACTGCACTGAACTGCTCCTTTATTTATGAAATTTGGCCAAGTAGTGAAATCTTTTATCTGCAAGTTGTAACATGGAGTGGGAACGAGCGATTATGGTGTGGTAATAGTAACCCAGCGATGGAGGCTGAGTCGGTTGGAAATGGATTGAGGTAAAATAACTCCCGCGCCATGATAAATGTGAACAGCGCTTTGCTGACAGATGATCTAACAGGTGTTCATAACAACTATATAAGAGGATTTATTTATGACCAGCCACAGCCGCAGCACTGTAAATCAGCTCCGGCAGCTGCACGCCGCTGAAACCAAGTCCCTGATGGAGGAACGGTGCAAGGGCCCAAAGAACACAATTCACTCCAGAATCTTAATCATCAAATAACATTTTTTTAGGTAATTACACCACAGCACAGAAATCATAATTACTTGCAATTAGAAAACGGAGCGGCCCGTAACTTTGTTTACGAAATAGTTTTATTTAGGCCCTGTGGTTTCGATGAGGCGAGAGCAAAATGGAGGCCCTGGGGTCACGGGAAGAGTGCCCTCGGGTGTTGGCGATTTCCTTGCAGTGCCAGTATGAGGCCCTTTCATACTGGCTTCATTTTTTAAGTCAAAAATCAAGCCTGAAGTTGGGAGGATACTTGGTTTTCTCCAAATGTCTGCATTAGCTTCCCGTGGGCAGTGTGTTTGGGTTCACGCCTTATCCTTTCTTGTTCCTAACTTTACACAGTTAAATAACCAAGGGAGTAAGCATGTAATAGTGAATCCGTGAGAAACGCGGAGTTTAAATTTTGGCGGAGGGGCCCTTCTTTAGACAACTTTTTAAAATTACTGTGCAAAGGCAAATTTAACATTTTTCTTTTTGTACGTCATGGTCTCACTAATTCCTTTGTTATCCATGGAGATGGTTGACCCTACTGTAAACCAAGAGTCCTCATTCATCGCACAGCTTAAAAAAATAAAAAATAAAGAGAAGATGCTCTTTCCAGGAGGAACAAATCACAGTCTCGGTGGAGGTACGTTTTCAGAGCTAATCTGTCTTCCCTCCTTCCCTCTCATATTACGAAACTCCCTCCTTGGCAACCCCTCCCAGGCCACTTAACGATAAGGATGGGCAAGGTGAAGCTTCCCTGTTCTCCCCAAATACGCGTGCAGCACCTGCGGTCTGCAAGGGCTTACATGAATGAGCCCGCTGGCCGAATTATCTGCTGGTCAGGCTTTCTAGACATCTCTACATCTGAGAACGAAGATTCTTCTGCACTGGGGTACCTGGCTGGCTCAGTCAGTACAGCATGGGACTCTTGATCTCAGGGTCGTGAGTGCAAGGTCCATGTTGGGTGTAGAAAGTACTTAAAAAAATTCTTCGACACTTAAGCCTCATCTTTGGTGTCTCTGGCCCTCAAGGTTGTAGGTGAGAAAGCAGTATCTTAGAACGTCACTAAAGACAAGTTTGAGACTGTTGTAGTGATTCTATATTTGAGCTCTGAGGGGTTTGGGTCTTAAGTGTATACATTTACAGAAGCAGCCAGAAACTACACGTACAAGTAACTGTACATCAGATTGGCTCCAGAAAGAGATAGACACGAGGAAAGATTAGTCATCACTTAATCGTACAATCACCACCAGTAAATGGACATCAATGGAATTTCATGGTCAGTAGCTACTTTGTAAGTCCAAAAAGACTCCTTTTACACTTGGAAATAACTGAAAAGCACAGGAAATACCTAAAATCCCCCAAGGAAATCTCTAAAATTGGCTTACAAGTGGGAGAGTAGAACCAACAACGTTGATTTCTCTTGATTTCTAGTCACTGGCTCCCAACCTTTTTTCCCTGCCTCTCCACTGCTTCCAAGTGCAGCACAGCCTCACCCGTGGTATCGCAACCATTGGTTCCTCCTCTAAACTGCCACAGCACACTGAGCTGGAGACCTGGGGGCTGGTGTCGGGGAGAGACAGGAGTAGAAAGAAGAGAAATGAGGGCACGGAGAGTGGTGCAGGGGTAATGCCGCTCCCTGTACAAAGGTGCATTTGAAGAGACGGGCTCAGTTGAGAACAATATATTCTTCCTTCTCCCCCTTCTAGAAATTCTTTTCTCTTCTAAATGCCATCCAACTTTTTAGATCTAGCTAGCTTCACTGCCACCGTTGAGCCTTCTCAGACCTCTTTAACCCACCCTGATCACTTCTTTCCCTAAATCCGACAGCCCTTACCGGTGCTGTTTAATATGACAATTAATCATGCAACTGCTTCACAACTCTACCCAGAAACGATTTCGGCTTTCAAATAGCTGCGTTCCGAGTCAAGTGATCACGTGAAATCTAAAACATTTTCAAGATCAAACACCAGCTTCACATGGTGGTTAACTTACCAGGTCGGGTCTTAAAAGAGTGCTTGCTCCATAACACAGATGAAAAGAGGTAGGGAAAAAAGTGATGTTACCAAGAAAAGAGAGAAAGTAAAGCATTCACTTAGTCATATTGAAAGCTATTTGTCAGGAAGGAGATGGAGACTGAAGATTCAGGAAAGAAATCTCATGATCCATCTAAGGGCATGTTGTTCTATTAAACACAATTTTCATTCGTTTAGGAATATAACACTATCATCAACTTTTTTTTCTCCTTTGATTCCTCTGAAATCTCAATGAAAGAGCGACAGTGATCATGAAAACTTTTCTTGAGGTACCTGGTCAAGCTGGAAGGCAGAAGGGAAGGAAAAGGATGATTAAAAAAGAAAAGCGCAGGGGCACTGGGGTGGCTGTCGGTTGAGTGTCGGACTCTTGATTTTGGCTCAGATCATGATCCCAGGATTATGGAATCAAGCCCCAGGTTGGGCGCCATGCTCGGCATGGAGATTCTCTTTCCCTTGGCCCTTCTGGCCCTCTCATGCTCTCTCTCCCTCTGAAAGAAAAAAAAAAAAAAGCAAGTGCCTGGTCAGAAAGTAATCACCTTTCAATGAACCGATCTCCAATTGATGGAAGAGCCATCAGTGGCTGGTCTGGTTAAATCACCTGTGTGTGAGGAGAGGGGAGGTGGAGGTGGAGACACGGGTTCAGTGTCTCGGGGGTGGGGGTGGGGATAGTTCACTTAAAGCTATTTGACTTGGCACCCAAAGTGAGTGGGGGTGGGGAGGGTGAGCCTACGTGAGTACGTAAGCAAAGTTGGCTTGCAAACCAGGGCTCACTGACTCAGCGAAGTCCACACTGCTATTTCTTCATTTAATGCCAACTGGACTGCGGTTCCTTGTGAGGTAGAGAATGCATCTTGTATGATACTAGGCCCCTCCCAATGGTGACTGCAGTTCTTCACCTCCCACAGGGGACAGACTTTAAACAGAAAGGAAATAGTAAGACTGTGTTAATTATGCATTATAACACAGGGCTTTTTACCCCTCTCATGATGTGAAAAGAGGATTTTTTCCCCGTAAACATAGTCCTCTATAAGGTTAGAGAGATTACAGAGAGGGAACAAAGAAGGTCAAAGAGCTGAGGTGTTCCTCTAGCTAGCTGAACTCTGCCTTTCGAAACCTGCCTTGACGTTATTCATCATTCTGGATTCTTGTCTTCTCTAATATCTAACTTCTTAACGTGAAACAGGTTACAAGGGCAAACTTTTCATAAGCTATTATAAAGTTGTTCAAATATTTGCAAATGATACCTGGGAAGGGCAAGTATGAAGTACTTTAATTTGGAAGTTCATTGTTATATAGTCTCTTCAGAATAAAAACATTCTCCTTTTCTTATAATAAATAAAGCAAATGTATTGAGACACGGAAAATGAGGCAACGTGATACCAAATATGAGGCTCAGTCTGAAATATACTATGAGAGCCATTCTTCAAGATTGGTGTACATAAAATGTCCCATTAAGTGGACATTAAAATGAAAAAATATAGCTAGAATTAAGAATTCAACATTGACTAATTCGACTCAATGGAACAATTTAAGGATAATCATGGATTACGATAAAGTTAAAGGAAATACGAGGTAAGGAACTCTGTAACATGGTACCAAAAAGGAAGGACACCCCCCACCCCACCCCCGCCAGATCTTAAACTTGGGATGTTGGCCATTTTTCTGATTTCATTTACATGAAAAATATCTTAATAATATTAAGCTATTGATGTTAAAATGGCTTCAACTGTTAGCATACCACATTATATTATGTAGTATAGATTTTAAATCTAAGTTATCAAAAATTTATCGTATTCAAAAATAAAGTTCTACTGAAATTTCCTTAATTTAAAAATATGTACTTATAAATGATTTACTTTCAAAGATAAAAAGTGCCCTAAATTAAGGAAGACGAAACCTTGTCTACATCACAACATACATTTTCCCTCTGCTTTGATGCATCATTAAGTGTAAATATGTTTTTCGGAAAACAGGCATTTAGCCTTTCACATTCTTTAAAATATTTCAAAAACTTGTTGACTTAAGGGGCGCCTGGGTGGCTCAATCGGTTAAGCGGCTGACTTCAGCTCAGGTCATGATCTCATGGTTTGTGGGTTCAAGCCCCGCATCGGGCTGTGTGCTGAGGGCTCATGGCCTGGGGCCTGCTTCCGATTCTGTGTCTCCCTCTCTCCCTGCCCCTCCCCCACTCAAGCTTGCTCTCTTTCTCTCTCTCTCAAAAATAAACATTAAAAAATAGTTGTTGACTTAAAAATCCAAAGTGATGAAGTAAGCCCTGAGAAACCGGATTAATAAAGGAAATGCCAAGAGGCTGCAATCAAAGAGGCGTGTCCGGGGTCAGCCTGGCTGGAGCAGGTGAGGCTCCAGAATGCTGCAGGACACGTGACTTCTACAGCACTACTCCTCCTCATCCAGATTAACTGCTGTCCTTCAAGAGCAGGGCAATTGAACAATCTTATTTGCTCTCTCCAGCGCACGAGTTTGAAAATCGAAATAATTTTTCACATCTATTTTGTTCTCAACATGTGTTTTTCAGGAATGTTTCTTTCTGGTTTTTTGTGTGCGTTCTACAATGTTTCCATCAACGTAGATCTTCTTTCTACTTTTAGAAAATCCTGACATGGCTCTGTAGAGAGGGAAATAACTAGCAAATGGTCTGGAAGACCATTACCTTGGATCAGAAAGATAGATAAGATTTTGACTCGTTTTAAAAAGGTATAAAAGTCTCAGAAAAAAAGTTTTCTGGTTAGAGAACCTTTTGTTTTGTTTTGTTTTTTTTAGTGTTTTACTTATTTTTGAGAGAAAGAGTGTGAGCGAGCATGAGTGGGGGTGGGGCGGTGAGTGGGACAGAGGACCCCCAAGAGAGCCTGATGTGGGGCTCGCACCCATGCACTGCAAGACCATGACCCCAGCCGAGGCTGGACGCGCAACCAAATGAGCCACCAAGGCGCTCCTGGTTAGAGAATAATCTTAAAAAAACAGTAACGTGTTGAAGTTGGCAAACAAAATAACCACTCCAGGGAAAAGTGCAGAGATGTTGATTATGTAACCGGTTTTAAAATTTCTACAATTACATTTATAGTGATTAGTTTTCAAAGGTGTTTCAGCCTACCCAAGCTGGGCATCGAGATTTGTAAAGGAACAAGGAGATTCAAAGTATTTATTCAGTAGATGAGATAGGCCTTATAATCTGATCTCCAGTCATCAAAATTGCACAGAAAGAGACATTTTATTGTACAACATGACAATTTTTGTTATTAAATATACCAATTTTTTCTTGGAGTTAACTACTCTATAACACAACTAGAAAATCTACCTGGGCTTGAAGGTGGTTTTTCTTTCACTAACGAAACCCCTTTAATTGCTTCTTTGCAGAACAAAACAAGCTATTTACTCTTAAAACAAATAGCAGCAAATGAACTTCAGGATTACACGCAGTTTCTCATTAAAAATGCAAAGACACATGTTATTCATATGCTAGTTTATTATTCGGAGATGATTTCATGATGAGCATTGTCAATAACCAATTACGATACCAGGAAATTCACAGAACAAAATTTTGCAGAGATTTTCTTGTTTTTTTGTATTTAATGCTGAAAAGTATGCGACTCCAATGTTCACACACCAAGCTCGGAGGCCACTGAGACTATTTCTAGGCTAATTTTTGGCTACAGTGGGAGGGAGGATGATTTCCAATGAACTTAAAATACCCAATTCGCGTCCATCGTTGTGGAAAAAGAGAAGGCAGAGGAGAAGGCCCAGAAGAAGTAGCAGGACGGAGAAAACGCCACATAGATTCAAGAGTGGAGAAAATTGACAGTAAAATATATGTTCTTTGGTTAGCAAAGCGAAAAGGGGGAAAGTATTGCATACATGATAGATACACACTAGCATTCTAAAGCAGGAGACAAGAATGTCAAGAGTGTATTCTTCCCCCACTGCCAGATGGAAGGGCTATTATTATAAATGAAAGGCGGCAGTAGTGGATGCCAGGCACTTTTGTTGTGTGCCAGATTCTGAAGTCCAGATGTAAGCAGGTTACCCCTGGGACAGGATGGGCTTCAGCTCCCGCAGCAGAACAGAACCCATCACCGTTTTCTCGGTGTTGATGATAAGCTGTGCCGTGGAGCCTTCCTTCAGCTCCACTGTAACTAGCATCAGCGACCCACTGTGCACAGTTTTAGCTGCAAACCTGAAGAAAAACAAAAAAGAGAGGGAGGGAGAGCTTTGATCACGAGGGAGGAAAAACGGAGATGGCATAAATTCAAATAGGTTTAAAACAGTTCTTTTTTCTCTCAGTAATTTCTCACAGGGTCCCTACTGTCAAAAACCCAAAGCCAAGCATTCTTCCGAGGAATCAATAAACTGCCCAGCACCATGCTTACCACAAGCAGGTAATTCTTGGTGCATTTTTAGAATCGAACAAGAAAAGGAAGTCTATTTTACTTATTAGTTTGAGCAAGAGCCTTCTGTGAATAATTCTCTATTAATAGATATTTGGGAATCATGCATTGGCTATTTAATATTCCACCATGCATAGGGTCATTTAAAATAAACCGCTGTATCTTTGTTTTTAAAACATGTTAAGAAAAGGTACTTTCTTTAAAGAAGTCCTCCTACCTGACAATGATTATGCAAGGAGTTAGGTAATTTTATGTACATTATAAAACTCTTACATTTCAAAATTCATGCCTGTTGAAATATTCAAATTTGATCTCTAATGTTGATGATGACATGTAACACCACCACGTGACAGCCACGTACGGCACCGCGGTCCCTCTTTAAAAATCGTTTTTAACATGCGGAACGTTAGATACTTCTTTTTGCTCTAGAATAGAGGAAACTTGAGGTCTAAGGCTCCATTACTAAATTCCAAGACATGAAGAATCTACTAATTACATGGAATTAAAAGCAAAACTAGCCTTTTAAGCACTGCAATTGACTGAAAAGCCGTTGGAGGCACAATGAACTTCTGTCAATCCTGCTAATTCATTCTGCACGCACAGTTGAGCCCCAGAGACGTGAAGGAAGAGGACGGTACCCTCCTAGGCCTCCGTTTTCCACATGGAGCAGGTTCCACACGGTTTTTTTTTTTTGGGGGGGGGAGGGGGTTCGATTGCAGGGATGACTGGAGAAAAACAAAGTTGCCGCACAGGAGCCTTTGAAAACACTAACAAGTGTAGAGCAGGTCTGTGACCTGCTGTGACCCCACTTTGCAGGGCCAATCCCCTTTCCCCTTTCTGTACGACACGTGTCTGAATCTGAGCCATCTGCCTCAATTTGCGCAACATCTTCAGCCACAATGGCACCCAGTTAGCCCTGACAACAGCTCACAATACATAAAAATAAAACTGCCGCGCTGACAGCACGCTGCGGACTATTCAAGAGCAAACCAACTGGTCAGTGTCTCATGTCTGACAATTAGCATGGGCCTCGCGCAGAGCCCACGGTGTCCTCGGGGACCTGTTTAATTACCATCAACATAAAAGAGGGAGTTTATCAGGAGACACTCAGAAAAACTTCACTCCCAACTTAATTAAAATATTAGCCACTTAAGCAGGAAGCAGATTCTCTTTAAATGAAAAGTAATTTCTTCTTTGATTTTCAAAAATGACATCAAGATCTCATAACACATTTGATTCTTCATTTTGGAAACCTGGCAAGCCGTTTTTGACCTAAACAGAATCATGAAAATCGGTTTTCCAACAATAATTAGAATAATGACTCAAAAGCAACACAAATGCGCTAAGATGAAAATATCACCATTTTTAAGTTGCATTTTAAGGTGTAAGCTAGCGGGTTGTTGATAAGGTGCGTTAGAAACCTCTGCGGTCGTTTATTTGTGTGTTTGCTACAAACATGGAAAGCTACTCTCTCCAAACCCACTGAAGACTTGTAAGGAGTCTGACAGAGCAGTTTTTCCACCGTAGAAGCCACCGTAAGTAACCGGGCTCTTCACATGTCCACATAAAACCTAAGGAACTGCTTCCTAATTTCGTCTTTTAGAGAACCCAAACGTCACCAGCCCTGAGATGATCTGCCATCTCTTCTGTCACCCTTACAAGTTCGTGCATTTCTTTCGTCCAGAGTTTTGGGGTTCTTCTGCTTCACAGGAGAATCCCGTTTCTGTCTTTCTGTTAAACCATGTCTGTATGTCTGACGAGGTGGCTCTACTGTCCTGCTCATTTATGTAACTTTTCTCCCCACAGACTGGGTCATCACCAAATCTTCGTTCAACACATCTTTCAACAGAGGTCCCTATTTCTGACAGGGTTATAATTATGTAAACAATAGTCCCTTTATTTACTTAACACTTGTGCCTTGGGACTGTAGAGAAGGAGATTATGTCTCAATAGGAACACAAAAGCACTTGAATTTCGGGGTTGCAGAGCCCCAAGGCACATTTCATCTCTTTTCTATTAAAAACTTAGAGTCGAAGGTACTATAATACAAACTCAGCCGAGACAAAATGTCAATTTTGGTGTCAGTATGTTTACAGAGATTAGAATTAGTGTCTTGTACGTGTTTTCGAAACCCTATTACCAGAAAATTCTCAATCCTGGAAAGATGAGGGGCAGGGAAGAAAAGAAAAGAGGCACTTGCTTTCCCTACAGTGGAAACACGCTATGCAAATCATCCTAGCCATAAAATCGCTGGCTGCTGTAAAAGCTACTGCTCGTTCGCTGGGTCTCTGTGTTCTAGTGGGCACAAATGGCAGAAGCAATGTTTTAAAGCAGAAGACGAGAAGATCAGATGTTCTGACACTCTCATTTCACAGTTCAAAAAGGGTGTATTTAATTGGAACACAGCATGATTACAACTGGTTTGTTTTGGTCCATGGAAAGCAAAGCCATCCCCCCCCCCCACCCAATTTATTAATCATTTAATGCCTGAGCAAGCTACGCATTAACATACACTGAAAAGACAGTTCTGGAAAGAGGACCGGTTAATAAATAACACGGCTAGCTTTTGGAAGAAGAAACATTGGTTATAAGGACAGCTTGGGTCAAACACGTCTATGCTAAATTGAATGGCTGACATCAGAACCTCCGTGCTTGACCTCAAACGAAGATTAACACTGTGACAAAACTTTTTCAGAAGGGATGTGAAGTTTTCCATCACCGCAGTGATGACCGCGGCTACTGGTTCTTGAGTGCTTTGTGTAGTGGGTACTTGGTTGGTTCTATGAGGCAGATCACTGTATAGATGGGGGAAGTGAGGCCCGCAGAAGTTGAAAAACAGGCTCAGCGGCGCACGGCCAGTGAAGGGTTGAGCAGGAATTTGAACCCAAGTACTCTGATTCTGGATCATACCCATCCTCAAATATGCAAAATGCGCTTTTAATATTTGTTTCTTATTAGTAAACAGAAAAAGATTAATGTTCTTTTTTACCTAATGTGCATATAATCGATTATTGTTCCAAAAACTTTAAGAGGGAAGATTTTCCCCTTGAAAAGGCGTAGGTGAATTTGCACTATGAGGTAATTCTAAGCATTGTGGCTTGGTGCTTTGTCATAACAACTTTAGGATTTCTTCCTTTAAAGATTACAACAAAATTTAGGCATCCCCCGCCTCCTACTCCCTCAAAAGAACACCAGCAATGAAAAATATAAAACCCCGGTGAATGGAGCTGTAACACAGGGAGGGCCTTCTGGGAGGCCAACCAACCTCGAACACCAGGATCACCACAAATGAGGGCGAATAGGAGGAGGGCAGTTAGAGAGGGATTGCCTGCGTATGATGGGCCCCCTGTTATTAAAAGGATGCCATCTAGGCATCTTTCATAATTTTTCATTTTCATTCTACCACCAAGTACGCGCGGTTTGTGATCACCCACTGAGAAGGTAAAACTGTTTAGCTGTATCTGCATTTCATTTCATTACATGTCTTTTTGCCTATTATCTCCCGCAATGGACATTTTCACCTTTGAAGGCTGTCAGAAGTCTTACAACTAAAGAAAAAGACAAAATAAGCTGCTGGCCAAACCTAAATGAAGACACCGCTCTCCTAAAAAAGTTAATTTAACTATCGACAGAATTAGGAAAACAGCTCCGATAACAATAACGAATTTGTAAAATTTAGTATCTACAATACATGGCCTATTCCCTCATGTGCTCAGACCACACTTTTTTTTTTTTTTAGATTTATGACCATAAATGTTTTTTGTCAGAGGGAAAAGAAATCCTACAACTCAATGGTTTTAACAACTGAAATGTTAACAGGACAACAGGAACTAAAAACTATTTACCTGAGAGGCTGTATCAACCTCCAGGGCATTCACAAACACGGACATTTTTAAGTGGAATCATATTTGCTACACTTAATGCAACAGCTCTAAGACATGCTTTTTCTTCTCTTGGATAGTCTTCCTGGTTTCTGATTTTTCTATTCTGAGTTCAATTTTCTCGTGTTTTCTGTTCTACTGGTTACCAGAAGCTGTGACCATGGCCCACTCAGGCTAAAACTTTTTTCCCCCCTACTCTGTACATGAAGCCTTCAATTACTGCCTGCTGAAGCAGACAGAATCCTATTAGTAAGAAAGACGATCACAAGACGCAGCGCCCTGCCCTAGCTGTATAAAAATAATTAGTCCAAAGTTGACGAATGTGTAATGAAGTCACACAATGATTTTATGTAAGAAACCCTGCTTTGAATAAGCCTCCTAACATCAAATACCAAAGCCTCATCATTTGGAGCATTATTTTTCAAAGTATTTAAAAATGATGAATCCTCATAGAACATTTTAAACAGAGAATTTGTAAGTTGTAAAAAAAATTCCATTCCTTTGACTACAAAATTGTATTTTAAAGTTAAGTCCGTTACGCGACTGAAATAATATTGAGGACAAGAAATCACATGTGATTCGACTTAAGAGAATTTATCCAAAGCAATGTGTTTTCCTCTATTATTTTAAAAACATCGGCCAGCATTATTGTAGTGTTTTCCATTCTGATGAGAAGAGTTAAAACAAAAAAATAAGCTACCATGATAATTTAAGACTCTCTATATTCTGTTTGAATCTTTAAACCTGGTCTAAAAAACAATTCTCCATACTGTCTTTTCATTGACGCATTCTCTTCCTTTATAGAGAAAAGCTAAATAAATCTAAATGCACTTTCTCAAAGAAGACATGAAACATCCCAGTTATTCCAAAGCATTTGTGGTTTGTCTGCTGGGGGTGGGATGAGATGGGCCTTGACAGAAAACCAAATGATAAAACAAATAAATTCTTACCCCATTCTCTTTGATTCCTTATAAAATTGCCAACCCAGAAGGAAAATCATCAAGAATACCCCTCGTGTCTACATGAAAACAGTTATATATTCCTATTAGTAAAACTGTTGCATTGCAGAATATTACCTCACAAATGGTAGAATTAAATAAAACTTAAAGAAAGAATGTTTTACAGCAAAATCAGCGATGCAGTTTGGTTATTTCTGAAATATCCAAACATGCGTTCCGTGTAGAAATTAACTGAGGTCCACATTTGTTTTTCAATGAAATGCTGCTCACAGAGCCTGCGAGATCAAAGCAGCGGATAAAAAAGCAGTGCTGCCCTCTAGTGGACAATCACCGAACTGAGAAAGAACTCTGATGTCCAAACAGATTCCACAAATCTTTAGTCCTGTTTGAGATTCCAAATTTGTCATACAGTAGAAAAGACCAAAGCCTGATATCTTTATGTTAACAACTCTTTACAGAACATTTTAAGACAGGTGAAGTATGGTTACTGTAGTAATAGAGATTATAAAACTAGGGCACTGAGACATGGTTTTCTACTATGGCCCTTCAAAATTACCTGGTATTTAAATATTCCACAGTTACTAGGGGAAAAGAAATAACGAACAAAAATAATAATCCAAAGGTTGAGCAACCTAAGAACAGGAGAAAGGGAAGTAACAAATACCCCCCCAAGAAGTGACTATGCCATTCATGTTTGTAACCCTAGCACTAAGAATATTTGTCACAGGTCTTCAAAAAAAAATTGAGTGAAGGAGTTGCAATGATATAGACGTCTCATGATGGAAACAGTAGTCTGTACCAGTATTTCTCCTATTAATTACCATTCAACATATATAAGCTAATGATTCACTGGACGAGTTGGAGGCCCAGAAATGAAACAAGTTGTTCTTTACATGCACTTCAATTAAATAAAAAGATTTTTGATTTCAACTTGAAACAAATAAACTGTCTTTAAATATGTTGGCAAATTAAAAAGTTGAATGCCAGGTTGCTATGGATACACTGTTCCGATCACAGCATCCATCAGTCCTTCCTAATAGTTAAGGACCTCGGAACCATAATAAAGCAACATTTATTCTACTAAGACTGTAATTATTCACAAGCTGTATGTTGTTGAAAACTTGCAAGTTAAAAAAGTGACAGAGTAAATAGGATCGAAACACAGATTAAGATCTATGGGGCGGGAGGAGGACTGTAAGTACTGAATACAAATTAATAATGAAAACTGTTCTAGGGTTTTATTGAATAAGCTAAGAACTGAAAAAGAATCATGGCAGAGACCAGGCTTTCTGTTTTCACTCAAATTATCACATTTTCCCCCTCGGAGGGTCAATTTGTTGTTCACGAAAGGGCAAAAAGAGTAGGTTGTCTGACAGCTCTTTTGAACATCACCGTTACTGAACATCGGAACTCCAGAAACTGGGTTAAAACGTGAAATGGCTGAGACTGCTGAAAGACAAACTTCCTTGTGGTCTAGGACGGTTTCACAGACACGACTGTAAGACACTGATATAATTAACAATCTACTCTTGCTGGAGCACGACGGCATCGCTGTAAGAAAAAACAACATCAAACAAACTTGTCTATTAGCATCCCTTAAAAACTAATCTGTGGGGCGTTTGGGTGGCTCAGTCAGTTGAGCGTCTGACTTCTTCGACTCAGGTCACGATCTCACGATTTGTGAGTTCGAGCCCCGCATCGGGCTCTGTGCTGAAAGCTTGGAGACTGGAGCCTGCTTCGGATTCTGGGTCTCCCTCTCTCTCTGCCCCTCCCCATGCTCATGGCTCTGTCTCTCTCTGTCTCCCAATGATAAATAAATGTCAAAAAAAAAAATTAAAAAAAAAAAAAGAAATAATCTGTAAAAATGAAATGTATAAACATAGAAAAAATATACTTTAAAATGTGTAGTGTGGCTGTCATTAACTCTTGATACTTCAAGGCAGTCTCACACTGTAAACTATGGAACATTACTGGCCTTATAACTGCTTGGACTACGGGCTAAAATGCAGATTCCTAGGCTGTACCGCAGATGTACCAAATCTGAGCCCCTGGGTGTGGGTCTCAGGGATCTGAATTTTACACAAACCTCCCACAGAGTTTTCTCGTACAGAAAAATCTTAAAGATTTTGGAGCTACAGATTTTTAGCTTTCTGCTTTTTGGCCACTGTATATTAGTACCTTATCAGAGGACAAGCAACGTAACGAAAGCAAATGCATCTCAGATTCTACACTGTTGAACACAAACCTGTCATTAGCCCTTACTTGATTTCTTTCTCAGAGGAGCACAAGAAATTTTTCCTGGCCCTGGATATACCTAGGATCCCCACTGCTAGTCTCTCTAATTCTCCTCCCCTCAACTCATTAAATGTTGACATTTTCCCTTTGCAGTCCGTTCATACACTGTTTTGCTGCTATTCCCTCTGCCCTTTGTGTAAAATATTTTATTTATGTATTAGTTTATTAGTACTGTCTTCAACAATATGCATTAAGACTTTTACAATGCATAGAATCTCACATATTTTAACAGGAAAATCTAAAGCAGGACATGAAGATATTCAACACTGTATTTAACAAATGCTTTTTGAGGACTTGGAAATTTTCATTTCTGTATTACCCCTTATCATGTGGTCGCTGTAACCTGGAAAACAGTAGATTTGACCGTCACTCTGTAGATCATAGTGGGATGATTTTTGTTCTCAAAGAGCAGCCTTTTCAATCAGCAAGCGCCACAGAAATGAAAATATAGGTAATTAAGTCTTTCAATAGCATACTGGTTGGCTTTCTGATACCACTGCTCATTTAGAAAATCAAAAGTAAATGTCATATAATCTAACACTAGAGATACTTTCTCATTGATCTTGAAAAGGAGTTAATTATATGAGAAATGCTCCTGGTTTCTGAGATGAATTCCGTAAAACTTGTGCTCCTTTAATGGACTTTTTCTTAATGGAGCCCACTTTATGTTGATATGTAGGAACCATTTTCTACTATGTATTCAATTAAAATTTCTACTTTACACTATTACACACTTTTGCATATTAATGAAGGTTCCCCTTTTCTTAGATATTTCTTATAGTAAGTGTTTTTTAACTTGGCATTTAACGTAAAATCTATTCAAATTTTAAGAGTAGTGGGAGTAAATTATTCTAAAATGCTTTTCATACTTTTTTTTTTTAAGCAATCGTAAATCAATTACCCACTAGTAAATACAAGAATGGTTTTGGTCCTATTCTTCATTAACTCAAAAAAGCAACCATCAAAGAAGAATAAAGGAGTTACTCGAAAATCTCACAGGGATTTCAATTTTATTAACAAATAATATATAAGTTTAGATATATAAACTCATTAATTCCACATATAATAAGATACTGAGCACTACAGTTAAAAACATGAACACAACTCATAAAGAGGTAAACTGTCAATTTCTCTTATGCTAATATAAACAGTAATTGCTATTTCATTTTAAGTGATGTTAAGAAAGGCACCGGTACTGATTTTACTAAGTTGTTCATTTTTGTTTTGTTACTGAGTATAAAAGAACGGCAAGAAATTTTACATATGCAGGATGACAATTTTTTAACAATTTCTCTATGAAAACTACAAACCCTAGGTGTT
This sequence comes from Paguma larvata, assembly GCA_030068075.1. Taxonomy (NCBI): domain Eukaryota; kingdom Metazoa; phylum Chordata; class Mammalia; order Carnivora; family Viverridae; genus Paguma; species Paguma larvata. The sequence continues at coordinate 92,631,372 of CM057826.1, read as the reverse complement.
TATTATTTCTAAAATTTTGAACATTAATATAAGCCATACTTTAAGGGCAAATGCAAAACATGTTCAATGGCAAACAATGAGACCTGTGAGGCAACTTAAAACAGAACAACCTAACTTTAATTATCTATAGGCATTTTTTTTTTATTTTTGACTCTGTAGTAACCTGGGCTCCTCCCCCGAGTTACAGAGCCAAACACCAGGCTGCTGCCCATCACAAGCCAGATTAGAAAAGTGTCAAGACATCGTGGACGTGCGTGAGGACCACGGACATGAAGTTTGAGTGCAATCTCGGCACTGCAAAGCCAGATATAAATGGCTCTTAGTTGTGTATCTCCCCTGTATTAGTAGAGATAATTGAGAATTGCCTGTAATTTAATCACTTGAACAGGCATTAAGTTCTGAACCACCAAGACAAGTTACAGCCAAACTATGCTTTAATAAAAATTATACAACTGTGCTAAGTGTCTTTCTTAGTCTGGTCTCCAATAGGAAGGTAGCTTTTATATTAGTTGGCTTTCAGAAGGCAATTTGGCTGTTTTCTTCTAAGAAACACAAATCTGGAAACCTGCCATTGCTTTCAGAAGAGTTAACCCACATACAAAACAAAACAAAACAAAAAATCAGAAGTTCCAACATAATCAAGGGTTACCATGTCTTTTTGTACATTATAGAAGAACATATTAAAACAAGACTGAAGTTTTGCCGGACACTGGATGTGTATTATAATTTTATACTGCATAAGCTAAAAGTTATTGTTGATGTATGATATTTTGGTAGTAATTTCAGTAATACGAAGGATCCATAAATAAAACAAGGCAACTTCTGCTAAAGAAAATCACCCAGAAGAGTAAAAAGGAGTATTTAATGTAGAAAACAACTGGGGCACCTGGATGGCTCAGTTTTGGCTCAAGTCATGATCTCACAGTTTGTGAGTTCGAGCCCCATGTCGGGTTCTGTGCTGACAGCTCAGAGTCTGGATCCTGCCTCAGATTCTGTGTCTCCCTCTCTCTCTCTGCCCTTCCCCCGCTCGTGCTTGGTCTCTCTCAAAAATAAATAAACATTAAAAATAAATTAATAAAACAGAAAACAATTAAAACAGAAAAACTCAGAACCAAAATATTTTCATTGAAAAGGCTTCTGTTCACTTTTTCCCTTACTGAACAGCATTCGCTATTAAGTTGTATTTGCATGGTGGTACCAGTATGATGACCTAATATCCATTTTATTATTTTATCATAGGGCTTGTCAGAAATTAAGAAACGGAAGCATCCGATTTTGGCTCAGATCATGATCTTGCAGTTTGTTAGTTCAAGACCCGTGTCCGGCTCTGTGCTGACAGTTCAGAGCCTGGAGCCTGCTTTGGATTCTGTGTCTCCCTCACTCTCTGTCCCTCCCTCAGTCACACTCTGTCTCTCTCTCTCAAAAATAAATCATAAACATTAAAAAAATTTTTTAAATAAAAATAAAACAAAAAATAGGGTAAACTTGTTAATTTGACTAGCACATGAGGTCTTCGCTCTGTCACAATTAGTAGATGAAGATAGGCAACTTTGAATAATGGCATATCAAGGCTCGAACTCAACTCTTCTGAAGTCAAGACTAATGTTCTTCCATAAATCATCAGAATTTCATTTCAACAACTCTACTTTTCCGTGACACCCCTTTCCAAACAGATGAAGATCTTAAAGCCCACAAGGAGACTTATAACTTGCCCCAGACTACCAAGCCCAATAATGGCAGAGAGAACCCTCAAGCCCAGATTAACTGGAGCACTCTAGAAGGAGCCTCTCTTACCCCTGCACTAATTAAAAAAAATTTTTTTAAGATTTTATTTTAAAGTAATCTCTATGCCCAACAAGGGGGTGGAATTTATAACCCTGACGTCAGGAGTTGCATACTCTACTGATTGAGCCAGGCAGGCTCCCCTACAAAATGTTTTTTTAAGATCTGAAAGCATTCTCTTTGATTTTAAACTTATTTTCTATATAGATAGACAAAGGAAAAAGTTCGCCATTGGCAGTGGAACGGCAGAGGAATTAAAGATGGAAGTAATGAGGGGCGCCTGGGTGGCTCAGTCGGTTGGGCGGCCGACTTTGGCTCAGGTCATGATCTCACAGTCTGTGAGTTTGAGCCCCGCATCGGGCTCTGTGCTGACAGTTCAGAGCCTGGAGCCTGCTTCAGATTCTGTATCTCCCTCTCTCTCTGCCCTTCCCCTGCTCATACTCTGTCTCTATGTCTCTCAAAAATAAACAAACATTAAAAAAAAATTAAAAAAAAAAAAGAAAGATGGAAGTAATGAATTCCTTTAAGCTAACAGAGAAGTAAGTAACCACTGCAGGTCTAAGGGGATCGTTTTTATCTTTACTTTAGGCCACGGCCCACGTGAAATCACAAGGGCAACCGTATGAATCGCATTCTCTGCTACCTTTAAGGACAGATGACTTGGATGTCATGTTTCAGATGATGATATTTCTGGTCTAAGAAACAGAAGCTGCATTTGGCCCTGTGTCAGGTTTTCAGCAGCTCCTGATTACTGGAAGCAGCCTTAAGGGCTCACTGTAAAAAGGAACTCTGAACACAGTACCCAAACTTCCTCTATTTCAAGTAAAAAAGTCCAACTCCACTCCTCTGTGAAACAGGTCTTCCTGGAGATTCAACGAATCTGGTGAAATAGGATAGATTTTCAACCATATCTTACCAAAGGTACCTTTACAAATCACCAATCTATTATAAAATGCGAGTACGCCGACTGTATCTTGTAGGACAGTACAGCCCAGTGTACTAAGGGTTGCATGAAACAGGGAAGAGGGCCTGAAACCAACCATCAAATATCTCATCGGAAACAATGGGAGGGGGGCACCTGGCCGGCTCAGTGGGTAGAGCATGTGACTCTTGATCTCAGGGTTGGACGTTTGAACTCTACATTGGGTGTAGAGCTTACTTAAATAAAATCTTGACAATAAAAAGAAACAAAGAGAGGGGGTCAGATCTATGTTTAGGGATTATTATTATTCAAAGAAAACTATGAACTTAAAATCGTGTATTTATACGTGTCTATTATACACATATATACAAGTTGTCTCCACATCACAAGTTGGTCAACCTACCTGTGTATATGATCTTGGCCCGAAGGGACTACACCTACATTGGCTACATCCACGACCTTCTGCAGGATCACAGAGGGAGTGAAATTCTGGGGTGCCGCGATGATGACAGTAGAAGTTTCATTCATTCCTGTGAGCATTCCTGTAAGAGCAAAAGGCAGCTCCCTTTTACTGATCTATGAATATTACATTAAAACAGTTTCAAGCTCACAGCCGAAATTTAAAAACTTAAAAAACCCACTTCAGAATATAGTTTTCAAGGTAATTATCATAGAATTAAAACAATTGCAAATGTTTAAAAAATTTTTAAGTCCTTATTGTGTAGGAAAGCATGTAAACACACAGCGAAACACCACTCTTAATAACCCTCTGAGACAAAAATGCAGAATCACAAAGATTCTATTCAACTTCAGTCCCTTTAAAATATACTCAAGTAATTTACTTTTCCAGGATTTTTATTCCTTTCCTTTCCATTCAGAGATCTCTCTTGCCAAATGCTGCCTGAGTACAAATCAAAGTGAGTCTGGAGTAACTAGCAACATTACCTGACGCATGGCCTCCAATGAGGATCAAAGCTACCTCAGCAGTGACTGAAAGTCACTGAACGGTTACGCGGTTCTAAGAAATGCGCACGTATCTAAGCCGCTACACTTAGTGAGAATGGTATTTGCCTAGTGAATGGAACCATAGAGTTAATTAAAAACCACCAGTCGAAATTTCTGAAGCATAACGTTTGGAAACAAAGGGAAAAATGTGAATGGAAAACCTTAAATTCTAGAGACATTTCAAATCAATATGTAAGAAAAAAACCAAAGTTAAACAAGATCAGGAACAAAAACCCTAATACAGAGCTAACAGATGACGTGCCATTAAGGTCAGAGTCTCATGTAAAAATGCCCGGTAAATAAATTCAGTAACATGCCAAACACTTGGAACAAATACTGAAATTTAATTTAGTACCTCGGTCAGAAAAACCCAGGATAATTATAATAAATGCCAGTTATTTGGACCTGTGACGTAAGTCATCGACACCTAATGGTATCTAGTAAAAACAATAATCTTCTGAGACATTTGGTATGTGCACGATAGTTTACGAAATTTATGAAAAAGGCGAAATTTGATTTTATGTTTTCAAAAGGCCCTGAATCTTCAGGGCTATGCATTTAAGTCAGTTATTTATTGCAAATGCAACCTGAAATTTACAAGAACCCCTACGAGGAGCTGCAGGAAGACACGAAAGCCTAATACTGTAAAACGACTTCTCTAGGCTTTTAACAAAGAGCAGTTTTTACTAACCACTTTCAAACTCGGGACGCTATGTTCTGTCTCAGACTGTTTAACTTCAATATTAGGCAGAAGCTTTAAAAACTACACAAGCAGTCTAACACTGCTTTTAAGTAAAGCACAGTGGCCGCCGACATAACACTGCTGAGAGATGTGTGTACTCATTTAGGATTTAAACCTTCTCCATTAAGCTCTATTGAAGAGCAACTGCTGAATAAATGAATGCAACTATGTTTATGTTAAAAGCCTGTTTCCCGCAGCATGTAATTAAAGGAAATGTTGTACAAAGCCAGTACTTTTGTCAAGCTCCTGTAAATGGAAAGATGGATAGCACTCAGAGAAGTGAATGCATTGCTTCATATTTAACCTTAACACTCTTGTCATTAATGGTTTGTCTAACTTGGTCTATAAAAGACAAGGTACTGCTCCATTGAAGTAAAATTTAAAAAATCAACTAAACCATGCTTTTCAGAACAGAAGATTCATTATCGTCAGCTAATGTATTGGCATAAAGCAAAGTAACATCCTATCAAGTAAGGCACACATTCAATCTGCCTTCCCACCCCCCTTTATTTTTAACTCATGCTGTTTTATTGTTATAGGCAATTTGTACCACTCAGCATGACAGTGTAAACTGAATCAAGATTAATTTACATGCAAAAGAACACTTAGGAGAGCAGCATGGTAAGCAAATGTATTGTCTCGATTGCTGAGGTGGAAAAAGAACCTGGAAAGAAAAAAAGGTGCTCTAATTAAGGGGCATCAAATATGATTGCTTGTGGTAGTTAAGGGCCAGAAAATAGTAAATGTCTGACCATTTAAAGAATTAGCATCTTGCTAGCTAGGAAACCATAAGATGGATGCATAAATCATAATAAAATTAAGTAAACATTCTAGGTTTCTTAAACCAGAGATTTTTCTAAATGAAAATATATCAGGTATTCTCAAATTAACGAGAAAGAAAAATATGCCAAGGTATCATTAAAAGTTTCTCCTCTAGAAAACAGACATTACATACTATATAGCCTGCTTATACATAGCAAAGGTAAAGTTACCAGGAAAATATTTTAAAATTATCAGACTATAGAATTTTTTGCTTCATTAAAATTTATCTAATTTATCTAATGAGTGGCAGTGGACAGAGTACTTAATTTAGGTTAATCAGTTGTCATTAACTGCTAAAATGTAGACCACATAATATAAGAAAGTAAAATTAAATTTTTGCCCTAAGTTTTCGATTTCCAATTTAATTCCTAAGAAGAAAATGAGTAAGAGGAGGCAGTCTGGAATAAATAGCCAGCTTATATCTCTTCTAATAATTAAAACTGCCTCAAGAAACCAAGTTTTTAAGAGAGGATCTCATGTTTTTTACAGTCCTGAAATCATCCCACAGCTAGATCATTAGCTCTGAAATGCCCAACACTCATAGCAATGACAAAAGTCATGCTTCTGGTTTGGAGTTTCTAATGTGAATATTATAGGTAACTTTCATATATAGGATAAACCATTTTTTCTTTCAGGACTTTGACCACCAGCCTCATAAACACGAATAGTTGGCCATAGAACGCTAAATGCAACAAAATTTAGGAAAAATGACAGATCAGGCTTCATACGAGAAATGAAACCTTTTCATTAAAAAAATTAATCTAGTATGTGCGGTCTGTTAGAAGCATTCTTACTGAATACTGTACAAACTTTTTAATGACATACATCTTTAGTATAAAAATAGAAACGTATTTCTCATGCTTTTTATTTACAATTTTTCTAGTTAAATCCTAATTAATGCATTTAATGCACTTCTGGAGTCTTAAAATATATGCCCTGTGAAATGAGACAGTAAGTGTCTAAGTTCATTCTATTTAAATTAGAACAATTACATAATGTAATGTATGCATGTGTAATGACACACACAGGTCCTTAAATTTACTGGTGTTTTACCATCCAGAAGTTTGCGATGATAAAATGGGAGGAAATGGATGTTTATTTTGATGGAAGCCTTTTCAGCGAGGAAGTCCTTTCTAGGTATCATTTGTTGAAATAGCTAAGGTCTTCCTACAGGACTATAGAAAACAAGGACATGTGTGAAGTTGAGAATTGAGACCTCGATTACCAAACCAGCTGAAACCTCTAACTAAAAAGATGCTATTGAAAAGACTCTTTTTAAGGCCGTGGTAAATCTGCCAGCATCAAGTCCCATATCAAAGAACGAATTCAGGAAGACAGAAAGAATGATACAGAAATGCCAAGAGACTCAGAAGGATTTACAAATACTTCATATAAACAAATTTTCAAATAGCTTTATCCAGAGTAGCCTTTCTGCTCTATTAAACATAGCAAACAGCTGCCAGATTTATTCAGACAAATAATCAACAACCATAGAAGTCAAATGGCAGAAGAAAAAGGAATTTTGGCAACAAGTCCACAGAGGACCACAGCTGTTCTCCAAGAGCACCTCTCTCACGCGCTTACGGTTCTGTATGGCTAGTCAGGGAAAAATCCCTCGGTCACAGCAGAGCAAAGAACACTTCATCGACATATCAAGTACTCTAAACCAAAGCTGAGGGATAGAAAAGGCATGCGGTAATCGGCTGCTTTCGATATACTTTAGCTGCACTTTTCAAAAAAGAATATCCCCTTAACAGCAGACGTGCCAAAGCCTTACTCAGTCACTTGCGTGCCACTCACCTGGGTCTGCTGGGCAGGCGCAAAGCAGAGAGGCAGGCTTTAGCCAGCGAAGGGTAAGAATAGCAAACGTAAGCATCAATTCGTCAAGAGAAAAATAAAATCACAAAATCACAAAGACGTTTTTCTACTACGGTAATAATTGACTTCCAAGAAAAGCAAATGCAAACAGGGAGTTAGTCATTCTTTTTTATCGCTTAAAACTTAGGCAGAAAATAAAGGATTATTATGTACAGTCTTGTATGAAATTTTCTTTGTGAGATTCTTCTACAACAGGTTTTTTAAACACTGTGGACGGCAGTGGCTTACAGCAAAAGAAAAAAAATCTTTGGCACTGTAAGCATACAGGGCCAGGAAGCATGTATTTCTCCTTAGGTACAGATATTTGTATGTGCCCAGTACTTTCTGGAAGCATGACAGATAGGATTTAGTGACCTCAAGACGAAGGAATCTTTGTATGATAAGCCCTCTAGAGAGAAAAATAGCCTACCTTCACATAAACTTTAAGAAATTGCTGACTCTATCACTTACATAGGCCGTAGTTCTGTATTATCTTTAATTAAACACATAAGCTCATAGTTATTTCCCCTTATTCATACAAGAAAATAAGATCTATTTTTATTAGTAGGTCTGCTGGACTCTGGGGCAAGCACCACATATTAATACTTTCATCCTGAAGAAAATATTTTCTTTGCAGGTCCACATTTTAAAATATTTCAGCTCTGATACAGGCTGACATCACAGCATTTCTTTACTATAGAATCAGGTCAAAAGAAAATGGAGGCATTTTAATGCTATAATTAGGACTTTATTCTGAAGGCTGGGGCGCTCCCATGTGTGCAGGGAAAAATAAATTAGTGGAACATAAAAAATCGCTCTGGAGTGAAGGAAAATACAGAGGCATAGCATTTACAGGGGTAGAACTTCGCTAAGTCTCAGATCCTTCCCATCTTCACGAACACAAAACACAAGAGCACATTGTTAGGTTGACAAACCTACAACTCCCAGAAGTGAAAAGTTAATTAAGAATCAATTTATTATTTTAAAGACATATTAATCAATTTTCAAGTATGCCAGGGATGTGGACAAACATACACTTTCAAGGTTATTTTATAGAAGCAGAGGATTGGCAGAAACCTGAGGATTACGCACTGACGTCTGTTAATGGCTATGTCCGTGTGGTCATTTATTTCAGAGACCAGCCAGAAGAAGGAGCGCATATTATTTGGGATGTCAATTTCTAATAAACTGTAGTCATCTCTCACCTTGCTCTTTCTTAAAATCTTTCTCTGACATGGCCACAGGTAAAAGCAGCTCTCCGACAGGTGGCTGAATATTAACACTGAAGCAATCGTCCTTGGTACTAAGAGAAAAACACATCAAAGATGACCAAATGCTTAGTAAATAAACATTCTCTTTAATACTACGCAATTAAATAGATGTAATTAAAGCACATGCCAGCAAATAAAGTGTAAGATCTTCTTGGCTTAACCAGCACGGCTAGAAATTTCTCAACACTATTTTCAGAGAAATACATCTGTTATCTCACTTAGAAAACACATTTTTTTACAAAAATATGCAGTTATCGCAAATATACCATTTAGTGTCGAACTTTTAAAAAGAGGTGAGCATCAAGGGTATGCATACCCACACCTACCAGAGGAACACTTCATGTAACCTGTAGGGTAGAGAAGTAATATTTTCTCTTTACTTTGCACGCTTCAAGTGTGAAAAATGGAGTGCTTTAGTCTTAAAATGTTGAGATCTCTTTTTAAAAATATTAGTTCAGTAAAAAATAAAATGGAGTGACCCTACTGCGTTCAGATAAGTGCTAATAAAATAATGCCTCATCTGCAAACCTGCTTTTTAAAACAAGAACTCTTATTTTTTGGTAGTGTTATTCATTAACATTATTGATCAACATGAAAAAGTTATAATTTCAAATGACAGGATATAAAGAATTTAGGAAAGGCAACTTTGTACCTGTATCAGATAGAAAAATAGTGAGTTTATTTATGTCAATCTTAGAACAGACACTACTCTCTAAAAAAAAAAAATAGTAAAATGTCTTTAAAAATTTTTTAAGGTACACATTTGAAGTCAGGCTGATGAATGTACCAGTTAGGAATGGTCTGGCTGCAAATAAGCAAAAAATTCAACTAACAACAGGTGCTTATTGCTTCGTATGCAACAAATCCTGCAGTTGCAGTCAAAGACTGGTTCCCTGGCTTACAGGCACCCGGGTTTCTGCAGCTGTCAACCCCACCGCCCTGGTGGGCCATTTCACCCTCGTGGAGGCCAGATGGCTGCCACGTCACTCAGTACCACCTTTACATTCTGGTGAAGAAGAGACAGTGATGGTGGAAGAGTAGTGAAGAAACGAACCAACCAAACCTATTCCATTTTCATCAGAAAAGCTTTTGTCCCCAAAAGGACTTTTACTTTCATGTCAGAACTGGATCTCATGGCCAGTGGGAAGGTGAATCGGGCAATGGGACTGTGGCTAAAAAAAATAACCAACATTAGGTTCAGAAACACTTCATCCAAGGGTGGGATGTAGGGGTAAATAAAATGAAAAAAGAAAATACTTCTTTCTTTTTTTCTTTTTGATTTTTTATAAACAAAAAATCCCCTCTTTTTTGTTTATATATTTATTCTGAGAGAGAGAGAAAGAGAGACTAAGCGAGCGTGAGCATGAGTGGTGGGGGGGCAGAGAGAGAGAGAGAGAGAGAGAGAGAGAATCCCAACCAGGGTCTCAATTTCACAAACCGTGAGATCTCACAAACCATGAGATCATGACCTAAGCTGAAATCAAGACTTGGACGCTTAATTGGCTGAGTCACCCAGGTGCCCTGAGAAAATCCACTTTTATGCTATTATATAATACATTCTTGTAAGAAATTCTTTTATGGAACAAGGCAAGGACTAGATTGAAAAAAGGTTTTGAATTATTAACATGTGGACTGTCTAAGGCAAACCAACAAATTCCTTGATTAAGTCAATAAACATTTACCAAATAGAAACTAGGTTCCACGTACTGTGCAAGGACCTGGGGATTTAAGGACGAGGGAGGCTGGCCCGCAAAACTCGCCAAGTCACTGCGAGAGGAAGAGTTCAATTCCATTTCTAAAAGGCCAACGCCACACTGCAGACATGTGGAAAGTATTATAATCCATATAAGAGGGATTAATCTGCAGGAGTGAGGTAAAGATACATTTATTTTCAAGAGGAGGGAGAGGGGCAGTCTAGGTATTCTAGATCTGTGTTTTGGGAATGATTACCAGTGTGGTGTGTCAACGGATGCGGCTGGGGGTGTGCTGTAGAGAATATCATATACCTTCATGACCATTCATCCCACTTTTCCCAGGACAGTCAACAGTTCCAGGCTGTTGTCCTGGAATCCTCTTCAGTTAATGTCTCCCTTCACTCTCTAGAGTGTCCTGATTTCTAGGACAAAGTGTAGGATTACTTCACCGATATAACTGAGACAAAGGTGTTTCAACGTTTCTCGAAATACCAAGGAAAACTACCAGAGACTTTTGACACAGGAAATAAATGATTCCATTGTATTTCAGAAACTCGGTGGCAGGGTGTGAGGGGTAGTAGAAGAGAAAGCCAAGGCAGGCAGGTTAGTCAGGAATCTAAGTTAACAGTCTAGGCAGGGTTTTTACATTGTGTGCTTTACTTTAGTCAATCCGGACCAGGATCCTAAGGGCTGGCTTCTGTTACCCCCCAACTTAGTGGTGAGACAAGTTAAACAACACAGCCCAAGCCACATAGCTGGTGAGGTGCAGTAAGAGGATCTGAACTCAGGTCCGTCCTACTCCCACGTCTACTGTATCATGCTGCCTTAGATATTTTATTCTACCTATGTAAGGCTGCTCTCCGAGGGTGGGTAGCACTGAGAACAGGGAAGACGAGAGTATTTTAGAATTAAAAGGGACCGATATGGTGACGGACGGGAAGAGACTCTGAAACTTCTAACGTGAAAAACTGGGAGAATGACAACTACTGAAGAAGTAGAGTTTTGGGGATTAAACAAAATGATTTGGCTTTAATCATGTTATATTTTGAGTACCACTGAATTATCCAGGAAGAGATATTTAGCAGGTAATTGGAAATACAAATCAAGAATCAGAAAAGAGGTCAGGGCAGTATATGTGAGTTTGGAAGTGATCAGAATGGTAAAGAGAAGAGCTGAGGCCTTACGAGGAGATAAGATCACACAGGCAAAGACGATATACCAAGAAAAAGGAGAAGGTGGAAACCTGGGGAAGACCTGCATTTAAGTAGAAATGGAAGAACTGCAGCTTGCAGAAGAAACTGGGAGACAGTGGTTCAGGGAGAGAGTGTGTGTGTCAAATAACGCAAAGAGGAATAAAAAGAAAGAAGCGTGACTGCAGATTTTAGCAAGGCTGTTCAGGTGGGAGGAAGAACGCAGAGCGCCCTGGGGTGAAGGGAGAGTGGGGAGACCGGCAGTGCGAGATGGCACAGAAAGCAACAGAAACTTCATGAGGATGCGGCGGCAAAAGAAGGCTGAGCGACACTTGAGCATGTTTACAGGCTGATGGGAAAGCGCCAGTGGAGAGGAGGAAACTAAGGAGGACCTGACAGAGCAAGGCCTTAGAGGAAGTGAACGAGCATGGGATTAACAGCACGGAAACAAGGTGAACCATCGGGTGGGAACAGAGTAGGATGCTTCTCCCCAAAGCAGGAGACAAGGAACAGTTAAGACTGAGGGAGGTGCTGAGGGTAGGACACTTGAAGGGTGAGACCACGTGTGACATAGTGGAAGGCTAGGTCACATTAAAAGAAATAGGTAAAGGCTGATAGAGTAAATGGATGGGTGGTGCGTGTGTGTATAAAATTTATATATAAATATATATTTAAAATAGATAATATATATGAACTGATAGATACGAAGTATTTATAGATATGAACTATTTATATATATAATAAATAAATTTCTACGTATAGGGAGGGCATGATAGAAATATTTTACTAACAGAAGAATACAACTAAAATGACCGCTGCTTAAATAACATTTACTACACTATCTTTACTGGTATTTTCTTTTTAATTGCAGATGAAATGATTAGCTCTGTCCTTCCCAACAGTCCTGGAGGATACCATTTATGCCTTGATTAAAGGAAGCTGTAGAGCTCTGACTCCCAGGGAGAAGGATGGGCGAGCAGAGAAAGAAGGGAACGGAGACGTACCTGCTAAAGCATATATGAAAATGTAGGTGGATAAGTGGTAGGTTTAAGTTTGAGGCAAAAAGTGATCCTGAAATTTCCCCACTAGGAATTTGCGGTGTGTTAAGTACTAATACGTATGACTCGACTCGACTGGTTTTGCTTTCATTGCTTTTGGCTAATGATATTTTATTTTCTGTAGCTGGTACAACAGTTAACACAATTCTGTATGAAAAACTAAGGACAGAGTGGATCCAGGATGGGTCTTTCGAGGCGAACGTAAGCAAAACTGGAACACTGCTGTGGCAGGCAGTGCTTGCTGCTTCCTCAGTGCTTCTTCTCTTTTCCTTCTTTCCTGGCATAACCCTGATTTTGTTCAGGTGCACAATGTGCCCAGCAGAAACATTTTCTATCTCAGCCTCTCTTGCTGCTAGGACTGAGTAACCCAACTACAACCAATGACGCACAAACAGAAGTCTGTCAGGGATTTCTGTGTAGGTTTTGCTTTTCTGACAAAGACAAGGCTCCTCTCTCCCATGTCCCTTCTTTCTTTCTTCTTTTTTTTTTTTTTTTTTGCCTGGAATGCAGACAGAAGCCTGAAAGTAGAGCGGCCATATTGTGACCATGAGGATGGCAGGCACATGCTAATGACATTAGCACATGAAAACAAAAAACACTGGAAAAACCTTATACCCAGAAGGTACTGTGGAGCTCTGCGGCAGCTCTTTAACTGCTGACCTCTGTTCTTCTCGCTAGCAGAATAATACAGCCCTATTTAGTTAAGTCACTGGGTTGGCTTTCTATTACGCACAACTGAATGCGAAAATCTAACTAATGTGCCTGGCATACAACATGCTTTAGAAGCCAGTTTTACCTCAAAGCAAGGTCTGGCTTGGAATGGCATGAGATGGAATGTTCCCTCTTTATATCGGGGAAACCTGACTTTCATTTATATTAGTGTTCTAGGACGTCCTCCACAGTTTCCAGGGTGCCTCCTTTTCTGCCCTTTTGCCCTTCTTTGTTTACTTCTCTCTCTCCTTCTAGGTCTTCTTCTCTTTTCCCTCACCTCTTTTTCTTCTGACCTCCCTCTGCTTGAACATGGGGCTAAACATTGACATCTTAGCATGGACAGGGAATGGTGACAGTGAGTAATGATAGATGTGAATCTACTGGAATTAATAGATCAACAAAGTACTATTATTAGGCAGCTCTCAACAGCCTAGTTAAATGGGATCAAACGGCATAATAATTTAATGTAATACAATAATCTGTTATATTTAACTGTAATGCATATACTTGTACAACATACAATTTCATTTCACAGACTTGTAGGATCCAGACGGGTACATTTTCTAGGTAAGAGAAATGGGCAAGTAGTCTAACCAACGTGAAACTCAAGTTTTCTCATCTACGAAGTTAAAAAAAAACGGGACCTACCTTGCAGGCTACTTTTAATGATTAAAGGAAAGAACAGCCGGCAGAGTGCTAAATGCATACTAGACACTCAAAACCTACACATAAAAAGGGTTGTATCATAATTCCTTTAAGCATTCCCCTACTGATTATCATTTGCAATTTTCCCCACTATAAACAATACTTACTTAATACCTTTGGCTAGATCTATTTTCTTCTGCACAACCACTAGTATTTCTCTAGGCCTGACACCCTGAAGAGGAAATTGTTAAGTAGAAGAGTGTGAGTACCTAGCGTTCTGGTAGGGCCAAACTGCCCTCAAAAGGGTAGTGTCAATTAAAATCCCATATATGGTATACCCAGAATACAAGTTTTCGCTACCTTGTCAATGTCAGATACTAAAATTATTTAAAAATGTTGCCAATTTGACTAGTGAAATGTTTTAATTTCGATTTCCCTGTTAAGAGTGATATCGAACATCTTCTGTTTATTGGCAATTTAAATTTCTTTTCTTGTAAACTGCCTATTCTTAGCCTTTCCCCACTCTTCTGTTGAATTCCTTTATACTGACTGCCGAGTTCCTTACATACTCTGGTTATTAAACTTTTGTCTACTACATATGCTGCTGCAATACCACTCTCACCATCTCTCACCTGTTATGATATCTACTTTTTCTTTGTAGAGAAACTTAAAATTTTTAATAGTCAAACCTGATCATTTTTCTCTTTATCTTTCCTAGTATTCACTGTCTTAAGATTTTTGCCCCCAAAGAGTATGAAAACATTGTGTATATAACATTTAAATACATTTTTTAATGTTTTTATTTATTATGGAGAGACAGAGAGAGACAGAACATGAGCACGGGAGGGGGAGAGAGAGGGAGACACAGAATCCGAAGCAGGCTCCAGGCTCCGAGTGGTCAACACAGAGCCCAAACTCACAGACTGCGAGATCATGACCTGAGCCGAAGTCGGACGCTTAACAGATTGAGCCACCCAGGTGCCCCTAAATACAGTTTTTATGATTTATGACATTTTCTTTTCTGGTTGAATTGTTAAAATTTGTCACGTTCCCTGAAAAGACCTACTGGAATTCTGCCTACAATCACACTAAAGTTGAAGATTAATATGAATGAGAAGTACAGTCTCTCACTTAGGAACATAGTATATGTATTAATTTACCTACATCTTCTTTTCATGACCTTCAGGAAAATTTCAGGGTTTTTTTTTTTTAACTCTTACATAAGTATTTCTTGTTAATTTATTCCTTTTGCTGTTCCTACAGAGTAGCTTTACTCATAATGTTTTAAATTTAGTCATTCCTATTATATAGAAATGTTATTGATTTTCATTTGATGATTTGTACCATCTTCTAAAAAAAAGTTTTTTTAATGTTTATTTTACTTTTGAGAGATAGAGAGAAAGCGAATATGAGTGGGGTAAGGGCAGACAGAGAGAGAGAGAGAGAGAGAGAGAGAGAGACGATCTGAGGCAGGCTCCAGGCTCTGAGCTGTCAGCTCAGTTTGACGTGGGGCGCAAACTCACCAACAGCGAGATCATGACCTGAGCCCAAGTGGGTGCTGAACTGACTGGGCCCCAGGTGCCCCATGTACCACATTTCTAAACTCATTAATTAAATAATAGATGTGCTGTTGATTCCAAGACTTTCTGGGTTGATAACTTTATTGGATAAAAATGACAGTTTTGTCAGTTCGTTTTTAGGATTTATACCTCTGTTTTTACATGTCTTTTTATACTGGCTAGAACTTCGATGTAATATGAAATGGTGTTGAAAATGGGTAACCTCCTTTTGCTTTTCTGGCTTAAGAGGGAATGTTTCTGCTGTTTCATGCAGTAACAGGTAACTGGGAAGGCCCAGGACCATCTGAGTTTACGACGCCAAGCGGTACGTACTGTCGTGTGCTAGCCTTCCAGAGGTTTACACCGGGGCGATGCCTGGCTTTATAGAATGACATGGATACTTTTCTCTGGTCTACGAAGCTTAAATAATATATAGCTTATCTTTTCTTTGAAGTTCTGATACAATTTAATCAATTTTATTCCTAACGTGTTCTTTTCTAGGGAACCATTCATTTCATCTAAATATTCCAAATCACTGGTATCGAATCAGAAGATCTTGTGTTTTATCATCTTTCCCTTTTCTAATCTTTCTTATGTGTCTTCTTTTTTCTCTAGTCATATTAGCTTAAAATTTTTCTATTTTTTTTATATCGTATGCTTTTTAAAAAATATGTGTCCTTTCTGTACTCAGTATCTTAGATCAAGGTACATAACTGAATTACTGAAATTTTGTGAGGCTGTGTGTATATCTATATTTACCTGAATGTTTATCTAAATACCTATTTATCTTCTCTGGTTTCTTAACTTCTGAGGCATTAAAAAATGTTAAAATATACTATGGTCATGGCTTTGTCAATTTCTCCTAGAATTGCATTAGTTTCTGCTTCATAAATTATAAAACTATGTTACTGAAAAATTTGTAACTTATATTTTTGTGGAGGATTGCAATGAATAGAACATTTTCTTAATACGAAGTGTTTTTTAAATTTTTCTAGTGTTAGTATTGCCTCATTTTCTTTTTATCATCTTTCTGATAATATACACACACACACACCTGTACATTTCATCTTTTTATCCTCAATTTTTCTGTCATTCTCTTTTATGGTGGGGTACTTATATATAGTTTTTGTTTTTATGTGTTTAATGTAAATGGACTTTAACTTACTGATATGAATCATGATAACTAGTATGTGTGGCCCCTGCTAGCCACGTTATTTTGTGTTCTTTTTACCATGCCTTTTTCGTCTCCCTCTTTGTTAAAGTGACCAAGTTTTGTTTTTTTTTTTTTTTTTTTTTTCTCTTCAAAGAGTGAGTGAGCAAGCAAGAAGGGGCAGATAGAAAGGGAGAGAGAATTCCAAGCTGTTAGCCTGGAGCCCAATGCAGAGTTTGATCTCCCAAACTGTGAGATCATGACCTGAGCCGAAATCAAGTCAGGTACTTAACCAACTAAGCCACCCAGGCGCCCCTAAAGTAATCAAATTTTAATCACGCCTTCTTACCTCCAGACATTTGGGGTTATTATATCTCATATTCTCATTATTTTAGTGGGTAGCTTTAATATTTTAAACCATACTTAAACTTCTTTTGCCACCAGCCAATCCTTTTGCCAAAGGTGACAAGAACACCATTATTCCTCCTCAAACTTGTCCATGTCAGGATTTTGGTTCCAGCTTATTATTAAAATTTATTTTCTATATTTTGTGTGAACAATTGTTTTACACACTGATACTCTTAACGGCTAGAATTCTTTGTCCATTACTTTTTTTGGACTCTGTGTTTTTCTCTGTTTCACATTACACAAAAGTTTTAACTACAGTATGTATTTGAGTAGTCCTTTCAAGAAAGGGCTGAGGGTGGTAAACAGATGAAATCTGCTTCTCTGAAAAATGTCTATTTGGTTTCCTTAAAACTTTAATGGTCATGTTCTTTGCCTTCTGGCCACCAGAAATGATGACAGTGTTGATGGGAAATCTAATTCCATCTACATACAATCTTGCTCTTTCTTAGGTAAGCTGCTTTCTCCTCCGCTCTGAAAGACACCACATTGGTTTTCTCCTTATCAAGAACATCACGAGGGTATGTGGTCTCTTTGATTGTTGTTCACATTCATCCTGTTTGATCTTTGATGGGTCCTTTCGATCTGAAGGCTTGTACATTTCTTTAGCTTGGGAAAATTTTTTCTTCTGCAATTTATTTAATTATTTCTTCCCTTCATCACTTTTCTCTCCTTCTAGATTTATTAGATGAATTGATTCTTTTAACCTTTCTTACACAGTTTCCTCCTCTTCTTGTTCTCTATTCCAGTTGATGTCACTGACTCCCTCTTCCAGGACTAAATCAGTACTTGGCTGTGAGCATTCTATTGTGCATCCCCTGAATTTCTTTTGGCACTATGTATTTAAACCTCCAAAAAAATTGCTCCTATTTCAAAGCAAGTGGTATGTTTCAAAGCAAGTGGTATGTAGTCGTCTCTTGAACCAGATTAGCTATAATTTCTAAAGTTATCTCTTTCCTTTCTCAAATCATCTCATCTCTTCGTGATGAGTCTTGGTAGTCACCTTGAGTCTTCCCTTCCAAACCTATGCTTTTCCTAAAAGTTTGGTCCCCCCTTAGGCTGTCCATTTATTATTCATAATGAAGGAACTGCCTTAATTAACACACACAGCAAGTCTGCTACCGATTAGCTATATTTTAGACAATTTTCTTACTCTTACTGTGCCTCATTTTATTCACCTCTAAAAATGGGATAATAATATCTCATGGAACTGTTCTGAGAATTAAATAAAGTAACACAACACAAGTGTTTAGAACAATGCCTGGCACACTGGGATTGCTTGATACATAGTATTACTGTGGGTTTCCTCTCCCCTGGTGGGCTGACTGCAGTTTTCTTGTGGGTGAGGCATGACTGGTTACATGGACATAAAGTTGAAAGGCAGGGAGGCAATGGCCTTATCTCTCCAAAAACAGGTGTAAGATTGACTTTGCTCTTGTGGCACAGAACTTGAGAATACTACTCTTCTGGAGAGAACTTCATTTCATCTCATCTCTGACCATCCCTGCCTTCTTCCCACAAACTCAAAAACCCTGCTGTTGCCTCAGGACTCTACATCCGCACCAAATGTCCTTCCGGGAAAGTAGTTCGTTCCCCTTGCAGTGTGATTTTTGGGTCTCTGACTAACTGTGAATGTTGCCTGCTGCTGGAGTGAGGTTGGAGAACCGGGGGCTGGAAGCAGTTCTTTGATTTCCTGATGACTGTCTTACTCTAACTTCTCATTTGTTCACTTTGTGCTTGATATTCTGCTAGATTTGTTCTTACCATTGTAGCTTTCTTGCACGAGTGTTCTGCTCTGTGGTTTTTATTTTCTCTGATATTGTTTATATGTTGCCATTTGCTTTCTAACTGCCAACCATTCTTCACAATTTCTGGTCAGCTAATGACATTCTTTCGTTTTGGTTTTCGTGCTCGTTCTCTTTTAAAGAATGTGTTCCTGTCTTTTAAATAGACCTGGGGCAAATCAGAGGGGTGGATGCTAGTGCCCAGCCCTCTAACCTGAGGGAAGACATATTTTTCATACTAGTTACCACCTTAATATCTGCTGATCACAAGCATGAGACCTGTTTAAACACCACATCTACTTTTAGAGAGAGAGAGAGATACATCTATATATATTATACACATTTTAAATCTCAATAAATTAATCAAGGACTTATTTTGATGACCATTTAAAATGCAAAGCAAAAAAAGGGACATTAACACTTAACGAGTATTCACATAACTATATATAATAGTTCTATCTAAGTGTATGTATGTGTCATGTAGCTATAATGACAGAGAATTAATGTGGAGGCTCAAGTAGACTCGTTTTACTCTTGTTCACTCTTACTAAATAGAAGTATACCTGAAAGGCTTATGGTCCATGTTCCCAGCATTTCTCAAGGCTTCTTACCAAATATGCTCTTATTGTCCATAATTTTACCAATCGATTTGTATAATGTATTTTGAGGAAAAAATTCAATATCAGCCATTCTTGCTTTTTTCCCCCTTTTTATTGAACTACCAAGACTAATACAGCACATCACGAAGCAAAAAGTGCTACTTACTATGCAAAAGGCACAGTCAGTGATTGGCATCTAAGACCAATTGATCTGCCCATTACCGCTATCTCCCTCCCCCCACAAGCACTACTATGAAGCTATTGATTTAAACACTGTCGATCGGTTTCCATTTTCTGATTTTGGGCAGGCCAATTAAGAAAGTGAGTAATTGTGATTACATTGCTTCAGGATCAATTACATTTGATGCAAGACCAAGTGTTCTTTTTGGAACATACAAGAAAAATAATTTTTGATCTAGTATGCTTATATGTTTAATAAAATCTGAAATAATTTATATATTCACAACAGAAAAACACTAATGTAAATGCTTATAACAGCTAAGGCTATTTTCTATGTAAAATAAACTCATAATTTTCCTAAAACTAGTTTAAAACAAATTGAGAAAAAATTGTTTGTATAAACTCCCCAATGTAAGACAAAAATCAAACACTACCTACACACCTATCCCTAAAGGTACATAGTTAATTATAAAAGATAAATGCAAATCTTTTCCAATGGACTACAGAGGAAATCTTTATAAAGATAATATATTTAAAGATCTCCACCTCATTATATAGAAATCTAGCAGGTTCCTTATATAAAAAGATACAAAATAATTTTCTTTTAGTTCTTAGTTTTGTCCTAACTTGGTGCATGAGCTTTGTCATTGGGTTCACATTGTTGAAATCATTAAAATGAATATACCTCTAGTGTTGGAGGCAAATCTATTTAGAGTGATGTTACTCATAGTGCTGTGCTCAGTAATATTGATCTGTGTTGTTTGTCTAATAGAAAAATAATAAACAATTACTAGGCAATGTTGGGAAAAGTAATCACTTTTTATATATCACTAATATAGCAGACCTCCCAAAACATAAAGGTGATGATCTGCATAAAATCAATGTGTTATGCTACGTTGCTTATATTCATCACTGCAGGTTTTCAGCAATAAATGCTACAACAGAAGGCCTGAATTACTGGTAAACTGAAAAGGCATATGAAAAAAAAGAAAAGTTCACTATATTTAAGCTAGACATTTATTTTAAAATGTCTATTTCCTAAGCTTGCTGATTTTTATTGTAGCAAGTTCTGTTGTAAACTAGCTAAGATTCAGATAAGTAAAATGTTTCAATTCTTTTTAGAATAAAAACAAAGCAACTTCAAATCAAAATAATAAATCATATCCTAGATGGGAAAAATGTAAGAGTTCAAAGATAATTCTTAAAGATGGATGAATATAGCGTTGTATTAATTGGCTAATAATTCCTGGACTTTATCAGAAATGTATAAAACATTATATGAAAACAGTAACTATAATAAAACCCAATCCTAGAAAAGCTCTTTTGAATACTATTCACTCATGAAACCTTTGCCAACTGTATAAATGTTCTCCTTCAAGTTTTAGCAGAAGCAGTTTGTACATAAAAAGGGAAAAATGTATGGATTTTAGGTACTGACAGAATCAATAAGTGTTCACGTAAGAGGCTCAAGATAATAGAAAAGATATTTCAAAACATATCTTCTCTGGTCTATTCAATATTATTAAAGTTTTTAATTTCTCCTGAATTTTCTTCATGAATTTTCTTAAACTGTAGAGTTAAATAAAGAAATATTTAGCAGTAGCTTCTTACTTTAACCAACAAACTGTGAATTTCAATCATATAAGGCAGACTGTAATGGCTAGCTGAGTAACAATACTAAAAATACATATGCCGTAAGCAATGGGTAGAACTATTCCACGCGGTCTAAACATTGCCAAAGAAAAGCGTGTTTGTTTAAATGGTTTGTCTCTCAAAGAAAAAAGCTGTTGAAAGCCTACTTTTTGATGTGCTATCCTTTACAGGTAATATAAAATATAGGAGAACAATTGAACTTACCACAACTGGAAACTGGCAGTCTGAGTAGAATCACAAAAGTCAATACCCATTGAAACGGTAATGGATCCCTCAGGCTCAAGAGATTCTAGGAAATAAGATAATTTAGACATGAAACCATGGAGGATGTGACAAAGAGAGAGGCAAAAACCCTGAAAACTTGTATCACGTTTGTAGTTTGGTTTAAACAGTCAAATTTAATGATGGCTTATAAGAACAACTTCAAACTAAGAATATTAAAGCAAATTATAAAAGTGTTTCACGATTCTGCTTGAAGGCTTTCTTTTCCACAACTTAATTCTGCACATACTTCAAAGAACACATTCTATTTCAGAAATATAGCTCATCCTGAGAAATTTCATGTTTTATAATACTGTCCTTATAGATACTGAAGGTGAGAAAGAAATGTATTCCTGTATGGAACAAATGTAAAGGACTCACTCGGTGGTTTTAAGAGATTATGTACTTAAAATTATGGAATATTTATTCTAGATATAAAAAGTAAATTTTTAAAAATGTCCCAAATTTCAACTGGAAATAAAAATCCCAAATTTAAAAATACAAATTAAAGCAAAGCTGAAAAAAGAAATTAATTTGTATTCAGAAATTAACCAGGACAACTGGCATTAGAGTAACCAAAATAAGTCTAGTTGCATTATTCAAAGATTTATTGGAAGCATATTTAGTAGTGGATTAGGTTATCATGAAAAAACAAATAAAAGGGTTTGGAATTTCTGAAGATTCATTTTTCAAGTAACCAAGAATGGGAAATAACCTGTTATCAAGAGACAATACTGGTACTTTTCAGTTGACAATGATAAAACTTAAGACAAACAACATTTTATTCTTCTTATGATTCTAAAGTTTGCCTATACATTACACTAATGAAGGATCTTAAATATATATTTAGTACAAATATTTATGTATATATTATATATTTAAATAAAACCCATCCACTTTTAATTTCCACTTTGCTAAAGTCTTCAGTATAACTGCAGTCATACTGTACAGTAGCTTTATATTTAGCTTTATTCTGTATATTTCTTATCAGATACAGTTTTATTTCAGCAATGACACTCTAATCCAGTAGGGTATGACTATTGAAAGGCTTATTGATAAATATGGTTTGCCATTTAATGCTAACCATGACAGAAATGATGGTACATATAGGACAAAGAATAATTCGATAAGCTTAATATATTAAGCATGCTTATGTTTCGTAGGTTCAACGAAGATCAGGCCTTAGAGGAAGGTACTTGTTTATTGCTGATTTTAAAATCTTATTAGTTTGCTAGTGGGATGTAATGTTGGTTTGCTGATTCTGATTTGAATTTCATTTGTTTATAAGCCTAAAATTTATCAGGATGCTACACAAGTACCAGAAAACTTGCTGCCTCCATCTTTAGCAAACAGGCTTTACTGTAGAGCAAATAACTATAATGATACTTTTCTTGCATTTCTCCTAAAGCTACACCTTATGAGTTAACAGCTCTGTCAGTTACACTGCTTAGTCATATTTTTTATGAATAGTAAATCCTTAATGGCTTCTTCCCCCAAAGATTCACTGGGGTTTGGACTTGTTTGCAGCTGACGCACTGGTAGCAAATGCTGTCATCTCCAAAACATGATGGCATTCATGATTTAGATCTCTCTACATCATGTATTCTTGTATTTCGTTTGACATAGTGACAGTTCTCAAGAAGCCTTGTTGATAGCCCTCTTTGACACAGTTTGGAACCATCTTCAGTCTCAAGGTAATTAACTGTGAGCTTAGCGCCACACTAATTCTGGAGGACAGCTCATGACCAATGGCATGTTTTATTATAGGAACGTTTCAAGAGCAAAGTGATCAGCATAAAATTATTCATATAATGGATTTATACTGTTGAAGCCTACTACATTGGGAAAGTTTATTCAATCAGGCATCTGTATTTGGATATAGCTTCCAGATCAGTGCTATATACATAAAAGGGTTATATAGAAATGGCTGAAAAACATGGGCTCTATTAGACCACACCATTAATAATGAAAAAAGAAATCACACAGGCTCTCAGAGACTTTGATGTGACCCTTGTACAGTAATTAGTGAAATATCAGCTGAACTCAAACTTGTCGATTGTCAACATAAAGCCAGTGAATACAGTGCTGAGAGCCTAAGGCCTATGTGTATCTGTGTGTGTATTTTAAATCTCTTAGGTACTTGGTCTCTTTGGAAAAAATGGCACAGCACATTATTCCTGATACTCTTGTAGGGAATACAGTTTCGTGCTAAAGGCAGGGCAAAATCCAGATAAAAGTCATTGCATATTATAGACAAAAAGAAAACAGATCAGTGATAAATAAGAAAGCTGTTGGACTCCTTAACATATGCGTAAGTGCTTATTAAATAAGTATTTTACTTTCCTCATTTCACGAAAAGGTTAAAATATAGTATTTGTTCTTTGTTGCATTAAGATGTTTTTGGAGGACTAATTAAAGATATATCATACTCTGTAACTACTGTAATCTATTGATAAAAGTGACTAGGTGGTATTACTGCACAGCAAAGAATTCTGTATCTTGAGAGTATTCAATAAAATGCCAACAAAATGAATAAAACATATTGTCATAAAAATTTGCCTAAGAACAGAAAAGAAAAGCCTAAGCCCAGTACTGAGGCAATGGTATACATTCATATTTTATTCCTGTGTTAAGGCCATACTATGAAATTTATTATATTTATTTCTTCTATTCTACATAGGCCAACGAAAGGTCAACTCATCAACTCATTATGCCAACTCAAAGAAATGTTAATACTGTTCTACTGTTTTAACCTTTGGATAACATTTTCAACCTTCAGACAATTCATTTATCAGCTGCTTGACATTTCTTAAACTAAACTAATTTTTTAACTAGGTAAAAAATGCTGGATTTTAAGCAATAAAAAAAGAACACAAATTGGGATATTTTAGAACTCTTTGGCAGTGTAATGACTTCACAAAATAATTAAATAAAAATCAAGACACTCTGTATTCATTAAATTGTGCCTTAATTACCAAATTATTTTTAAAAGTGCATTAAGTGGGTTCTGAAATCAAGTCACTTTAACGCTACTTTGATTGCTTATAAACATCTACCATATGTCATCTGTTAGGAACTGTTTTATTCCTTTGTGTAAAAATATAACACAAAGAATGACTCCCTTTGCTGAATGACTCATGAAAACTTATAGGAGAGAATTCAACAGTATCCAAAAGCTCAGGTGAAGATGAAGAAAAATAGAGTAGTTACGTGAAATTATGAGTAAAGAAGGCACAGTTCCCTGCTTAAAAGGCTATGCTCACCTAAAGTATTAAAAAAAGGAACTATCTGGAACTTTCCGATGATAATATTTCAAGGATTCAATGACAGAAACCTTCTATCAGTTTTAAGTGATATTATTGCCCAAAGCTTCTCCCAATGAAACTCTAGGACTGTTTCCACTTACACCAAACAGAAAAGAAAAAGAGGTAAACATTAATTATTACATTCCTTTAAACTCAAAGTGACATACAATTGTTATACTTAATTTTTAAAAGGTATATTTCTGGCAAAATACTTAAAAAATGGAAGGAGATGACAGTTGGTGAGACAGTAGGATACAATGAGCACGAAAGTCACATGCATCTCGGCGGCAGCCTCCTCTACATCAACTGGTGGTACTGTATGTTGGAATAAAGGAGCAGTATTGCCAGATCTTTTCTCCGAGAAAAGTGAGATTTTTGGGTTTTTTAATGTAAAAACATCTTGATTTCTATTTTTAAAAATTCTTTTCATTTCAAAGAGTTTCTTCTTATTTATTTGTTTGTTTATGAGAGAGAGAGATGAAGAGAAGAAGGGAGACACAGTGTGGAGTCTGAAGCAGGGTCTATGTGCACCTGAAGCCAAGAGATCATGACCTGGGTCAAAGTTTGAGGCTTAAATGACTGCACCAGGCAGGCACTTCAAAACATCTCGGTTTCTAAATGGTAGCAAAAGATTAAAAATACTTTAAAACATGAGGTGTATAATTACTAGTAATATACTATGGACTATTTTTTTCTAAAGTTTATTTGTTCTGAGATTGATAGAGCGTGAGTGCTCAATTGACGGGCAGAGAGAGATAAAGAGAGAGAAAATCCCAAGCAGGCTCTGTGCTGTCAGTGCAGAGCCTGAGATGGGGCTCCATCTCACAAACCGTGAGATCGTGGCCTGAACCGAAATCAAGAGTTGGGCACTTAACCGACTGAGCCACCCGGGTGCCCCCACTATGGGCTACTTTATACCGTATACCTGGAAAGGAAGACAAACAGAATAGTACAAATCCTCTCAGCCTTTGCTGTCCTCACTTTGCAATTTATGCAAATGCAAATGCAAATGCAAAAGGAAAGAGGGAAGGGGAGATATGATTCAAAAAGGCAGACTAAACTCTGGCAGGGAATGAAGTTGGCCAGGAAGAGAAACAGAGGAAAGGTGATGAAGATAGGTAAAATGAGAGGCAATTTTGATTCTTCAGTTCCATCCTTTCATCAATACTGGTACATGTTACCACTGCTGGCACCCAAGTCACTGAGGGCAAAGAAGTATATTCATTTTGTATGATAAATTCAGTTTAAAAAGGGAAAACAAACGTAAACTCACTATACTGACAAATATAGTCAATAAAATAATATGTATTCTACTTTACTTTTAAAATAAATGTATGTAATTATCAAATATAAAGTTTTAAATGAGAATTAATATTTACCTATTGGATTAAAAACATGCATTTGCATGCCTACAGGGAGTTTTTTCCCCTCCACGTGGATATTTTCTATCTTTCGATCAGTAGTGTTATTCAATGTTATTTGTACAGAGACCATCTTATCCCCAAAAATACAAGGTTGTCTTGGAAAGAAATAATGGGCAGCTAGTCCTTTTCCACTCATTCGATGAAGCAGCACATGAGTTTTCACTGGTACAAAGACAGGAGTACTGACCTATTGCACATGGGAAAAACAAAGAAACATGAATTAGTAAATATAGTTATTCTCTTTGAAAATTGTGGACATTAACTCCTATTTTCCCTAAAGTATTACATAAACCACAATAACAAACATCATACTCACAGATGTTAAATCAAAAATTATAGACAAATGTAAAGAAAATGCCTTCAAAGCAGCATTAAAATTTTTCTATATTAAAATATTTTGACAATATATGCCTAATAAGAAGAGAATAAGTCAATGGGTAAGGGGCATGAAGAAGGACACTTGTTGGGATGAGCACTGGGTGTTATATGTAGGGGATGAATCACTGGATTCTACTCCTGAAATCATTACTGCACTAGATGCTAACTTGGATGTAAATTTAAAAAAAAAAAAAAAAAAAAAAAAAAAGAAGAGAATAAGCTGTCTGCCATATATCCAGTGTTTTTAGAGTTTATAAACTTTTTTGTTAGTGTTTTTCCTAGGCACACTACATTTGGGCATCTTGTGTATTTTCTTACTAGTTTTAATAATTTGTCAGTTGATTTTCTCGGGTTTTTGAACTGCAAGATGGTATCATCTACCAAAAAGGAACATCTTGCACCTTCATTTCCAAGCTCAACTCCTTTAACTTTTTTCACCTTGCATTTCTTTCACTGTG
Organism: Paguma larvata; assembly: GCA_030068075.1. Taxonomy (NCBI): domain Eukaryota; kingdom Metazoa; phylum Chordata; class Mammalia; order Carnivora; family Viverridae; genus Paguma; species Paguma larvata. Next base: position 92,604,517 of record CM057826.1, on the reverse strand, counting down.
AAATGAAGATCATGACCTCCCTCAAGGCGGTTTCTTCCTATGCTTTAATAATTAAAAAGATCATCCCTACTTTAAGCTCAGATAACTATTCACTTACAGTTTCTTCTAGATCTTTCATGGTTGCAATTTTTTAATTCGTGTGATACTGGTTTAAATGTATTGACCTCTAAATTCAATTTTTTTTTGCTCCAAATACTGAACCAATTGTCTGTACGTGATTTAATGGTTAGCTTTTCCTCAGTGACCTGTGAATGCAAATGTTCTGATTATTTACATACTTGGAGACACTTTTGGACCTTGACTGAACTGTTAAACCAGAACCACATTGTTTTATTTCTTACAGTCCTACAATATGATTCAATTATTTGCCAAAACAAAATGTCCTTTATCGCTCCCTCCCCACCAGTCTTTTCTTGGCTAATTATCTGTTTATGTCCTTCCATTGAAGGAGAGCTAAATTCTCCCCTCAATTTTGAGTGGAATCAGAGGAGCATTTGTTAAATGAAGAAACTCAGTCCTTTCCAAAATTGTGTGATGGCTATCTTTCCATTCAAAGTCAAAGTGCTGCACGTGGCTTGACCTGACATGGGCACGCTTTTTTAAAAAATCAATTTGTAATTAAACAGGCCTAATCAAGATTTTTTCCTAACAAGTGTACTCTCCCAAGCTAGGCTTTCTATTGTAATTGTGAGGACATATTAACCTTTTCAGCATGTTCATCACGCCACTGATACGAGATGACATTAAAACTTAATGATACTATTAGTAATTTAAGATTCATCAACAAAAATCCAAGAGTTAAATATCACATATACAAAATGATAGGCAGTGTCTTCTAAGTGTCATTAAAGTATAGTATTCCTTCTCCAAAAGCTCGGCTTGTAAACAATTTAAAATAATCATCTTAAAAATGTACAAAACAGTTTATTTATAAAATACAGCAAATAATTGAGTGAATTTTAAGCTTTGGCTCTAAAATAATGGGGCAATTGGCCTATGCATTCCACTTTGGTTTTTCAAAGATGATAGCAATCTAGTATTTTAAGTTTTCAAAGCACTTCCACTTCTAAGCTTACGTTCTTTTCCACGTAAAAAAATTATTTTCAGGGGCACCTGGGTGGTTCGGTCGGTTAAGCATCTAACTTCAGCTCAGGTCATGATCTCACTCACGGTTACTGAGTTAGAGCCCCGCATGCAGCTATGTGCTGTCAGAGCAGAGCCCAGTTCGGATCCTCTATCCCCCTGTCTCTCTGCCCCTTCCCCTCTGGTTCTCTCCTCTCTTTTAAAACAAATAAATTAAAAAATAACTTATTTTCAAAACTCTTCTGTTTCAAAGCTCACACTAAGTTCTATTTCCTTTACAAATTCTGGAGAGTTTATCAGCATAACCCAAGACAGTAATCCCTAGCAGGGAACATTCATTTACAGATATAATGGACATCATAAAAATAAGCAAACAGATACAGAAATTGTTGTGTGTGTATGATTGCACTAGTATATATACATATTATATTTATAAATTAATGATCTGCAAAAATCTTAAATTCTATGTCATTGAGGCTACAATAATCAACCTTAAACACAAGCCTTTAACTGGATAATTATAGTTTTCAGTATCTTATGTTTATTCCTTTAATTAGATGGTAACATACTGGAGACAGTAATTCTTATTTTATTTTCCTCATTGTTGCTGAGACACAAGTGTCTTAAGTCATTAAAAAATCCTGATGCAGTCAGTTTTTCCTCTATGAAAACTCATTAAAGTTTGGGCAACACATAATATGAAGATACAAAGTTGAAAGTTGGAGAGGGGCAAGAGAGGAGCAGTAGGAGAAAAGCAGATCGGAAGCAGGAGTCTGGTTTACTAAAAGCTAGGAATCTGCACTTAAACATCATATAAAGTGCTCGGAAGTAGAAGGAGCCTTACACCCTAAGTCACAGAAGATGATATATCAACAAGTCTTGGTTGGATTATTGATTCTCTCTCAGTCTTACCCTGGGACACACGGTCCAAATATTTTTTTTTTCCTACTCTGTCTCAAAATTCTGCACCTTTATTATAATCATTAAAAACATATTAATGGACATGCAAGGAAAAGAATACATGCTTTTCTCCACTCATTCTATACACACTCAATAAAGTTCAAGAAGCACTCTCTAATAAATTCAACATCTAAAAAAGGTCCTCCCTGACAATCCTCAAAGATTATCTGTGATAATACACAGAAGCCTAGGTTCTCTTCCCAATAAACAGCCTCATAAATGGCACTTTGTGGTAATAATACATACTTTTTAACTACAGAAAAGGGCTAACTGGAAATGTTTGATTTTTTAAACCAATTTTCTAAGTTCATACAGATCATATTAAATCTACTTCCTCCACTATCTAGATGAATTACATAGGTGCTATCTTGTCCAATAAAACCAGTAGGTTCCATAAAGAATTGGTTCCTTCAAGAATTTCCATATGCGATACAATTAATCGTGATGGGAAAACAAGATTTTAGTTCAATATTTTGTATATCAGAAACCTATATTCCAGAAACCTCTATGATCTGTGGCTGCTTCGATTCTAAGATGCTAAACACTGGGAATGACTTTTCTGACTTCACATTTTATAAATATCCAATCATCTTACTAAACATACAAAATAAAAGGTAAATGGTAATAAATTAATTAGAGAAAGACCTAGATTTGGGCTGTGAAAATGAGGAATTACATTTAGGAAAACAGGCAGATACTTAACGAGTATGAATAAAACAGATGATCTTGGGTAAGGGTTAGCACACTACAGCCCACAAGTCACCTGTGGCCTGCTTCCTGTTTATCGAGTCTGTATGGAACACAGCCATATTCATTCATTTACATGTTGCTGAAGGTTGCTTTTTTGCTCTGCAATCGTAGAGCTGAGTACTGGTAAGTACTTACCAGTAAGTAACTATTTACTATTTACAAACATATTTACTTTTGCACCATTTGCAGGAAAAGTTTGCTGGCCCTGCACCTAGGGGCACAGATGTTACATATCTCCCCCTCCCCTCCTCTTGTTGGGAAACAATTCTCCACCGTCTCCCATGTTTCTGAATGTCTTCTGAGCAAAGGTATTAACCTGGCTACTCAAAATCTTTTCAAGGATGTCTGTAGAACAAATAGCCTTTGGATATAGGAAAAGGCCTTACTCTGGGGCAAAGTTTGGACAGATTTGCCAACAGCTCTTTATATCTTCTGTAAAGGTTCCTCTCCTGTAAAGCAAAACACTGCATGTAGAGTTATGACCTGGCCTTCATCATATCACCCTGTGGGAACTGGGGCTCAGAGAAGTGGAACAGATGAGTTTACTCTGGCCACTGCTATTGCTGTGAATAGTAAACTGCCCCTTGTCTTTAGCACAGAGGTCTCATGTCTTTTACCAGTATCCATGAAATTGTCTTAGGCAACTTAGTTGCTTGCAGGTAGGGTAACATCTCGTATCTTTCACAGTTCTTGGTACCCATTTTGTTTTGGTCCTTCAACATTTCCCAGATTCACTTAACTCCAAGTGGTTAAATTAATTTTTAGTAGGACTAACATAAACAGATGTGTAGTGGCAACTGATTGAAGGGTGGACATGGGCTAAAAATCCGGCTTATGTTCAAGAGTGCCTTTTGGAACATGGAGAATAGCCCTATAGGAAGTAGCGGCTTCGCTAATGAAAATACTACTTTACAAAGTAGAAACTACTTTTTTCTTCCGACTTCGCTTTATGAAAGTCCCTGCTATGATTTTATTGTTTCTGTGAGTTTCTTAAGTATCACGATGTGTTCTGATAGCTGACAATGAGATGTGAGTAAGTTCTATGACACTAAAGAATAAGAAGAATTAAAATGTTTCAGGGGTGCTTTTCATGACTAAAGTCGTGATCCTTTGAGGGAGACTTCTGCTTAGTGTTTCCCCCTGTAGGATTATGCTGTCTTCTTAACACACCCTACCATCTTCCAGGAGCCTTGCCACAATCAGTTCTTGAAGGAGCTCGCGTGTTCTCATGCCCTCTCTCATCCTGGCCGCAATTAATTGGTTCGGGAATAGACACCTGGCACCACTCTCCAGAGGCTAAGATTCTGAGATTTAAACTCTAGGCTGGGGGGGCCGACATGGCAAAGAAGTAGAGGGACCTGTTCTTCCCCCGTCTTTCAAACGAAGAAGGACTGAACCCAAAGGACTCTCAACCTCAAGAGTTAAGAGCAAAACACTGCATGTAGAATTATGAAAGGAGGAAAGGAGACGGAATCTGCAAGAAAGAAAACTTGAAAACCAGGCGGCCCCATAATTGCATGAGTGGAAACTGGGGGAGATAAAACGGACCGCGGACGTATGGAGGGCAGGGAGCCCCTTCTGCAGAGAGACAAAGGGAAGAGTAAGAGTGGCTGGGGAAGCGTAGGACTGTATCTGGACAAGAGGAAAACCTCGGGCTGGGACGGAGAGGGAACCGATCATCTAGTCTCTAAACACAGGGCTTTCGAAGAGAAGTCCGGTTCCAACTGCAGGACTTTCTTCCGACCGGGGTCAGCGGCGGACACATTTGCATATTTGGGGAAAAAGGCAGTCACCTCCGGCGCTACTTCAGGGGCGCAATCTACACTAGGGAAACTGGTCGTAGGAGTTTAAAATTCAGATAAGCGTGGGACATAAGGCACCGCGAAACAACAAATTCCACTGCGCCTGCACCCCCTGCAGAGTGAGGTCAAAGACAAAAGGGTATTTGGGACTCGTGGTCCATAAAGAAGGGGCTGGGAGGGTCGCCATTATTCTCCCCACAACCACCAAGGCGGGACCTCAGAGATGGATTCCGCAGGGCCCACAGGGGAGGCGGGACGCGCCTACACCAAGCCACACCCCTCCTCACAGGAGAGCCGCGTTTCTATGGGAACTGAGCTGGACAGACGCTGTGAAACAAGCACTGTGGCATTGCCTGGATGAACTCCAGGTCAATTATTCTTATTTAGATATATTCTCCCTTTTCTCCTTATCATCTCTCCCCTCCTCTAGGCTGGTTACTCTGGGTATTGGTTTGCTTAAACAGACATATTTAATCCATTCTCTCCATGCATGTTCTACACCTCCTTCTTTAAGTCTTCGCTCGCTCTCTGGAATAATCAGGACATATAGTTCCGGGCAACTATATCGTCATTTCTTTTTCCTCACCTCCTTCCTTATCCTCATTTCTCTCTCTGGATTAAGCCTTTCAGTCTCTCTACCTGGTCAAAGCTCATTTTCTCTTTCTCCCCACACCTGTCATTACTCTCTTGTATATGCTCTTCCATCAGCACCACGCAAACGCTGTTCTTTGCTTGTAGCTGGTATTTCTGGTATTATGCTTTCATGTTGTTTGTTTTTTCCTTTTCCTGTTTTGGTCTGCTTGCCTGTTTTATTTTTCGCTGCGTTTGCGTGTTTTTGTTTCCTGTTAGTCTGTTTTCCTTTCCACGGCTACCTCAAGGAACAAACCAAGGCATATCTGGTGGAGGATAACCAAAGACACAACAGACAGCAAGTAACACTCTCCAAAAAAAAAACCTCCCGAAACGCCAGGCCCGGGACAGTATATCTGCCCCCTTTAATATAGCAATAGTTGCAGGGGCAGAGCATATAACAAGTATTTAAAATTTATGAGCAGAAAACTAGCCAAAATGACAAAACGGAAAAACTCCCCTCAAAAGAAATTCCAGGAAGTAGTGACAGCTAAAGAATTGGTCAAAACAGATATAAGCAACATAACTGAATAAGAATATAGAATAACAGTCATAAAATGAATCGCTGGGCTTGAAAAAAGCATAGAAGACAGCAGAGACTCCATTGCTGCAGAGATCAAGGACCTTAAAAATAGTCAAGATGAATTTAAAAATGCTATAAATGAGGTGCAAAACAAACTGGAGGCGGCCACAGGGTGGACTGAAGAGGCAGAAGAGAGAATAGGTGAATTAGAAGATAAAATTATGAAAAAAGAGGAAGCCGAGAAAAAGAGAGATAATGCAGGAGAACGAAAGGAGATTTGAGAGCTGAGTGATGCAATCAAATGGAACAACATCCATATCATAGGAATTTCAGAAGAAGAAGAAGAGAGAGAAAGGAGCTGAAGGGGTACTTGAACAAATCATAACTGAGAACTTCCTAACCTGGGGAAGGAAACAGGCACTGAAATCCAAGAGGCACAGAGAACTCCCCTCAGATGTAACTTGAATCGATCTTCTGCACAATATATCATAGTGAAACTGGCAAAATACAAGGATAAAGAGAGAATTCTGAAAGCAGCTAGGGATAAACAGGCCTTAACATACAAAGGAAGACACATAGGGTAGTAGCAGAGCTATCTACTGAAACTTGGCAGGCCAGAAAGGAATGGCAGGAGATCTTCAACATGATGAACAGGAAAAATATGCAGCCAACAATCCTTTATCCGGCCAGCCTATCATTCAGAATGGATGGAGAGATAAAGGTTTTCCCAAGCAAACAAAAACTGAAGGAATTCATCACCAATAAACCAGCCCTACAAGAGATCCTGAGGGGAATTCTATGAGGGAAATGTGGCACGGAACATTGCAGAGACATCACTGCAAGCATGAAACCTATAGATAACACAATGACTCTAAACCCATATTTTTCAATATTAACACTGAATGTAAATGGGCTAAGTGCTCCAAACAAAAGACAAAGGGTATCAGAATGGATTAAAAAACAAGATCCATCTATTTGGTGTCTACAAGAGACTCATTTTAGACCTGAGGACACCTACAGATTGAAAGTGAGGGGATGGAGAACTATCTACCATGCTACTGGAAGTCAAAAGAAAGCTGGAGTAGCCATACTTATATCAGACAAATTAGACTTTAAAGTAAAGGCTGTAACAAGAGATGAAGAAGGGCATTAAATAATAATCACAGGGACTATCCATCAGGAAGAGCTAACAATTATAAATGTCTAAGCACTGAATTCAGGGGCACCCAAATTTGTAAAACAATTAATTACAAACATAAGCAATCTTATTGATAAAAATGTGCTAATTACAGGGAAATTTAAAAGTCCACTTACAGCAATGGATAGATCAACTAGACAGAGAATCACTAACGAAACAATGGCCCTGAATGACACATTGGAAGAGATGGCCTTGACAGATAATATTTAGAACTCTGCACCCAGAAGAAATGGAATTCACTTTCTTCTCAAATGCACATGGTATATTTTCCAAGATAAATCACATATTGGGACACAAAGAAGCCCTCATTAAATATAAAAGACTTGAGATCATATCGTGCACCCTTTCAGATCATAATGCTATGAAACTTGAAATCAACCACAGGAAAAGTCTGGAAAACCCCCAAAAGCATGGAGGCTAAAGAACATCCTACTAAAGAATGAATGGGTTCAACCAGGCAATTAGAGAAGAAATTTAAAAATATATGGAAACAAATGAAAATGAAAAAAAACAATCCAAACTCTTTGGGATGCGGCAAAGGCAGTCCTAAGAGGAAAATACACTGCAATCCAGGCCTATTCCAAGAAACAAGAAAAATCATTAATACAAAATCTAACAGCACACCTAAAGGAACTAGAAGCAGAAGAGCAAAGACACCCCAAATCCAGCAGAAGAAGGGAAATAATAAAAGTCAGGGCAGAGATTAACAATATAGAATCTGAAAAAACAGTAGAACAGATCAATGAAACCAAGAGCTGGTTTTTGAAAAAATAAACAAAATTGATAAACTTCTAGCCAGGCTTCTCAAAAAGAAAAGAGAGAGGACCCAAATAGATAAAATCATGAATGAAAATGGATTTATTACAACCAATCCCTCAGAAATACAAGCAATTATCAGGGAGTACTATGAAAAATTATATGCCACCAAACTGGATAACCTGGAAGAAATGGACAAATTCCTAAACAGCCACACACTACCAAAACTCAAATGGGAAGAAACAGAAAACTTGAACAGACCCATAACTAGTGAAGAAATTGAATCAATTATCAAAAATCTCCCAACGAACAAGCATCCTGGACCAGATGGCTTCTCTGGGGAATTCTACCAGACATTTAAAACAGAGTTAATACCTATCCTTCTTAAGCTGTTCGAAAAAACTAAAATGAAAGGAAAACTTCCTGACTCATTCTGTGAAGCCGGCATCACTTTTATGTCCAAACCAGAGACCCAGCAAAACAAGAGAACTACAGGCCAATATCCTTGATGAACATGGATGCAAAAATTCTCAACAAGATACTAGCAAATCGAATTCGAGAGCATATAAAAAGAATGACCAAGTGGTATTCTCACTGCTGCGATGCAGAGCTGGCTCAACATATGCAAATAAATCAATGTGATACACCACATTAACAAAAGAAAAGATAAGAACCATATGATCCTGTCAATTGATGCTGAAAAAGCATTTGACAAAATACAGCATCCCTTCTTAATAAAAACCCTTGAGAAAGTCAGGATAGAAGGAACATACTTAGACATCATAAAAGCCATTTATGAAAAGCCCACAGTGAATATCATCCTCAATGGGGAAAAATTGAGAGCTTTCCCCCTGAGATCAGGAACATGACAGGGGTGTCCACTCTCACCACTGTTGTATAACATAGTGTTGGAGGTCCTAGCATCAGCAATCAGACAAAACAAAATAAAAGGCATCAGAATTGGCAAGGATGAAGTCAAACTCTCACTTTTTGCAGACGACATGATACTCTACGTGGAAAACCTGCCAGAATCCACCAAAAGCCTGCTAGAACTGATACATGAATTCAGCAAAGTCGCAGGGTACAAAATCAATGTACAGAAATCGGTTGCATTTTTATAAACCAATAATGAAGCAACAAAAAGAGAAATAAAGAAACTAATCCCATTCGCAGTTACACCAAAAACCACAAAATACCTAGGAATAAGCCTAACCAAAGATGTAAAAGATCTCTATGCTGAAAACTATATAAAACTTACGAAGGAAATTGAGGAAGACACAAGGAAATGGAAAAACATCCCATGCTCATGAATCGGAAGAATAAATATCATTAAAATGGCACTACTACCTAAAGCAATCTACACATTCAATGCAATCCCAATCAAAATTGCACCAGCGTTCTTCTCAAAGCTAGAGCAAACAGTCCTAAAATTTGTACGGAACCAGAAAAGACCCTGAATAGCCAAAGTAATATTGAGGAAGAAAACCAAAACGGGAGGCATCTCAATCTCAGACTTTAGCCTCTACTACAAAGTGGTAATAATCAAGACAGTATGGTATTGGCACAAAAACAGACACATAGACCAATGGAATAGAACAGAGAACCCAGAGATGGACCCACAAGCATATGGCCAACTAATCTTTGACAAAGTAGGAAAGAGTATCCAATGGAAAAAGACAGCCTCTTTAACAAATGGTGCTGGGAGAAATGGGCAGCAACATGCAGAAGAATGAAACTAGACCACTTTCTTACACCACTCACAAAAATAAACTCAAAATGGATGAAGGACCTGAAAGTAAGACAGGAAACCATCAAAACCCTCGAGGAGAAAGCAGGAAAAAACTTCTTTGACTTCAGTCACAGCAATTTCTTACTCAAAACATCTCCAAAGGCAAGGGAATTAAAAGCAAAAATGAACTATTGGGGCCTCATCAAGATACAAAGCTTCTGCACTGCAAAGGAAACAATCAACAAAACTAATAGGCTACCAATGGAATGGGAAAAATTAGTTGCAAACGACATATCAGATAAAGGGCTAGTGTCCAAATATAAAGAACTCACCAAACTCTACACCCAAAAAACAAATAACCCAGTGAAGAAATGGGGAGAAGATGTTAACAGACACTTCTCCAAAGACGACATCCAGGTGGCCAACAGACACATGAAATGATGCTCAACATCACTCATCATCAGGGAAATACAAATAAAAACCACACTGAGATACCACCTCACATGGGTCAGAGTGGCTAAAATGAACGAATGAGGAAACTATAGATGCTGGAGAGGATATAGAGAAACAGGCACCCTCCTACACTGTTGGTGGGAATGCAAACTGGTGCAGCCGCTCTGGAAAACGGTGTGAAGGTACCTCAAAAAAATGGAAATAGAGCTATCCTATGGCCCAGCAATAGCACTGTTGGAAATTTATCCAAGAAATACAGGACTGCTGATGCATAAGGGCATGTGTACCCCGATATTCATAGAACTTTCAACGATAGCCAAATCATGGAAAAAGACTAAATGTTCATCAACTGACGAATGGATAAAGATGATGTGGTTTATATATACAAGGGAATACTACATGGCAATGAGAAAGAATGAAATCTGATCATTTGTAGCATCATGGATGGATCTGAAGGGTACTATGCTAAGCGAAATAAGTCAGGAAGAAAAAGACAGATACCATGTTTCCATGCATAGGTGGATTTTGAGAGACTTAGCAAGAAGACCATGGGGGAAGGGGAAAAGAGAAAAAAAAAGTCACAGAGAGGGAGGGAGGCAAAACATGAGACTTAAGTACTGAGAACAAATGGAGTAGTGAGGGGGGATATGGGGAGGGAGAGTGGGTGACGGGCACTGAGGAGGGCATTTGTTGGGATGAGCACTGGGTGTTGTATAAAAACCAATTTGACAATAAATTATATTAAAAATAAAACTCTAATGTTTGCAGTCATATTTCCTGCCACATTGTTCGTTCACCAAGAAATAAAGCAGAATTTAAGAAAAATATAGGTGAGAGACAGAGTGTCCTGCTGGCGTCTTCGGTCTTTATAATTCTTGAATCTGACACATTCCTACCCTTGCTGAAACTTGTTTTTTGCGAAAGAGCGTACCTTCCTGTAAGTTCTTTTTTTTTTTTTTTTTTTTTTTTTTTGTGAAAGAGTGTACCTTCCTGTAAGTTCTTTTTTTCTTTTTCTTTTTTTTTTTTGCTTAAGCTAGTACAAATTGGGTTTCTGTCTTTTAACTTCCCAACCAACTACCGGTCAGGATTAGTCAGATTTTCTGACGCTATTCAGGGGAGAGGGAACAAACTTCTAATGAGGGAATGTGCTCTCTTGCCCCTTTTCCTAAAGCCCTGGTTGATACGGAATGGAGAGATCAGAAACTCAGGTATGGCCTCTAATAGCTTGAAACATGAATCGACCAATTCTACAGGTCAAAACAGCCGAATGAGCAATTCATATGGCCCAATCTAAGAACTTGCTCTGGTTCAAGATGACTTAGTCCTGTCTTCAAGAGGAAAAAGGAGTCCTTGATGTGGCCATCCTAAATCACTGGAGTTCTAAACTGAGGTTAGAGGGCAAAGCACCTGGCAATAATAAGGTATTGCATTGCCTTTCTCTGTTCTATGACTCTACATGTCCCATGGGCATCTTGGGCAGAAAGGGTGATCTTGCCCAAGATTTGAGTATTCCAGGGCTCCCTGTCCCATAACATCATCCCTATTTCAAATGTAAAGTAACGACTGATCATTAACTTACTCTTTCAACTAACATTGATTGAGTTGTGCCAACCACTATACTAAGGAATATATTACAGAGACAAAGACAGGGTGTCTCAGTACCCAAGGAGTTTAATGTTTGGCCGGGGAAATCTAAGTAAATCGACCAGTGTGATAAATGTCATGACGCGGTAAGCTTAGGACACTAAGAAAATATAAGAGTCATGGCTGGCCCCTGAGGGAGGGATCAAGGAGAAATCCGTACTTACCTGAATGACCTATGTAAATTCTGACCACTTCTCACTCCCTCTGCTGTTATCATCCTGCTCTGACCTACCACCATTCACAGCTGGATCATTCTACTCCTGCACCCTACTGAGCACTGACTAAACACAACAGCCAGGACGAATCAGTTAAAGTACGGTCACAAACATGTCACTCCTCGGGCCAAAATCCCCCAATGGCTCCCAGTTTTACTGAACTTTAAAAACCAAAAATCCTTACAAAGGTCCAGAAAGCCCCTTTTGGCCTGGCCCCCTCCTGTCCTATTACTGTTGAACCCATGACTCACTCCATGCTAGCCACCTGGATTTCCTTTTATGTCTTGCACACACCGACAATGCTCCCGCCATAGGCCCTTGGCATTGGTTCCCTCTTCCTGGAATGCCTTTCCTCCAGATACTCAGAATGACTCGGTTCTGATTGATCTTTGCTCAGATGTTACCTTCTGAATGAGGCTTAACCCATTTGCAGCTCTTCCATCTGATTCCCCTTTTTCTTTTCCCATAGCTACTTGATACCTAACACTACATAATTTGCTTATTTGTTTATTATCAGTCTCCCTATTTATTCCCCATTTTTATGTTCAATGCATAAAGCATAACTTTACCAATTTTCAGAATTCAAAGCATAATTTTACTATTTTAAATGATTACAGAGGTTTGCAGATACCGTATCTCCAGTGTTGGTCATAAGTATATTTATCTGGTGCTGAATGCTCAATTAGAACACCGTTCCTACAAATATACAGCAGTCACATTGGAGCACATTGTGGTAGCAAGTAGAGATTACCAATATTAATATTTGTTGATTTTAGGATATGACTTGACTAGAAATTTTCTATTATATGTGCAAATGTAAACAAATAAAAAATACCATATTTCCAAAAGGCACACACAGAGAACAACTTATTAATCAGAAGGACTTCTATGATACAATCAACCATTCTAAGAATATCTAGTTTAAGGTACAAGCATTACTTCTCATTAAATATCAACACTTAAAAAAAACTTATAAAGGCAGGATACTATAAAAGACAGTATTTGAAAACATTAGTTTTCATTTAATTATTTAACTATAATGTTCAAAGAATTAAAAAGCTAGCTGCATCATAAGCAAATGATACGGGTTATCTTCACTACGATTCTCGAGACGTAATTAGTTCAGTAACGGTAATAACTCTAAAATAAAAAGCCTCCTTCCAGAGCAAACAGAACAAAAAGCATCAAGTAACAATGAGATAATCCCCTACAAATCTTTACACAGCATATGTTTAAATAATAAAAGTCGTTTGTGTACTTTTTAGATGGTTTATGAAAATAACCAATCAATTCTGCAGACACAACATTATTTCTAAAGGAAATCTATGTGACTCATGATGCCTGTAGATACACAGAGACAAACCACACATATTTTATCAGTTTATTACAGTAAGCAAATAAGCGTGGAATGAGAGTGCACATAACTGTCTACTTAGCGCTTACTGAAACATTTATAAGAGCTGTTATCTCCCTAATAACAGACAGACAGCGTGCAATTTTAGAGAGGAGAAAAGCTTCATATTTTTTAACACTTCACTAAAAAGTAACTGAAGAGTGTAAAATGAAAAATACTCTGTGCAGTTAGCTGGTAATGGACCATATTATCAACTCAAGTTAGATTTATAGGATACAAACTAGTCACTAATAGTTATTTTATGACATAGCATGTCTGCTTTTTTTTGAGATTATTAAGATTAAAGTTGTAAAACTTCTTTTGAACATAGCCGTTCAAAATGATTGAATTATAAAATTTAAATGAGAATTGAAAAATAAAACATGGAATATCAAGTAAGTGCCTAAGAATAAACCTTGTTCAACATTTGCATTACGATTTCAAAGATAACACTTCCAGGTAGAGCTTTATAAAAATAACGTTTTCCAGCTTTTTAGGCTTTTAATCCACACTTAGTCGCTTAATCATTTTTAAGTATTATCAATCTATTCTGTTTTGGGACTTCAAAAAGATGAAGATCTGTGGTCTATAAAATGCTCTGTTTTGTTTGGCTTATTTTATAGCTGTATCTATCTAGATATACGGTTTATAAAGATGACCAGAAAACAGGTACAACAGAGATACTGTTTCATGTTTAAAATTAGTATTTTAACCAATATGTCTTAAGTGATAAGAGCTGTAATGCAGAAAGCAATAGTATTGTGTTATTTATCCAGTAAACTGTAGAAAGTGAGTCTATTTTACCTTTAACCCACAGTATTGGCACCATTACCTAGTATAGATTAAAAAAAAAGGGGGAGAGGGCAATTTTTCTAACTCTTAGCTCTAACTATAAACATACACTCAAGGAAATACATGTCCATCTTCCATAAAATACTGTTTTCTAAAAAAATTTTATTTATTTATTTTGAGAGAGAGAGAGAGAGAGAGACAGTGAGAGAAAGAGAGAGAGAATCTCAAGCAGGCTCTGCACCATCAGTGCAGAGACTGATGCAGGGCTGGAACGCACGAACCACGAGATCATGACCTGAGCTGAAACCAAGAGTCAGATGCTTAACTGAGTGAGCCACCCAGGCGCCGCTATCAAATATTACTTTAAATAAATGGATTATAATCCTAAAGCTAACCTCCTCCTTAGATATGTAAACTGAGGTATTCCAGAAGGTAACAATCATGTTCATTTCTCACATTTTACTTTACTAACCACTATATATTATGAAAAACATGACATTTTCTTTTACCTTTTATTTTGGTAATAACATATATTATAAAAAATGTATTTGCAGAAAGAGCTGAATACATTACCAACAAACATTTAATGAGTACCTTCCTTCACGCATGGTATTAAGCAGACATTAGCAAACTCAACTCTGGACCAAGTCCGGTCCACTGTCATTGCAACACAGCCATATTCCTTCACTTACGCATTGCCTACGCCTCCTTTGTACTCTCGTGGTAGAGCTGAGGGGCTGAGGCCTGCAGAGCTGAAAATGTTTACTATCTGGCCCGTTACAGAAAAGTCTGCTGACCCCCTATTATAGGATGCATTCAGTTCATATGGGTGTTGAGATGAGGGGAAAATCACTTTCTAGTAATATCCTATTCTTTCTCCTCTTCAAAGGTAAATCTATACACTTCACTGCCAATACGTTCAAAGCTTTTTATAAATCTGAAATCCAGAATGACGTGCGTGTGGTTTTACTTACCACTTTCATGAAAAAATAGTTCCAGAACCATGGATAAAGACATGTTATTCTATTCTTAGGTATGCTCTATTCTTTTTTTATTTCCTTTCTGACTTTTGGTGTAAGGGTGTTAAGGGTTTTCAAAGGGTTTAGCAAAAACAGTTCCAATAACTGATTACAATAAATCTCATTAGAACCAGAATATTTTACATACAAAACAATTGTGTTGTGTTATCTAACAGATGCGATAATCGGATGATCTTAGTAGTTATGTTGCTTTCCCTGATAAGATCAATGACATAATATAAAAAAGAAAATGTTGGTGCCGTCTTCCATTGTAACCAAGCTCAGAACCTGGCATTATCTTCGATACCCTCTTTACTTTCAGCAATTAGTTGACAAGTTCGAAGTCCCTTGCATTCATTTCCTTCTTTCCTATCCATCTACCACCAGCTTAGTTCAGGTCATCATTCGCACTCGAAGCATTAAAATGTTTACTTAAAATAGCAAAAGTAATATATGTTTATTGAAAATAATTTCAAACTATGTGGACAAATAAGTAAAATCCCCCTCAGATTTAACCATAATTAACAATTTGGGGTCCTTCCTAATCTTTTCCTCTCTCTTACTTCTGCTTGTCCATTCAACTTGGTCTCCTTGTCTTTATTTTTTAAGTTTATTTATTTTGAAAGAGAGAGAGAGAGAGAGAGACAGAGATGGATGCAGGGAAGGGCAGAAAGAGAGGGAGACTGAGAGAATCCCAAGCAGGCTCCGCGCTGTAAGCAGAGTCCAACGCAGGGCTCAAACCCATGAACTGTGACACCATGACCTGAGCCGAAATCAAGAGTTGGATGCTTAACCTACTGAGCCACTCAGGGGCCTTGGTCTGCTTTTCTTTAGATTTCATATACTCCAATCTGTACCACACACTCCTAAAAAGTCATTTTCCTAAAGTGTTCTTCCCTTATGTGCTCAGGAAACTGGTGGAAAGTGCCAGGTTTTGAAACCAGGCTGACTAGAGCTGAAACTCTGGCTGTGTGGCAGAACAACCCTTACTTAACCCTGTGACACCAGAAAAGTTATGCTCAAGACCTCAAATTTCACATCTGTGAAATGGGGAAACTGCTATTTATCTTTCAAGTTGTTATAAACCTAGGCTGAACAGAAAACAAAGCTGGAGGAGTGAAGGGCCTGCGGAACACGACAGGCACAAGTAAGGAAGTAAGACGAGATTTCAGAGTGGAAGTAAGTGTGTGGGGCTGAAATCTAGTAGGGTGAAAGTTACCAGAACTGAACAGCTGCACAGACTGTCAGTGTGTACAGGGAGATCTCCCAGATAAGGGTGGGCTGGAGAAATTATATATAAGATGCCAAGATCTTCACTGAACACGGGTAGTGATTAAGAGATTCCAAGATGAGAATGACGAGGAAGGGAAGAAGGTATGGTTAAGATGGGATGGGCCTCAAAAGAGGAAGGAGTATGAGGATGACAAGGGAATGACCTAGAAGTAACACGTGGGAGCTTCACACAAATAATCTTGCTGGTAATAAATGACTGTCAAAGACAGAATTATAGAGCGTTCTGAGTGAGGTCATACTGAGAATATTTCCAGTAGGACAGTGAGATAGAAATGGTGATTCTCAGAGAAAAACTAGGCTATCTAATAATACTTCATAAAGGTACGTGGGAGAATTTAGTAGCTGTTCTACATATTTTACAGATGGGACCACTCCATCTAAACACTGGCCATGCTGCCTCCACTTAAGTGAATTGTAACTTAGGGGACAGAGGGACATGGATCTCATCTAGATGAAGTCCTAGAGGGAGGAAAAGAAGTATGCCTTAGTTGATATACAAATTGGAAAGGCAGTTTTATTATGGCTACTTTAATTTTAAGTAACAGGTCCCTCTAGGAATGCCTTCCTTGACTCTCATACAGGTGGAAAGTATCCTTTCATTTCACAGATGCCAGACATACCGTAAGTTGCTGAGGAATTCTTGACACTACGTGAGGATGGAAAATAGGTCCTTTGAGACCTTCGGAACACACACACATATTTTTTTTTTCTGATCTGTGCATAAATATTTTAAATTCTTCAGCA
Organism: Paguma larvata; assembly: GCA_030068075.1. Lineage (NCBI taxonomy): Eukaryota > Metazoa > Chordata > Mammalia > Carnivora > Viverridae > Paguma > Paguma larvata. The sequence continues at coordinate 92,587,533 of CM057826.1, read as the reverse complement.
AGAAGGTAGGGATGGGAAGAAGAATTTGATTTATGACGTAGGAACCTAAGAGTCTTTGGAGTTCGTGTCTGTGGTAGCAAAGCACACTGGCGAGCCAGGCTTCTCTTCATTAGACACTTGACTATGAATTTTTCTGGATCAAGTTCTGGGATTAGGGTCTAGGTGACTGTACTCTGGCACTGACTCATATATTCTCAGCTTATACCTATTTTTGACATGTGGACCATTTTTCTTCAGAAGTAACAAAGGCTGTGATTTCCTTATTGTCAAACAGAGTTACGGTTAGCAGTGGTCAGAGAAGTACAGAAATTGGGAAGAGCCACTATTTATTATTTCTTTCCAAAGATGACTAATAATTGAGGTAACTAAAATATGCTCTTAATTGTGAATCAGTATCTTTAGTCAAAAGAACTTTTGAAATCAAATCAATAAAATGAGATTAGAATTACATTTAAAATATCAGTTCTCTAATAAACTAGGTATGTGTAAGTGGTTTTCAAGCGATAATTTCATAAGCACATCAAAAACCAAAGGAACCTCAAGAGAAGTGTGAATGCTGTAACATCAGAGGAAGACTACTATGCTCTGAGATATTTTATATTTATTTCATCAGTATTATAGTATTAAAACCTCTACTATCTACATGGCTATCTTCAGCACTGAAATCAGAGAATCCCACTTTTATTCTAGTTATAAAGAATTAACTCTTAGAATTTGAACAGGTTGAAAAGAAAAACGCAGAGTATCACTTAAAAAAAAAAAAAGCAATGACGGTACCCTGAGGCACCTGGATGGGACACTAGGCCAGATGGCAGGGGACCTATCTGCGTTAGAGTTTCAACTCAGCCACACACTGGAAGTGAGACCTTACCTAAATCACAGCGTCACTGGGCTTCTGTTCTTCTCTTCTGTAAAATGGAGCTAATTATACATATCCTGTCTGTTTCACTGAGTACTTGTGAGGATAAAACAAGATTGTATACGTGAAATTGATTTTTAAACTGGTCAATAAAAGCATCATTGGGATTATTAGTAAATTGAGTTTTCAGTCAACGTTAAAACACCAATCCGTCAGACAACATAAGGTCATCGGGTTAGAAGTACGTATCAAAAAGCTGAATCACCATTGGAGAAGGGCTTTTAAAACAATATTGCAGTATTTATTGATAGTACCATCCGAAGGCCTTTAAAACAGTAATCCCTTCCCCCATGTCCTTTTTTCCTCTCTCCGTTAGTTGTGGGTGAAGAGGACTGTTCTCTAAAAGGTTTCTAAATGATGTTGATGTTAAAAAATATAGTATCACCATTTAACAACCTTTTAAAGAACAGTCCCTACTACAGTCTTTGTTAACAACTGAGGGAGGAAGGGACTATTTTTTCAAAGGCTTTTAGAGGATGTTGTTAAAAGAATATATAGTGACATCATTTAAAAGCCTTTTAAATAATAGTTCTTCTTCCCTCCCAATTGTAATGTCCTTGGCTTTCATTTATTTTGTACTACACGCTGGAAATGGACATGCCAACATATTATTGGCCACGGTAGGCATTTGTTGGATAGAGAACGATGTATTGCTTTTAAAAAGGTCGCTGTCCAGAAATAAATCCAATTCTTTAAGAACATAGTACCATTTCTACACAGGATATTGCCCACCTACCTTATCATTGAGCTGTAGCACCTTCTGCTTGTTTCCCCTGAGTTGACAAGAAGATATCATGAAAACAGGAAAGAAGTCCTAGCTGAGTCATTCCCAGATCTCCTGTGGCATGAATGTAGTCCTACCATCCATCCCTCCACTGCTGCTTGAGTTAACTTTCCACTTGACTTATAACAACACCTAACTTTAGCTCCTATTCTGTCTTTATTAAATTATTTCTGCTCACTGCTCCTCTCATTTTAGACTTTACTCCACCAGGAGATAGCAGTGGACACTTAGGGTTCCTCTCCACATTCAGTTCCCAGGGACAGGAAAAATTAAGCCAAGTATTTAGTTAAACACAAAGTCAGATAGCCAGTAAGCTTTGAGCACATTAGCTTTGATTATCTTTCACGTAAAAAAGAACGAGGTCCAGGGGTATTAATCATAGCATATGAAACAATTTTCTATCTCTTCCTGTGTTGAGTCTTTTCAGAAAAATGTCATTTTAAGAACAGGTATTCCTAGACCTAAAACACTCTGATGAAAAAAAAACAAGCCTTTAAAAAGTCTAAAAGCATGGCCTTCCAAATACACTGTATTTCAATTCTAAATTTTAGTGTGCCCTTCATCTTTTGCCAGTCTTGCACACAGAACCCACTTGTTAGCACTTTATAATTTACTTAAGTCACAGTAAACCATATGATTTAAAATATCGAATACTACCTCTCAACAAATTGGCTCAGTTCAAGGTCCAATTTATCCACACAACTCTTCCTGAACCTACTCCAGCCCATAATGATATTAGCCACATTTGATTTTGACATTTCCTATAATTTACCTTTCATATTATTACCTTTATGCATTTCATGTTATAATCTGACTTTATTTTTACACACTAGGTAAATAACCAAGCGCTAAGTCTGGACAATAATTTCTTCCAACACTTTTGCATAATTTTTACAAAGATATAAGTAATTTTTTCCCCAAAAGGCTTATGCAGTGACTCAGTTTTAAAAGCTTTTTAGCTTCCAGCCCTTGAGTGGGAAATGTCACCATGTCTGGAAGTAGTCTCTCACTTATTCCCCAACAAACGGCACTGAAATACAAAAACATACACACACACACATGCACACAACTTTTCAATTGTGTTTCCTTAACAGCACAAATGAGTTATTTGTACCTATAATTATATTTGATAGGAAACAGTTAAATATTTTAATATGTATTTTTAAGTATTTATTTTTGGGAGAGTGCAAACAGGGGAGGGTCAAACAGGGGGACAGAGGATCCGAACGGGGCTCTGTGCTGACAGGGTAACTGCAGCAAGCCTGAAGTGGGGCTCGAACTCATGAACCATGAGATCATGACCTGAGCTGAAGTCGGACATTCAACTGACTTGAGCCATACAAGTGCCCCTAAAATATTTTAAAAACTGAATAAAACTTCATGTCATTTGAAATGTTTTCATGATCTATTGAGATAAATCAATGTTTCACTGAGGAATACCACTGTAATTCTGATTCTAAAAAGTAAAAGTTGGTAAGTTACTGAAATAAAAATTCTAACTTACAGAAACATACCTTAGAGAAGATAAAAATACAGTAAATTTAATCTAATATGACTGACCTGAAATTTTTAAATTTCTCTTAATTTGAGTGGTTATGACTAGATTTAAGTAACACTTCCTGCTGCAAATAAGAATTGCTTGGTTAGGCAGCTGGTCACAAACTCCACAGCAGGGCTCCATCTGGATCCTAGGAATAATAGTGAGCGATCGCCATGGTACAATCAATACCAAGAGCAAAGAGGATATGCTTAAGTGTGGTGCTGGGCTCTGCTTCTCCACCAGAATGATCTCCACAAATGCCCTGGCCCTATCCTTCCTCCCCTCTGCCATTTCACAGGTGAGGTACGAGCAGCTGAGTCATTCTCCTCTTTACAGGTTCTACAGGTGAGGTGGCATACAGAACAATGGCCCCCACAGAACCGGTGAATATGTAACATGCATGACTGGGGGAATTAAGGTTGCTAATCAGGTGATTTTGAGATGGGGAGATTTTCCTGATATCCAGGTGTGCCGGTGTAATCATACAGATCCTGTAAGGATACGGTAAGGAGGCAGGAGAGTCAGTGTCAGAGTGCCACAATACGAGAACAGCTCAACCAGCCATTCTGTGGAAGACGGAAGGGGCCACGGAGCGACAGAATGTGGGCAGTATCCAAAAGTGGGAAAAGTCAGGAAAAAGGATTCTGAGAACCTTCAAAAGGAACGCGGTCATGCTGGTACCTTAATTTTAGCTCAGTGAGGCCCATTTTGGACTTCTGAACTATAAGATGGTAATAAATGTGCATTGTTAAAAGCTACCCAGTCTCTGAGAACATATTACAGCAATAGGAAACCAATAAAGGTGATTGTGATGTCTAGTTAAAAACTACTGTTCCAAATTCTTGTGTCAGAAAGCCTATCTGTGGAGTCTATGGTATCTGTTTGTTTGCATACATCTTTCAATGGCTGATCTGTGGTGTGAGAGGCATCAAAAATTCTGCTTTTCTTATAGGTTATTTTCTCATCAGATTTAAGTTTCAACTAGCAAAGACACTAATAAATTTGAGTGGCTCTCAAACCTGAATAGTTATTTGTCACGATCATTTATAGAGGACTGGTTTTTAAAAATTTCCTCTCCTAAATACCCCTGGCATATTTTTAATGATCACATTGAGTTGGTTTTGATGCATTTGGTTAAATGATAGGTACTGGGAACCAATGAAAAAAATAAAAGAAGAACTGTCTTCCAAAGGCTCCGATTTAATGTACTGTATATTAGTTGAGACCACCTCTTTTTTTAAAATTTTTTAATCTTTATTCATTTTTGAGAGAGAGAGACAAAGTACGAGCAGGGGAGGGGCAGAGAGAGAGAGGGAGACACAGAATCTGAAGCAGGCTCCAGGCTCTGAGCTGTCAGCACAGAGCCTGACGCGGGGCTCGAACTCAAGAAATGCGAGTTCATGACCTGAGCCAAAGTCAGACACTTAAATGACTGAGCCACCCAGGTGCCACAGTTGAGACCACCTCTTAATCTTCTTTAGTTAGTATTTAAAAGTCTTTCTGATAAGAGATGCATATAGAAACATTTTATATGAATTCTATAGAAGCAAAAGGGGATCTTTTAAAGTAGTAGTAGTCACAGACATCTGGCCCAAAGCAGGTGAAAGAACAAGAAAAATATGAGAGGGTTTGGGTAGAGCAGAGCAAGTTTAGGATAACAAAAACCCAGATTAGGGAAAGAGAGCGGGTAGTTATTAAAAGAGCAATAATCCTAAAGAAACTCTCAAAAATGTTACATTTTTTCCCAGAGCTAGCTTTCTCTAGAAACAAGCACAATAAAAAAGTCAGATTTTTTAAAAGGTTACATATACTATGTCTCTGGATCCAGATTTTTAAGTACTTTGCAACCATTTATGTCAAAGTTAATGTTATAACTGCTGGGATAAATATTGCAGGTGTACCCGAGGGTGCTTATGCAACCAGTAAGAGTGGAACCCCCCAAAATATAAGCAAATATAAGCAAATGCTGCTCAGAAAAAGCCCAATTCAAGTCTGTGTTGGTATGACAGAAACACATGTAGAATGCAAATTGTTTCTTGGTGGAAATTCCACATCTATACATCACATTAGAGAACGCATTTAGCATTAAATCCAAGAGAAAAGGACTCTTCTCTGAAGATCTGGCAGCAATAGTAATGCCTTCTATCAAGAACCCAAGGCACCTTATACAAACCTCCCATGCAGCTCTACTCATGTATTACTGTACTCTTGTGTTTATGGTTTCCATTTCCATAGGACTCTTAAGATGTGCCTTAAGCCTGTAACCTTGGCTTACTGTTTTTAAATTTGCTGTAGCTAGTACCAAAATGCTGGAATGGAGAAGATACTCCATTCAAGTTTATTAACAGAAATATACAAGTTAAAAAAAAAAACAACTTTCACTAAGAAAGCCATAACCTCCAAAGTTTTTACTAGAAGCAAAAGAGAACTAGTTTGAACAACAGATACTAAGTCTGCAAAGAATGTAAAGGACATTAACCTACGTTCACTACTTTACCCAAACTATTCCTGGAGATCTGAGAGAACTGAGGAATTTCACACAATCATGATACGTAACTCTGATATTTAATCTGACTCCTGCTCAGATCATTTCACTGCCTATTGATATGTAAAGCACCTTTTGCTTTGAAGTATTGAGCCACATATATACAAAAATACAGTCCTATAAAGCACGTAGGTGACTCTCAGAATCTACATAATCTGGTCAAGTTTAAAAACAGATACATTATGCTTCCATATGCCCATTTATTGAAAGATTGGTGAAATGAAAACCTCCAGATATGCATCATTCTTTTAAAAATTAGTTGAAAGGCACTGATATCTAAGGAAGAAGCAGCTAAAAAGTAAGCCATATATTAATTTTTGAGAGTTTCCTTTAAACTGTTTTACTTACTCCCTGAGTGTGTAAAATTAAAAAGCCATTCAAACTTGTTGGTTGGTACATCTACGGGTTTTATCAAATGAAGCCGTGTAAAATTTCAAATTCTTTTTTTCAACAATTTGAGAACATTTCTGATTAAAATCAAGTATAATGTAAAGTATGAGTAAACTGACTTGTATTCACAATTACCTATAATTACACTCTCCTGAGCTGTTTGATGTAAACCCCAGAAGCAAAACAAAAACATGTATTCAAACGTTTTCTGGCACAAAACATGTCTTTATCACAAAGCGAAGTCTTAATTTCAAATGCATCTTTAGAATCACTACTTTGAGCGGCACTGCCAGCGCACAGGGTCTGCATGAAGCTTCGAACAGCATATTATTACCCTGGGACAAGCCCAACACTTCAGGAAGGGCCAGCCCCTTTTTACAGTGACATCCTCTGCACCCTGAGTAAACAACTAACAATTCATTTTCTAACCTTGACTTTAGAGTCCAGTCTTTCCACCCTTCTTTTTTTTTTTTTCCTTCTTTCCAAACAAGTGACAAAGAACAAGGAAGCTGATTGAAGGGGTCCATTATGTATCAACTTAAAGAAAGGCAAAGTGATTGATGAAACTAGCAGTCACCTTCACTGCTAGCTACTGCACCTGTATCCTTTTTGTCAAATGACCTGAAAATCCTGCTGACAGTTTAACATTCACTACAAGGATACACAGTATGGGACTAGAGTTTTCAATGTTTCTATTTGTAATGAAATCTTTAGGGATATAATCTGATAACAAAGTTGAAGTTTATAATTTTCTAAGCTTTACATTTTCCTCCTACCTAGTCTCTGATTGCTATCAACTTGCTTTGCAAAAATATTATCATGGGGGTGGATGGGGTGTATAGGTGGTGTGTATAGTAGGTAACACGAATGTTTATTTTAAACTATCTTTTTGGGTTTGTTTTGGTGGCAGAGACAAGCAGTTAACTCAGCAGGGTTCCTTCTGCCAAATTAGCTAATGAATTACAAGTAATTATGTTGCTAGAAGAGGAATTTACGATTTTTCATTTTTTCTCTATGAGGTGGTCAGTATCTCAAAAAGTATTAATTAAAATAGAAAGTAGAAACGCAGCATTCTAAAGTCACAATGTTACCTAAACCACCGAAAACTGTTTTTCAACTTTCAAAAGGTGATGGGCTGAATGAATTCACTGGATAACCAAGTAACTAAGAATTTCTTCTGTGGATGGGTAAAAGTTTTCCTAAATTAAAGAGCTCATGATATTTCTGTACAGCAGTGAACTCAGGCACAACCCGTGTTGGAAATAAAAATTTCACCAGGCAACAGTGACACACTTGAGATCCAGCAAAATCTCAAAAGGAGCCACAGTTCTCTGTGTGGACACAGGACCATTTCCTCCGGGCATTTATTACCTGTTAAAAACCAATCTTTTGGTGAGTGGCAGTTCAGGGTTTTTGAGAGCAAGCTGCAATATTTCTTCAGGTCTGCAGAGTCATAATTAAAGCTGAACTGAGCGGAATTGGAGAGGGAAGGTCAGCGAGGTGCCGTATGAGAGATGAGGCTGGGCTGATGGGCACCAAATGAACAAATTATGATGGGCCCCACTCAATGTGATGAGGTCAAATGCTTGTTTCTACCCACTGACAGTTCAATTTCCCTGAAATGTCTCTCGGTTCTCTATGAGCTAATTATGAATGAAAAGTTATCAACTGCCCACGCCAAAGGGGGCTTAAATACTATTTTGTGGAGTTCTTAATGTCAAAATATTGTTCAAAACAGCATGCTGTCCCTCTCCAAATACAATGTGTGGGTTAATCTAAATACCCGTGCAAGACTATCAATTTTACCCAGGTTTCCTACAATGTATACATAAAGCAAATTCTCCAGCACTTGTCAGTTTAACCACAACAACAAAAAGATCATTTTGCCAAGTAAATCTATATTATACTTACAACTCATTTCCACAGTAATAGCAGCACGGTGCTTATAGTTTTGCATATCACAGGCTATGTAATCTTCGATTAGCACTATATATTTTTCTAGGAACAATGCTACTTGATTATGAGCTTCCAGGCGTCAATACTTAGACTTATTCCAGCATACAGATTTATTACACTAAATCAGCTCTAGAGTGATAGGCAAAATGTAAACTCCTTTTATGTAACCCCAGGTTTTGAGGGATAATCTTCCACTGCCTGGATTTATAATGAACAATTATTTATATATAAGCCTAAGTGCATACAACTTCTGTTTGAATATTGTGACAGAAGACAAGTATGATAGAAGTGAGGATTCAACTGATTAAAAAATGTATATGGCTTCAACCACACTAACGGTGAAAATAGATGAAAATGATGGCATTTGCTGAAGCCCTACTATGTGCCAACCACTCACTCTGCAAAGAACTTTTATATAAGGATGTTTAACATAATAACAAGTCTGGGAGTTTTCTAGCAATATACAGCTCATTATAAAAGCTTGGATCAATGTCCTGAGGTTCAAGAGTACACCAACTAAAGTAATAGGATTTGCATAAAATAAAATATAGCACTGGGCTTAAATTCTTAAAAAATATTAAATTTGTAAATATAGTGTACCTGAAAATGATACAGGTCTACTTGATAATTACCAGATGAAAAGGAGTTTTAGGATTAGGCTCCAATAAGAAAACAGACTGAAGGTATAAACATAAAGAAGTACTGGTTAGAGTGTGGCAGAGAAAGTGAAAGACCAATTCTGACTCAGGTAAAGATAAACAGACATTAAAAAAAATTAGTCTGAAGTGGGGAAAATTTTTTTCCAGTTAGTAACATCGTATGTAGACATATACAGATGTGTATTTTTGGCAATTTACTAATAATGAAAAAGTTTTTAGGGTTAACTACTGTTTGTACATTTGACATGATATGCTTAGATATACAATACTATCTTACATGATTCCGTAAGAAGTACTATCTTATATATTCATGTTTAGAGATCCCAATTTAATTCGTTCATTAAAGGACCCTTTCTGGAAGTTGATTTTTTCTAATTCTTATTGTAATTGCATTGTTCTAATCTTGTATTATAAAGGCAGCTGCTTGCCTATCATTTGTACTTTCCTCGTTAATCCTGACTCAGTAAATTAACCTTTAATTACAGCCGTTAAAATTGAAATGAGCCTCTTGTCTAGCTGGGGCTGCCCCCTTTCAGTGCATGATTCTGATGAAAATTTTTAGGGTCAATGAATATGTCCCATGTCATGTCTGATAGCTGCTAAAGATGTGAGGAGGTAAATGTTACCTTAGAAAGATGTGCTCTAAATTTTTAGGAGATCTGCTCTATTGACAGGAACATAAAATAAAAATGGTATTTTTAGTTTCCCAGTTTACCATGCTATATTTTTAGCCAAATGAAGACAAATATTAAAGACACATAAAGAATGTGTTATTAAGATCCATTTACTCGAACAATTTAAAGCAGTAACTTAATATCCCATTTTAGGTCTTAAATGCTAAACAGGGTGCCCCACTACTGTTTAGTTCTGTGCAGGACAGGAATAATTTTTTCAGTGATGTAACAAACTAACCTATTGATAATACGGTCCTTTACAATAACATCAGTGGGAACGGATTCCATCATGACTAAGCTAGAAAAAAGGAAAAAGATTGATTTCATTCATTTCACACATTTTGATGAGCACCTATTATACATCAAACACTGGGAATAGAAAGGTCAATAAACAGGCCCTGTCCTACCTACCAGCGACCCAGAGTCTAAGTCTTATATTACATCTATAATAACAGATCTTCTCATATAAAAGATAAGGCGCCTCTCCCCTATCTGACACTGATGTTTACTAAAGTCGGTCACTGGCATCTCTCCCTTTAATTTCCCACAGACTTTAAGAGATTTAGCATTGGAAGAAGGCTTAAAAAAACAATCTATTACAGACTTCTAACTTCACAGATGACAATTTGAACTGAACTTAAATTCTGATGTACTAGCTTAAATTTACAAGGTAACTTTGCCAGGTTACATAGTCTATGAAGCATCAATGTTAAAGCTTCAGTGAAAATATGAAATATATGAGTTTCTAAAATTATGTATTTTTAAAAACATCTTATGAAAACTTTCAAATGTAGATTAAAGTAGGAATATAATGAATAGCTAGCTTCTCATAACTAACTTTCAGAAATTTTCAACATCTGTGCAAAGTATAATCCAATTCTTTACTTCTAAATGATTTAAAAGCAAATTCCAGATAAGATCTAACTGCATCAAGAAATAGTTTGGTTAGTGTATCTAAAAGATAAAGGCTTATAAAGAAAAGTCCAATACTATTATTACATCCAGAAGAAAAAAAAATCTCTTTAATTTCATCTAAAATACAGTGTTCACATTTCCTGACTGTCATGCATGTCTTTTCAGAGTTGGTTTGCTTGAATAAAGATTCAAACAAGACATACACATTACATTTGGTTGGTATCTCTCTTAATCTTAATTATGCATTTTAAAGTAAAACTTACTGATATTTTGTTTGTGTGTGTGTGTGTGTGTGTGTGTGTATGCAGAACTGTGAAATAGATCTTCAGTATTAATTTAACATTTGGGGGAGATATTTATATATTCAGTAATGTGGAACAGCTGCAAATTTAAAGAAATAACCCTTATTGATAGGCCTATAAAAGCTGTCTGTAATTACATTCGTGAATGATTTGAATAATAGTGTGTCTGATATATTCTAAGATAAGTGGCTTTTACTTTCCTTTGATATTAGGGTCATATACTGTACTTATCTATTTTTACTCCATGCTCTCCTCTCTCTGGTAATAAATTAATTTTTTAGTGTTAGTTGGGCATGTGCCCTGTAGTTTAATTCATTTTCTCCTCCTCTGAAGAGAAACAAAGTCTTTGAAAGTATCACAATAGTATTTTCCATGTTTAGGTCAGGTTTCTTATGTCAGAAGATCCAATACTATTAATATGAATATTCTATATCATGCCCTACCCTGTGCTCAAGAACGTTTTGGCAAGGTTTTTAAAGAAGAACAAAGTTAACAGAAGTTAACTTGGCTGATGCATGATTAAATAATAATTAATAAACAATTGGCTAATATATAATAATCTAAGACACCTTAAAGCTTAAAAGAAGCATATTTCACCACAAATACTACAATTCAACACAAGCAACAAAATTTGAAAAATATCACTTGGTAGTAACACAAAATCCAATCAATGCTGGATATGTAAAATAAAACTGTCAGAAAAGATTCAATCTTTTTTAAATGAATGGTATTTCAAAAACCCCATTTCTTACTATAGTACACTTAATTATAATAAATATAAACTAAAAACCATAATCTTGGAAAAGAAGTCAGGAGATGTTCTGGGAACAGTCTCAGCTCTGAAAAGAGTGAACCTGTAGCGAGTGAAAGGAACTACTTACCACAAAGTAGAAAGAAGAGAAAAAGAAAGGCCCAAGGCTTTCTCTAACATCACCTCTTTAATCTCTCAATTTCTTGAAGATTTTTTATACGTATTTTCTTTATTTTCTCAGGTGATCTGCTTTTTGGGGGGGCCAGAGTTATTACTAGTTCCTTAGCTAGCATCTGATATCATGGATTTTTAAATTGTGGATAATTTTGTTGCAATATCAACAAAGCATTGGAAGTATCACACACCAGTCAGGGATTAGATCGGCACATATTTACTTAAGCCAAAAAATATATATATTTTCCAGTAAAAACCCTGAAACTAAAAATTAATAACAATCTTTAAAAAAAAAAAAGCAGCAGCTTTTAATACTGTGAGAAAGGGAGAGATGAGAATGGCCTGGTAGTAGGTGTGAGACCTCCGAAGTAGTGCAGAAATAAAAAGATGAAGCGGTAGTAGGGTACACCTTAAAGTTTGACTTAAAAATTAAAGCAACTCAGACCCAGAGGAGAACTGAATGAAAGAATAAGAGGGGGCATGGTTAGGCCATGGAAGCACAAAATACTGTCAAACTTTAATTAAAAAATGTTTTCAATTTAAGCAGACCCAGGCCAATGGTTTTTCATTATTTTTACCACAGTTCCATGACTACTGACATTTTCATCAGAACAAATAAAGGATTTTTCCCAAATTTAAAATGACAAAATTATTTTTAATTTTGACTTATAATTTCTTCCTCCTCTCAACTCAAGAGAATTTGGTCTTAGGTAGACTCGTCTCTTAGCCTGGGACCGGAAGATACCTTAAGTGTTTAAAATGTAAAAACCATGTTTTCTAAAAGATAGTTCTTCCACCATATTATAAAACAAACTTTATCACGGATATATTATCATTTGTTTTGGGAATGAGAGCATATAGTCATTTATAACTCAGTAAATCCCTGTGTCAATAAAGACTCCCTCAAAGAAATTGTGTCCTTGCAGACAAAAGGAGAAAGCTGGTACTCTAGCAGAACAGGACAAGCTGACTGGGAAACAAAACTAAAATGCCCTAGTCTAGCATTAGTTAAAAGAGAGAGAAAGAGAAAAAAAAACAGAGAGAGAGAGAGCTACTTAAGATAAAAGTCCACTTAGAAACAAATTAACTACAATTACAATTGTTACCATTATTGTATGCAATTGTCCTAATAATTCCAAATTCTGTTTAGCAAATTTCAGATTGAGTAAATCAGATACTGTTTCATGAATTATGGCTTGTTATTTCTTTACATTTTTTAAAAACTGATATAGTAACCTGCACACCGAAAGCAGGTCTGACAGTCACTCTTCTCTATTTTCCAATTAAATTCCTATAATACAAACAGGGTCAGGACCTCATCCCTAATCATGGACAGTTGTAACTTCGTTAGTTGCCAATCTCTGTCAACAGCAAAAGCTATCAGCCTGGTTGCTAGCAATTTTTCTATATTCCTTAGATAAGAAACTTGACAACTAATAATAAACACTAATTTCAGATGCTGAATTTGGTTTGTGCATTAAAGAAAGCCTTTTCTTCACTCTGACTGCCCAAATTCAAGGGCATTACATAATGGGTTCTTTCTTCCTGCCCTTCGTCTTGGAAATCCTTGAGGGGGTGGAAGGACCTTAGTTACATGGCTTCTGGGTCATAATGACAACCTCACTGCCACTCTTTTGCTGGTCACAGTAAACTCCATGCAGGCTATCTGTAACAACATGCACAGACCTTGGTTTAATGCTACTGTTGCCACTGTTTTCACCCAGGCATCCAGGTAGGATGTCATTAAGTCAGGAAGTCATGTTTCACAGTGGCAATTTAAGGTAAGCAGGTGGTGAACAGCATGGACTGTGAAAATTATTCTTCTACTTCTTGTCAGAGAGGAAAAGCAGTTCAGATATCTAAATTTTAAACTCTGTGAAATGTCAAAAGTAACTCTTGTTAGATTTTTAAGCTATAATAGTACAGAGAGAGACAGGTCAGACTGTGTAGTTTAGCCAATACAAAATCAGAGAAATAATGACAAATAATGACAACCTGTATTTACAGAAATTCCCAAATGGGAAAAACTATGTTCCAAAATAAAAGCACTTGGTATACCTGTAATTATATGCCCTTTAAGAAATCTTTCTTTATGTTGTTGGTCAACTGTAAACTCCATGAGGGCAGAAACCTAGCCCATGTTGGCATCTGCTTCATATTCTGGCCTGAATAAAAAGCTGAGACAGAATGAAACATTTACTGGCACATGAATAGTAAGGAATTTGGTCTTACTCGGAGACAGATCTGGACTTTGTCCTAGCTCTTGAGATGTAACCTCTAAACCCTTGGAATTTCCTGAATGATAGGAATGTCTACTTATCTGTCCACTATGGACCGAACCTGACAGATGATGCTGAGAAAGTGATTCACAGTGGGCCCCTAGACAGCTTATGCTAAGCAGATACTCCATGTATACTAACATACTTTGATGGCAGTTCAGTAACCCAGAAGCTCTGAGTCTAAAAGCCACCCAGAATCTCTGTGTTTCTTCCTTGGTTGTTTCTAATTTGTATCCTACTGCTATCATAAAACTATAATCTTAAGTACAGTGCTTTCCTGAGTCCTGCGAGTTGTTTTAGGAAACTCCTAAATCTGCAGTTGGTCTCAGGAGTCTTGGGCCAGGTTAGGAGGTCTGCAGGACTGTGGCCCTTGCATGGAGTTTGATAACTTCAAGTAGTATACCGGATCGAATAGGGCTTTTCTTTTTGCAACTCTCATTTCTCTTTCATGGAATTACTTACCATTCCTCAATTTATTATCTTGTTTTATATAGTGATCCCTTTTTAAAATGAATCTTCCTGCACCCTCCTAAGTTAATTCCACTTGGAGACTGTGATCCATGAAGATCAAATCTCTTATGTAACGTAGCTACGTTAATGCTTCCTCACTAATGAGCCACAAATAGGTAACAGGTCTGCTGTGCTACTGTCCCCACCATGAGCCCTTGGGAAGACCAGGTGGGGCCTGCGGTAGCTGGAGCTCCTGGGCTGGGTATATTCTTCTCCTACAGAAGTCACTGTTTACCCCAAAGCACATCACAAATATATTATCACTTCTCTATATGTACCATAACATGAAAAGATTGGAAAGCAAAAAGTTAAGGAATCATTACTACAATTTTCTCATGCCAGTATGTCCCCAACATACTTTTCCAACATCAGATTTGGTTATTCCAACCTACCGGTGCTACGCTTTAGTCACACTGAACTACCGTTTCTCTAACACTCCAAGCTTGTTCACACCTCATGCCTTCGCATACCCTATTTCCTGGGTCAGTGACATCAACAACCTTGTTCGACTTCAGCCACCGAGACAAACTCCTGCTCTTCTCCTAGATTCAGTTCCCAGGTCACAGATGCCAATTCTTTTCTAAGAGATCTCTCATCCAGTAGAACCTAAGCAGATTTATACGTCCAGGGTAGCATTTACTGCAGTCAGACGACTTGCCGGTCTCCCTTCCTAATCTGTGAGTTCCCTGATAGCATGTTCTACAATTCACCTTCTTCGAAACACATCTTCTTGGCTTTTTTCTTTGTTGCCTTTAAAGCATGCTATCTTCTAGAATCCCAGCTCTATTTTGTCTTCTCATCGCACAAGACCTTAGCCACAGAAGAGAATTCAAACACTTTCAGGCTCATTATTTCATTTATTTTTCCTAAAAACACAATTAAGTGTTTAGGGAAAGCATGATCTCCATTTCATAAATTCAAAACTTAAAGTCTACACAAGTTAAGAAAGTGCCTAGCCATGAGAGGAGGTGGCTCGGCCAAGGACAGGTATCAAGTATTGGGGCTCCAAATTCAATGCATTTCCTAAACGTTGCCCTGCCTGTTTAAATCAAACTGGAACCCTTAAAGAGTACATTCCCACAGAAACCTTCTGACTCGGAACTAGGTGCCGAAGAACCACAGGTACTAGATACTTCCGGTAGGGGTTTCAAAGCGTTTGGGGGACTGAACTCAGAAGTCATTTTCCCAAAGACACATGAATCTTAAACACTAAATAAGCAAATTAATAAGCTTTCTTATAAAACTAGCTTGAGAAGAAACAAAAAATGAAAAGGAGAGAAGATTTCATGCTGACGTTTATCAGTAAAAAACACAGAAAAAGTTTTCAGAGGTAACTTTAACTACTGAATTCGCTTTAATACTTTTGTGTCCCAAATATACAGAAATTTATTTAGAGCAGAAAACACCAATTCTCACGCCAACATTTCTAATACCAGAGGTGAACAATTTTATTCTTATTTCTCATTTATCTTTAGATGTAGACTGTCTTTCCCCTACCTCACTTTTCCCTCATCCCCTCCAGAAGCTGTAACAACCTGATGATTGCTGCTTCCGAATTCCTGGGGCTGAATGCGAACCAATTTAGAAACTCTTAACCTAGCAATAATCTAGGGAAAAAATTGGCTAATAATTCACTAAAAACATGATAGTTGATTCACGGACATGTTAACAGCAGGATAAAATGTTTCTTCATTTTAACCATCTGTTGTCCAACTGCCAATTAATCTCAACAAAGACTGAAACAAACACTGTGTTTATACATCTTCTTTATCATACAGTTTGAAAAACGAAGCCTTTCCTTACAATGATCATGATATTCCCTGGGAATTATGGTGATAAATCTGTGTCCTGAACGGAAAATTTAAACAGAACAAACAGGAAAATTTTTCATTTGAAAAATATTTAATGTGAAAAAGGAACTCTTCTTTGAGTTTCATTGTAAGTATTTTGGTAATTTCAAAAAATAAAATCGACCCATATTCTATCAAATACACAAGGAAAATAAATTTGAATAATCCACTGGAATAAATAAAACTCATCTCTGGACTATGAGGTCAAATAAACTAGGCTGGGACTTGCAGGAATACAACTACTAGAAAGTGTTCAACATTTTGGAAAATTATGCTGCTGATGGCAACACCTCAATGCACACTATTGGAGTTGCTAATACCCCTATGTCAGTCACATCCATGGTGGTTCTACGTACCAGTGCCAGCTTTATTTAACCACTTCAGTACATTTCCAGTATAGTCACAGATAAGGATTTATATAGCAATGTAACTATTACTTTATTACGAGTTACTTTTATTTCTTCTTTCTATTCAATAAGGGCAATATGTTGATTTAAAAATTATCGATGTACTCTTAAAAAGGCTCCCATATTTGTTAAGGTTCCACACCATTATATGAGGGTTTTAATTTTTGAAGGTCTTTCTTAATTTTTTTTCTGATGTCTTTAGTCTTACTTCTTTCTAAATTCATTTGCATAATGAAAAAACTTACAATTTGCTTGATTAACCTTCTTTTTTAAGCACTGTTTTGAGGGATGGAGGTGAGAGCAGGAGCCATACCATTCTGTACCAGAATATTCAGTTTATTTCTATCAGTTCCACTTTTCGAAAAAATTTTTTTTAATGTTTATTTATTTTTTAGAGAGAGAGAGGGAGAGAGACAGAGTATGAGCACTGGCGGGTCAGAGAGAGAGAGGGAGACACAGAATCCGAAGCTGGCTCCAGGCTCAGAGCTGTCAGCACAGAGCCCGACGCGGGGCTCGAACTCGTCAACCGTGAGATCATGACCTGAGACGAAGTTGGAGGCTTAACCGATTGAGCCACCCAGGCGCCCCATCAGTTCCACTTTTCAAAGTTCTACCACCTTTCCTTATTTGATTGTTGCTAGTGAATTTCTGGTTGTCATTCTTTATTCCCCTAATCTTTATTTTTTTATTTTTGAGAGCGAGAGAGATAGCGCGAGTCAGGGAGGTGCAGAGAGAGACGGTGACAGAGGATTCGAGTGGGCTTTGTGCTGACAGCACAGAACCCAAAGCAGGGCTCGAACTCCCAAACCACAAGATCGTGACCTGGGCCAAAGTCGATGCTCAACCGACAGAGCCACCCAGTTGCCCCATCTGGTTGCCATTTTGATTACTACTATTTGTTTTATCATTTTGTTAGCTTTTAGGGATAAGTTTGTGATCCTGATTTGCTCTGTTGAACTTGACAGTCTTAAAAAAAAATCTTTTTTTGAGTATAGTTGACACACAAGTATAGTTTCAGGTATATAGCACAGTAGTTCAATGTCACTATATATTATGTTATGCTCACCACAAGTGTAGCTACCACCTGTCACCATACACTATTACAGTATCATGGACTGTATTCCCTGTGTTGTGCCTTTAATTCCCATGACTTACTCATTTCGGAACTGGAAAGCTGTATCTCTCACTCTCTACCCATTTTGCCCATATGGCAGTCCTTTTTTTGTATACTCTTAGGATGGAGTGCTTTTTTTTTTTTCCTTTGAAGAGGCCATCGCGATAAAGATTTTTCTTAGAATAAAGAGGGAGTCCTTCAATTAATTTCTGATGAATGAAAATTTACTGCAAGGTTTTCTAATCTCAACTGTACCCTTCTTATAGCTGATAAAGTATGAGAGTCTCCTCGGGATCCATCATCACATACCGTATCACTTTCACAAATATTAGTTATCATTTATGGGGCGATGACAACGTGCCAGTGGCTGTTCTAAGAGCTCTGCACTCATTATCTTATTAATGCCCTAACAATCCTGTGAGGTATGCATGGTCTTCACAGGCAAGTGAGGTACAGAAAAGTCACACACCAAACTGCCCAACCACATAGCCAGTAAGTGGTTACACAGAGATCTGTGCCCTGATCATCTGGTATCCGAGCCCAAGTTATTTATCCACTACCTTACTGCCTCCCAAGTTTTTAGGGCCCTCCTTTCTCCTCAAGGACTAACTGCTTCACTATAGGTTTTTCACTACTTTTCTCTACACACTACTCAAATGCTCAAGAAATACTTAAATAAGAAAGACACTTGCTTATTTTCACTGTTTCCCTCCATCTCTCTCAATGTACCTTCTCCTTTTAGCAACAAGAAGGTAAAAACTAAAACGCCAAATATCGTTCTTCCTCATTTCTGAGGGGTTAAAGAGATAATCACGTTCTACCCCTTAAAACAACACTGTCAGCTTGGTAGTTTTATTTTGTGTTTTCTAAGCCAAAAGTCCCTGATAGCACATTTGCTTTGATGGGGAAATCTTTTGTGACGGTGGACAAGAATTAGGTACTCTTCTTTCCCACTTCTGGCAGAACCTGCTCTGTGTTCCCCAGGAGCTCAGATCACCAATTATGTCTGTACCCTGAAGTACTCTGCCAGCCCTGGGAACCAGTGATACCCCAGAGCGGTTCGAGCTGCCTGTGTTCCCATCAGATCTTTCCATTTTCTTAGTTTGTCATGTTTCTGACAACAAATTAACAGGAGGTCAAGCATACCAACAGATTATACATCTTAGGCAGCACGACTGATTTAGACTGAAAGGTAAGTGGATATAATATGCTAACACAGAAAAGGTTATTGTAGTTTCAGATACTATGACAGGCTGATGATTTTGGAACTATTTTGAGATACTCAGGCCTTCCACCCTGCTTCAAGCCATACCACATAAATAACATTAAAAACTTCTTTTAGAGATACTAAGGTATGTAAATAAAAATATGAAGATAATGCAAAGAGAAATACAATCTTGAATTTTTCATGAAAACAGGCAGGTATTTTTACTTTTAGTAGTCTACAGTAAAAGAGCACTGTAACAGAAACAGAATGATGGCGGGAATTTAAGTCTCTTAACGTTGACAGTAATTTTTTACGGCAGAAACCTAAGAGTGCCAGAGAAAAATGTACACATGATAATTAAATGTGGATAACAAGCAGAAGTCGTTTGTGAGGAAAATGATTGAGAAAGAGCAAATTTTAAAAATATGTATATAATTAAAAGGTCAGATCTGAATCGGACTTGTTTAGAGAAGAAAGTGTTCAAAGACTAAGAATCCACTTCGATTATCTGCATTTTAATAAAAAAGATGCAATGGTATCATCTGAAAACTGAGCTAATATATTGAGAAAATTACTTACGCTGATGACTGATGAAGTGGTTGACAAGTTTAAACCTTCGAGATCAGCTATCAAGCTTGGAGAAAAAGCTGGGGTGGGAAGTGCAACTGGAGCGGATACTGGGTTAACTATAAGAAAAGGTCCAAATTAGCAAATGCGCATGAAAATTTGATTCATATTATTAAAAGCAACACTTTTATTTTGTTAGGAAATCTAATTAAATTACTTTGATTAATAAATCTATGACAATTCTATTTAACATCATGATCTAGTTAAGTTTATTATCAAGTCATGGCAGTTATTAGTCTTAGCTTTCAGAACATAATGGCAAGTCCGAAACAAAATAAAGATATAAATACCTTGAGCAAGAGGTTTTGAAAATTTTTTATCACATAACATTACTAACATTTACCGCCCAGTAACTTCACTTAAAAAAAAAAAGTAAAGACACATTTTTTCAGCTAAAAAATAATAATAGCTTTTTAAGAGAGTTAGGAGTCTTAAAAGGCTATTTTTAAATCCTTTCTCAATTTTTTTTCCACTGTAATAATTACAGGGGCCCAGGCTACCTAAATCTCTTCCAATTATACTTTGTCACCAAAAACTATGTACTAGATAGGAATTTTTTATTCCAAAACCACTATATATGTGAGATCAGGTACCTGAAATTTTGAAAATCTTTGAAAAAATTGCCAATCTCATCCTCCCTAGCTTAAGACTCTTCAAAGGCTCACAACTGCCTAGAAGGTAAAATTCCGACTCCTTGAATGAGTGCACAAGGTTCTCTGCGATCTAGCTCGGCACTGTCCAATAGAACTTTCTATGTCGATGGAAATGTACTATAGCTGTGCTGTCCAATATAGTGGCTGCTAGCATATATACCTAATATGTTCTTAAAATACGGCTAGTGTGACTAAGGAATTGCATTTCAAATTTTAATTAATTTAAATTTAAGTAGCTACATGTGGCCAGTGGGGATCATATTGGGCAGCATAGGTCTATCTCCGATGTCATCAGTGATTGTTGTGTTCTAGCCCTACTGATTAATACTTCCCAATATCTTGTTTTAGGTCACTGAGAATTTTATATTCTGTTCTCTTTGCCTAGAAGGTTCTTCTCTGCCTTACCTTGCAACTTCTACCCATTAAGATATGACCTAGAAGGCAAGTACAACCGACTCACTTACACACAGCTTACATGGGTCTTCTACAGATATACTTGGACACACTTCTACGACTGTACTTCTCTCGAAATACAAATTTGTATCTTTTTATTTTTTATTTCTACAAGTCTGCTGATGTATTAATTTTTAGTGCATAGAAAAATGCTTGACTGTTGAATGAAAAAAATTAAAATGTGGAAAATGTTTTAGCTTCCAACAAATTCTCACTCCAAAATAAGATCATAGAGGAAGTAACATTCACTTAATTTGACAGGACTTTTCAAACCACATTTTTTTCTCATTTAGTCTCAAAATATCTGTAGTTAGGCAGAAAAAAAATAATTCCTAAAGTTAGGAATAAAAAATGATATTGCCCAAAGAAGAAATTTTCAAAGGAAATCTTACATAAAATTTCAACATTTAACATAGAAAAAGCTGAGTGGAGACTGAGTGGAGGAGGGAACGGAGCCCTTGGTTTTCTCTGTATTCTTTTAGTGTGTCTGAAACACTGCTAATCCCCAGGTTCCTCAGACCTACGCTGAAAACCAATGTACAGTTAGCAAGTGTCACAGGGAGTTAGGGGGAAAAAGAAAGATCAATGGGGATATGGTGGTATGAAAAGTCTTCACGAACAGAAGAAAATGAAGCCCAGTTTTTAAGTGAGGGAGGGCAGGATTTAAACGAGAGGAAAGGAAGAAGCTGGCAAATTCATAGGTGAGAAAATATTGTGAACAAAGGCTGAGAGGTGGGAAACTGGTTATCCTGTACACCAAAGGGAGCTGTTATAAACTACCAAAAAGAAGAACGATCTATGTACTGCTGGATTTTAGTATAAAAGACAAATGAAAGAAGAAACAGTCAGGCTGGCAGTGGAGAAGAATTACAATAGTTCGGTCATAACATGAAAAGGACTAGTAATAACAACAGCTGAGAAGGCAGAAAAAGTATTTATGTTAAAGACACTGTAAAGGGAGGCACAGGAAGATTACGTCTTGCCACCATCACAAGACAAGCGAATAGAAGAATCACTGGGGGAGCAGGAACTGGTTCTCCGATCTTGGATCCAAATATGTTGCCTTTTCATGCCTTTCCAAAAGATCATTTTTTCTGGTAGGTTCTAAATATTTATTCATTTGTTTGTCTGTCCATCCATCCAAAATATTAGATGCCAATGTAAGGGAAAAAAACTGAATAAGAAATAGCCTCTGATTTCAACTATGGCTTGGATAAAGACAGAAGAAAAAGACATCAAAAGACAAAGGAAAATTCATCCTAAAGTTTGACTGAAAAATAAAAAAGATAAGCTTTTAGTATCATTTCAGGAGACAGAGGTTTTGGTACTAAAGAAACAATTACACATCTGTTTACAGGTCTGGCAAGATAGCTTGCACTGAAAGTTTACCCTAAACTGGATTCTGAGGTTAGTTGACAATCTTAAGTATCTAATTAAGGTAGAAGAAAAAAATGATTCTAGTAGTTTAAAAAAAAAAAACATAACCTGGCATACAAATTAACATCAGGTATCATTTCTAGCCACCAAACTGGCAAAGACAATTTTTAAGTTACAAAACTCAGCATCAGTAAGGATATAAGGAATCAATATTCTCCTACTAATACTGTGTAAGCTGGTAAAAGCTTTGGCAATTTTAGACAATAGAATTCTTCAAAGCCTTTGTTCTAGCAATTCTACTCCTGGGGATTTATCTTAAGGAAACAGTCATGGAGATAATGCAATAATATACTTATGACGATGTGTACTGCTTTAATGATTATGAAGGCAAAAAATGGAAACAGGTTAAATTTCCAACAATAGTAAACCTGTTAAACAGAACTTATTACAATATAAAGGATAACCATGCAGTCATTAAAAATGAAATTGTTAAAGAATACTTATGGCATGGAAAGGAATGTGTATGATAAAGAGAGAAGCAAATGGTAAGAGTATCCCAGCAAGATCAAATTTCAGGCAGGGGAGGGCGGGGAATTGCACATAAAAAGATCTGAACTGGCATGCCAGGACGTAAACCGAGGGCTTCTGATTACAAATCCATTTTCTTCTTCTGACTTTTAAAACTTTCTGCAAACACTTTTTTCTTTACTAATGTGCAGCTGACCCTTGAATAACACGGGTTTGAACTGTGCGGGTCCACTTCTACGGATTTTTTAAAGATACAATATAACACTAAAAATGTATTTTATCTTCCTTATGATTTTCTTAATAACACTTTTCTCTAGATTATCCTGAGAATATGGTATAGAATACAAATAACACACAAAGTGTGTGTTAATTGACTGCTTATGTTATCGGTAAGGCATGCAGTCAACAGTGAGCTATCAGTAGCTAAGTTTCTGGGGAGTCAAAAGTTACATGTGGATTTTCAACTGTGTGTGGGTCAGCACCTCTAAACCAAGCATTATTCAAAGGTTATTCGCATAATTATATAATTCTTCTGATCGAAATTTTGCTTCAAAACTTAAGACTACACGAAAGGTTTAGTATATAATGGTTTAATGTGACTTTATTTAACTGGTTAAATGTAATTTGCTGCTGCTGCATCATTTTTAGCATCGTCTCCATCATAGGTAACACCCTATCTAATGCATATCATGGTGCCCCCCAGAGTTTTAAGTGCTTTTATATTTATTGGTTCATTTAATCCACTTAAAACTGCTAAATATTATTACTATTAACCCAATTTTATATATTAAAAGAACTAAAGCACAGAGAGATTAAATAATGTGTCCAGGGTTACCCGGCTAATAATTAAAACAACTGGAATTCAAACTCAGACACTCCCCCTCCACTGTCCTCTGCCACTCCTCTCTACTGCCTCTCCTACAATTTATCCAACAGTGTGAGATCACAGACCCTAAGGCTTAGGTGAGGCATGATTCCTGGTGGCTGATAAAAATTTGAAAAAGACTTCAGCATTAGTTGTAGCAATACCATAATTACATAGGTTTATATTTCCTATAAAAGAACACCAGAGTCTGACTGTTGCTTTATGATCATCCCACCAAGATCACATGAGATGGGGTACTTTATTTCCAGAAATACAAAATACCCAAAGAACTAAGTGTAATGGGAGAAACAGAGCTCCTTGCGTAGGGACAGTCTTGTGTCCATTTAGAGTCTCCAGCATGTAGCCGATTATCTAGATCATAGCTAGCATACAATAAATGCTTTCTGAAAGAAGACACAGATAAATTCAGTACTCGTAGTTTTCCTGGTAGGCAGTGCAAACTGAACACAAACCTCTGTGGATTATGAGGTTCCTCTTAGATAAAGCATTAGGAATGTGTCTGACCCTCCTTCAAAATTAATCTAATTCTCACAGCCTAGAACTCAAGCTACTGGAGAGTGACTTTTTAGTTTTGGACCAACAAACTGTTTGCCATAGACAATGGAGAACTCCTATAGACTAATAAGCAGCATAAATGAAGCCAGTATCTCAAGAACCATCACCAACAAAGATTTTCTCCCAACACACTTATCTTTTTTTTTTTTTTTTTTTTAAAGTAAGCTTCATGCGCAGTGCAGAGCCCAGCATGGTGCTTGAACTCACGACCCTGAGATCAGGACCCACGCTGAGACAGAGTTGGATGCTTAACTGACTGAACTACCTGGGTACCCCTCCACTTACCTTTATCTCTAAGCTAAGATCATAATTCTTCCACAAGGTCTTTATGGCTTTTTAGTTTGTGTCTCTCCTCATTTATTCACACTTTGTACCTCTATTGTTCAGGTGTCTGTGCCCCAGACTAGATTTTAGTCTCTGAAAGAGAATGACTAAATTCTATTTACCTGTTCTAGCAAACAAAAAAGGGTATCTAGGAAAGTACCCTCACGCTTAGCAGACAATCTGTAAATGTTTGCTGAACTGATTTGTTAAATAGAGAGGCTGTGATTGTCATTTCTGACAAATGCAGAATAAAAGATTTTTAAAGAAATAGTTCTCAGGTATTTAAAAAAAACAGAAATATATCCTATGTTGAGTTAAAATGTAAGTTAGGATGAAATTTCCTTAAAATTAAAAGACATGTTTAAATTCTTAAAACTTAGTATTTAAGAAAACCTTTGCTGCTACATATGAAAACAAACTTTAAAAAAGAATGAAGTAATAAAAACTGTATCATTTTATGGGTTGCAATTTTTCCTTAGGTGCCAGGAAATCCAGAGTGAAATACAAAGTATAGTTTCCGAACTTCAGTGCTTGTAACGTTTACTCTTAATTCCTTCTTAAATACACTTGACTATTATTCTTCCACAATTTTAAACTTTTTAAAATGTAAAAGTAACACATCCATGTAAAATGTTCATTGTGACGGGAAGACATAAAATATAAAGTAAGTCTTTCTCTATCCTCTGTTTCTAGTTTAGTCCTATATCCCAAAGGGGCCAGACGTAACCACTATAATTGTTTATCCTGTAGCCTTCCAAAAAATATGAAGTACAATCATATCTGTGTTTGTGTGGATATACTTCCTCTTTTATTCTTTTTTTTTTACAGAAGTGGAACTATGATCTACATGTACTTTTTTTTTAACCTACAATATTCTGGATATGGAATTAGATAATTAGCACACAGGATTTGCTTCATTTTTGTTCATAAGTTGTATTATCCTACCGGTAGATATTTTGTTTTTGGATTTCACTATAATAAATAATGCTGAAATCAAGTTTTTACCTATACCTTTGCATATTTTATTACCTTAATAAATATTTAATGGATGCTCACTATCTGCCAAGTGCCATTCTAGGTCCTAGGAACAGCAGTGAGTAAGGAAGACAAGGTTCCTATGCTCATGGAATCTGTATCCTAGTTGGGTGACACAGAAAATAAACAAGTACTACAAAAACTTAAAGTTTCAGATATTGAAAAATGCAATGAAGACAATCAAGACTGATTAATAAAGGTGTGTAAGAGAAGGGAACTTCTGATCTGGGACTTGAAAGGTAAGATGCAGTGTGCCATAAGAAAATCTGAAGAAGTGTTCTTTGGTAACCGTGGTACAAAGGCCCCTGGCAGGAATGAGCCTGGTATATTCCAGAAATGCAGAGAAGCATAGCAGATAAGAGGCAGACCAGAGTCAGATCACCTAAAGGTCTTAGACACCTAGGAATATAGACTTTAGCTGCAAAATTAAGCCATTAAATTAAAGAGTCTAAAACAAGAAAGTAGGATCTGATTTTCCTAGAAAAGAACTGCTAAGTCAAAGGGTGTGTGCAACTTAAGTTTTGACAGATACTGTGAAAATGACGCCAAAAGCTGAACCTATTTTTATTCCTATCAAAAACATACATAGGGTGCCTGTTTCTCCAAACCTTAACACTGGATGGTGCTTTAAAATCTTCGCCAATAGGTAAAAAGTGATGTTAACTTGTAAATCTTTGCCAATAGTGAAATGATGCAAATTTGGCTCCAACTTTATTTATTTTATTCAGGCGTACATCATAGTGACTCGGTATGTTTATACTTACACCATGATCCCCACAATAACTCTAGTTACCACCTGCTATCATACAAAGTTGTCATAACTTTGTTATTATTGACTATATTCCCCGTGCTGTACCTTATATCCCCATGACTATTTATAGAACTGTTAAGTTTGTACCTCTTAACCCCCTTTACCTATTTTGCCTGTCCCCTAAACCCTCCCTACTCGGAGAACCAACACTTTGTTTTCTGTATCTATGAATCTGTTTCTGTATTGTTAGTTGTTTTGTTTTTTATATTCCACATATAAGTGAAATAATACAGTATTTGTCTTTCATTTATTTCACTTAGCATAATAGCTTCTAGGTCCACCCATGTTGTTGCAAATGGCAAGATTCCACTCTTTTTCTTATAGCTGAGTAATATGGCTCTGTGTGTGTGTGTGTACAAATATATATATACACATATATATATATATATATATATATACGCACACACACAAAAATATATATACACACACACACATCCCATATCTCACCATATGTGTGTGTGTGTGTGTGTGTGTACACACCACATCTTTGTCCATTTATCTATCGATAGTTAAGTTGCTCCCAAATCTTGGCTATTGCAAATAATACTGCAGTGAACAAAGGGGTATATGTATCTGTAGACAAATAACCCAGAAGCAGGACAGCTAGATCGTATGGTATTTCTATTTTTAATTATTTGAGGTATCTCCATACTGTTTTCCATAGTGGTTGCACCAATTAACATTCCCACCAACAGTGTATGAGGGTTCCCTTGTGTCTACTTCCTCAACAATACTTGTTACTTTTTGTCTTTTTGATAACAGCTAATCTTAAAAGTATGAGGTAATAACTCATTATGGGTTTTTTGTTATTGCTATTGTTCATTTGTTTGTTTTGCTCGGGGAAGTCAATAACTTTATTCTTTTTTTAAAAGTTTTTATTTTAATGACCTGGTGCTCATCAGGACAAAGGCACTCCTTAATCCCCATCAACTATTCCACACATCCCACACCCCCCCCCCCATCTCCCCTCTGGAACCATCTGTTTGTTCTCTATAGTTAAGAGTCTATTTCTTGGTTTGTCTCTCTTTTCTTGTCTTTTTTTTTCCTTTTCTTTCTTTCTTTTTTCTTTTCTTTTCTTTTTTTTTCCTTTGCTAGCTTGTTTTGTTATTTATTTATTTAATTTATATGTTTATTTACTTTTTGTATCCTTTTGAACTATTGTTTTTGTATTCTTTGGCTAAAATAATCAGCAATGCGATTGCTGGATCATAGGGTAGTTCTGTTTTAACTTCTTCGGGAGGGAATGCCATACTGTTTTCCACAGCGTTTGCACCAGCTTGCATTCCTACCAACAGCGCACAAAGGTTCTTTTATCCCAAGTCACCAACATTTGTTTCTTGTGTTTTTGATTTTAGCCATTCTTTTTTTTAATTTATTTTTAACGTTTATTTATTTTTGAGAGACATAGAGACAGAGCATGAGCAGGGGAAGGGCACAGAGAGAGAGGGAGACACAGAATCCGAAGCAGGCTCCAGGCTCTGAGCTCTCAGCACAGAGCCCGACGCGGGGCTTGAACTCACAGACCATGAGATCATGACCTGAGCTGAAGTCGGCCGCTTAACCGACTGAGCCACCCAGGCGCCCCTGATTTTAGCCATTCTGACAGGTTTAAGCTGTCCAGTTTTCTCAACACCATTTATTGAAGAGACTGTCTTTTCCCCATTATATATTCATGCCTCCTTTGTCCCAGATTAATTGGCCATATATGCATGGGTTTATTTCTGGACTCTATATTTTATTCTATCGATCTATGTGTCTGTTTTCACACCAGCATCACACTGTTTTGATTACTATAGTTTTGCAATATAGTTTGAAATCAGGGAGTGTGGTACTTCCAAGCTTTGTTCTTTTTCAAGATTGCTTTGGCTATTTGGGGTCCTTTGTGGTTCCATACAAATTTTAGGATTCTTTGCTCTAGTTCTGTGAAAAATGCCATTGGTATTTTTTGAGAAGTTTACTGAATCAGCAGATTACTTTTGGAAGTATGGGCATTTTAACATAAATTCTCCCAATCCATGTGCATGGTGTATCTTTTTGTTTATTTGTGTCATCTTCGAATGCTTTTACCAATGTCTTATAGTTTTCAGGGTACAGGTCTTACAATTCCTAGAATAAATTCATTCCTAGGTATTTTATTCTTTTTGATGCAATTGTAAATGGGTTTGCTTTCTTATTTTCTTTTACTGAGAGTTTGCTATTAGTATATAGAAATGAAATGAATTTCTGTACCCTAATTTCATATCCACTGATTTTATTCAATTCATTTATTAGGTCTAATAGTTTTTTGGTGAAGTCTTTAAGGTTTTCTATACACAATATGCTGTCATCTGGAAATAGTTTTACTTATTCCTTTCAAATTTGGATGACTTCTGTTTCTTTTTCTTCCCTGACTGCTGTGGCCAGGGCTTCCAGTACTGTGATGAATAAAGTGGCAAGAATGGGCATTCTTGTGTTGTTCCCATCTTAGAAGAAAAGCTTTAAGCTTTTCAAAGCTCAGTATGTTGTTAGTGGTGGGTTTGTCATATATAGCCTTTATTATGATGGGGTACATTCCTTCTGTACCCACTATGTTGAGAATTTTTCAACATAAACGGATGCTAAATTTTGCCAAATGCTTTTTCGGCATTTATTGAGATGATCCTATGATTTTTATCCTTTTTGTTAATGTGGTATACCCTGTGGACTGACTGACAGATATAGAGCCATCCTTGTATCCCATTTGATCACAGTGCACGATCCTTGTAATGTACAGTTGAATTCAGTTTGCTAATATTTTGTTGAGGATTTTTGCATTTATGTCCATTATGGATACTGGCTTGTAAATTTTATATTTAGGGTGTCTCTGGTTTTGGTATAAGGGTAATGCTGGCCTTGTAAAGTAAGTTTGCTAGCATTCATTCCTCTTCAATCTTTTGGAAAAATTTGAGAAGGACAGATACTAGCTCTTGTGTAAATATTTCGTAGAATTTATTTGTGAAGCCATCTGGTCCTGGACTTTCATTTTTGAGGAGTTTTAAAATTATTGATTCAATTTCATTACTTGTAATCAGTCCACTTAGATTTTTAATTTCTTCATGATTCAGTCTTAGAAGGTTATGTGTTTCTTGGAATCCATTTCTTTCAGGTTTCCCAATTTCTTGGGAGTATAATTGTTTGTAGGCTCCAACTTTATTTTTACTTTCTTTATGCTAAGTATTTCTCTGTAATTTCTCTATGTTAAGAATTTGCCACAACTACTGAAGACAGGCCAGGTAAACAATATAAATAGAACAGTCCTGTTTATGACAGAATAAGATGACCTAAAAACATAGCTTTTCTTTACTATGAAAAAAGTATATTTCAAAATGACAGTAGTTTAATATTCATGTATTTTACTTGCTATTTCTCTTTTTCTGTGTAAAATGTACCTACCAGTAAAGTTAGTTCCATTGTCTTTCTCACAATGCAGGACTATTTAAAAGAAGATGATGAATATACCTTTGCACACTTGGGTGAGTATAGGAGTAAGATTCTAAATTCTTAGAAGTGGATTTGCTAGGACACCATATATTGTGCAGTTATAATATGGATAAAAATAGCCACGCCAACCTCCAAGAACTTGGTGTCTATTTTTGTTCCTACCAAAAGTGCACCAAGTAGAACATGGTGGTGTCTTTTACATTTCCAGTTACTGTCTTCATTTCCAACTTCGTCACGTGAGATGTTTCAATCTCCATAATTAACAATGCAGAAGTTGTGAGATATGGATAATTATTCACTAAAGCAAGTATGAATTATTAAAGCAAAAGATTTTAAAATGAATTTGATTAACTTCTATTTGACTAGTTATATTTATTCATTTGATACAAAACTGATACTCTGATTAGATGGAAGATACTAACAGAACTAATTTCTTGAACTTTCTTGCTCTATTCATCTATAAATCTTCCAAAACGGAAGTTGACATATTTGGAGACATATAAATAAAATGTACTATAAAAGTTAATACTACTACTAAACAAAAGAAAAAAATTTAAATGTCAATACTTACAATCATCTAGATCTAGAAGTGAAACATCTTTGGTAAGAGGATTTGTATCTTGCTTTGTTTTTTTTTCTTTCTCCTATAAAATAAGAAATATTTAATTTACTGCACGTTCTTATAAAAAATCAATGAAGTAGTTCTTAACGTTTCAAAACAAACAATTTTTCCTCTGCTTAGTCTTCCAAGAAAAAATAAATCAAATTAAGCTTTCTCTATGGTTATATGGACTGTGTTTTTGAATCAAAATTTTTATTTGAGTTAGCATACAGTATTTCTTCTTCACCATGCAAACTCTTACCCTAGAATATTTTCTTTAAAGATTATAAAGGCCCAATAAATAAATACATCAATAAATAAATTAATTAATTAATAATAAAGATTATAAAGGTCCATCAGAAGAAAACTTGAAGGTAAATAATTATTTTGTAATCTGACAACTTTTGCTAATATAAAAACATAAAGTGGCTCCTTGGTAAAAAGTCTACAAACATGTTGGCAATAATTTTTAAACGAGTTAATTTAAGAAGAAGAATTGCTCAAACAATATAAGCTAAGGTCTGAAATTATCAAGAGGTTTGTGATAGATTAGCTTTTATAAGATGTATTCTGCGACAGGCATTGTACCAGGTACTCTGTATTTCAACAGTGAGTTGCATTAGACTTTTTCAGCCAAAGGTATTCATTAAAATCTACAAATGACATTTTCAGGCTCTTGCTCTTTAGGAGTGAGAAGTATTCATGTACTTTCTTTGCTGTCTTCCTTTGGGGAGAACAAGTATTTCAAAACATATCTGCACATATTTAGGGTTTCCTCCACCTCAGATTTGGTTATTTAATCTATATTTTTGAAATATGAACAACTGTGAATTAGAAAACAGTATCTTTAAGCCTGAGGTATTCACAGGTTGGTCAGAGATTCAGAAAAGATGTGTTATATGTGTGTGTGTGTGTGTGTGTGTGTGTGTGTGTGTGTACATACACAAATCAAGTGCAGTAATGAATACCATTATAAACAATTAAAGATCAGTAAAGATTAGGTTGCTAAATAGATGCATTTGGATCAAAAGTTACTTATCTTTATAATCTATAGTTTTCACATTATATCTTCTCAATTTAAAACTTAAGTTTTCGCTAAAATGTTTTCGTTCATTTATTCAGTCATTCATTCATCCAAAAGACAAGTATAGAGTTTTAAACACGTATCAGATTCTATGCTAAGCAAAGGAAGTAATAAGCCAAGACAGACCTTGTCCTTGCCTTCAGGTAACTTACAATCTTTTCTTTTTTAAACCACTTCTTTTTTTTAAGTTTATTTTTTTATTTTGAGAGAGAGAGTGAGAGAGCACAAGTGGGGAGGGGTGGAGAAGGAGAGACAGAATCCCAAGCAGGCTCCATGCCATCATCACAGAGCCCGACATGGGGCTTGAACTCATGAACTACGAGATCATGATGTGAGCTGAAACCAAGACTCAGATGCTCAACTAACTGCGCCACCCAGGTGCCCCCAGGTAACTTGTAATCTAACAAAAGAGTTTACAGTTTATCTATATGAATTATAACAAGATTTTTTGTTTTTGAGAGAGAGGGAAAGGGAGAGAGGGAGGGAGAGAGAGAGGGGAGAGAGAGAGAGAGAGAGACACAGGACATGGGCAGGGCAGGGCAGGGTAGGAGCAGAAGGAGAGGAAGAGACAGAATCTTAAGCTGAGCTTGGAGCCCTATGCAGAGCTCAATCTCACAACCTTGAGATCACGATCTGAGCCAAAATCAAGAGTGGGACACTTAACCAACTGAGCCACCCAGGTGCCTCTACAAGTTTTTGAAGTATTCCTCTAACCATAGAAAGGTATTACTAAAGCAAAAGGCACACTACCATCATTTAACGTCTATGCCACGTTAGAGCTCTTACAACAGTGCAAATACATGAATAAGAGCAATACATCAAATTATATGTTAGGTAACATTTTAAAATGATCTTAAGTAATGCCAGTTTTTTCCTTATGCCAAAACTCAAAACAAATTATTTTCAAGTATCAGACAAGAATACACATTAAAACACTAACTAAAAACATCAGCACTGATTTCTTTATGAGAATAATTATTCCTGCCACTGAAAACTTTAAATTATCTAAATGGGTTTTAATTTTCACTCATTATTTTTTAAAAAAGCAAACAATATTTGCCCCTCTCTCCACACTTCAAACGGATAACAATTTCTACGGTTGGGGGAAAAATAGAAGAAATATTAGTTTTGAAACTGGAATTTAAAAGTGGCAATAAACAAAACAGGTTCGGAATGGAAACGCCATCTCAACTAGAATATCATTCCTGTGGAGAAAGAACATAACAAAAAAGAGCTTAACACCATGTGACTTATCAAAATATTCTGCTGAACACAATGGGTAAAGCTTCCTATAAGCCACGATGGTGCATGATTGTCTTTATGGAACTGTAACCTTCCCACATGAAAAATTAGAAACCTATCAAATCAAGATAAAGTTAAAGCTGGAAACAAGTCTATACCTTATTTTCTACTTCACAGCAAAGAATGTGTAACGATATCTATTAAATACACATCGGGTCACATACAACATAGGACAGAACTGCATGTGAAATTGACATAATCTCTTATTAGAAGTCTAAAACAGGAAGAAAAAAGGCTCTCAAAAGGACAGAATTTCATTGACTTTCTGAGAACAGCAAATAACCGGTGACTGAAATACAACATTAGCAATAG
The DNA here is from genome assembly GCA_030068075.1 of Paguma larvata. NCBI lineage: Eukaryota > Metazoa > Chordata > Mammalia > Carnivora > Viverridae > Paguma > Paguma larvata. The sequence continues at coordinate 92,554,550 of CM057826.1, read as the reverse complement.
ATAACGGTCATTTCTACTGAATTGAAAAAGCCTTGCATTCCAAATCAAGGCTATAAAAAGCTTCGTGATGTGTTTGGCATTCCTCTCTTATATTATATTTCATTTTTCATTTTAAAAAATCCATAGTAAGTTCAAAACATTTTCATACTTAAAGGATCTACTATAAAAATAAAAATCTGAATTCTAAACAAAGAAGTTAAGAGCCCTATTCCATCAAACATTTCTCCATTTGCAATTCATCTTGGTAATAGAGACAGAACCTGGGTAAATGCATATAGGACTTGAGGCAGGAGATTTTTCTTGCTCAATGCATAATTCATGTGCTCCGCCTGCAAAGTGTGTAAAATGAGAATTTCACACCGCAGCATGAGCCATGGAGCTGCAGAGAAAAGGCAGATGAAATCATATTTTACTGTGTGAATTTTATTTCTTACCCTCCCAATATTTATACAAAACCATCATTGACAAACCAAACACACTGACAGATCACCCACTGTTTCCATTGTGTTAGTACTTGAGAAGAGATCAGGCAGAAAGATAGACAATTTGTTTTTGTATATTTTTTTAAATAGAGGATTAGGTTTTTAACAGCTGAGTGACTGTATTAGACTTTTATAAGGACAACAGTAACTGATCTTAAAATCTCACTACAAAAATACCTAGTTATCAATTCATCACCCTCAAATCTCCATTTTGTTTCTATGGTATTCGATTATACACCTCAACACATCAACATTTTCAAAATAAAATACAAAGTCACAGGGTTAAGAAACTGATTTCTACTTAATATATTTCATTTCAAGTAATAAATAAAAGACCCTGGAAATACTTATTAAGTTCCAAATAATACAAATAAAAATATGTAATAATATATCTGCAAAGATTTTTTTTATGTATTATGCATGTTCATTTCGCGCTGATTAAAAAACAAAAAGCAAGTAGAAAAAAGATTTGAAACAACAAGCACCAAGTATGCTTCCTAAGAGGAAACCACTGTAAAGAAGATTGAAATTTAAAGCTATAAAACAGGTGAGTGGTATGTAAAGTTTGTCAAACTCACATCGTACTTTGAAATCAACAAAAATTCAAGGCTAATTTCTAGCCTCGCGGGGCAAGATATCTGCACGAAATATTTTCAATTAGAATTACCAACCAAGGACAATATAATGACTCTCTTGCCTTCAAGTTATCTAACAAATGTGATTTAAAGAATCTGAGGTTCACACTTACATTGGGCTTTAAAACAAAAGTACACTGCCAGTAAATTAAGACTTCTTTATATGTCAAAAGAAGTCTAAACTATTAAACATAACTTCCCTATTAGATTATACTTACTTCAATAAGAAAACTTCTTAATGGCCTTCACTTTGATTTAAAGATTTCAAGTAAAGCGAAATGACATTTCTGTTCTGAAGAACTTAAAATGTAAACTAAACTGGGAACAACAGAAATTGAAAGAGGCAAGGCTCTGAAATTTTCTATAATACTGTACAATATTCACAGAGGTTATGTAACTGCTATATACATAAACACTTGTAAAAACACAAGTAAAACTGATGTTTCCTATTTCTCGAATAGGGCAGAAAACCAATCAGAAAATAGTTTCTCACTCTCTTATCCATGATCTGTTTCAGAGCACATGCCAGTTTTACTTTATCCCCAAGAATGTTTCACATGGTAGAACTTTTATTAAAGCATATCTTAATATTTACTAATGTCTGGATGGACAGTAGTCATAGTAAGAATGGCCGGTCTATAGAGCACTTATGATATTTAATCCCTCCCAAAAACAGACTAGTATGAGATCCACATAACCCGTAATACAGATAACCGATGGCATCTCAAACACTGCTATGTTTATATAGATAGTATTGTTTTTCTTCACTGTCAGTACCTATGTTAATCTCAATTTTGATTAAGATAATTTTCAAATATGAAAAGCTCTTAATATGGAATGTTAAGTGCAGGTATGTTCTATATATTTAATTACAGTTTACATAATTAAAAAGTTAATATTTATGAAGAAAATATATAGAAGTTATACACAATAAATTGTAATCATCATTAAAAAATAAAATTTTTTTTAGCAACATGGATGGAACTGGAGGGTATTATGTTAAGTGAAATAAGTCAGTCAGAAAAAGACAGATACCATATGTTTCCACGAATAGGTGGACTTTGTGAGACTAAGCAAAAACCAGGGGGAGGGGAAGAGGGGAAAGGAAAAAAAGACACAGAGAGGCAAGGAGATAAAACATAAGAGACTCTCAAAGACTAAGAACAATCTGAGGGTGAGGGAGATGGGGGGGGGAGAGGGGGTGACGGACATTAAAGAGGGCACGTGTTGGGATGAACATTGGGTGTTATATGTAAACCAATTTGAAAATAAACTATTATAAAATAAAAAAAAAATTTAAAAAAAAATAAAAATTTTTTCATTTAAATAAAAGCTTATTTAAATCTTTAGCAGTTGGTACCCGGACACTGAAGATATAATCAGAACCTAACAAGCTGATGTGGAATTAACTACAGTATGTAGGAACACAGTAATACACTGCCTAGTTTTAAAAAACATCGAAGTGTAGATTCAATTAAAGTAACTCAAAAGTCTGGTAAATTAAAAAAAAACATTATTTTAAATAAAATGTGACCATCTGTTCAACACATAATTTTAACTACAAGCAGAGGATAACTTAATTATACTGGTAAAAAATAGGATACAGCAATATAAATGTGAATCTCTTCCTGATACAATGCACTTCACATTATTGATTTTTCTTCCCACTCTTCTTAGTTAAAAAAAAAAATGGCTCCCTTTACACTGTGTAAAGTATGGGAAAACACTTAAAATTTATGAAACTATTAAAAGTAATTTTGTTATAGGTATTATTTGGAGCAAAAGAATCATTTCATAAAAAGAGTTAGACTTAAAATATTTCTCTATCAAATATATTTCAGAAAAGAACACCTACCAATAAAAATATGCTTGCCCCTCAAAACAATTGTCATTGAAGAACAAGATAATTTTCTTTGGTCATTACTGACAATATCTCATCTAAAATGAGGACATCTTCCAATCAATAACAAACATAATACCAGAATGTCTGACTATATATAGTTTTATATTTTATGGATATGCTGGGGCATGGTGTCCAATGACAAACACTTCAGGAACATAAACAATTCAGCAATAGTTCTCACTCTTTTCACCATCTTTACACCAGTCACATGAGTAATACTTTCTCGTCAGTAACATTTTTCATTCTATGCAGTCATTCCCAACTAGGAGAAGCGGAAGGACCGCTCTTTGATCTAACTCCACTTTCTCCTCAGCCTCTATTTTCTATAATAAAAGAAACAATACAAAAGGAAAAACAAAGGCACAGAAATGGGAAAGCACACGACCTGTTAAGAGAACTACAAATATGTAGTCTCTTGGGATTAATACAGAGGGACCACAAAGGCAATGGAGACTGGAAAGGTAGGTTTGGACATGCTGGCCTGCAGAGTTGTTACTCAAACAAGACGGTAATGGAGCACCATTATGGGTAACTTTAACATTAATCTGGCAGCTGTATGGAAGGACTGGGTTGGGCGAGAGTTTGAGTCTCACGTCGGGCCCTGTGCTGACAGCTCAGAGCCTGGAGCCTGCTTCGGATTCTGTGTCTGCCTCTCTCTCTGCCCCTCTCCAGTTTGCACTCTGTCTCTGTCTCTCTCAAAAATAAATAAACGTTAAAAAAAAAAAATTAAAAGAAAAAAAAAAAAGGACTGGGTTGGGCAAGTGTCTGAGGATGACCAATGGCAATGGTCTACAAGTAAGGTAATGAAGAGCTGATCTAGTGTGCTGTGGTAGGACAGGAAGAAGTAGATATGAGGAATAATAGAATCTCTAAGACTTGGCAACTGTGTAAACATACAGGATAAAGGAGGAGCCAAAGGTAAATTCTGGGGCTACAGATCTGGGAAAACTGAAACAATGACAGTACTAAGTGGTGGAGCAAGTCTTCTGGCTATATTGGGTTGGGAAGCCAGCAGCTCAGAAGAGGTCTAAAAATTTGGTTTGAATTTGGAAAGAAAAGTTAGAGCTCTTACAGGGATTTAAAGATATTATGGAAGTATTTCACATAAATGTTTTAGCTGAACCCATGGGAGTGAATGAGTCTCGCGACAGGAAAAACGTAGAGAAAAAGACTAAAAATAAACTGATTCACGCTGATTAATATTTTTGAAAAAATGATGCGCACCAAGCACTAACTTTGGGGCAATGTTCACACCTGGATGTCAAAGGGGTTAAAAAGTGAAGCTAACAAAAGACTGACACATCAAAGAATCAGAAGAAAGGGGATGCTAAGAGTTTCAAGTAGTCAGGGAAGAGTCACATAAAAAGATCAGAATAATAATAAACAAGAGAAGGTCACTGAGTCTGGGGAAAGATCATGGCTGACTTTTCAGAGAGCAGTATCTGTAGGAGGTGTTAAGAATGGAAACCGATTTAAAAGGGACTAAGAAATAATTGGGTCAAGAGGTTGTGGACGAAGACTACCTAGATTATTTTTCTAAACTCACACTCTCACACACTCTCTCTTCCTCTCACCCCCTCCAAGTGCCAGGAAAGACTTGAGTACTTCATTGGCAGAGGAGAAATTATTTAGTGGAGAAAGGGATTAAAGATGCAAAGGAGGCAGATGATTATCAACAAATCAAGGCCAAAAGTAATTAAGTCTTTTTCCTGGCCAAGTAGCTGGGAATCGCTTACTCAGAGCTACCTTCAAAGGAAAGGAGGGTAAACAGGGATTGTATATTAGATAGCAGAGAGGCAGGAGATGCCCACAGTAGGTGCAGCTCAGTCTTCTGGACGAAGAGGTCATACCTGGACGTTAACTTATACCAACTTGAATGGTATAAAAAGTCAGAACAATACAGGAAACATTAATAGTTAAAAAATTGAGTTCCTTTCTGCATTTAGGTTCTATAACTCAAGTATTTTTGGTCTCGCAGGGAATTAACACCCGTTTACATTAAGAAATGTTAACACTGTTGTTTTATATTTATACAGTACTATATATTGACCTTTCATATTTGATTTTTTATAACAGCACTTGAAAGTAGTAGAGTAGGAATTAGCATTTCTACTTTATAGATGAGGAAACTGAAGCATAAAGATATTATCTTCCAAAAACTGGAACACTATACCTATCTCACAGGACACCATAAAATAAATTGTTTTCAAAGCTACGTATTTGAGGTACCTCCAAGGCCTCATTTTCATGCTCAATATCCCCAAAATACACTATTCCAAGTGAAAGAAAAAGAAGAAAAACAGTAAAAGTATAGATTTAGTCTAGCTGCAGATTTAAGGCATATGAATTTTCAGCACTAACAAACTGACATGCTAAATTAAGGTAAAGCACCCACCATCTGCCTCCATTACTCATAATCTAGACCAGAAGCCACAACACTTGGTCTAAGGAGGACTTCTACGATTACAGAGTTGCCCATTATCAGAAAACTGGTATACTTGTAATTGCATGGTATATTCCAAATTACTCAGAAAGGAATAGTAAAAAATAGTTATGGTGGCTCCAAGGTGGAGACTATTCCAACAGATAAATTAAAACAAACAATCCTATCTATTATAGACAGCAAAAGGCATTAAATATGGAGAAAATAAGCCACCTACACAAAACACATGGACATAAAACTATCAAGAATGTGAGTAAAATCTGAATTTTTCGAGAGTCTTAGCTCATTGCAATACTTTAAACTTTTATACTGATGTTCTACAGGAAAATATTTTCAATTATTAAGAGACTTAAGCTGATCACTGAAAGTATTTGACAAAGAAAAACTGAATTGCTAACCTGGGATACCTCTGTGGCTTTTTTGTTTTAATTTTTAAAAATATTTATTTATTTATTTGAGAGACAGTGAGACAGAGTACCCCAAGCAGGCTCTGCACTGTCAGCGCAGCGCTCGACCTGGGGCCTGAACTCACAGTATGAGATCAAGACTTGGATGTTTAACTGACTGAGCCACCCAGGTGCCCCTACCTCTGTGGCTTTTAAAGGGGTCCTAAAACTCGACTTCTAATACTATGTAGGTACGAAAGTCTACGGTTTTTTAACTTTTATAAATCTTCAAAAGAATAATGCACTTTAATTCTACCCACTTGATATTCACTGATTTCTTGTTTGCCCATTTTTTAAAACACTGCTTTCTTACTCTAAGTTGTAGTTACTATCATTTCCTAAAGCTCGTTTATTTTAAATAACATCTTAAACTTTAAAATACAGAAATATGAAATGAATAAATATAAGTAATTTAATATAAGTAGGAAATGGGAGTACATCAAACTCACTATGTGATAAATTTTTATATGAGGCCAGAATAATAAACATAAAAATCTCAAAGATTTTATTTGAATTTCTGGAAAGTAGAAATCTTAAATTATATACTATAAACAGACATAAGTTTTAAACATAAATTCACATTTAAAATAGGTTTAACTATATGCAAGAATATTTGCAATAAGGTAAGACAAACACTAGCCAATTTTTAAACGAGCTTATTCTTTTTTGCTTTCAAATATGCTTATTCTTTAATAATAAATCTCTGGATGGGAGAAGGCAATTATCTACTTCAATGAATTTATTTTTATTCTTGGCTACTCAGATGACTTATTAAAGAAATTCGAGTTAATAGAAAAAATAAATGAGAAGAATATTAGGTTAAAAATGGAATTCAATAAAAGGCAAAGTTTGACCACATATGTTGAATATGTACAGTGTACCTATAAAAACTACTACATCTGAAGCCTAGGATCGACATGATCTATTTAGAGAAAAGGAGTAATTAAAGATCAGAAAGATATGTATAAGGTGTGAAATTAATATTAATAATTACATTTTTCAATTTATACTTTTTTTAAGATTTTATTTTTAAGTAATCTTCACACCCAACTTAGGGCTCGAACTCACAGCCCTGAGATCAAGAGTCGCATGCTCTACTGACTGAGCCAGCAAGGCACCCCTCAATTTATACTTTCACTTTTTGCTGCTAAGTAGACACATTTCAGTGTTACAAATGTTCATCAGAAAGCACTATCATTCTATTAAGTAAGTCATTCCTGCATGTGTTTTTAAATACATAGCTACTACCTTTTTTTATTAAGGAAAGAATGTATATCCTTTAATTAAAGCTTTGAAAGTATTCTATTACCCCTAACATCTATTTTTAAAAAGCATTATTTGCATCCTTTTCTTACAGTGTATATACACATAGATCATCTTGCTCAATACAATTTCTGTGACTTCCTTTGACTTCCCCCTTCATGAAAGCCTCTATTGTCACATTCTAGCCCTGAACCATAACTCCTAACACTGAGCTCTGTAATTAGGGTGGCAAAGGATGAGGTTAAAAGTTTCTAACTCCTCTGTAGGGCTGAGTTAAAAAGGAAGCAATTATCTAATAAAAAGAATAAAATTATAGGTGTGGATGAATGAAGATGGTATTGATTTCAGTTGTCAATGATAATGCTACATGTCTTTCTCACTTTCTTGATTTTCAACAAAACACTATTTTTCAGAAATACTTATTCTTAATTGGAAAAAGGCTACGAGAATACTTACTTTCAATGACAATAAATGTGCAATCTCTTTCTTACCTTAGTGACTTTTCTGGATTCAGATTCACTTTCAGATTCTGATTCTGATTCAGAATCTGAAGAACTTCCTTCCACTGAACTAGAATCAGCATTGGAAGAATCTGAAGTTTTAGATTTTTCATTTTCGTTCTCCCCGTCTTCAGAATCACTATGAATAACAAATGTCAAAATATCAACTTTAAATCCTTTATATAAACCGAGTTTAAGTAGTTTAAGAAAATCAAATGGCGGAGTGCCTGGGTGGCTCGGTCGGTTGAATGTCCGACTACGGCTCAGGTCATGATCTCACAGTTTGTGATTTCCAGCCCCACATCGAGCTCTGTTTTGACAGCTCAGAGCCTGGAGCCTGCTTCAGGTTCTATGTGTCCCTCTCTCTCTGCCCGTCCCCGACTCATCTCTATCTCTGTCTCAAAAATAAACATTAAAAACTTAATTAATTAAAAAGAAAATCAAATACCAAATTGGTGTTAATAGTCCATTTTGCCTCTAAATCAGAACCTTTACTAGAGAAGTATATTTCACTGAGAATCAATTCTTTTTAGTATATAAAAGACAATAAATATGATTTTAAAATTACAAAACATATTGATAAAATGGTAATAAAGATAGTACTACCTATAACCAAATATATCAGAATCCATTCAAAATCAATATTACCATGTCATACCTACCTCAAATGCAAAAGGTCATATTTACCAGGAATATACATTAGGTGCTAATAGTAACAACTTTAAAGATACTTAGGACTGATTTTAAAATGTTCTCTCGAAATACTAAATATCCATTAATAAATTTAAATGCTTCTACATATACTTTAAATAGACTTGCCTTTTATAGATTTTTTTGTCCAAGAAAATTACTGACATATGTTCTGAAATGTAACCCATAAACATGTATGAGAAGATGTTAACTAGCTCAAAAGAGATTCCTTCTAATGCACTAAGTCTCACTAAAAATGTAAAATAATCCAATATAAACTTTTAAAACACCAAAACATCAAACCTAAATGCTGATGCGACTCACTCATTGAATAAATATTAACCAACCAGCCACCATGCATTCAAAGTACGTTAGTGCTAAGGATCACAGTGGTTAGTAACATACAGATGAACTCGGTGTTTCCCTCATAAGGTCTACGCTCCTTTGGAGACTACAGAGAAGTAAGGCTGAAATGACAATAAAGTATGGTAAGTAATGAGTAATAATGCATACTGTGTCATGAAAACTTGTGGAGGAGAGGAGCATCTAAACAAACTTAACCGAGAAAGGGAATGTTTCCTAGAGGAAGACACACCGAAGCTGAGAGAGGAAAGAGGCAGGGAGTGAGGAAAGTCTTGAGCAGGGAGGCCGTTACCCAAGGAGAAGGACTAACACGCGAGGCAGCCCAAAGGTCTTTTCTGAAAGAGAGATACCCGGTGGTCTTCTACATTTTCGCAAAACTGAAGGTCTAATTCTCTTTCTGTGTGTGTGTGTGTGTGTGTGTGTGTTTTAAAGAATCCTGTGCGGGGCAGTTTTAGAAACTTTATACTAGTTAACTAATATAGATGTTCCAACATATTCTTACTGGGTGCATTATTATCCTATGACATGCAGGACAGTTAAGAAACTTGCTCAAGGACACTGCCAGGCGTGCAATTTGAAGTCCCTCTAAAGACCATGTTTTCCCCCCTACACCATACCAGCTTCTGTCAAATGAAAATATTTATGAGTGCAAAACTCAAATTTAATCATAAATAGTTATGACTACTAAGGCTGGTTTTAGGAATACTTAAAGCTCCTTAGCTTAAAATAATTCTCATATAGGGGTGCTTGGCAGGCTGAGGCAGCAGTGCATGCGACTGCTGAGCGTTGCGTTGTAAGCTGGAGTTCCATGCTGGGTGTACAGATTACTTAAAAATAAAATCTTTTTAATAAAAATCAGTATACAGTTACACGAGCAAGTTTAAAAAAAATTCTAAGAGACAGGCAGAAAAACATGGGGGGAGAGAGAGTGGTAAAGTAAGGGAAGAATCGATATTTTCTAGAATTGATTTTTGTAGAGGAAATACGATTGCAGTTTATTAAAAATGAAGTCATGGCAACATCTCAGAGCACATGTAATTATATTCGATGACTAAAAAATATGTTCTTTTTTTTCCCATAGCAAAACATGGCAATTTATTATCCCCAGCTCAATGGTTAAAACATATACTTAAAATATAAGGTTTTTAATGTATTTGAGATTTCCTTTAGTGTAGTAAAAGATTTTTAAAAATTAGAACATAGGTGAAGAGAAAACTCCATTTCTGAAGGAAAAAATACATAATGAAACTAATACAATATAAGATTAAAATTTTCTAGCATACTGACTTTTGTTATTTGAAAAGTTACTGAGTGCAGTGAACAAAATTTTCCCTTCCTAGAAATAAGGTACTTTTTATAAACTATGTAATCACAGATATTCTGATATTAAACCAGAAGTACAAAATTTCTCTCAAAGAAAAGGCTATTACAAACCTAGAAAATCCTTTGCTGCAACAAGTGAATGATTCTGAATATATTTAACTTACAGCTTTTAAGACAAGATTTTAAAGGTAAAAGTGTTATTTTGTTATGCAGCACTCAATTTTGATGGGTAATTACTGTTTACCTTACTGCTTAGAGTTTCAGATGTTAATCTAATGAAAAGAATTTACTGGTAACTAGCTTTTTAACTTTGCAATGATGAAAAGCCTGTATTAATTTAACCTACAGATTTCATTTGTTCTGAACAGGAAAAACAATATAAATCACTTTTAAAATCATTAAATCTTGACTTAAATTAATAAAGTCATAATTAGGGCATTATGCTGTGTTTGTTATGGAAGTGGCAGGGCGAGCTGCTTTAATTACTGTCTGTAATAAAAGGAGCAGAGAGCGTACTGCGCCCCAATCAGTGCTGTCAGCCACGACTGAGCTGGGCTGCAGAGCTCATCAAGGGAACGGGCAGCAGGCTCCCCGGGAAAGGGCCGTCATGTCTGCAGAGGCCACTCGCTGACAGCAGTGGGGAAAACAGACTCAGACAATCCAAGGTATTAGCCCCAATTACTCGAGATTTTAATGACACTTTAATACATGATAATATTGATAATGGGAGATCTTAAAAAGTGCGAACACTTCAATATCTTATGACCGTCTTCCTTCACAGCCCTTGACTCTAATATTTGGATCATAATCCTTTTTACTGTAACATTATTTAGAAAAATCAATTGTCTTACTTACATAATGGCAAAGTGTTGAAGGATTTAATTTTCGCCCTCAGCAAAATTGCTACAAAAGGTAATTAAGTGTTTCATACCTACCTCTTGATCACTTAACTCAGCCTTCCAAGGTTATACCAATTTTCAAAATGTAACCCCAAGATTTGTTCAAGTTCAAAGTGAAAATGAAGCATAATAAGTAGGAGAATAATGTGAACTAGTATTCTAATTAATTCTACAAGATTCAGTATCTGTTTGGGAAAAAATTCACACTTATTTTCTCACTTTATGAATTCAAGGGAAATGTTATCCTGGGAAAAAAATAACACAGAATATTTTTTTGAAGGAAATTCTGACAAAATATTACCGTTTCCGTTTGCTTTTGGAGTTCTTCTTGGCTGTTCTTTTGTCTCCTACTTCTGATGCACTTTCACTGTCACTGGAGGAGTCCTCACTGCTGTCATCACTATCGTCTCCCTCCTCATCTTGTTCTCCACTTGCACTTTCAGATTCACTGTCTGAAAAAATATAACCAGATGCTCCTTGATTTATAGCCATTTAATTATACATAAGGACCCAAGTAACTGTCAATATTCATCACAAATGAAACCAGATGTTGAATTTTAGTTTACTGGACCCCACTTGTTCAATACTCTATTTCCACACTCCTGTCATTCAGACCCCCACATTCCTGCGGCAGGGTGAGCTTGGGGAGCTCTGAGGGGCAGAGAAGCCATTCTGATAGTGGGTACGGAAAAGCAAAGAAGAGATGAATCGAGTAAACCACATGTGAGAGAATCTTGCTTTTCAAATCCCTGAGTATCTAATTACGGCAAAAACTGCTTTTTTTTCAAGAATGACATAAGGATGAAGAAAGAATTGTTCATTCCTCTACTGATGAGAAATTCTATTTAGAGAAGAAGGCAAGAGTTGCATATTCTCAGGAATAATTCTGAGAGGGGAATGAGCCATTCGAATCATCTGTAAAAATTTCTCAGTTCAAAGGCAACAAGCAAAATTACTAATTAAAAAGTTATTATTTATTTTAGCTAGAATAAGAACTTTCCATAGGACAGATAAATGATAAAATATATTGTAGAGGTATACATTTCAATGTTTTATGTATAAATTGGGGTATACTAGGACTCTTGACAGAAACGATACCCATAGTGTATTTATGTGTATTTGAAACACAAGGCCTTATTTTTTACTGTTTGAAAGGATTATAGGTGCAAAGCTGTGGCCCAGATTAAGAGGGCAAACTGCTGCCCCATCTATTATCTATGTGATGAAGTGCCCTAGACAGGATCATATTACAATAAGTAAATAATATCTAATTTATAAGGATTGACTTATGTACCACACAGTGAAAAGCTAAGATTACCTATATTCATTTGGGATAGCAGATGGTGGTTACAGGCATGGGCTTTCAAACTGGAATGTCTGGGTTCAAATCCTAGCTCTGTCACTTACGAGTTAAAAGACTGAGCAAGTTATTCAATCTCTCTCGGTCTTGGTGCCCTTTCCAGCAACGATGATAATAATTCTAGCTACTGTAAAGTAGGTGAACATGTTGCGAAGATTAAATGATTTAAAACATATAAAGGTGATTAGGACACAATAGCGCCCGCCATACAGTAAGGCACTCATTATTATCGGGTTCTACAGATTTTACAAAACTGCTGAATAGGATATATTTAATTTGTTGCGATATCAAAGTTGTGCACATGTATATATTAACTCAGGTAACTGACTTATCCCATAAATAATGAGAAGGAATTATAGCATCTAAGTGACTCTCACATGTTAATTACATGGGAGTTCAACATGAATCTGGCTCTAGTTCACTTCAGGCACCATTATTTAAATTTTCAAGTTAGAAAAATCCCTAAGGAAATCTGTTTATCCTCTAGAAGACCTCCTCCTTGAGAAAATAATGTCATAATTTCTAACGAGAAAAGTTACCGTATTCTAGTAGCAAGAGCGGAACTGCTGCCACATGGCTCACATCAACTCATGACAAGTCTTAATGGAATATTCCAAATACGTATTTTAACTCTCTCTCTCTCTCTCGCAAAATAAATAAGCATTTAAAAAAAAACACACCTGGGTGGCTCGGTCAGTTGAGTGTCCAACTCCTAATTTTGGCTCAGATCATGACTGCACGGTTGGTGAGATCAAGCCCCACATCGGGCTCTGTGCTGACAGTGGCTGACAGTGCCCCTCCCCTGCTTATGTACGTGCATGCTCACTCTCTCTCACACAAAAATATTAAGTAAACATTTAAAAAAAGTCTTTTTCTTAAAGGTACCGTATCAACAGGCATGAGCTTATGAATAAAGGGGATTTAGACAAATATCCGTAGGATACACTTTTAACTACTCAAACAGATCTTTCTCAATAGTCTACATCATTCCTGAAATCTTCTATCTTTTGGCATTCACAATCTAGTTTGAAGTATTTTCTCCATTTTCAGCTTGATATGAGGCATCACAGATTAATTTATCAGATACAGAAAATAAAGATTTTGATAGGGGAAACAGAAGAAAATGAGAATGAATTTCCTTAGAGAAAGGTGATGGATGACCAATTAACAGTGAAGAATTCTGGTTCCGCCAAGGAAAAAAGATTATAGAAGAAAAAGGTGTCATTTGATCTTGGCTCAGATATGTCTCCCAGGTAAATTGTTTCGTTTTTTTTTTTTAATATTTATTTTAAGACAGAGAGCTCACACACAAGCGAGGGGAAGAGCAGAGAGAAAGGGGGAGAGGGAATCTGAAGCAGGCTCTGCCCTGTGAACACGGAGCCTGATGCAGGGCTCAAACCCATGGACTGTGGAATCATGACCTGAGCCGAAATCTGGAGTTGGATGCTTAACTGACTGAGCCACTCGGGCGTGCCTCTTAGGTAAATTGTTAAAAAGGGTGTTAAAAGTAACACTGCTCACAGAATGCCAAGTGCTCACAAAATTTTAGTACTGAAGGGGGCTTGAAAGCAATCTACCTCTACTTCACTTATCAGACACAGAGAAAGGTAACCTTACTCAGTTGGCAAAGCTAAAATGCAGTACTTCTAAATCCTTCCTACTGACTATCCTTTTTGCTGTATATTGTTATACTAATCATTTTAGCTTTTTGACTCTGAATAATACGCAGAGATTTATTCATTTTAACTTGACTCTATACAGGTCCATGTAGAAAGAAAAGAGTATAAAGTGGATGAAGAACAGATTGCTCAACGTTTAAAATAAACTTTACATTTTTACAAAAGTAAGTTGCTTTTCAAGGCCCCAACTAAAGGCTTATCAAATATAATATAACGTTTTCCAATATGCTATGAATATAACCAGGAGTGCAGGTTAGAATTCAGACAAGCATGAGTTTCTGTTTCAACTCCATCAATTACTAGCTGGGTGTTCAAGAGGCCAAGTCAAACGAGAAAGGATTAGAAATTACTTTTAAAACTAATCAATGATATGTATATGAAAGGCATTATCATAATAGTACAAACTTTATTTACACACATTGGTGAATATTATGAACTAGGCCTTATGCTTCGTTGGAGGTATAGCATACAAGCTACAGGGACCAAAGGTTTTCAATAAGTTAGAAACTTCACCACTGTCACTGCTGCTGTCAGAAGAGTCCTCTTCCTCCTCAGATTCAGAATAAAATTTCTTAGCAGGATTCTCTTTCTTTGCTTTTCCTGCTGGAGTCCATTCTTTTGCCTGTTTTTTTTTTAAAAAAAGGAAAACTGTAAATATAAATAAATTCTCATTAAGGGATTCTGGCAAACAATCATTCAGGATACACTGTGAACCCAGAAGAAAGTTGCCGGTCTCAACAGAGAAGGCAATAATTACTAGAAGAGCTGGCATTAAGGTTGATTCCCCTTCATTCCTAAATAGAGGAACCCAAACCTCAGCCAGCGTGCATTCTGTTAAACCCACAAGTTTATTTTACATAAAAGACTTTTGTATTTGTTGGTCTGCAAGAGATGTGAGCTAAAGTAACATACTCTAGAAGACGTGATGGCAATTAGAGGCGGACACAATGACAGCAAGAAGAAATGAAAGATCGGAGCTTAATTCTGAAGTTAAAAACAAAAAACAAAAAACACCTGAAAACAATGTAGGCAGATCAACAATCCTAACCACCTCAACAGCCTACACAGTAAGGTAATCTTTGATTTCTCTTTCTCTTTCATATCCTAAATATCTAATTCATGAACTTTTAGCTACCTTGGTCCTTTACCACTTGGTCAGAGCCATCTCTCTCAGATTCCTTCGATGGCTTATTTTGCTTCTATCGTATCCCCCGTTCCCCAACTTCAAGTTTGCTTAACATGGCAGCTAAAATGACTGAATTAAAGCCTAAGTCTAATCAACCTCCTCTGGGGTTTGAAAGCTTGCCAAAGCTCCCCGTTTCACTCAGAAAAAGCTAGCCCTTACAAAAAGCTGCTCGCCCTCCATGACCATGCGTCCCCCCTTGCCTTTCTGACCTCCTTCTCTGGCTCCCCCTCTGGCCCACTCTGCACCAGCCACTCCTAACTGTTCCCTCATATACCTCACGTATGCTCCTCTGCAGGGTCTTTCCCCAGCTGACTCCACTTCCGATGCTCTCCCCCAGGTAACTACATGGTTCACCCCCTCCCTCCCTTCTTCCAAGTATGTGCACACAAGTCACCTCAAAGAGAATTTAAAATTCCAACCTCTCATACCTGGCACTTCTATACTTTGCTGTATTATTATTATTATTATTATTATTATTATTATTATTAGGTCACAGCACTTATTAGTATCCAACATACCATACATACAATTTATATATTTATTTTTACTGTCAGTCTATCACTGCTAGAACCTCAACTTCTGCAGAGTAGGGGTATTTGAATACTTTATACACATAGATCTCAAAAGTGTCTGTCACAATAATGACTAGTTATGTGAATAGCTCCTTAAAGACTTTAACACTGAATTAAGTAAAATAAATTATTTTCATAATTGTGACTTTGAATTATTAAGAAAAATTAAATAATGTTTCATATATTCTCTGTTAAAGGGCAGGCAAATCTCTATTTTTTAAGAGGTCAAAAATGGTTACGACTCATTTATTTATCAAAATTTCTTTTTTTTCCTTTTTAATTTTTTTAATGTTTATTTATTTCTGAGAGAGAAAGACTGCCAGTGGGGGAGGGGCAGAGAAAGAGGAGACACGAAATCCAAAGCAGGCTCCAGGCTCTGAGCTGTCAGCACAGAGCCTGATGTGGGACTCGAAGCCACAAACCGCGAGATCATGACCTGAGTTGAAGTCAGAGGCTTAACAGACTGAGCCACCAGGTGCCTCTATTTGTCAAAATTTCAATTGAGTTCCTATTATGTGCCCGTCGGCGTATACATTTTATTGTAAAGGGATTTATAGCATGACAGAGGTTTAAGAATGGTTCTCAACACTGGATGCACGTAAGAATCACCTGAGAATATTTTGTAAAATACTAATACACACAAAAAATATACTAATTCTGCAAAAGCTAATGCCTGGGATTTACCTTCTAAGATTCTGATTTAAATGGTCTGTGGCAAGTCTCACGTAGGTTTGTTTTTAAAGATTTCCATATGATTAGAATACGCAGCTAGGGTTGTAAACCACTGATCTAGAAGGCTTTAGGGCTTAAGGTATGTTGCTCAAAAAGATAAGCTTCAATAACCTGGAAAATTACTATATGGACAATAACAGAAAAAATGAGTAAAAAATGCTTGAATATATTTGAATATGATACATAAGGTCAGCAGTACTGCCTTCTTTTCATATATATCTAAAATGCTCTGTCTTCCAAACATGAATAAAGATGCCGTTCTATAAACAAAATTCTCCTATGTTTAATAAACATCGCAGTTCATATTTTTTCTTAAATCCTTAAAACAAACATATTTTTCTGAATCCTGGTAAAATGTGGCCAGATCAATTTATGGAAAAAGACAATATTTAACTTAGATGGCTTTCAGGGTAAAGACCAAACCCTAACAAATAAGGAAAATTAGAGTTCTGTGCTCAAAAAGACAAATCATCCTGACATGGCCGTGAACTCTTTATTCATGGAGGTTTAGGTTTTAAACAAAAAAAAACATTTTAACTTTTTTACAGTCTTTTATGACCATGATAATTAAATCATCCTAAGCAACAGAAATAATTCTGGAGAAAGAGAGGAGGAAGAGAACAGTGAAGGACTAATTGGAAAGGTCCTAGGAGGGATAAAATGTCAAAAGTACACGTGTTTACAAGCGAAATACCCTCGATATGAAAAAGCTGGTCTTTCCCTAAAGGGGGGGTGGAATTTTCTAGGAACTAAGTAAAAAAATTCGAGAGGATCTTCAAAAGTCTTTGGGTACCACAATATAAATATACGTTCTATCCAATATCCTGGAAACGGCAGGGTGCGATTCTAAGTGATTTCTGGGGTCGATCTAACTAGGTTCCCTATCAGATTACCTAAACCTAGTCACTTTTCTTAACTAAGGTTCTATTTCATAATAATGAAACACGACCCTATAAGATCGCTGTATTGTAAAATGAGGAGAACACAGTGCACCACGTGCATGAACTACACTGACGGCCTTTGGACGGGGAGTGGTAGAGGGAGAAGAAAGACTGCGAGTAACGCTGCTTTCTGCACTGTTACAGCTACACTGGATAACAAAAGTAGGTATATTATTATTAATTTTTTTTTACTTAATTGTACCTCTTACAGTGTGATTTTAGGCCAAAATGTCCAGAGACCACTAGATTAAAACTGTTTTCTGCATGGCATCAATGGACAGTGACAGTTTTCTTCAACCGGGTTCCATCAGTTTTAATTATTCTCCATAATAAGTTACCAGTTATTAATTTCTAAAATGCAGTCAACAAAATGAAAAAGAAATCAACTTGTCTCTGTTGAACTGGGCAGGTGAAATGAACATGAGAAGATAGGTTATTTAAGTTCCGTCCCTATAAGGTAGTTAAAGCTTAGAAGAGCACAAGACAATGGAAAAGGCCAGGCAAACAACCAATCCATCAGCCAATATAAGGATACCACTGAAACCAAATTAAATTGCATAGCATTGCTATCAATTTCTGAGAAGATAAGCTTTTTTTTTTCTATTTTATTTTTTGGAGGAGTGGGGTAGCAAGGAGGAAGGAAAGGGCAGAAATGGGGAGGGCATAAAAGGTTGGTCAAAACATTAGGTACTCAATAACGGAAAAGGACAGAATCATAAAAACAATGAGCAGGCATAAAAGGAATTAGAGAGAGACTAAATCTATGGAAATAATCATAACAAAGAACATGTCTTAATATACTAACATCTGATATAAAGTTGCACAAATAAGCCAATCTTTGAAGAGTATTTAAGAATATGTAGATCTGAGTGAAAATCAACAAACTCACTTTCAAGGAGGAATGGACACGCCATTAGTTTTAATAACTTTTACATTTGTTTAAATCACCTCTAGAGATAATTTGTTGCAACATAAAAGTGACCATGCTAAGTACTTTGCAAACAAGCTCAAGCTTTCTCTCTTCAAGTTGCATAATAAAATGTAAGAAGTAGCAGCATGAACGGTGGGCTCTGATCTGTGTTGGAATCCCAGTTCCATCCCTTACTAGCTACATGAGCTTGGGCAATTTATTGAGGTTTTCTGCACCCTGGTTTCCTCAACTGTAAACCGGGAATAACAATAACCATCACTTACACTCATTTACACTCATTATGAGGTTCGAACAAGACAATGTGTGTAAAACATTATCAAAGTGCCAGGCTTTGCTAAACTGAGTCATTATTAGTTATTATCATTTCTGGCCATGGTTCAAAGCCAGGGCAAGTTTGAGTAGTTAAGAGAAATGTATTTTTCAAAAGGACCAAATTACATGGCTATGCCTATTATAGAAATTCTTCTATTTAAAATAATAAAGGGGCACCTGGGGGTCTCAGTGGGTTAAGCGTTCAACTCTTGATTTTGGCTCAGCTCATAATCTCACAGTTGTGAGACTGGGCCCCACGCCGAACTCTGCATTGAAAGTGTGGAGCCTGCTTGGGATTCTCTCTCCCCCTCTCTCTTTAGCCATCTCATGGCTTGCGTGCTCTCTGTGTCTCTCAAAATAAATAAACTTAAAAAAACAAGTAATAAAGATTTCCTTCCATTGTATATGGAAAATTAAATGGGCAGGGAGGTTAACAGACTTTCTCATAGGAATCAGTGGTAAAGAACTCTGGTCAATTGAATCCTAGTTTAATGCATCTTTCCTATCAGAAAAGCACCCAGAATGTAATACCTAAGGGTTCTTTTTTATTAATTCTACTTAAAAAAAGTATTGGATATATTTCACATGATCAATTTCTAAAGACATCAGAAGACCTCTTTATTTTTTTGTTTATATGAGAAAAATATAATATTAGAAAGAACATCAATTCTTTCATTTTAGTAGCCAGTACTTTTTAAAGATCTAGGAAAAGAGTATTTATTTAGAGAGCTTTTTTTTTTAAATGTGAAAGCAACATATTATTCATTTTAGTTATGACCTTGTCTAAGGATGTCTTTTGTACACAATGCAACCTGTTTATATTTAGGCTTCACTTAAATCAGATTCATCAGAAAATCCAGAAAAACACTTTGTATGGTTTTTCTGGGAGAGAACAGCAAAAATTATTCAGAAAAACACTGACAGGAAGCTGACGAATCTCTAAACAAAGTAGAAAAAGCTCAATCCATTGACATTAAATACCTTAGAAATTGAATCTACACAACTACAAACGCAATACCGAAAATATGGGTGGCACTGATGCAGAGAATTCAATTCTCTCTTTCCTTGAAGAAAAGGAACAGTACACGTACGATGACACAGGAATACTACAAATATTCGGTTCCCGTAACAGCGAGATATATCCAATACATTACATTTAGAAATACCAGAACAATTTTCCATTTGCAACCCCCAAAAAAGCTTTTATATAAAACAATAGTTATTCTAGAATCTCCTATTGCTTGACAAAATTAATTTCAGAAAGGTCAACTTACCAACTCTATTACTTCTACATTTCGCACCGACGGGTCCGGCGCCACCTCTGGCCAATTAGATAATTCCAGGTACCCGGTAGCTTTAGTATTGAGAGTATGAGATAAAGTGCCAAGCTGGAAATGATCCCTATCTATTAAAATAGAGGAAAATATAAAATAAACAGTATGAGCTGTATAGAACGGAGAACAATCCTAATCAGAGCTCCAGGTAATTGGCATATTACCTCAAATGTCAAGGAATAAATATAAACCAGGAAGCTCTTCATAGGTCAAAAAACTGATTTCAGTCCATAGATTACAATAATCTCCCCCATAATGGTCAATAAAAAAGCTAATCAGTCAGTGTGTTTAGAGGTGTTGCTCTGAAATGTAGCTTCTCTAAAAATTACTTTACTGTGAATATTAAGAATGACAGCATGGTTAAACAATCCATATACATGTCTTAGCACAAACACAGCCAGAATTTTAATAGTTTTTCTACAATACTGAACCGCTTTTTATCACCAACAATTAAATAAGAAACAATATGAAAACCAAGGTATACAATCATTTGATTCTAAGTCTAATGGCTACTAGTTAAATTGATAAGATTACTCCTTTTTAAAAAGCTGGGAAAAATAAGTCAACTTCCATCGCCGAAAAACAAATGTAAATACAAAGGGGTATTTTTATGAAATAATCCTTCCTAGAAAAGTTATGTTAGTGTACATAGAATATTTCATTAGTAACAACTCACTATTAAGGTAAGTTATATTCCATATTAAATACGGCTATTTAAAATCAAAGTGAGGTCAATGTCAAGAAGAAGAACACAGCTTTAATCTATTGTTCAGCTGAACTGCTTGGTAAGAATAAAAATAAAATCAGAAGACTGAAATTATTTAGGTAAATAAGGTCTCTAAAAATATAAACTTTAATATAAAGATTGCTCTGGAGGACAAATGAGTAGAAAGCCTACTGTTCTTATACATTTATGAATGTTAATCACTTATATTTTCTAAAGCTAAATTTTAAATGTATTAGAAATGGGACATGTTGTCATAATTTTTTAGGTAACATATATTTTGCAGTTATATTCTGATAACAATACCTTTAAACGGAGATTCAAGCAGTGGTGCAGGTTTTTGCGCTAGGAATATTTTTTTGGCATATTTACTTAAAGCTCCACTCTTCTCATTCGGAACAATAAGCTGCCTAATAAATCTTGTACGGTCTCTGATGTCGTAGTTTTGATCATACTTGCCGAGATTTAATATGTACTGGGTAAGCAATTTTGTCTGTTGGAAAAAAACAGAACAAGATGAGAATACAGTTATTTATGATTATTGATAACTCTGGATAAACATATTTAAAGAGGTAATAAAAATGAATGGTTATGTCAAACAAATGTTGTTCCGTAGGGAATATGCATTTCTAACGCTGCAAATGGAATTTTGAAGCCAAAGCACATGTCCTCTTCAGTATTGGGGAGGTGAATGCTGAGTACTGAGAAGCAGCCATGTGCTAGATTATTAAACTGCTGAAGTGGAAAGAAAGGCATCATTAAAAAAATAATCATATATGGCAAACCCGCTGAAGGGTCTACGTGAGAATAATGAATGTGGAAATACAACTAAAAACATGGCACTCAAAACTTAATCGGAAAAATATGCAGGACATCAAAACATCAGAGAGTATTAGGGGGCTGGCAAACGGCTTCTCCTGAGGTGTGTTTTATGAAGAGATACTGTCCCTGGCATAAGCAGTGTCTGCACTCTGACTGCACTCAGTTACTTTACCCTGAATTATGACCCATTAAAGCAGACACATGAATCACTGAACTGGATTACTGCAAATTATTTGCAGTGCATTTAGCTGTTACTTTTTCATAAAAGCAAGCTGCTGATGCCCTCTAAAAACTAGGATAAAAGACTCCTTCCATTTCTTTCCCATACTGCTTATAGCCTCTAGTAATATTGGTCATTTATTTATTTATGTAAGGCAGCAACTTATTACAGTAGCTTTAACACTGTAATAAGATTTCCTAAGTCAATTTTTGAATGTACTACATTAACACATATTGAGATAATTTTAACAGTAATTAAACCAAATTTGAAATGTTATCAAAATAGGTTTGGATTTTAAACTCCAGTTACTTTATTGAAAAAGCATAGTTTTAATTTAGGTTACACAAATACAATTGTAACTATAAATTAAACAGGATTCATAATATATGGAAAAAATAAACGTCCATGTTAGAACATTTTACAAACATTAATAAAGGATAAAAAATAAGACCAATCAAGTCAGGCAGGACTAAAGACAATTCAAGAACAAAAAAGTCAAAGTATAAAAATGGCATGGTAAACTCTTTTACAATAATAATTGGTTAAGATAATTGATTTGAATAGAAAGCAACCTTTTTGCAGTAACAATGTATTTAAAGACCATTAACCTAGTTTCAAAAAAGTAGAACTATAAAAAATACAAGCAAAAAATGTTAATAGAGTTATTACGAATTTGGTTACCAATAATTGCTATTCACTAATTAGTAGACCATGGTGGTTCAGCTACAAGTGAGAAAAATTCATTTTTAAAGGAAATTAGCAAAATATTCATCAAATGAGGAACATGGCTCAAAAAGTGTGGTGTCCTGGACTGTGTTCGATTGCCTGGCAAATACACTAACCCTTAGTTATCCCAAATGCACAGTGAGAATTTACAACTAGGTTAACTCTCAAGTCCATCTGAGTGCTGAGATTAGAATATGCAATTAAAATAGAGACAAAAATTAGTTTATTCACTGCAATGATTTTAAAAATTTTAATTCCAGTATAGTTAACACACAGTGTATTAGTTCCAAGTGTACACTCTTAATGACTGATTTTTGTGAGCTACTGGAGTGACGCATTTCTGATCCCCAAAATTAATTTTTAGAAAATTTAATTATCTCAATTAACAGACACTATTTAATGTTAGATAGGGAATTTTCAGGAATTAAAATTTTGTCATTTTTAAAGTTTCCATTTATTGACTGCAAAACTTGTTTTATTACACTTGTTTTATAAAAGAGTTCTATTAAAAATCCACTTTCAGGGCACCTGGGTGGCTCAGTCGGTTAAGTGTCCCACTTCATCTCAGGTCATGATCTCACAGTTCATGAGTTTGAGCCCCACATTGTACTCTGTGCTGACGGCTCAGAGCCTGGAGCCTGCTTTGGATTCTGGGTCTCCCTCTCCCACTGCCCCTCCCCCACTCACACTCCATGTCTCTCTCTTCCTCAAACATAAATAAACATTAAAAAATACTTTAAAACTCCATTTTCAAAACTAAAATTCTTTTTTTCAAAACTAAAATTTTCTAAAAGACAAAAGAACCTATCTATATATAATGATGCATTAAAAACATAAGTAATTATTCACCATACATTCATAAACTTTAATCAGTTTCTAAGGTGTATCTACTTCTAATACTAAGTCATAGACATTTCTCTGAAGAACATATTTTTATATGGTTTTATTTTGAACTTTTTTAAAAAAGTAAGATTGTCTCATAAAATCGTTTTCAAAACAGAATTTTATGACCAATAATTATGAAATTGTTATTTTCAATTTACTCTTCTCTATAGACCATAATATTTGTAATGAAGAAAACACCCTCTTTAAATTAGACAATCTGGTAAGCATAAAGAAAATCCTGTTGACATAAGGATATTCTCACCTTCCTTTCTTTTTCATATTGAAATCTGTAAATATGACAAGCCCTGATACTTAACTTTTACCCCTCCATTCAATGAATTCTTTTTTTTGGTAATTATTTTTATGAGACAAAACTTTTAAATAGTTCTCAGGGTGCCTGGGTGGCTCAGTTGATTGAGCGTCCAATTCTTGATTTTGGCTCAGGTCAAGATCTCACAGTCCTGAGATTGAGCCCCACATTGGGCTCTGTGCAGACAGCGTGGAGCCTGCCTGGGATTCTCTCTCTCTCTCTCTCTCTCTCTCTCTCTGCCCCTCTCCTGCTTACAAACACTCCCCATCAAAATAAATAAATAAACATTAAAAATAAAAGATTGTGTCTTCCCCTCTGCCCCTCTCCCACTCATGCTTTCTCTCTCTAAACTTAAAAAGAAAAAACTTTTTAGTAATTCTCTCTTTATACTTTTTAAAATATTTCACCAAATTTAGAAAATACAAAACCAATTACCTTTTTAATTTCATTTCATTCCAAAACAAAGTTGGGAGTTTCATCAAAAAAAGTATTCACAATGGTTGAGATATTGCAAATGAGAAAACTTCTAAAGTAAATCTTAAGGTCTATCACTTAACGTGAAGGGCTAAATTTCAATAAAGTCCTGCTTGCAAGACTGGTTCCCAAGAACCACCATTTGCTAACATTTTCAAAAGCTGAAGGTTTTTGACACTCAATTTGGTAAATACTTTAAAGATTTTCAACTGATTTCAAATCAAACTCTAACACACGAAGTTTTGTGTATTCCCATCCCCTCCTCTTGGCTAAAAAAAACACAAAAAACAAAAAACAAAAAAACGCCAACATAGAGGACACAGCTTAATTTAAAAGCAGTTTTTCACAAAATCACGTTTCTAGCATCCATTTAATAACATGCAGCAAAAAAGTTGCTAACAAGTGTTTGCTGTCATTCTGAAGTATGTTTTTTCAATATGAGCTTCATTACAAGAATTCTGTAGTTCAATTAAACTATACATATCAATATCAGTATCAAATTACATTTTTATTTCAACATGTAGAAGCAGAAATGGTTTTCATGCACTACAACCAATTCTTAAAATATTGCTTTTCCATGGTTTTCTTAATTTCATAAGACATTTATTTTTACCTTAACATTTTTAGCAAAAACAAGTAATTTTATCTTCCATGTTGACCTTTTACTGTAACTGCTAAATTTATAACAGCATTTACAGCATTTTTGACAGAATAAACTTCCAAAAGCTTCCCTTCGATTTCATTTATAGCACTGTTAGAAAGTACAAAAGCTTTGAGTGAAAAAAATCAACCTAGTAACGGAATTAATTGATTTTCTATTTGAAACTAGCATTGTTTAGGTCCTTTTTCTGCTAATGGAACCAATACATTAATAGCTACTGCTTCCTTTTTCATATGTATAAAGAGAACTTGGAATAAAAAATGAAGAAAATTAATTTCTAAAAAGTCATCTAAATGAGATCTTGTATTGGACATCTTCTGTACCTGTATGTATTTGTCATTTGGAGACACAATCTTCTTAAAATAACTCTTAACTTCTTTTAAAAATTTTTTAAATTGTATTTAAATCCATGTTAGCATATAGTGCAATAATGATTTCAGGAGCAGAATTTACTGATTCGTCACTTACACGTATCACTCAGTGCTCATTCCTACAACGCAACTTTTTAAATAGATGCTGATCTTTTTCAGTACGTTTTATCTTCTGGCCCTTGTGTGGTCAGTGATATCACTACAACTCACATAGTGGATGACTATGTGGATGATAAACATTTTGTGCACAGTGAGTACTGAGAAAGTCACTATTTCATTCTTTATTAAGTACACATTTCCATTTTTAAGAACTGATTGCTGCTGGGTTCATAACAAGATAAAGAAAGAACTGCCCAATAATAAAATAAATAGGCTTTAGATTTACGCTGCACAATAAATAGCCAAAGTACTGAAGTCAGAGTGTTCTGACCACTCTCGGATGAGCTATGGCAGCACTGCCTCTCGCACATATTTCATCCACAGCCAACCTCAACCTTCCCACGTTTTCCTCTGACTCTCTCCACTGACAATGAGAGCTTCATGCTTCGCACAGGCCGTGGCACAAACGTACAAGTTGCCAGGGTGGCCAGCAGATGAAACACTTCAACACACATCTCATCACCACTGAAAAACTGACGAATTCTGTTTTTTCTCCTTGCCCTGTCGGGGCACCCTGCGTTTTACCCGCACATATTCTGCGTGCTGCTCTAAAAGACGGAAATTATGTTGCATCTCAAAAAGGCTAGAAAAACAAGGTCTTTCTGATTTAAATGTCTCACATAAGAAAATGAAATCTCTCTTCATTGCACTTGTATCTTACGAGTCATTAGACGAAACCACAGCAGAGGTGAAAAGTACAATGTGGAGGTCTATAAACTTTGTCCTATTTTAACACAGTTATTGATAAAAACGAAAAATTTGGGACAAGTCCCAAAATGAATGAGACACAGAGACAAAAGATATAAATTACATTTGTTCCGGCCAAGAGTTACAAAGAAAGTTGACAATGGTCAAGTAAATAACCACAGGTATTTTAATACAATCAAAGACTCAATCTAAAACCAGATGGATATTAAATAGTACTTTTAAAGAGGTTTTACTCATAAAATTATAAAAGACAAAGAGAATAATACAGCATACCTTTCATAAAAAATATTAATATCTTATATACAGCTATTTGTTAAATTTTGATTTCAGATTATTTTTTCTACTTAGATTTAAGGGACTGTGACTGGTACTAACAGCTAATGCTACCCAGATACTATACCAGTTAGATTTCTTTCAGATTGACTCTAAGTCACTGTAACATAGGAGAAATGAATTTTGGGGAATGCTGTATAAAAATTTTTACATTCATTATCTAAAAAAACTTCTCCAAATATGGGCTTCATATTTCTACCTAAACACTCTGACAAGTAGTAAATATTTGCACAAACAATATACAAACAAAACAGTAAAAAGGGTATCTTAAAATATACTACTAAAATCAGCCAAGATATATTTTTAATTTAAGGAAAATAAAAAAGTACATGGAATTCAGCATTTAGCATAGCGAAGATTAATACTGGTTCCACACAGCTGTTATTCTGCAAAAGAAAGATACTGGTAAATGGTTTGGTAAATGAAAAAAAGCAATACAAAATTCTTAACCTAAACCAAAGGGAAATCTAAGCAGTACCAGTGTTCCACGTCATCAATTTCACTATTTCCTGACTAATCAGGATACTTTATGTGACTTGGATGAAATTTCATGAATTTAACAGTACTCATATTTTTGTCAACTTCAGAAAAATATTCTCAGAGTTCTTTCTTTACATGTTGTATTTACTTGAAATTTTCAATGCCAAGAAACTATTCCAAGAAAGGGAAGAGATGTCCCGGCACAGAGTCTGAGCCCCTTTTCCTAAGTTACGTAAAAGGAGCTGGAGGAGGAGACAGATTTCTCCTAAGACCTGAATCACAGGGCAAGAGAAAATTTGCTTTTAACTTCAGGAAGGATCCCCAAGATATAACTGTGATTTATAAAATTTCTTACTAAGAACCAAAAACTCTACAAAGCAATACAAAGAAAATGCAAATATTAAGGATACTCAAAGAATCACTCTCTTTTCCAATAGCAGAAAAGTAGAAACCTGTCTCACAGAAAATGAGACAGTTAATTAAAATAAATGAATTATATCTATACGTGTCAATATTTTTAAAACATGGTGTTAGGTGCAAAACGGAGGTTACGAAGTATACAAAAATATACAATACCTCCCTATGCAAAATTGCAAAACCCACACAACAGTAACATAGTGTGTGGGCACATACTCATATGATAGAAATGTGAAAGACACATGACTGGAGCACACCGCCATTATGACAGCAGCTACCAATGGAGAGGAAAAAGGTGTGAACAGGAAATTGAGGTTTTATTTACTGCTATTTGTCACATTCCCTTAAAAAAGAATAACAATTATGGCAAGAACATTGAGTTAGTCTTAGCGGTATTTATGTATTTATACTATTTTGCGTTTTTCTATAGGCTTGCATTATTTCATAACTAAAAACGAAAACATGAGCTAAGTGAAACAATAACTTATAATACTTATCACTACATTTAAAAGATTATAGGAAGTTGAAAAAATGCAATTATTAGTCCCTTTGATCAACTCAGTTTTCTGTCTCCGACCTCACCAGACTGCTGCAATTAAGTCACGATCAGTCTTTACACTATGTCTTAAGAGTTGTAGAGCTTCAGCAACTTCAACTGATTTCAAAGTCCTTCAGCGTTTCCCCTGCATAACAGTGAAATTACTCTCCTTGTGTGAATATTCTAACGGCATATTCTACTCCTAATATTCAGATCCAATAATTTTTTTCTTCATAAAAGGAGGGATTTTTAGCACCCTTTTCTCAGTAGGATAAACCCAAATGGAGTGTTTCTCCTCATGAGAACAGATCCTCTGTAATGGGACTAGTTGCCTTACTGTAAATAATCATACTCTCTTAAGAAAAGTCCAGCAGCTGGTTAGCAGTGCTAACAAGGGATACAAAAAGAGCTTAATAACCAACATGAACTAAGCACTATTATGTGCCAGGAAATCCTACCACTTTACGTGGCTCTTCTCCTTTAATCTTTTAACAACTTTGTGAGGTAGAAAGTCAGTTGTGTTCTAATAATTACTCTGAAAATGTGCATTTGTTCCATTTCAGTTGCATAAAGTGAATTTTGTATTTGGTTAGATCTGATTTTGTCTGCAGAAAATACTAGGGGAAGGCGGAAAACTGCTACCAGCTGAACTGGACTTTGTAGGAATAACAAAACATACTCATCTCAAACATCTACCTCAGATCACTACGTGTTATCAGTGGTATGACTTTCTACCCAATTTCAGGTTAATCCTTCTTCCACCACTTGACTAACAAATACAACTTTTCCATCAGCCATTTCCACTTCAGGTCTTTTTCAAGGTAAAGAACTATATTCATTGTAGTATTCCTGTATTTCTTAACTATTTCACATATGTAAAACTGTGCTCCTGTTTTTATTAGGTTCTTTTTAAGGTATCATCAATGAAGTTTCTAAGTGTTGTCCAACTAACTCCATCTTTCCAATTAAAAAATGTAGTTTTGGGGGGCACTTGAGTGGCTCAGTCAGTTAAGTGTCTGACTCTTGATTTCGGCTCAGGTCATGATCTCATGGTTCAAAGGAATGAGCCCCATGTCAGGCTCTGCACTGACAGCATGGAACCTGCTTGGAATTCTCTTCCTCCCTCTCTCTCTGCCACTCCCTAAAATAAAAAAACACTCACACTCTCTCAAAATAAAAAAAATTTTTTAAAAAGAAAACATGTAGTTTTTATGGTGCAATTTTATAAAGCACGATGATTTTTAAGAACATATATGTTGCACTATAAAGAACCAACTGTAGGGGCGTCTGGGTGGCTCAGTTGATTGAGTGTCCGACTCTTGAATTCATCTCAAGTCATGATCCCAGGATTGATGGATTAACAGGCTCTGTGCTAAGCATGGAGCTTGTTTAGGATTCTCTCTCTCTCCCTCTGCCCCTTGAGCCTGCTTGCATTCTTTCTCTCTTAAATTAAATTAAATTAAGAAATTATAGTAATTCTCGATTTACAAAGGATAAAACAAAGTCTTGGATAGGTTATATAATTTGTCCAAAATTATGTACCTAATAAGTGGCAAACAGGATATGAAGCCAGACAGTCTAATGTCAGAGCCTATACTCTCAATCACTCCTGCTCTTCAGTAATGGGCATCCAATAGTTCTATGGTAGTCATCGCACACAGTTAATTTGATTTCCAAATATAAAGTCCATCTGAAGTAACTCAGAAAACTAAAGAAGCTTACTGAAGAAATCCATCTATGGAGTTATAATCATAACGTAACAGTTAAAAAAAATTATATGAACCAGCCTTATATATCTATACCTAAAAAGAAAAAAAATATTAAAATGCTAAAGTAGAATATATAATACTAACGATAAGCAAGATGTTGATTTTTTTGATACTGTATTTTTCAGTTCCAAAAATTCCGTTTGAGTCTTTTGTATAATTTATATTTTTCTACTGAGAATTCTTATCTTTTTATTCATGGTGAATATGTTTTCCTTTATATTGCTGACTCCACTTATAAAAAGCTGCTGCAAAATGTGTGCTTGCAAATTCCAACATCTGGATCACCTCAGGGTTAATTTCTGTTGTTTCTTTCAATTTTCTTGAAAAGTGATCACACTTTCCTGTTTTTTTTCTGTGATAAAACACATAATAATTACCATATTAACCATTTTTAAGTCTGCAGTTCATGCAGAGTATTGTACAACCAATACCACCATCCATCTCCCAAAATTCCTATATCTTCCTAAATTGAAACTCCATACTCTTTAAACAGTAACTCCTCATTCTGGTTCTTCGTATGAAGAATAATTTTGGATTGTACCTTGGAAATTATGAATGTTATATTATAGAGGCCATGGACATTGTTATACTCTTTGAGTGAGTACTGACTTTTATTTATTTTAGCAGTTAACTTGGCTGAGTTTCAAGTGCAAACTTGGTCTCTCTGGATGCACCCTGACCATGTGTGGTTCAGGGTCAACCAGAAACTTGGGCAGAGTTATTCACAGATCTTGAGGTTCCCCCACTATGGCTCTCTAGACTTTTCTATAATTCTTCCGTAACTTTCCAATATCTACAGTTTTCCTGAACTATGTTCTCTACTTCCTCCGGCAGAAGGACCTTGGGTTTTCTTTTGGAGTTTAAGCCCCTGTGTGTAGACCAACCGTAGCCTGTCCTGTGGATAAAAGCCATAAACGTGGGGAAATTTACTCTGTGCCACCTGTCTTCTTTCAAGTGTTACGTCCCCTCCAGAATCTTCCTGCTTTGCTTTACTCTTCTGAAACTTTGTGCAGTTATTTATATTTTGTATGTTAAACATTATATATTTATATATTTTGTATTTTTTCCAGAGTAAAAATATTTTGAGGTATTAAAGAAGTTCATTATTCAATTATTCCTCAAACAAATGAACACAATGTGCTCAATCTTATAAAAATTAACTTAGACATTCCCTATAAGTAAATAATTCAATAACAGTTCTGGGATGCTCACTAAATTACCTAGACCACAGAGAATTCAGATTGACAAATAAATATCAGGACTTAATAGCAAACCAGTCCCTGGGCACAGACTGTGGCTTGGTCTCCAACAGTTCACTCTTCAAGACGGCTAAAATAAATTAAGTACAGAACACAAATTTTTTACAGTTAGCCCAAAGAAATCATTTTAGTCTTTGTCTCAAATTCAACAGATATGAACCATACAATTTAAAAATGCTGTCAAGTTGATGGTGCTAAAAATTGCCCTTTAATGCTTATTTTACCAATTCTCTAAACCCTCTTTTCTTAAGAAGTCAGAGACTGCAGAACACAACCCCCGAGATGCCACTGTCATTCACCTATTTTTAATCATTTAAAAATAATGAGTTATAAAAAAAATACATACAAAAATTTGGTATATTTTTGGGATGCCTGGGTGACTCAGTCGGTTGAGCATCCAACTCTTGATTTCAGCTCAGGACATGATCCCAGGGTTCTGGGATCGAGCCCCATATCAGAATACACACTGAACTTGGAGCCTGTTGAAGATTCTCTCTTTCTCTACCTCTGCCCCCTCTCCCTTGCTCGCACTCTCTATTTAAAATAATAACTATACAAATAAATAGGAAATTTGGTATATTTTCTAAACATTAATATACCTTTACCAGTTGGTGGTGAAGTCTATGTGTGTTTATCTAGAGGTATTATTCTAAAATACACAATAGAACAGTTGCACTCCAGAACTTCATTTAATAACACAGCTCATGAAAGAACTTGAGCTCCAAAACTTCATTTAACAACATAGCTCATGAAAAAAATGTTGGGCTACTAGCTATATTGCCTTCAAATTCAAAAGATATGGAATACACTCTATAATTCCTGAACAAGAAGTACTACTTTCTATTATTATTTCTTTATAGTTACAAAGAAAACCAAAAACAGAACTTTTATTTAGATATATAAGACATAACTACTTTTGGTCTTAACATACTAATTTTGTATTTATTTTATAATAAATAAACTAGAAGGTAGATACATTTAGAGTAGTCAATTCTAGGTGTTATAATGACTTTTACAATACCACATGTATTTAGTGAACACAGGGAGTTATCAGGCTAAGATGGTGTTTTTATCAATAAACAAGAAACTTGTAGCAAACGGGTGTTTCATGGTTCTCAATGCCCTCTTCATTCTGTAGAGTAAGTAAATCACTTCTTATAAGTCCTTAGTCAAGAATCTCATCCTTCACAAAACTTTTTCTTGTCTCTTACTTCCTTCCACTTCAGACTTTCAATAACTTTCTCCTCTGGAGTTCCACTGTATCTTAACACTTCTACTACATCACTTACCTCTCAGTACTTCATTGTTTAGCTGTTTTTCTCACGTACTAGACTAAAATGTCATCTCTCTGGACCACAACCTTCTAATATAGAACCTTAAAGAAACAGACACCTAGAAATTGTGGAATGGACACCCTAATGCACGAATAGACCTTAGGTGCTTCATCAAAGTAAAGAGGAAAGTAAGTATCACTTAGGTAGACTAAAGTTCAGACTCTTACCTGTTTAGAGTTGGTTAAATACAATTTTGCTCCCAAATTTAAAATCTGCAATTTTACTAGATCATCTTCACTAGTGAAGCCTTTAGCCATCTTCCTCAAAACATCAGGGGCAATTTTAGGAACTCGTTCACAATTTTCTCCAATTAGCCAAAGGATACTTGCTCTAGCCACAGGAACCTAATATTAAAAGCAGATTATATAGTTACAAATAAGATAATCGTACTCTCCTTAATGTTAACATACAAAAGGTTTTAAATATTATAGAGGTTTTACATCGTTCATGTAATGAATATCTGGGAAGCGCTCTTTCACTATGGATTTTCTTCAGTTATCAAAAACTAAACACCCAAGAAATATCATTAAAGGTGCTTTTAGATATAATGCCTTAGAAAAGACTAATAGAGAAAAAAATCATTGGTCTAAAATCTTGATACTGTCAGAGATGTTCAAGTTCTTGGGACAAAGTTGTCTAGCCATGCCCATTTATTTATGTATTAGTGGCGCAGCCTTTCCACTACAATAGCAGAGGTAAGCACAACTGACCTTTGAACAATACAAGTTTGAACTGCGGTGGGTCCAATAATATGCAGATTTTTTTCAATAAATACAGTATACTAGTGTAAATGTATTTTCTTTTCATTAAGATCTTCGTAATAACATTTTTTTCTCTAGCTTACTTTATCGTAAGAATTCAGGGTATAATACATGTAAAATAAAAAATAAGTGTTAAGAAACTGTTTATGTTATCGGTAAGGTTTCCGGTCAATAGTAGGTAATTAGCAGTTAAATTTTAGGGGAGTCCAAAGTTAAACCTGGATTTCTGACTACAGGAGGGAGGGGTCGGCACCCCAACCCCTGCATTGCTCAGGTGTCAAGTGTGGTCACAACAAAACCCAAAAAGCTGAAAATATTAACTATCTAGCAACAGAACCTTTACAGAAAAGGTTTGCTGACCTCTGCTCTAGGGCAGTGATTAATAAACCTCAACGCCCGTAAAAATCATCTTGAGTTCTTATTAAAACTGCAGGGATTTGGTATCAGGTCCAAGATAGCAGTTCGGTTGTGGGGCTCAGGAGTCCACATTTTATGAATCATCACAGATGATATCTGAGACAGGTGGTCTGCAAACCATGCTTTGAGAATCCAATGGATAACAGAGAAAAAGGAATACATTCATTAAAGACTATGATTCTAAATTAAAGCTGTTCCTGTCCTCTAAGCATCTGTACCTACAGCCCTGGGACTGTATAAAACTGATACGATCATCAAGGACTGCTTATATAATCATGAATCCTGGTCTATTAGGGAGAAGATAAATTTGTCCAATATTGCACTTTGGCATTGTATTTTATTAATAAAGTACATTTCAATATAATTTGTTTCTTAAAAAAACTGTTTTAGTACAAATTGGAAACCTTCCATCAGTACCATTAAGACCAACATTTTAGAGTATGCAAATTTGTTTTATTACTATTTGTTTATTTGTAGCCTCCCTTACTCTAAGAGATTTGAAGGGGTATGTAAATTAGTCTCTGTGAACATTCTCACCTAGTATAGAAAATTTGTTTATAATAAATGAAAAAGCCAATGACTATCATTAAGAGGTAGCATCAAAGAAGAGATAATACTCTCTTTTTGTGAAGTCCTTTCCAACTCCTCGAATGAAGTCCTAATATTTTCACTATAGTTTCACGGCTGTACAGGGCACAACTATTAAAGAAGAAAGTGAGAATAAAGATCTTTGCACAGCTAAAATTTTTATCATGATATCCACCATCTCAAATTCTTTCAAAACACCCATTTTATAAGATAGTAGAAAATTATTAAAAC
Organism: Paguma larvata; assembly: GCA_030068075.1. Lineage (NCBI taxonomy): Eukaryota > Metazoa > Chordata > Mammalia > Carnivora > Viverridae > Paguma > Paguma larvata. The sequence continues at coordinate 92,520,369 of CM057826.1, read as the reverse complement.
ACTTCTGGGTTGGGTATTTCACCAGAAGGGAAATGAGGTCATCTAAAAGCTTTAAAATCAAAGTATATATTTTCAAATATTATGACAATAGCATTATTTTGAAATTAACATCAGAATAAGTTTAGTAAAAAAGATGAAATCACAATAGTCATGTAAGAAGTTTAAGTACCAAGTATAAATAATAAGTATAATAATAAATTCTGTTACAAGTGTATTCATGAAGTATGATAAAACGGATACCCTTACTGTATACTGACTTCTGGAGAGAAAGAGCCTATTTCTAATGTTCCAAAGGTTACACTGCATTAAGACCTTACTCCCAATCTATTATTTTAAATTGGGCTAAAGAACAGTAATTGAGTGGTACGTTAAATTTTCTAGTGTGAAGCGATTCAAGTTGCCTGCCTTGATGAAAGGTATGTCTAAATAAGAATGCATGTGCAAATTCGGATTTCAGTTATGCCAGATTTACTTTTCTTAAATATTTTATTATACATTGCTGCTATAAAAATTAGAATTCTAGGACATACTCCAACCTACTACCCCACTGTAAGTAATTTTCTTCTGGTAACACAGTTGCAATTCTTTTTTCAATTAAAAAGACAATCCCAAAAAGCTTTAAGAGATTGTTTATATTCCTATTCATTAATATACTAAGATTAAAATAATATTTTAACACTCTAAACATTCATAATGTAGAATTTAAATTACAATTCTTTGGAAGAATATGAAAATCAATCAATTCTAATGCTCACAATGAAAATCTCAAGATGGTGGTGCTGGAGGGCAGGCTAATATTCAGAGGTTCCAGAACTAAGGTAATAAAATTTCCAAGGAAAAAATAACTTAGAAAACTTTTACACAACAAGAAATAATATCAATATAAATGTATTTATACCAAGATTTGGTGATGGCAATTTGTTAAAAAGCTTAGGAAACTGACAAACACAATGTTTTTGTGCATCGGCTGGAATCAGAATCGTAAGATTTTCAGATTCCAGTCCTATCTTTCTCTTCCAGTTAAGTTACAGAACCCTCATTTGTTTACCATTGATACTATGATTCATGTATGTATCATAGTAAGTATCAATGGTCTTTCAAAGATTAAAGCAACTGAAAAAAGAGCAAGTCAGAAAATTAGTCACTTTTTGTTCTCCATGGTCTTTTCAACCACAGAATAAACAGGAACCAAACTAATAATACGCATGTACAAATGCTCTTATTATTAACCTCTGCTTTTTCAATATTTCAAAGACAAGCTGGATTGTAGATGACTTTGATTTTTTATTTTGAATGCCCTGAGCAAGTGGTTAAGTGCACTTTTTAAACCTTCTACGAGAAGGCAGTTTCCACAGCCATTTTAACCCGGTAACTTGCCTGCAAAAACAAATAATGATTCCTAGCTGACCACAGCAGTTACAGAAAGACATCTAGAATGATTTCACAGATCACTTTGTAAGCAGTTCAATTTAAAAGCTGTTGTGTTCCAGCACTAGCCACTGCACAGTGCAACAGTGTAAAATGAATCCCGCAAAAACATCAATTTTATGTATTTAAATCTGTCAAAGGCAAAATCAGTAGGTATCTAAACAAGATGCATACAAACAGCAAATGAGATCCAATATTCTATCTGGACTCAATATGCATTAACACTTTAGTATGAATTAAGTTGGGGAAGCAGGGCAAGAGAGATTACCTTGTGACATGGCAGGCAATCAGTGAGTACACCAGGCCACTGAGTACGTAACATGCTATTTCAAAATTATTCAGTGGTCTTCACAAAATAACATCTTTTAATTATTCTTTTATGATATTAACGCCTCATCTGTCCCATTAAACACTATGTGTAACCCTGGTAGAGTAATCTTCATGTAGCATGCATTTTATTCTGGAAAGACTTTGCTCCGAAAACCGTATTTACTACGCATGAAGGATACTCCAAAGGATAAAATACTCCCAACCAGAACATGTAAGTTGACTGCACTACAGACATACATCTTATTCAATTTGAATTTAAAGAGCAGAATTAATTTAAATTTTAGCGTTCATGTTTTCACTTATGACACTTAATAAATGGCAAATGGGATCAAAATCTTGAATACAACAAAATCAAAGTTTCTTTTTAAAAAAATTACACAGCGAACATCTACTGAGTTCTCACCATGTGCCTGCATTCTTTTTAAGATTTTTACCTGTTTTCTCAGTCTGTTATCATAAAAGCCTTGGAGAGAAGGATCTACCATTATTCCCACTTGATAAATGAGGAAACGGGGGCACAAAGGAGTTAAGAAACTTGCCCAACACCTTATAGCTTGTCAGTGGTAGAACTAAGACTGGAAGTCCTGGAATCCAGAGTTCACCATGGCCACTGGGCAGAGACAAAACGAATGTGCTATACTTGGAAAAATACCAGTCAGCAAAGCAAGAAGACTGGTTCGGGTCCTAGACTGATCATGTATATCATGGAGACAGATAACTTCACAACAGTGGGTCTCATTTACTCATCGATCAAATGAAGGAACACTCCTTTGGCCCTGTTCTTCTGCCACAGTGTACAATGGCTCCCTCACACGTTAGCTGTAGGTTTGTCATACATGGCCTTTATTATGTTGAGGTGTTTTCCTTCTACAACCAGTCTGTTAAAGGTTTTTTATCATGAAAGGATGCTGTAGTCTTGTCAAATGCTTTCTCCTGACTCTAATCAGATAGTCATGAGACTTTTATCTTTCATCTTATTGCTGTGATGTATTACAATTATTGATTTGCATAAATGGAACCAATTTTGGATCCTAGGGATAAATCCCATTTGGTCATGGGGTATAATCCTTTTAAAGTGTACTTCGAGCACCTGAGTGGATCAGCCGGTTAAGAGTCCGACTTCGGCTCAGGTCACGATCTCACAGTTTGTGACTTCGAGCCCCACATCGAGCCCCGCATCGTGCTGACAGCTCAGAGCCTGGAGCCTGCTTCAGATTCTGTGTCTCCCTCTCTCTCTGCACCTCCCCCACTTGCACTATGTTTCTCTCTCTCTCAAAAAAACATTAAAAAATTTTAAAAAAATAATGTGTTCTTGAATTCAGTGTGCTAGTATTTTGTTGAAATTTTTCATCTATATTTATCATGGATATTGGTTTATAGTTTTCTTTTCTTGTTGTACCCTTACTTGCTTTTGGTATCAAAGTAATGCTGACCTTGAGGAATAGGTTTGGAAGTGTTCTCTCTTCCTCAATATCTTGGAAGAGGAGGATGACTGGTATTAATTATGTTTTTTAAATATTTAGTAGACTTCTCCAGTGAAGTCCTCTAGTCCAGAAAGCTTTGTTTTTGATGACCAATTCAACCTCTTTACTCGTTATTGGTCTGTGCAAATTTTCTATTTTTTCCTTATTCAGGCTTGGTAGGTTGCATGTTTCTAGAAGTGGTATCCATTTCTTTTAGATTATGTAATTTGTTGGCAAATAATTGTTCATAGTAGTCTCTTAGAATTCTATGTATTGCTGTAGTATCAGTTGCAATGTTTTCCCCTTTCATTTCTAATTTTATTCTTTTTTTTCTCTCTTTCCCTTAGTCTAGCTAAAGGTTTGTCAATTTTCTTATCTTTACAAAGAATCAGCTCTTGGTTTTATTGATCCTTTCTATTGTTTTTCTGGTCTCTATTTCATTTATTTCTGCTGTGATCCTTCTTATTTTCTTCCTCTGCAAGCTTCTTTTTCTAGTTCTTTGAGATGTAAAGTTAGGTTGTTTTTTTTGAGATCTGATTTCTTAATATGCGTGTTTATTGCTATAAACTTTCTTCTCAAAACTGCTTTTTCCGTATACCACAATATTTGATACATTGTATTTTCATTTTCACTTGTTTCAAGACAATTCTTTCCTTCTGATTTCCTCTTTGACTCAATGGTTGTTTCAAAGTGTGCTGCTCAGTTTCCACATATTTGTAGATCTTTTCGCCTTCCTCTTATTTCTGATTTTTAGCTTCATACCACTGTGGTCAGAAAAGATAGCTGCTATGATTTTAAGCTTCTTTGCTAATATCAAAGCTACTCTCTTAACCCCTATACCTCTCATACATAATCTCTGAGAAGTCCTGGCTTTGATCATTGCAACCAGTATTAAGAGTACATACAAAGACAAAGGAACTCTCTGGTGAGAGACGTGGTGGGAGCCCAGACGCTAACACATTTCTGTGAGTCTTACTCTTAGCTTTAAAATAAATATATAACTGCCTTGCAAGCTTTACTTACACCTTGAGGGAAAGATTTCACCACCAGAGATATTAAAAATTGGTCCCGATAGGCTCCAGAATCTGCCTCGAACCACAGAAATATGACCCCTCTGAAGAACCTCAGAGTACATGTCACCTCAGCTCCAAAGATAAACATAATATATTTTCCCCCTAAATGACAACTCTGTTAGTTACACGACATTCATTTTTAACTTTTTAACCAACAATGAAGGGACACAATGGAGAAGACTCTGAAGAAAAACCAGACAGAAGCCATGGAGAGAGAATGTTTCAAAAGGGAAGAAGCAGTTTATGAAGTCACGTGCTAACAAAAGCTCAGAAAGACACATGAACAGCAAATTATCCACCAGGTTTATTTAGTCAGAAGAAAACAGTGAGTGACCCTGAAAAAGGCAGTATAGCGGAATGGTGGGGAGGCAAAAATCGGGCTTTGACAGACTGAGGGGTGAGTTTTAGATCAGGAAATAAAATTCTTTTCAAGTAATTCTTCAAAAAACTTTAGTTTTAAAGATAGAAGGGAATAAATAGGAGCTAAATAATAATGACAGCAGACACTTATGTAGTACCACTATGTGCCAGGGAACATTGTTAAGAGCTTGACATATATTAACTACTATAATATTTACAAAATGTGTGTTGTCTTTTTTTTTTTTTTGCTATCACCATTTCACAGATGGTTAAAGAATAGACATTTTAATAGAAAAACACAGAGATAGTAAGTGGTGGAGCCACGATTAAAATTTGGTTTTAATTTAATTCTTTAAATATAATTTTGATTTATAGAAAAGTTGGAAGAAAAATTTTTAAAAACTTCTGAATACTTTTCAAACAGATTCCACAGAAGTTACCAGCTTACTATATTTGCTTTACTTTTCTATACATACACAGACATTTTGTTTTCTAAAATGGTAAGTTGTAGACTTGCCCTTAAATACCAAAATACTTCAGTGCAAACTTCATAATAAAAGGAATGCTCTTATATTACTACAGTAAAATGATTTAAAAATTAGGAATTTAAACACTGAACCAATACTTTTTTAATCTACAGATTTTATTGAGATTTTGCCAATTTTCCCTACCAAATCCTTTAGAGCAAAAGAAAATCCAATATAGCATGGAGGTGTCGTATTCTTTTAATCTCTTTTAATGCGAAAAAGGTCCTAAGTTTTTGTTTGTATTTCATAATACTGGCATTTTTAAAGAGTGCAAGCCAGTTATTTTGTAGTATACCCTCATCTGAGTTTGTCTCATGTTTCCTCTTGATTACATTGAAGTCATTCATTTTTTTTTTAATAGTTTATTTTCAAATTGGTTTACATACAACACCCAGTGTTCACACCAACACGTGCCCTCTTTAATGCCTGTCATTCATTATGACAGAAATGCCAAAATTCTATTCAGTGGGTCATATCAGAAGGTATCCGATCCCATTGTTGGCCATGTTAACTATGTTCATTTGTTTCACGTAGCACCTGTCAGGTTTCTCCATTATAAAAGTCAAAAGTCATTAACTTATGCTTCATAATTAAATACCTTATGAGGACATACTTTGAGACAGTACAGCTATCCTCTTACTACCCAAAATTCACCTAGTTTTTAGCATTTGTTGATGATTCTCACCTGCATCAATTATTGTTGTGATGGCTTGCAAATGGTGATATTCTAATTCCATCATTCCTTCTGCATTTATTAGTTTTGCATCGCTAAGAAAGAGCTTCCCTTTCTCATTCATTCATTCATTTCAGTGTGGACCCAAGAGATGCTTACCCTATTCAATAGGCCATGATCTTTTTACTCTAGTTTACTTTGTTGTTCAAAGTGACCAGTGAGAACCCCTTCAAGCTGGCTCTTGTGTCTTTTTGACATATCTCTATCATACTGTGAGCACTGCCTTGCTTTTTTAAGCCCATCCAGATGTTCCAAGATGATCTCGTTCTTTCCTTGCCCTAGCTCTGAAACCAGCCATTTCTCTAAGCAGCCCTGGTTTCCTGTGAGTGGTGAAGGGAATTTAAAACCCAAGGTCTACCATAAAAAAGGAATGCAGTACTACATTCTAGAACATGCACAAACCCTAAAAATATGCTACGTTAAAAAAGCTAGACACACAAGGCCACTTGATGTATGATTCCATTTATATGAAATGTCCAGAATAAGCAAATCCATAGAGACAAAGTAGATTAGTTTGTCAAGAGCTGGAGGAAAGGGAGAAGCAGGAGTTTCAGCCATGGGGTTCTTTTATTGGAACGATGACAACGTACTGGATTACACAGTAGTGATGACTGTACAACCTTATGAATATATCAGAACGCACTACATTTTATAAGAGTGAATTTTATGATATAAAATTATATCTCAAAAAAAAACAAGATCTGGGCAGTAGGTGTGCTCATTTGTACTGGAGTAGTATTGCATGTAGGCCCTCTCAAAGGACAACCAAAGAGATAGATGTTTGTATATCCAACATATGCATTCATATCTGTATATATAAATGTGTGCAGACACATAGACACATGCATTTAAACACTCACATACATCTAGAATATAAAAACCTATAAAGTTCACACTGCTGTCTCCAATTCCAACCTAATACTATGGCATTTATTGCATTTTTCCCCTTTTTCGGATTTGTAATTCCCTTCCACACAGTGTAAAATCGTGGAAGCAGGATGTGAATCCAGACAGTGAAGGTCTCTTAGTCACTATACTTTAAGATGTCCACTTATTTTCACGCTATAACTTACTGACTAAAATCCAGTTACATTCAGGAAAGATCTCTGAATTGGTACTCACAGTGATACTGTCCAAGAGTTTAGCCATATGTTTAATAATTTCACCATGTTGTGCCGGTTGCATTTGCAGTAATTTCTTAATAACGACCACACTTTCAGCAACAACTATTTCTGAAAAAGACAGAGATTATTCATATTAAACATGTGTAATGCAATTCAAATTCAATATTTTTGGTAAAATGCAAATTTAAATTAACAAAATATTATACATGTCTTAATGACGAGGTAAGGACTATAACCATGAAAATACTTCCAACTCTGGAGGGCTCGCACTGTCTTAAACAGAAGCGTACACTTAAATTTCTAACCTCTGCTGTCGTCTCCTAGCTTCTGATACCTCTTTCCAATACCTGCTGCTACTCACCGTAATGTTCAAGAGTCTGGCTTTTAACTATTGCTTTCGAATACTTGATTCCTACCAAATAGTGGAAATTAAGTAATTATATAGTTCTTTGATTTCTACCAATTATAAAGTGGTAATTGAATACCTACAATCTGAGTAACTTTGTTCCAATTCTAAAGAAAACAGCAAACTAAAAACAAAGATTCCTTAAGTGATATGTCCAGGCGAGTGAGTAGTAAGGATCCTTAGACGTAGAGAGTAGTGAGGACCACAGGTAGGAAGAAAGGAGCTACTACAGAAAGAGCACGGACTTCAGAGCCAGAAAGGGTAGGCTTGTGCGCTGGAATGTCTCCATTTGTCCCATGAATCCATTCTCTGCCTTTCTTGACCCACTCGGTGCCCTCTGAGGTTGACCTCTGTGGTCTGCATCAACCAGACTCCCCTACCCCTGGCCTCCAGCTGTGTTTAGCTGATAGGAAGTACCAGCAGGAGATCAAGGGGCAGGAGGAGAGCATATGTGCTATCTTGGACCTCTTCGAATAGTTCAGCTCTCTCCTGCTGAGAGTGGCTCTCTCCTGCTGAGTCTGGTAACTGCTCCCACTCCTCATACTCCTTTCCTTCAATTCTAGGTCTCATAAAGGGGCTTCCCACTGTTGCTAGCCTGTTAGCCCCAGGGTGTTAGGGCATACCTCCTTGGCTTCCCTTAATCCTGCCCACACTTTATAAGTAGTTCCTTCATTAAATTCTCTTCAATCATTCCTTTTAAGTGTGCCATCTGTTTCTTGCCAGGGCCTTAACTAATACAATAATTGGCACTGGGAGTGGCTCCAAGGAAGCAGATCCTCAAATGGATTCTGAGATTGAGTTATCAAACTTAAGTGGCTAATCACTGGTCCAGAGTTACATTTTTGGTGGCACCAGCACAGAATCGTTTTCGAACTAGCCAGAGCACCTGAACTTATGGAATGAATCTTATGTAAACAATTATTAATGCTACTGATGCCAAAGAAATATGTCAGCAATGCTTTTCCTTATTACTTTGACATTTTTTATTAATAGGGCTTCAGGAATATTAGAGATTCCCCTGGCGTACACTACAGAGATTTATTTCAATATTATCTGGAAAAGCCATGATTTGGTTTGTTATTCTTTTCTCCGAAATATATTTTCTTATCTAGCTCCATTTAAGAATATAAGTAAAATGTTTATCATTCTAATCATTATTAAATATACATATTTCAAACTATATGTCTTTTTCTCCAGTGTAATGATAAATCAGTTTTTATATAATGCTTCAGCTTACAAAATGATGTATTTCTTTCTCTTCTCATGGTAACATGTGGTACGCATCTTATTATCATTATTTTCAAGATGAAGACAGAAATGCACTAGAATTACGACTTTGTCCAGAATTCAAACTCAGAACGAGAATGTACCATTTTACCTCTAAATTCTAAGTTACTACATGCAGCTATTACGTTTATAAAGACCACTGCTTTGAGATTTGATGAAAACAAAGATTAAGATCCTGCTCTTGTCAAACTTACACTCTACTAAGAAAAATTAAATGGTTATATTAAAGTAATTACCATGGAAGTAAAATAAGGTAAATGTGGTGTAAAGAAGCCACAGCACAAAAATTACATGTTCAAAATATATTACTGCAAAACTAGGCTAAGAAAAAAATATTGTATGATTTTAATTATCCACATGTAGAGGAAGGATCGGCTATGGCTGAAATATATATTTGGCATCATTTATTCTTTCATGCTGTATTACTTTCCTATTACCACAAACCTAGTGGCTTAAAACAACACAAATTTAGCGTCTTGCAGTTCCGGAGTCAGAAGTTAACAGTTTGGAGCTAAGGGCAGGGTGTCAGCAGGACCACGTCTCTGCGGAGGTTCCAGGAGAAATTCCATCCCTTGCCTTTTTTCCACCTTGTACAGACTGTCTGCACTCCTTGGCTCGAGGCCCCATTCCAGCAGTGGCATCACTTGCAAAGTCTGCTTCTGACATCCGACTTTGCTGACTTTCCTCCTTCCCTTAAAAGGACCCTTCTGACCTCCATCTCAAGAACCTCAATCACATCGGCAAAGTCCCTTCTGCCAGGCAAGGGAGCATATTCACAGGTACTGGGCATAAGACCTGGACATCTGCCGGGGGGCAGGGCATGATTCTGTCTACCCCATGTTTCTTCTCATCCCTTCCCATAATCCCACCCTACTTTTCCTTGATGCTATCTCCTGTTTTTCAAAGATCCCAGGACCGTCGTGCTTTTCTATTCAAAACACAAAATGATCCTGTGTTCTGACCTTTCCAAGCTTCTTCCTTGTCTTTAACAAAACTCAATGGCCCTTACTCTAGAAATACAACCGACTATTTTTATATTTAATTTTATTTTGACAAGAACAGTTAACATGAGATCTACCCTCGTACCAAACTTTAAAGTGTACAATACATTACTGTTGACTATAGGTACAGTGTTGTACAACAAATCTCTAGAGCTTATTCAACTTGCTTCATAAACTGAAACATTATGTTTGCTGTTTAGTAATTCTCCATTTTCCCTTTTCCTCCATCCCCTGGCAACTGCCATTCCACTCTCTGATTCTATGAATTTGACTATTTTAGATATCTAACACCAGTGGAATCATTCAGTATTTGGCTTTTTGAGGCAGGCTTATTTCACTTAGCATATACCTTCAAGGTTACTACAGTCTACTATTAGAGTCATTTTGCAAATGAAGAATCTGAGGCACAGGGAGATTGAGTAATTTATTCTAGATAACATTAACATTCAAACACAGGTACTCTGGTTCTGCAGGCAAGCAGACAGCGCGCCGTAGACTAACTGGTCAATATACAAAAAGACTGTAATACACTTGTTTTATATCACTGTTCCCTCTACTAGGCTGTGAGCTCTGTAAAGGGAAGAACATTTTATAGGCTGAATGAGTACCTGATTCAAGTTCTCAATAAATGTTTACTGAATTAAATAAAACTAAGTGAAACACAAAGTAGTCCTCTGCCCAGCCCTTTTAGTTTACAGTAGATGGTAAGGTTATTCAGGCAGGCAAATTTGGCTAATATATACCTGAAGTAAATCACCTCAGAGAATTAAATTACCCTAAGCCAACTGAAATGCAGATTTCTCATAAAGATCCTTGAGAAATTATCAAACTAACCTTAGTGATACTGAACTATTTTAGGGAAGCTTCAAGTCTGCCTAGAAAAGCCCTCTCCACATCAAGAAGGGGGAACTCAATAATGTTAAAAAAAAAAAAAAGGCAAAAACAAAAATCTACAGGTCTGAAAATATGTTGAATACATGCAAAAAAGAATGGAGCCTAAATGTTGCCCTTAAGGCTTTAAGATACATTACTTGAAGAGATGATGAGGTACTTGTATTAACATAAAACCAAGAATCACAGATGCTTAGAGCCGCAAAAGATCTTAAGAGATTTTAAAGAAACTGAGGCCTCATTCTTGATACCTATTCCTAAAAGCAGATCTTTTAATAGGAGAAGAAAGGGGCTCTGTTGTCAGGAATGGTCATTTTGAAGTTAAAAATACTATTTATTGCTATTGACTTTAAAATGAATATTCTCTTTATTTGTTTTACCCGTTACTTTTATTGAGGTTTCCAACCTACAAAAGTGTAGCTCATAAAATAAGTAATCAAAGAATCAGATACTATAGGCTAATGATGATTATGCAACCAGAATTGGGGACAATATAATTTAAGTTTCTTAATACTCAAACTCCAGGAAAAAAGCCATGGTTATAAGGATAGTTTTGATTCACCAAAAACAAAAGTCTAAACATTAAAATATGAGAGTTTAAATTAGTAGTCCTTCTACATTTAAGAGTGAATATAGATGTCCCCCATTATCTAATTATAAAACAATCTATTCTTCCCTTCAAAGTGCTATAAGGGTAGAACAGCAATAAAGTCAATAAAAATATTTTCAAAGAAATTAATATATTATAAAGCTGAAGTAGAGATAATTGCTTTAAAATATACAACTTGCAAATTTCACATGAGAAAAAAGGGTCAGAAACTAAAATTCAGAAACCTTGAATATTATTTTGTATTTAAAAGAACTAATGAGTATTCTAAATAATTTCTAGTACTTTTTGTATGCAACTAAATTTTAAAAGAATAATTATCCTGGAAAACTTTGGTTTATCACCTTTAATGTTCTGTAGATATTCTCCCAAGAAATGCACCACATATAACCAAATAGAAAGTCATTATTAAAATATAGGAAAAAAAACATGTTTTTCAACTCACATTTAAACTGTGACACAGAAACAGAGAAAGGGGGGGCACCTGGGTGGCTCAGTCGGTTGAGTGTGTCCCACTTCAGCTCAGGTCATGATCTCATAGCTCGTGAGTTCGAGCCCCACGTCAGGCTTGCTGCTGTCTTCAGCGCAGAGCCCGCTTTAAATCCTCTGTCACTCTCCCTCTCTGCCCCTCCCCTGCTTGCACGCTCTCTCTCTCAAAAATAAATAAAACATTATAAAACAAGAAATAGAGACAAAAAGGATGTTATCATTAAATGTAAGGGGCACCTGGGTGGCTCACTTGGTTAAGCATCTGACTTTGGCTCAGGTCACGACCTCATGGTTTGTGAGTTTGGGAGTTTGAGCCCCACGTCTGTCTCTCGGCCAGGGATACTCAGTCTCTCTCTCTCTCTGTCCCTTCCCTATTCACATGCACGCTCCTTCTTTCTGTGTCTCTCAAAAATAAATAAACATTTTTAAAAAAGTAGAAATGGATAAAACGAAAGACATTTAAAATCTTAAGCTTCTCTAGTTACCTTCTACAGTCATATTTTTAAAAAATCTACTTCCGTGATTAATTTTTTTGCCACTTAAGTAGAATTTTAATATTACATGTAGAAAAATGTTCTACCCATCATATTATCTTGAGCTTGCAGGATTAAGATTTATAATTTTATGTTCACAATAAAATATCACTCTTACTTGGGGTTAAATTTTGGGTCAATAATAGCCTTAGAAGTACTTATCACAATGTTATAGTCTTTTAAAGAGAACTACATGTAGGAATAGATAATTAGAGATAACAGAGTTATTGTAAAGAAAATATAAACAATAACATAAACAAAATATAAATACAAAATGTATTCAAGTTTCTTATATTTCATGTATGCTTGCTATGTCATATATCCCTGTGTCGAAATAGGACATAATTATACTTAGAATTCCACAAATTAATTTCGATGATTGATTTTAATTCAAAAATTAAGCTTTTCTTAAAAAGAATCTCTTGTTTTAATCACATATACAGTTATAATGACCCCTACCATAGAAATAACTGAAATTTTACCACAGAACAGTAAGAAACCTAGATTATGCATTTTACTGGTTATCACCTATTCAGTTGACAAAATGTTTACATGCTGTTTGACTTAAAACATGAAGCTCTTTCAAACTGATGACTGTTAAATCAAATTTAATACTGAATATGAAATTATTAGATGAATTTTTAGAAAAAAATCTTTGAAGAGCACAATAAGCATACTTTTTTCATCTAGCCACTTCTCCATGTAATAGTCATTTGCCTGCTTTTAGCACCCTCTGCAGGTGAACCAATATTATACTTGACTTCTACGTCATTAAAAGCAGTAAAACAGAACCTTTGTGGAAGGGGTATAATGAAGGTGAGTAAATTGTGAAGAAATAAAATAACGTACACGCTCTTAGTTCTTGTTTTAGGAGACTCAATGTTTATAAGTTCATTATCTAAGTTACTAAGACAACAACAAAAAAGTGTGTCTGTGTCTTTGTATTTCCAAGATAAAACGCTACTCTCATCATGACCATGCTAGTGACATACAGGAAACACTAGAATGTGATGTTAAAAAGTGTTACGATTTGAAAAGCATGCCAAGAATATCCGAAGGATAAATTACTTGAAACTAAAATGAAATTGTTAACTTACCATCTCTGTTGGACAAGAGACACACCAGGCCATTGAGACATGTGTCTGTAACCTCTGAGATGTTGGTTGCACATCTGCCTATAGCTTGAATAGTGGCTGCTGCAAATTCTTTATCCTGGCTTTTCACATAGGTCTAAAAAATATCATTTCAATTAGTTTATACTTTGGGGTACTGCAAGTGAACAAAAAGATCCCTATTATATTAAGCTTTGTTAAAAATGAAAATTTTATAACACATAACACAATATTCTCATTTATATGCACAAGAGGTCCAAATGATGACTGAGCTTAATTTAATTTTGTTTTTTACTTAAACACTGTGCCAAAGAGGCACATTTTCAAGCCAGGTTCATTCACTTATGGCCACAGAAGCTTGTGACTCCAAAACAGATAGTGGGGAGCAATCACCCAAAAACAGTGATTAGTTTAAGTGCAAGGTTGAAAGAGATGATGGGAACTCTTTTTGGAGGTTTCAGTTCATTTAACCCGCAGCATCTGTGTATCTATGAAAAAAAGGGTTGCTTTTTCAGAGACACTAAATCTAAAGCTGGAGAAGAGAAGGAAAAGGACAAATATACCACAAACATTTTACTTTCAAAATGGTATGTGAAAGTGATAAAACTACAATAGCTACAGTGAGTAGTATTTCAGTAAAGACTTTATATATCCTCAATTGATAACAAAATACCATACTTTTGAAATAGATTTTCTTTAAAAGAATGTTTTAAAAATATACTGTGGGGGCGCCTGAGAGACTCAGTCAGTAAGCATCCGACTCTTGATTTCAGCTCCAGTCATGATCTCATGGTTTGTGGGATCGAGCCCCACATCGGGCTCTGCACTGACACTGCGGAGCCTGCTTGGGATTCTCTCTCTCTCCCTCTCTCTTTGCTCTTCTCCTGCTCTCTCTCTCTCTCCCAATAAATAAATAAAACTAAAAAAATTTTTAAGGAAAAATAAAAACTATATATTTATATAAACTTCAAAAGAAAGAAATGATTTAATGATAGAAAGTTAAAAGATCTTTATAAAATTTACTATAATCCTAAACAATTTCACTTTGATTATAACTTTGCTAATTAAACTTGAGCTTTTATTGCTTACAGAAATGAGTATACTTTAAATATGCATATTTATATTTATATATATGTAAACAAAATTTAAAATCACATGTTCGACTGATTTTTTTTTTAATTTTTTTTTTTAGTAAGCTTTATATTCAACGTGGGCTTAAACTTATAACCCTAAGATTAAGAGTTGCGTGCTCACTGACTGTGCCAGCCAAGTGCCCCTCAATAGAACTTCTTTTTCTTTTAAGTAGGCTTCAAGCCCAGCTCAGAGCCCAATGTGGGGTTTGAACTCACAGCCGTGAGATCAAGACCTGAGCGGAGATCAAGAGTCGGACACTAAACCGACTGAAACAGGTCCAATGTGTCGCTTCTGTACAATTAAACAATACCATAAAATTACCTGAGACTCACGGCCTACATACCCAGTAAACTTGACATAAGCAGGAAACTGACAGCAAAAGGATACCCAAAGCGATTACCCACAAAAAAAAAAGGGCAAACACAAACATTGAGACAAAAAATTAAAAACTTAAAAAAAAGTAAGCCTATAAAAATGAGGAAAAAAATCAAATCCAAACAATGTTCTGTAGCTATATGTTACTGGATAAGAACTTGAGATATGATATTTTCTGGCATACATAAATGTAGGATGACTGGATATTCATAACATGCTAATTTTACAAGGCATCCTCCTAGGAAAACATATGGCATGAAGTACAGTAACTCAGTTCTGAAATTATAAATCACAGACAGGCTAAAATATTCTCCCACTCTTGTTAAAACTATAAGATTACACAGTTAAAAAAATATAATATTTATCTAAGAAGAAATTTAATATGGGTATACAGGCGGATTATAGCAACAAAATAATAAATCCATTAAAGTTGGAGTTGACAAAAACTGTGATTTGTGTGTAACATGTGGTATGTTTTTACTGAGAAACTGTGGATGAAATACAAAAACTCATAATACTGAGATTAGGTTTTCTATTGCTGTCATCTACCAACTAAGTCTCCAGCCCTGACCATTCCAACATGAAGGCCATATCCATGAGGTAGATTTTGAATAATACCTTTTTAAGGGCGGAGAGCTGAGAGGCACCTCATCCAAATGCATAAATACAACAAAACAAAAACAACGATAAAAACATCATGACAGGAGAAATTTTAGACCAAAAGTACATAGAAAGCTATGAGGACACTGTCTAAAAGAGTATAGGCCGATGAAATAGGACAAGCAGGCAAGAAGTGAAGCTATTGTCATGAACGCAGAGTACGGGCTGATACCGATGACAGCACAGAGAGATGGAATCCTTACCAGTAACATAATTTCAAAAAACCCCACAGTGATAAACCAGTCTTTTCACAAATACAATGAAAACATGAAAGGGATTACTATTCCATGTCCCTTAAATTTTGTATTTGTAGTTAACTTTTATTCTCGAAAAATTATCAATTTCTTCGTTTTCGAACTTGTCCCAAGTCACCATTTTATTTAACACAATTATCTATTTCTAAACTGAGAAAGATGTGTATTTGTCTGTAAACTAAACAAATATTTTAGAAATTATTTTATAATTAGCATTGTATACAAACCTGAAATTCTCGGAGAAGAGTTGATATGTTGGCTTCATTTGCCAAGTTTGTTAAAATTTCAAGCTAGGGTAGAGAAAAGAGTAACATTTTAAAACATAAATAAAAAGGATTAATTTAATAAAGACTAAGCATTTAATAGAAAGGTCATTTCTCTTTTTAATAAAAGTCACACTGTTACAAATACTCAGAGGCATTATACCCTTCAGATGAATTTCCGTCTTTCTTCATCTCCAAAGAGAGGACGGATAATTATACAATGCTTAAAAATAATTAGAAAAAAAGAAAATCTTACATCTTCCCCGTTTGTCTCAACTTTAAAATTTGTATTTAATTAAAAAAAATTTTTTTAATGTTTATTTATTTTTGAGAGAAAGAGAGACAGAATGTGAGCAGGCAAGGGGCAGAGAGAGAGAGGGAGACACAGAATCTGAAGCAGGCACGAGAATCTGAGTTGTCAGCACAGAGCCCAGTGCGGGGCTCAAACTTAACAAATGTGAGATCATGACCTGAGCTGAAGTCAGATGCTTTAACTGACTGAGCCATCCAGGTGCCCCTAAATCTAATTAACCTAAACAATTTAAGGTAGCTGGGCTTTTTTCCCCTTCATTAATAAAGTTAGAAAACCACTTGCTTCCATGTAATACCTCTGTTTTCCAGATACTAATTAACTCTCTTGATTTGTTCTCATTCATTCTACCATCCCAGATACTTGGACATTTTAATTCTCACTTCTGAATTTATAGTTATAAGAAATATGCAATTAAAAGTCCTTCTCCAATACACTCACTAAAAACGTTTCAGTTTTTATTCATAAAAAATATTCAAATAATCTGAAGGAAAGCACGGAAAAGGGAAAGAAGGAACAGAGAACAGATGGCATAAACAGAAAACAAATCATAAGATATGTGTATGTGTGTGTGTATAGACACACATGTGGTCATATCTATAATTACATTTAAAATAAATGGTCTAGGGGTACCTGGGTGGCTCAGTTGGTTTAGCATCTGACTCTCAATCTCAGCTCAGGCCATGATCCTATGGTTCATGAGTTCAAGTTCCATGTCGGGCTCTGCACTGACGGCAAAGAGCCTGCTTGGGACTCTCTCTCTCTCTGTGCCCCTTCCCTGCTCATACTCACATGCCCTCTCTCTCTCTCTCTCTCTCTCTCTCTCTCTCTCTCTCTTGCTCTCTCTCTCTCTGTCTCTCAAAATAAATAAATAAACTTTAAAAAAATAAAAATAAAAAACAGGTGTCTGGATGGCTGTCAGTTAAGCATCCAACTTCAACTTAGGTCATGATCTCACAGTCTGTGAGTTTAAGCCCTGAGTCAGGCTCTGCGCTGACAGTTTAGAGCCTGGAGCTTGCTTTTGATTCTCTCTCTCTTGACCCACTGCTGCATCGGTGCGGGTAGGAGACTGAGCTCGAGGTAGCTCGAATAAAGGCCCTTTGTTCTTGCATCGGACTCGGCTCCCTGGTGGTTCTTGGGGTTCTCGAATTCTGGGCATAACATATGGTTATCTCCCTCTGTCCCTCCCAAGCTTGTGCTCTGTCTCTCAAAAATAAACATTAGGGCGCCTGGGTGGCTCAGATGGTTAAGCGGCCGACTTCAGCTCAGGTCATGATCTCGCGGTCTGCGAGTTCGAGCCCCGTGTCGGGCTCTGTGCTGACAGCTCAGAGCCTGGAGCCTGCTTTGGATTCTGTGTCTCCCTCTCTCTCTGCCCTTCCCCTGCTCACGCTCTGTCTCTATGTCTCTCAAGAATAAACATTAAAAAAAATTAATAAATAAATAAACATTAAATAAATAAATAAACAAACAAATAAAAGAAATGGTCTAAATATTCCAATTAAAAGGGTTAGACTGTAGAAATTCTTTATATATTTTGAGTCCTAGTCATTTCTTAGATACATGCGCTGGGAATATCTTTTCGCAAATTATGGCTTGACTTTGTATTTTATTTTGATGAGAACAATTTAATTTTTTTGTATATATTTTTAAAAACAATCTCAAACGTATAGAAAAAGTAAAAAGAACTATTTTGATCTGAATCATTTGAGAGTTATCTATCTGATACCACATCATCCCCAAATACTTTCTCATATATTTCCTACAAACAAGGACATTGTCCTACAGAACACAACAGAACCAAGAAAATCAAGAAGTTAACACTGACACATACATCTTTACAATCATATTCCCATTGAAGTTTTACAAATTATCTCAATCCTATATTATAAAAGGATCCAGTTCAATATCATACATTGAATTCAGTTGTATCTCTAGTCTCCTTCAGCCTGAAACTTTTTCAGTCTTTCTTTTGAGCTTCATAACCTTGACATTTTTTGAGGATGACAAACTAATTATTTTCTAAAATACCCTTCCATTTGTCTTTTTAAAGTTTATTTATTTTGAGAGAGACAGAGACAGAGACAGAGACAGAGAGAGGAAGGAATCAGGGGAGGGGCAGAGAGAAATGGGGACAGAGAATTCTAAGCAAGCTCCGTGTTGTCAGCACACAACAAACATGGGGCTTGATCTCATGCACCACCCAAGTACCCCTAAAATATCTTCAATTTGGATGTGTATTAGATTTTCCTATAATTAAACCCACTTTCTATGTGTGCATAACCAATCATCCAAATTTGCTGAGAAGTCCATCTTTACTGCACTGTTTTGCAATGTGTTCTCTCTTATATAGTATATTTTCATACACATTGATCTGTTTTCTGTCTAAATATCACATTGTGTTATCATAACTTTATATCCCTAATTACGGTTAGGGACATAAACACAACATTCTTTCATCATCTCTGTTAGCATAAACCGTTCCTTTCTCCTACTCCCAAACCCACAAACTCCCAATCAATCTACCAACCAAGAGAAAAAAATTCACAAAAATACTATTCTTTAAAGATCCACTCAAACACCAACTTTTCTACAACTCTTTTCTAAATCCTAGAGAATTAATCCCATCTTTCTATTCTGCACAGTACTCAATTCAAGTCTCTATAATACCATGAAAACACATTAGTGCTGAAATTATCTATTTACATGACTGTCTCCTTCAGTATACTACGAGTTACTCAAAGTACGGGTAGCATGTATAAACTCTGTATTATCAGGATGGAGCATAGAAAGTGGATGTAATAATCAGTTTAGAAAGCATAAAGAAAAACCTTAAATATGTCTGTGTTTTTTAAGAAGTAGGTCTCCATTCAGCAGATACTAGAAACTATAGCAGTATCTTAAAAGTAAATGTGTACTAAAGGTACCTGAAAAATAAGCGCATGCATACCTTTAGTGTCTTGATCATAGTTGGATCAGTTGACCTAACATAGAAACTCTTCAGGTAAGGTTCAAACATACCCTAGAGATTATAAAAAATATATATAAATACATTTAAGATACTAATGCATTCATTTCTGTCTTGAATTATGTGTTCACAATGTACATACCTTTCTTTGAATTGACATAGTTGCTATATTCTGTAGGACAATATACTGCACCTCCCTAGAAATTAAAGGAGAATTTTCACTGGACAGATTTTCCAATTAGGCATCTTAACGTAAACAGTATATTAAAGAAAAAAAATCATCAAAAAGCTTCATATTGCATTCAACTTGAATACAATATTAAAAAGTTTTTAGTAAATTTTAGATACGTATGTCTTTTTTTTAAATATTTATTTATTTTTGAGACAGAGAGAGAGAGACAGAGCATGAGTGGGGGAGGGGCAGAAATAGAGGGAGACACAGAATGTGAAGTAGGCTCCAGGCTCTGAGCTGTAGCACAGAGCCCGACGCGGGGCTCACGAACTGACAGACTGTGAGATCATGACCTGAGCCGAAGTCATGATCGGCTGGTGGCTCACCAACTGAGCCACCCAAGCGCCCCTTTATGTCTTTTTTTTTTAAACATTTTTCCTATAAACTATTAATAAATTAGATTTGATTCATCACGAGGAAACGTTAAAACCAATTTTACAATCCCTAAGATGTAAAGTCAATACTGTAGCTACTCTGAACACATGTAAGGAAGGTATTCTTGGGCTAATGGAATAAACATGACCACAGTAATAACATAAACTCTTAATCAGATGCTCACTGTGTTACTCAATTCTGACCACAG
Organism: Paguma larvata; assembly: GCA_030068075.1. Classification (NCBI taxonomy): domain Eukaryota; kingdom Metazoa; phylum Chordata; class Mammalia; order Carnivora; family Viverridae; genus Paguma; species Paguma larvata. Next base: position 92,500,229 of record CM057826.1, on the reverse strand, counting down.
TGAAAAGATAGATTTTTTTTTTTAAAAAAAAGGTTAGTTTATGTCTAAATAACTAAAAAATGAAAGTAGAAATGAATCTGGTATAAAGTTTCATGTGAAAGATGCACTCCAGATCCTTCCGATAACCTTGGAGCTAGCTGTAGAAAAGAAAAATTACTGACCTGACAAAAAGGAAAAGAATGATTATGTATAAAGACAGAGGAGAGAACAGGAACACAAAGGACCTTACTAAGGAATGGCAAAAGCCAGTCTAGGGCTAAGTAGTTGTGGCACTAAGGTCACGTTAAAGACAAAAATAAATATGCATCTTCCCACCACCACGCAACTCTATTAGTAGAGATAAGCACTTAGTCAAAAAATTTTTAATTTAAAACAACTAATTTAAAAGAAAATATTCGGGGTGAGGTAAATAGCTGAAACAATGTCATAATTCTTAATACACGGAAAACAAAACAAATAAAATTCTGATATTAAACTTTGCCAAAACATTTTCTATCTCTGAGCTTGAGGTTAAAAAAATTTTATATTTATCTCAAACCTAGAGATAAATATATAAAGGTTTTAATGACGATCCTGGAAGTATGAATCTTACTGACATAACACAGAACCATGTAATAAATGTCTGAGAGACAGATGACATTTATTCAAATATTCCCTCTGAAGGAATAAGAGAAAACATATAAAATAATGTCTTACCTATTGCTACGAAGTAAACGCACTAGTGATTTAGAAATAATGCCAACTTCAGATTTTGGTGATATGTGCCAATACAGCTGAGCGACTGCCATAACAACCTGCAAGAGAAAGTGTGAAAATGAGAGAAACGAACACGCGAGCATGATGCAGTTTCAAAGTACATTCACTACAGCTTCAGAGTACATTCCTACAAATGGTTTCTTTAACTCCAGCAAAATTCCTGTGAAGTAAGATGAGGATGTTGCTACCCTCTGAAGCAGGCTGAAGAGTCTCCTCCCGAGAATTCATGTCTACCTTCAGAATATGACCTTACTTGGAGATAAAATCGTTGCAGATATCATTAAGATAATGATGGAGATGAAATCATACTGGATTAGGGTGGGCCCTAAATCCAGTGAGTGTCCTTAGCAGAGAAATAGAAGGACAGACACAGAGAAGGCAATGTGAACACGGAGGCAGAGCCTGGAGTGACGAATCTATAAGACAGGGAATGCAGAACTGTTAGCAAGCACTATACGCTAGCAAAAAAGCAGTTTCTCCCTTAGAGCCTCCAGAAGGAACCAACCCTTTGATAACTTAATTTTGGACTTCCGGCCCTACTAAAAAGTGAGAAAATAAATTTCTGTTGTTTTAATTCACCTGGTTTGTGGTAATTTGTTATGACAGCCCTAGGAAACTAATATAGAGGAGAGAAAAGAAAATAGATGTTATGAGAAAACAGATGTTAAATGAACTACCCAAAGTCTGTCTGTCAGTACAAAGCAAAGCTTGATTTAAATCCAAATCCCGAGTCTGGGGCAACATGGCGGAGGAGTAGGGGGCTCCAGTATTTCGCTTGCCCTTTAAAGGGGGACGACTGAAACCACTGTCTCTCTCTCAACTCCAAAAATCGGGGGGAAAAGGTGCTAGAGCTGACAAGAAACTAAGGCGGAAACAGACACGGCCCAACTAAACCGTGAGTTTAATCTGGGTCGGATAAAACGAACTCGAACTTGGGAAGTTGAGCTGAGGGGAGGGTGAGTGTCTTCGGAGATAGCTGGGAAAGTGCCGATCGAACAACATCTGAACGAGAGGGCCAGAGCGGGTGAGACTGCGACCATCCAGCCCCTAAATGCAGGGCTTTTGAAGAGAAGTTCAGTGGCAAACAGCAGCAATCCCCGCGCGCTGCTGGGACCGCACCAACCCCGTCCTGAGCCACTGGGACGCGCGCGGGAGGGACTGGCAGCGGGGACGCAGGCGGCGCCGCCTGCGGAGCACCTCTAACCCCGGCACAATTATAACGAAATCGGGGGGTGGCAGACGGCCGCACCACCGCGCCACCCTCGCCCAGCGCCTACGGGGCGCGCGCTGCCGGGACAGGCAGGGGGGACCCAGGCAGCGGCTCCTGCGGAGCACCTCTAACCCCCGCACAGTTACAGCCAAATCGGGGGGTAGCAGACGGCCGCGCCACCGCGCCACCCTCGCCCAGCGCCTCCGGGCACGCACGCCGCAGGGACCCAGGCAGCCCCAGGCGCGGCTCCAGTAAACCACACTAGGCTGGCGTGGGCGGTGGAGAGAGAACAGAAATAAAGGGGCGAATAAAGCCTCCAGGACTGGTGGCGCGGGTCTGGAGAGACGCCATTGTTGTCTCACAAGCCAGGAAGTCACCCCAGAAGCCATCCCTGCAGCAGTGGAGGCCGGACCCGCCTACACTAAACCACGCCCCTCCCAAACTATCAGCAGGAGCGACTGATCCAAGTGGAGATTGCTGCCTGGAGTAACGCCAGTCATTTCTTCTTTTTAAATTTATCCCTCCCTTTCTCACTCCTACCGATCCCCATCCCTGAGCTGGTCATCCAGGGTACTGACTGGCTTATTCATTTTTTTCGTTCTTTTTGTTTTTTGTTTTTTTGTTTTTTGTTTGTTTGTTTGTTTGTTTTGTTTGGGTTTTTTTTTTTGTTTTGTTTTTTGTTTTTTGTTTGTTTTTGTTTTGTTTTTTAACCCACTCTTCGAGGACATGTCCTACAACCTCTTCTTTACTTCCCTAGCCCTTTTTCTGGAATAACCAGGCCGTATAAGTTCATCTAGACGACATCGATCTTTATTCCTTTTCCCTCGCACCTGTCCTTATTCTGATTTCTATCAGTCTGGATTAAACCCTTTAGTCGCTCTACCTGGGCAAAGTCCATTTCCTTCTTCTCCCTGCACCAGTCATTATTCTGTCTATATATGCTCTGCCACCAGCACACTACATACCCTGTCCTTAACGTGTAGCGGTTACTTCAGGACATTGCCCTCAGAGAGTCACTTGTTATTTTTTTCTGTTGTGAACTGCTTGTCTGGACCATTTGTCGGTACGTTTGAGTATTTCTGTGTTCTGTGTGTCTGTCAGTTTTCCTTTCCAGGGCAACTTCAAGAAACAACCCATAACACATCCAGCCAAAATGACGAGACGGAAGAATTCTCCTCAAAAGAGTCTACAAGAAGTAGTGACAGCTCAAGAATTAATGAAAACAGATATAAGCAACATAACAGAACTTGAATATAGAATGTTAATCATAAAACTAATTGCTGGCCTTGAAAAAAGCTTAGATGAATGCAAGGAGTCCCACGAGGCAAAGTTCAAAGACCTTAAAAACGGTCAAGAAGAATTAAAGAAGACATTGGAAGAAATACAGGGGAAACTGGAAGCAGCCACAGCACGGATTGAAGAGGTAGAGGAAAGAGTTAGTGCCTTAGAAGACAAAATCATTGAAAAAGAGGAAGCAGATAAAAAGAGAGAGAAGCTGATCCAGGAACAGGAAAGGAGAATTCGAGAGCTGAGCGATGCACTCAAAAGAAACAATATCCGTATCATAGGAGTTCCAGAGGAAGAAGAGAGAGAGAAAGGAGTCGAAGGGGTTCTGGAACAAATCATTGCTGAGAACTTCCTCAACATGAGAAAGGAAACGGGCATGGAAATCCAAGAGGCACAGAGAACTCCCCTCAGACGTAACTTGAATAGACCTTCTGCACGGCACATCATAGTGAAGCTGGCAAAATACAAAGATAGGGAGAGAATCCTGAAAGCAGCTAGGGACAAAAGAACCCTAACATACAAAGGGAGACCTATAAGGGTAGTAGCAGACTTATCTACGGAAACTTGGCAAGCCAGAAAGGAATGGCAGGATATCTTCAATGTGATGAGCAAGAAGGACATGCAACCAAGAATTCTGTATCCGGCTAGCCTGTCATTCAGAATAGAAGGAGAGATCAAGGTTTTTCCCAACAAACAAAAACTGAAAGAATTTATCACAAATAAGCCAGCACTGCAAGAGATCCTGAGGGGCATTCTATGAAAATAAGGAGGCAAAGAACACAAACTACCAGAGACAGCCTTACAAACATGAAACTTACAGATAATACAGTGACTGTAAGCCCATATTTTTCAATATTAACACTGAATGTAAATGGACTAAATGCGCCAATCAAAAGACACAGGATAACAGAATGGATTAAAAAACAAGACCCATCTATTTGCTGTCTTCAAGAAACTCATCTTAAACCTGAAGACACCTTCAGATTGAAAGTGAGGGGATGGAGAACTATCTACCATGCTACTGGAAGTCAGAAGAAAGCCGGAGTAGCCACACTTATATCAGACAAATTAGACTTTAAAATGAACGATGTAATAAGAGATGAGGAAGGACATTATATAATAGTCTCAGGAACCATCCAGCAGGAAGAGCTAACAATTGTAAATATCTACGCACCGAATTCAGGGGCACCCAAATTTGTAAAACAACTAATTACAAACATTAGCAACCTCATCGATAAAAATGTCCTAATAGTAGGGGATCTCAACACTCCACTCTCAGCATTGGATAGATCAACAAAACAGAAAATCTCCGCAGAAACAATAGCCCTGAATGACACATTAGGACAGATGGGCCTCACAGACATCTTTAGGGTCCTTCATCCAGAAGCAAAGGAATTTACGTTCTTCTCATCTGCACACGGCACATTTTCCAAGATAGACCACATTCTGGGGCACAGGGAAGCTCTGAATAAATATAAAAGAATTGAGATCATACCGTGTACAGTGTCAGACCACAATGCTTTGAAACTTGAAATCAACCACAGGAGAAAGCCTGGAAAATATTCAAGAACATGGCGGCTAAGAAATAACCTACTAAAAGATGACTGGGTCAACCAAGCCATCAGAGAAGAAATTAAAAAATATATGGAAACAAATGAAAATGAAAATACAACAATCCAAACGCTCTGGGATGCAGCAAAGGCAGTCCTGAGAGGGAAATATATTGCAATCCAGGCCCATCTCAAGAAACAAGAAAAATCAATAACACAAATTCTAACAGCACGCCTAAAGGAACTAGAAGCAGATCAACTAAAACAACCCAAGCCCAGCAGAAAGAGAGAAATAACAAAGATCAGAGCTCAAATTAACCATATGGAGACAGAAAAGGTAGTGGAACAGATCAATGAAACCAAAAGCTGGTTCTTTGAAAAAATAAACAAAATAGACAAACCTCTAGCCAGGCTTCTCAAAAAGAAAAGAGAGAGAACTCAAATAAATAAAATCGTGAATGAAAAGGGAGAAATTACAACCAATCCCTCAGAGATACAAGCAATCATCAGAGACTACTATGAAAAATTATATGCCACCAAACTTGGCAATCTGGAAGAAATGGACAGCTTCCTAAATAGCCACACGCTACCAAAACTCAAACGGGAAGAAATAGAAAATTTGAACAGACCCATAACTAGTGAAGAAATAGAATCCGTTATTAAAAACCTCCCAGCAAATAAAAGCCCTGGACCAGATGGCTTTCCTGCGGAATTTTACCAGACATTTAAAACAGAGTTAATTCCTATCCTCCTCAAGCTGTTCCAAAAAATTGAAACGGAAGGAAAACTCCCGGACTCATTCTATGAAGCCAGCATCACTTTGATTCCCAAACCAGATAGAGACCCAGCAAAGAAAGAAAATTACAGGCCAATATCCCTGATGAATATGGATGCAAAAATTCTCAACAAGATACTAGCAAATCGAATCCAACAGCATATAAAGAGAATTATCCACCATGATCAAGTAGGATTCATCCCTGGGTTGCAGGGCTGGTTCAATATTCGCAAATCAATCAACGTGATACATCACATCAACAAAAGAAAAGATAAGAACCATATGATCCTGTCAATAGATGCAGAAAAAGCATTTGACAAAATACAGCATCCTTTCTTAATAAAAACTCTCGAGAAAGTCGGGATAGAAGGAACATACTTAAATATCATAAAAGCCATATATGAAAAGCCCACAGCTCATATCATCCTCAATGGGGAAAAATTGAAAGCCTTCCCCCTGAGATCAGGAACACGACAGGGGTGTCCACTCTCGCCACTGCTATTTAACATAGTGCTGGAAGTCTTAGCATCAGCAATCAGACAACAAAACAAAATAAAAGGCATCAAGATTGGCAAGGAGGAAGTCAAACTTTCACTTTTTGCAGATGACATGATACTTTACATGGAAAACCCGACAGAATCCACCAAAAGCCTACTAGAACTGATTCATGATTTCAGCAAAGTTGCAGGATACAAAATCAATGTACAGAAATCGGTGGCATTTCTATACACCAACAATGAAGCAGCAGAAAGAGAAATAAAGAAGCTAATCCCTTTCACAATTGCACCAAAAACCATAAAATACTTAGGAATAAACCTAACCAAAGAGGTGAAAGACCTCTACACTGAAAACTATAAAAAACTTATGAAGGAAATTGAGGAAGACACAAGGAAATGGAAAAACATCTCATGCTCATGGATTGGAAGAATAAATATTGTCAAAATGGCAATACTACCCAAAGCAATCTACACATTCAATGCAATCCCAATCAAAATTGCACCAGCATTCTTCTCAAAGCTAGAGCAAACAATCCTAAAATTTGTATGGAACCACAAAAGACCTCGAATAGCCAAAGTAATACTGAAGAATAAAACCAAGGTGGGAGGCATCACAATCCCAGACTTTAACCTCTACTACAAAGCGGTGGTCATCAAGACTGTATGGTATTGGCACAAAAACAGACACATAGACCAATGGAATAGAATAGAAAACTCAGAAATGGACCCGCAAGTATATGGCCAACTAATCTTTGACAAAGCGGGAAAATGTATCCAATGGAAAAAAGACAGCCTTTTTAACAAATGGTGCTGGGAGAATTGGACAGCAACATGCAAAAGAATGAAACTAGACCACTTTCTTACACCACTCACAAAAATAAATTCTAAATGGATAAAAGATCTGAATGTGAGACAGGAAACCGTCAAAATCCTAGAGGAGAAAACAGGAAAAAGCCTCTTTGACCTAAGATGCACAAATTTCTTACTCGACACGTCTCCAAAGGCAAGAGAATTAAAAGCAAAGATGAACTATTGGGACCTCATCAAGATAAAAAGCTTCTGCACGGCAAAAGAAACAACCAACAAAATGAATAGGCAACCAACGGAATGGGAAAAGATCATCGCAAATGACATATCAGATAAAGGACTAATATCTAAAATTTATAAAGAACTTACCAAACTCCAAACCCGAAAAACAAACAACCCAGTGAAGAAATGGGCGGAAGATATGAATAGACACTTCTCCAAAGGGGACATTCAGATGGCCAACAGACACATGAAACGATGCTCAATGTCACTCAGCATCAGGGAAATACAAATCAAAACTACACTGAGATACCACCTCACACCAGTCAGAGTGGCTAAAATGAACAAATCAGGAAACTATAGATGCTGGCGAGGATGTGGAGAAGTAGGCACCCTCCTACACTGTTGGTGGGAATGCAAACTGGTGCAGCCACTCTGGAAAACGGTGTGGAGGTTCCTCAAAAAAATGAAAATAGAGCTACCCTATGACCCAGCAATAGCCCTGCTAGGAATCTACCCAAGAGACACAGGAATGCTGATGCATAGGAGCACGTGTACCCCAATGTTCATAGCAGCACTTTCGACAATAGCCAAATCATGGAAAGAGACCAAGTGCCCATCAACTGACGAATGGATAAAGAAGTTATGGTACTTATATACAATGGACTACTACGTGGCAATGAGAAAAAATGAAATCTGGCCATGTGCAGCAACATGGATGGAACTGGAGGGTATTATGTTAAGTGAAATAAGTCAGTCAGAAAAAGACAGATACCATATGTTTCCACGAATAGGTGGACTTTGTGAAACTAAGCAAAAACCAGGGGGAGGGGAAGAGGGGAAAGAAAAAAAAGACACAGAGAGGGAGGGAGATAAAACATAAGAGACTCTCAAAGACTAAGAAAAAACTGAGGGTGAGGGGGATGAGGGAGGGGGGAGAGGGGGTGATGGGCATTAAAAAGGGCACATGTTGGGATGAACACTGGGTGTTATATGTAAACCAATTTGAAAATAAACTATTATAATAAAAAAAAATATATATTAAAAAAAAAAAAATAAAAAAAATAAATCCAAATCCCCTACTCTTCTTAATACTGCAGCTTCTGCTCTGAAATTGGGAATATTTTAAAAGTGTTAAGCATGCCTTTCCAAATGAAGCCCAGACACTTTAGGACAAAAGTAACAAGCTGAAATTTTTAAAAAACCAGTACATGGAAGTTATAATTAAATGAATTCTATTAAAACAATTCTTCTAGAACAGCATTTGAAATTATCTTTTTTTCCAAAATGCAGAACCTTAAAAATAGTCCTTGCTTCAAAGCCATTATAAGGGTGATAAAATGTCAGAGTACTGTTTCCCCAACAAGCCTCTACACTTAGATCCAGACATCAAAAGTCCAAACTGAAAAGTTATCCATTTCAACTTGTGACAAATGCAGAAACAGTTACATCACCTTGACTTTAACTCAGAAAATATATTAATACTACTTTACTTCTGTTTAGTCTCTAAAGTACTAACAAATACATAGCATGGATTTTATATATGCTTAAAGAGTATACAACACCTGGGGATGCTCCAGATAAAAGGAGTTCCTTCTAAAATTAAGAAACAAGTTTTAAAAATACAATTCACAGAGTCCTAAATGCACCGCCTGTTGGCACTTCGTTGTATTTCTTTGATAAGACTGATTTATAGCTTTCAGATATTGGGAATTTGAGGAGTTTAAGGATATTATATTTCTTCCCTAGTGATCCACAAATACACTCTAGTTATAGAACAAACTGTATTGAATTTAAAATCTTATAAAATAAAATCTCAGTGACTGTCTTAATCTATGAGTAGGTGACAGTCGTTTAAAAAAATATTAAAGCAGGGATGCCTGGGTGGCTCAGTCGATCAAACATCTGACTTTGGCTCAGGCCATGATCCTGTGATTTGTGAGTTTGAGCCCCGCATCCAGCTCTCTGCAATCGGCCCGGACCCCACTTCAGATCTTATGCGCTCCTCTCTCTGCCTCTCCCGCACTCACGCTCTCTCACTCAAAAATAAATAAAGATTTTAAAAATATGAAAGCATGCAGGTGGCTAATAAGTATTAGCATATAATAGAAAAGCTGAAGCTTCGCTTTATTTTACAGAAAATGATTAAATCAATTTCTATTAAAAATAGTAAGTCAAATGCTACTGGAAAGAAGGTAAACTGTACTTTCGATATAGGTCAATGTTTTTAAGATTCTAGATGCCACTTAGGACATCATCTCTTCTAATATATTAATTAGGGCACTCCCTCAAGCCCCCAAGGGCAACATTCTCTTATTTTCCCCCAGTATTTACAAATCTAACAGTTTAAAGATTCTTTAATAATCAGAATTTGAAATTTATAGCCTAATTTGTAAAAGCTCTATAAGAGGGAAGCTCCCATATCTCCAAAGTCCAAAATAAGTAAAATACACAAATGGATAGGCCCTCTACAGTTACATGATATACATTCATGATAAAGTATATCCTATAAGCACTTTTCTATTCCTAACTACTGATACCACTATCACCTTGTCGCTGTTAGAACCAGCTCCCAACACTGTTTCGAGCGCCCCTTGTCTGCAATTCAACCTACACAGCACTACCAAATAGGTTTCCAGAAAAAAAATTCTCAAAGTCTCTCCTTTAACTGAGAAAAGAGCTAAAATAAAGAAATCTATTCACAATCCTTCAGAGTCAGCCTTTTCATATATTTAGCAGCATCAAATAAGCAGGAGACCAAAAGGTACTGGGACAAAAAATAAACTATGTCTATTTGGTCCATAATCAAATAAGTAGGGTTTCAAAACATATTGGGACAAGAAATACAAGCTACTTCTATTTCTTTCACCATTCAAGAACACTTCTGATCGGTAAGTATTTGGATTGTAAAATCAATTTCCAAGGCAAAGTTAAACAAATAGTGAGTCAATTATAAAGAAGAGTTTTAGGTGGCAAGTTTTACAGCTACATAAATATAAGCTGGCCAAGCTGGGCTCAGTGAAATATAAGCATATTTTATAACATTGATAAAATAATATTTTTATTACTGTGTATGGTTATTTAATGATGATACAGAAATTAAACTGAGGTATAAGTAAAAACTTCCGCTGATTACTAGGATACATATACAAAGCTCTAAGCTCTAAATTCACAAGAATCAGAAAATTTAAAGTAATTCAAGTACAATTCCACATTTTCAAAGTTTTTACTAAATAGAAGAATTTGTTAAGAACATTTTTTAATTAAAAAATAATAAGAAAATGTTTTACTTAATTCCATCTAACGTTAAGATATAACTTACAGTTAACAAGTAACACAGGGTACAGAAGATAAAATTAAACAGCACTATAAAGGAAGCAAAGAGAAAACCCAGAAGAGTATTCTGTAAGACTTGAGACGTTTAAGAACTGTAACAACCAGGTGCAAGAGACACTGGTTTGGATTATCTATTTATAAAAGATAATTTAAGATAAATTGGTACTAAATGAGATGAAATTTTATTGAAATAGAGAAGACTGAGTAGGGAAAAAAAGATTAAAAAGTACTACGTACAGGATGATTTTTATCTTGGTTTAAAAACTATGTATGTGTAGACGTTGCACATGTGAATATATGTATATTTATGCAGAAAAAGGATCGGGAAAAAATGCAGCAAGTTATTATACAGTGATTTCTGAGTGATGGGAATATGATAGTTTAAGTTCTTTTACGTTCTGCTAGTCCCTATTTCCTAACTTTTTATTGTGCACATGTATTCTTGTGAAATATAAAATACATTTAAAATAAAAAGATATAAAGCAAAACAAACTCAGGACTCAAATGAAGATGATTTTTAATTGTTATTCATTCCTAGCAATTAAAATTTATTACGTATGTGGCGATATGCTAGCTGCTCTTTTATATGTTAGTCTCTTAAAACCTCTTCCCAGGTTCATAGGAATATAATGGACTGGCACCAGATTAAGTGCTCTCAACTACAACCAAGTAAAAGAAATATGCACAGTCTTCTAATCCAGTGAGACACATCTTGGGCTCACATCTTAGGAAAAGCCAAGTAACAAAAACCATAAAAAAATAAATGAAGTTCAGTAGGCATACAACTACCAAACCAAGTAATCTCATCAAAACCTGATTTCTGACGTATAAACAAATAAACAAACAAATGCTCCATTAGCACGCTAAAAAATAAAGACTTGTTTACTGAACTTACATACTTTTAACCACTGTTTAAAAAAAAATCCGTGATTTCTTGTAAGGTTTAACATACCGCTGCATTCCTACTCTGAAGCAAAGGCTTTGTATTCCGAATTAAAAGTCTATGGTCTGGATCCATAGTATATGCCTTCTTCCTTTGGTCAGTCTTTTCCTTCTGTTCATCATCAGAGTCATAGAAATTCTTTTCATCGTCTTCTAAACCATCCTGTAAGAAAAAAATACAAAGAAAACTCTTTTTAGAATCTACTCTAGTATTTTACTGTAGAATATTACTGTTAAGAAATCTGAAAATACTATGCTACCTGTAAAAGAAAAGCCTTGCTTTTTATAACAATGTAACTGTCCTTTAGTGCTATAGATAATACTTCTTTTATATTACATAGTAAACCTCTGAAACAATTAAATCCCCACAGATATATGCATAGCTGACCAAAGGCAAAACTTGACCATGAGAAACTAACAAAGCCTGTAATATGAGACTACCTGAAACCAGAAAACTATTTCCATACATTATCACTCACTCTGTAACTGGGTCAAAGGGTCGGAATAAAGAGAAGTGTCTGAACTACAGCACACATAAAAGAAATCACAATAAAATTTGACAGGTTTAACTAGTGACTAAGTAAGCCTCTTTGCTGTTAAGAAAGACTGTGTTTGTTACCTAAGTATATCCAGCGTTGATTCTATATTTTTTCTTTGTACTTTTAATTTGAATTCACTATTATCTCTGCCAATAAAATCTGCCTATAGGCATTTAGTTTTAAAAACAAACAAACAAACAAAAAGCATACAAAGACAATAATATCCACCTGGATCCAATCCAAACATTGTTTAGAGGTAATTTCGGTATTCAAGTACCACCGAAAACGCACTTTCCCCTGTTGAAAAGATGGGAGTAGATGTACTTTTCCCTGTTCCTCTCACTATGTACACCTAGAAACTGGAGACGTTACATACAAAACAAAGGCCTTCCTCTGTAAGGAAAGACAGAGAGAAGAAAGACTAGACATGGACCTCATGACCCAAAGCATGAAACGACAGTAAGTTTCTTGGATTTTCATTTTCACCTCATATATCAAAGACTAAGAAGCTGAGTGCTAGAGAAGCCGATAACCCAAAAACATCAAGCAGTTGAAGGAAACCCTCCAAAAGCCTACTGTCTGTAGCCAAAGGACCAAGAAAAAGAAAATCTAGCAAGACAAAATTTTTCAGAAAATAACTGCTCTAGGTGCTCTAGTGCAGCTACTGAAAGAGTAAAACAACTAAGGCCCCATTCCCACCCCATTCCTACCCCATTCCCACCCCATTCCCACAGCATGTGGGAACTTCCCCATGCTGTAATGAGATGCTTCAATCAACCCACGGGGGTGATGTTAGAAAAGGCCACCACAGCCCGAGGCTTTAATTTCCACCAGGAGATAACAAAGCATCTCCACAGTGTCAATGAAGACAAAGTGGGTAACTTACATATCTAAGTCCTCCCATCAAGAACAAAGTGACCTCGTCCCTCCCTACTGAGCTAGTGTACAAGAATACTAGGTGGACACTCAAGACTTATAGCACCACCACCCAGTGGTAACAAGGACACGATCAGAGGAAACATGGGGAACAAAAATGAGGCATTTCTATCTCTCCCAGCCTGAGAGCTATCAGGAGAGAATTACTGGGAAGCCAGAAATCCCACATTCACAGTAATAGCAAGCACAACCTCCCTGAGGTGTCAATGGAAGCTGGGTGGGGAACGTGGACAGTTCCCATGATTGGCAGTAAAAAGATGGCATGCACCCTACCTTTCCCTATTGGAATACTATTCAAACAAACCCAGCTAAAACAGAAGATCTGAATAACATCCAGAACCTCATAATATCCAAAATGTCCAGGCTTAAATAAAAGTTACTCATCATTCCAAGAACCAGGAAGATCTCAAACTGGTTAAAGATAACCAGTAGAAGCCAACACTAAAATGATGGGAATGTTAGAATTACCTGATTAAAATTCTAAAGCAGCCATCATAAAAATGCTGCAATGAGCAGTGAGGAACATTCTTGAAACAAATGAAAAAATAGAAAGTTTTAGCAAAGAGTTAAAGTCTGAAGAAACAGAATATATAAAGATCTCACGATTCGTGAGATCAAGTCCCACATCGGGCTCTGTGCAGACAGCACAGAGCCTGCTTGGGATTCTCTCTCTCTCTCTCTCTCTCTCTCTCTCTCTCTCTCAAAATAAATAAACAAACTTTAAAAAAGAAAAACACAAGAATCAAAATTAACCAATGACTACAATCAAAAGCAGTATTAAGAGAAAAAAGGAGCCATCAGTGAACTCAAATTATGAAATAATGAAACTGCCCAATCTGAATGGCACCGAAAAAGAAAAAAAAAAGACTGGTTAAAGAAAAAACAAAAACAAAACTCAAAAACAGAACTGTGGGGACCTGGGGAACAAAATAACATCTCTTGTCATCTGAATCTTGGAAACAGAGAAGAAAAAGTGTGGGGCTGAAAAAGTACTCGGAGAAACAAAGGCTGTCTGCTTTGGACTCTGTCTCTCTCTCTCTCTCTCTCTCTCTCTCTCTGTCCCTCCTCCACTCACTGTCTCTGTCTCTCCCCAAAATAAATAAACTTAAAAACAAACAAACAAACAATAATAATGGCTAAAAAAGTACCCTAACAAATAATGGCTGAAAATTCCTACATTTGGAAAAAAGAAATAAAACTACAGATTGAATAAGGTCAGTAAACCTTAAGTAAGATGGACATAAATCCATAACAAGACATATGAAGTCAAACTTCTGAAAACTAAAGACAAAGAGAAAAAATCTGGAAAGTAGTACTATAGAAATGACACTGGAGAAGTTGAGGTAAGGAATCAGAGTGATTAGTGATAAGGATGAAAATGTCAGATACATTCAATAACTAATTACTCAGAAGCTGAAATCATCGGGATGCACTGGGTGAATGTGAAGGATGAAACAGAAACACTTAATGAGGATGCCCCAAATACCCAGCCTGGATAACCAAGCAGATAATGATGTGAACAAGAAATCTAATCTGGTCCGGGAGGGAAACAGTGTCTCTCTTTTTCAAAGCTGCTTGCTATACAAACATCCATAAAATAAAGTCCAAAATAAAATCTGTTGGGCTAGGGCAGAGGGAAGGCTCCATAAAATGGACACCGACCCAAAATGGCCGAAGTTCCCGCCACAGCACTGGGAGGCGGACACGTCATTCCAGTAGACCAATAGGACTTTAACAAGCGGACAAGGTATCCTATCTGCTAATAAGAACTCATTACCAGTTTCCAAAATCTCCTCCCCAAACCCATTAAAAGCCCTTAATCTCCGACCTTCCCTGACTCCTCTCTTTCAAGTCGGGGAACCTCGCCCGAAGGTGCTTGCAATAAAGTGTACTCTCAGACCACACTTTGCCTTGGCAGTCTTACTTTTATCCATCAGTGACTCATAACCTTACAAAATCTACCAATGTTTTTACTCAAAAGAGTGAAAAAATGAGGAAAACCCTTGAAGAACCATCTTACAGGAATTTCTTTTGTTCATGACTGGCCTGTCCCTATTCTTCCATGTGAATGTTCTTTCTGTAAATTCAGAAATTTCCCGCAGCAAAAGAAAATGTATAATTTGTGATCTCTACTCATTTTTACTTTAACATGGTAGAACCGTTTTTAAAACAGTTATATAGTTAGGTAAAGAATTCCTAAACTTGACACCAAAAGCACGGTCCATAAAAAGGAACATTAATAAATTGGATCTCATCAAAATTAAAAACTCTTGCTCCATGAAAGACCCTCTAACGAAGAATAAAAAATTCTAGACCGGCAGAAAATATCTGCAACCACATATTTGACAAAGGACCAGTATCCAGAATATAAAGACGACTCCCAAAAAACCCAACAGTAAAAACAAAACAAACAAAAAATCCACAACGAATTCAATTTAAAAAGGGGCAAAAGGTATTATTATGGACTGAACCGTACTTCTCACCCTCCAAATCAATAAATTATTTAAAGGCTACTTGTATGTAATTGAATAAAAGAAGCAATCTTAAAGGTTATAGGTTAATACCAATTAAATATCTTCCCCTTGCTAAGTGCTTACAGAAAATATCCAATCTTTACTTAACTCTTGACTTAAATATCACTGAAAACACTTTTCAACAAAAATATGACTATTAGGTATTTTAGAAATAAGCATAATATTGTCTCAGTGTTTTTAAAATCCACAATAAAAAAATCTTAAGAAATTCTCCAAATAGAAGAAACAAAAAATTTATACACCTCAGAAACAAAAGGAATTTTTTTAAAATACCTGCCTTTATGGGAATGCAGACTGGTGCAGCCACTCTAGAGAACTGTGTAGAGGTTCCTCAAAAAAATGAAAATAGAACTACCCTATAACCCAGCAATAGCACTGCTAGGAATCTACCCAAGACACAGGAGTGCTGATGCATAGGGGCACGTGTACCCCAATGTTCATAGCAGCACTTTTGACAATAGCCAAATCATGGAAAGAGACCAAGTGCCCATCAACTGACAAATGGATAAAGAAGATGTGGTACATATATACAATGGAATACTAAGCGGCAGTGAGAAAGAATGAAATCTGGCCATGTGTGGCAACATGGATGGAACTGGAGGGTATTATGCTGAGTAAAATAAGTCAGTCAGAGAAAGACAGACACCATATGTTTCCACGCATAGGTGGACTTTGCAGACTTACCAGAAAACTATGGGGGAGGGGAAGAAGGGAAGAGAAAAAAGACACAGAGAGGGAGGGAGACAAAACAAAAGAAACTCTTAAATAGTAAGAACAAACCGAGGGTTGAGGAGGATATGGGAGGGTGGAGAGTGGGTGACAGGTACTGAGCAGGGCACAGGTTGGGATGAGCACTGGGTGTTGTACGGAAACTAATTTGACAATTAAAAAAATTATTAAAAAAATAAAAATAAATACCTACCTTCAAAAGTAAACTAGAAATTATAACATCATCTATACTCCCCTAGTGATCAGCAATGCTGAGCATCTTTTCGTGTGTCTGTTAGCCATACAGATGTCTTCTTTGGAAAAGTGTCTATTCATGTCTTCTGCCTATATCTTAACTGGATTGTTTGTTTTTTGGATGCTGAGTTTGATAAGTTCTTTACAGATTTTAGATACTAAGCCTTTATCAGATATGTTGTTTGTAAATATCTTCTCCCATTCCATAGACTGCCTTTGCGTTTTGTCATCTGTTCCCTTCATTATTTGAATGCATAATTCAAAATAAACTACTTCAAGCTGACCTTTGAACATGGGGTTTAATGACCCTCACAAAGCTGAAAATCTGAGTATAATTTTTGACTCCCCAAAAACTTAACTACCCATAGCTTACTGTTAACTGAAGCCTTATTGATAACATAAACAATTAACATATACTTTTTATCTGTATTACACGCTGTATCCTTACAATAAAGCTAATTATTTTTTTTAAATGTTAAGAAAATCATGAGAGAAAATAAATTTATAGGGCTGTACTACAGTTAATGAAAAATATCCATGTATAAGTGACCTACGCGGTTCAACCTGTGTCGTTCAAGAGTCAATTTTACCTCTCTCCCAAACCTTTAAATAAGAGGGGGAGGGGGAAAGGACTGTAATTGAAATACTCTTTTTTTTTTCTTTGATTTGCATTTATTTTACGCAGTATTTACTCCTGGGACATAAGTTTTTGTTTCTTCAGTTTCTTCTGGGGTATCTTTTTCTTCCGTGCAACCTCCTCTTCTGGTGGAGACACAATCTGCTTTTTTAGTAAATATCATGCCGATGTGGAAGGGAGAGCACGGATGGGTTAAGCTGACCATGAGCCCGGTGACGTCTATGTCGCATTTTGGGAGCTTTGTTCACCTGGATGTGTTCAACGACCAGAGAATCTACATCTAAACCCTTAAGCTCAGCATTACTCTCTGCATTTTTTGAGCATGTGCAGTAAAAATTAGAGCACTCGTTTTGAGCCAGCGACCCTGTGTCCAGCCCCCCTATTTTTGGCCTGGGCACATCCTCTAACTGCATCATTGTAGGGATGGAATGGCACACATCGCTTCTGTAAGTGGTATTTTTCAGATACTTGGTGGCTTTTCGGATATCATACCCTTGATGACCTGGGTAGTTTCGTGTGTGTTGCTAAAGTGAACATAAAGACTTGAATGTCTTGATTTGCATGACTTTGTAGGGTTTTCTGGGTACAGTGAAAAGCGAAAGATTTTCAGCAGTTACTTTAGGCCACTTACAGGCAGAGGTCATACACTCTTACACCAAGACCAGACCTCGGTGACTACTCCTTAACAGAGCTCCAAGCCAATCCGGTTCTATTACGTGCATTAGTAAGCTAATATAATGATGCCCAAATAATCATGTTCTCTAAGCATAAGCACTCACCCGCCATATTCAGTCAACTTTAATCAAATGTTCAGGCTCTACCTGAAAGTGATATATGATAAAACTGCTCTATTTACAACCTCTAGCTACCAAAGTCCTCATGCACATAAAAAGCTGCTTTCACTAAGCATTTATTCATTCCATGTCTCCTTCATTATTAATTAACAGTTTATTAAAGTTCAATTATATTATTTTAAGACATATTTGCATTGCTTAATTGATAAATGAAGGGCTGATGTTTTAATGAGGTTAATGAGCAAGATAGGGCTTCCACATAGAGTAGGAACCAATCTCCAATAATTTATATCTGAATCTGTGTTGTTGTTGGCTATATTTTCATGGCTTTTCAATCCATGAGAACAGACATTAGCCCAGACAGAATGGAAGCGAGGAGCATACCATCGAAATGGGTATATACTAGATCACACCACTTCTGTAACAGTGCTGGCTCTATGACCATGGCAAATTACTTGACCTTTCCTTGTCTTAATTTACTCATCTATAAAAGGGAATAAAAGCATTATCTATGTCATAAAAGTGTTTACAAAGATTGATTCATTTAGTGGAGGTTATACAAGGCATACAGTGCCTTGTGTGAATGGAACACTCAAATAGTAGCTATTACCACTGCTTTTGTTAAGATTCTTTCTAGTTGCACCTAGGTGGCTCAGTTGGTCAAGCAACTGACTTTGGCTCAAGTCGTGATCTCACTGTTCATGAGTTCAAGTCCCAGACTGGGTTCTCTGTTGTCAGCCTAGATTTGCATCCTCTGTGCACCATACCCCCATCCCGCCCCATCTGCCCCTCAAAAAATTTTTTAGTTAAAAAATTTTTTTAATTAAAAAAAATAAAAAGGAATTTTCTTTCTAGAAACCACATAAAAGAAACCATTATCCTCAAATCAAATATCCAGAGTTGCAACATATAAAGAAAACTTTAGGACACCTGGGTGGCTCAGTCAATTAAAAGGCTGACTTCGGCTCAAGTCATGATCTTATGGTTTGTGAGTTCGAGTCCCACATCGGGCTCTATGCTGACAGCTGAGAGCCTGGAGCCTGCTTCGGATTCTGTGCCTCGCTCTCTCTCTGCCCCGCCCCTGCTTGTGCTCTGTCTCTCAAAAATGAAAACGGTAAAAAAAGTAAATTAAAAAATTTAAGAAAAAGAAAACTTTACCTCCAAAACTTCCCTCAGAAGAGAAATTCTCTCATATTTGAGAATTCACAAATAGAACATGAAGCACTTGTGCAATGCTTCATTTTGACCATAATGTACTGTTTGGAGAGTTCATTACAGTGAAACAACTTTAATCAACACTAGGTATAGATACTTAAAAGTCCCAAATTCCATTACAAAATTCATTTTATAATGATGAAAATATCATTATAAATAAAGTCTTTAAAGATCACTTTTTAAGTTTATTTATTTTGAGAGAGTGAGGGCACATGAGCAGGGAAGAAGCAGAGAGAGAAAGAGACAAGAGAGACAGAGAGAGACCCAAGCAGGCTTCACGCTGCCAACACACAGCCTGGAGGGTTTGTTCTCAGGATCATTAGATCATGATCTGAGCTGAAATCAACTGTAGGATGCTTAAGTGACTGAGGCACCCAGGCGCCCCTAAAGATCACTTTCTTAAAACAAGCAATACAGATTATAGAGTTCTGCTTCCAGTAATGGCTGAATAGGCAACTTGAAACAAATCCTTCTGGTAAGAACTAGAAAAGCTAGGGAGAAAAACATGAAGCATATCTGAAGGTACTAACGAGTTAAAAGAACAGTGAATAATTATGTAGGCAAGACTCAGAGTAGTAAACCTAGAAATCCAACTGAGATTTGCAATTGCTTTCCCCTAAAAACATGTAAACACATGCTATTACCTAATAGGAGGCTGAGAGGCCTAGAATCTGAAAAGAGTTTTCAGGAGATTCACAAAAATACAAAAACAAAAACTGGACGTCAAGATCCCCCCAAAAGCAAATTCCTAACTCTCCCAACTCTTCAATTTAAAAGCCTGAGAGAGTCTTAGAAATTAATCAATTAAAATAAGCTAAATTAATAAACAAATAAAAGCCTGAGAGTCTCTTAGAGACTAAAGATGCTAAAATTAAACCCCAGTTTTTAACCATCTCAATCTATAACTGAAATGATAAAGTCAATCAGATTGTTGATACCCTTACCCAGTAATATTCTATATGCAAACCCAAATGCAGCATCCATAGCTTCAAATTAGTTCAACAATTTTTATAAAGTAAAGAAGGAAAAGAAAGGGGGAAGGAAGAAAAGGCAATGTCATTCAGGGAGAGAATTCTGTTTCCATTTCAAAAGGCAAACAGGATATTAAGTAGAAAGTGGGAAAAGAAAGGCTTCTGAAATACATTTGTAATTTCTATTTCTTAATTTATTTATTCCCTGATAAAGCCATTTGCTTCTGCCACATGTGCATTACAATATTGTAATATTGTAAATATTGTAAATCCAATAAAAACTTTTAAGGGGCAGCTGGGTGACTCAGTAGGTTGAATATTTGACTTTAGCTCAGGTCGTGATCTCACAGCTTGTGAGTTCAAGCCCTACATAGGGCTCTATGCTGACAGCTCAGAGCCTGGAGCCTGCTTCGAATTCTATGTCTTGCTCTCTCTCTGCCCCTCACCCACTCACACTGGGTCTCTGTCTTAAATAAACATTAAAGAAATACAAACTTTAAAAAATATACATATAAGAAAAGACACAGTGATGTGACTATAAATCAAGAAAAAATATAAAAACAGAGAAGGGGCACCTGGGTGACTCAGTTGGTTGAGCCTCTTGCTCCTGGTTTTGGCTCAGGTCATGATCTCATGGTTCATGAGTATGAGCCCTATGTTGGGCTCTGTGCTGACAGCTCAGAGTCTGCTTGGAATTCTCTCTCTCCCTCTATTTGTCCCCCCCTGCTCACCCTTGCACTCCCTCTCTCTCTCCCTCTCTTGTAAAATAAAAACTTAAAATAAAAACAAATAAATAAATAAATAAATAAATAAATAAATAACAGAAAAGTGAGAAAACAGGGATAACAGACAAAAATTTAACATGGACTGGTAAAATAACTACGGATAATATGTTTAAGGAATTAAGTGAATAAGATCAAGCTTCTGGAAAGGAATTCAACGCAATTTTTTTATAGAAAAGTGACATTCATTTTTTAATATCATTATGATTTATAAGGTGTTATAACTTCGGCAACCATTTGTAGAGTTAATACAGCAATCTTTTGAAATCTGACTAACTTTACATTTGTCATAATTTCAACAGATCAGAAAGAGGAAAATTTGTGCTGAGAGATAACAGTCCAGATAATAAACTTTAAAGTATTTCTATGCATATTTGAAAGTAGTATTTATAAATATTTACTTTTTAGTAACAATTTTTAATGAAAAAAATCTTTTCCAAAACAAAATATTTAGTTAGAAGAGTGGCATTGTTTTGGTCTTCTGTGGGTATAGCGGAAACACAACATTACGTTAGCTTCAGGTATACGATACAGTGATTTGACAAGTATACGTTACGCTACCCTCACAATTCCAGCTATCATTTGTTACCAAAATATCGTGATTACGATATCACCGACTGTATTCCCTATGCTGTGCCTTTGATTCCTAGGACTTACTCATTCCATAACTAGAAACCTGAATCTCATCTCCTCTTCACCCATTCTGCCTATCTTCCTTCCTCCCTCCTCCCCTCTGGACACCATCAATTTGTTCTATTTATAGGCCTGATTCTTTCTGATTTTTCTTTGTTCATCTGTTTTTTATAGATTCAAATGTGAATGAAATCATATAGTATTTATCTTTCTCAGTCTAATATCACCTATCATAATACCCTATAGTCCATCCATGTAGTCACAAATGAAACAATCTCATCCTTTTTAAAGACTGTGTAGTATTTCTGTGTATGTGTGGATACACGCAGACATCCTTGCCCAACCATCTACTGACGAACCCTCAGGTTGCTTCCATGTCTTGGCTATTGTAAATAAAGCGACAATAAACATAGGGGTGCATATACCTTTATGAATGAGTGTTTTCATTTTCCATGGGTAAATGCCTCATAATGGAATTATTTGATCATATGGTATTCCTATTTTTAATTTTTTAGTCATTGTTTAATTTTTAAAACTTACTCTGTACCTTCTAATACATTTCTTATCTAAAAACTGATATGAAGCAGTCTCAATTTATGTAATACATCTGTGAATTTAGAACTAAGTAGAAAGGCCTCTCCTACATAGCTGAGAGGGCTATGATGAAGCCTTTAAAAATTATCCTGAATATAAAGTCCCTATTCAAAGTATATTATACATATAATTTTAACCCTCTTAATAATCTGGCATTCTGATATACAGATAATAAAAAGTAAAACTTAAAAAGAAAACAGAAAATGTTGTATCTTTCATGCTGTCAAGAAACAGGAAAATAGAAATGTGTTTTTTAGAAGTGTTTACATTAATGATAGAAAAAATATTTATTATATATGTTATTTCTTTTGAGCCTGCAGAAATACATTACCACAATGGAGTTTCCATGGATATTAATTAAATCTTTTATACTGCAGTTTATGTTGGCAATTTTTCAAACCACATGGTCACTGAGTAATGCCATCTTTACTTCAATAAATTACTAATTTGACTATTATAAAAAATATAAATATTTCAAAGAAATCTGACCGACATAAAAAAAAATCAATGAATCTTTAAAACCTGCTCTTTTGCACCTTGGAAAAATGGATGGTACTAAAGCTAAGGGAAGTAAAAAATGATTTAAACAAACTCCCTAAAGCCAAAGCTGGAAAATTTGGGCAACAAAATAAATAATAGTATTAGTTTATAACCCACAGAATAAAATAAAGATCTCTATATCCATAGTTACATAAATAACGAAAAAAATACAAGAGAAAGAAAACTCAGGTCTTTTTTACAGAAGAATTATAAGGAATACCTTTGCTAATACCATGTGATTGTGTACTGGAGACCTAAAATGTATTTCTATGAGAGGTGCTGTGCATCTCAAACAACCCACAAAGAATTAAGGATACTTCCCTAAGAAAAACTACTAGGTGACTCAAAAAAAAAAAAAAAAAAAAAAAAGCCCTAGGTATCAAGAAGCAAATACATAAAATATATGTGATAAAATCATAAAACAAATATTAAAAAGCTGTATCTGTAAATGAATTCTATATTTTCCTGAGATTTACAATATAAGCGAGTATGTATAAAATAAAACTGTGTATACAATGAACTACTTCCCCTATCTTTCGGAAAAAGTATACATTCAAGCTGGACCAAAAAAAAACAAAAATAAAAACAGTAACAAAAAAACAAACCTTTAAATCTCTTTTAGAAAATAGGAACCAACTTAGTTTCCTCAAAGTGAAGATATTGTTTTAGGAATTCATTCTGAATAGATATAAATGGAATTATATCTAGATTATCGTGAAATTTATAGGACTCTGGAAGTAGAAGTGGAAAAGGGATAAAATTAAAACGAGAGTAGCTATGAGTTGATGAATAAGTGATGGATACAGGGGTATTCAATGGACTGTTAGCTACTTTTGTGATTCTTAACTTTTTCATAATTAAAAATTTAAACAGTGAGTTTGACTTCATGGACTACTATAAAGCTATAAATTAATCAAGTAATATAAAAGTATGAGGTAATCAAGACAATGTATTACTAGCGAAATAGATTAATGTGACTCAACAGAGAACATAAAAAGAGACCCACTGGATGTATGGCCAACTGGTACTTGACAGAGGAGAAAAGGCAATACTATGGGGAAAAGGTTGTCTATTCAACAAACGGTGGTGGAACAACTCAATATTTGCATGAAAAAAAAAAATGAACCTAGAACAGACCCTACACTCCAAAAACTCATTCAAAGAGGTTTATAGACAATTATAAAGCACGAAACTATAAAATTCTGGAAGATAATATGACAAACTCTAGATGAACCTGAACGCAATGATGACTTTTAGACAAAACACTAAAGGCACAATCCATAAAAGAAGTAACTTATGAAGGTGGATTTCTTTAAAATCAGAAACATGCTTTGCAAAAGACAATGTCAAGAAAATGGGAAGACAAAACACAGATTTGGAGAAATAACTGGAAAATACACATGTGATAAAGGGTTATTATCCAAAACAGGGAAGGTTTTATTATCTAGAAATAACATAGAATATCATATTTTCAGGTGTATGATGTAGTGATTTCATATTTTTACACTTTACAAATGATTACCTCATACTACACAAACTTATTACAATAGAATTGACTATATACTTTATGCTTATATTACTTCCCCCATGACTTAGTTTATAACTAGAAGTCTGTACCTCCTAATACCCTTTACCTATTCTACCGATCCCTGAAACTTGCCTCCTTCTGGCAACCACCAGTTTGTTCTATCTATAAGTCTGTTTGGTTTGTTGTGTTTTTTAGACTGTATATCAAAATGAAATCATACAGTATTTATCTTTCTCTGTCTGACTAATTTCACTTAGCATAATATTCCCTAGGTAGATTCATGTCATCGCAAGTGACAAGGTTTCATTCTTTTTATGGCTAATTATTTCACTCCGTGTGTGTGTGTGTGTGTGTGTGTGTGTGTGTGAGAGAGAGAGAGAGAGAGAGAGAGAGAGAGAGAGAGAGAGAGAGACTGAGAGAGAGAGAGAGAGAGAGAGTGTGTCTGTATCACATCTTTATCCATTCATCTGCTGGTCAACACTTTTAGATTGCTTCATATCTGGCTATTGTAAAGAATGCTACAATGAACTTAGGGGTCAGATATACCTTTGAATTAGTGTTTTCATTTTCTTTGGATAAAGACCCAGAAGAGAAATTTGCTGGATCATATGGTGATTCTATTTTTAATATTTTGAGGAACCTCTACACTGTTTTCCATAGTGGCTACACCAATTTACATTCCCACTACTAGTACATTAGTTTCCTTTTCTATACTTCTTCGCCAACATGTGCTATTTCTTTCTTAGGTAATGGCCTTTCTGACAGGTGTGAAATGGTATCTCATTGTGGTTTTATTTATATTTCCCTGATGATCAATGATATTGAGTATCTTTTCATGTGCCAGTTAGCCATCTGTATCTCTACAGAAAACTATTCAGGTCCTCATGTCAATTTTTTAATTGCATTTTGTTTTACTGTTGTTGAAATGTATTGAGTTCTTTATATATTTTGGATATCAACACCTTATCAAATATATCATTTGCCAGTATCTTCTCTCATTCAGTTACGTTGCTGATGGTTTTCTTTTTGCTGATGGTTTCATTTACTTTATAAAAGCTTTTTAGTTCGATGTAGTACTTTTTTTTTTTTTTTTTTTTTGCTATTATTGCCCTTAACTGATGAGATACATATACCAAAATATGGCTCTATCTGATATCAAACTGCATGTGTTTTCTTCTAGGAATTTAATGGTTTCAGGTCCTACATTTATGTCTTTATTCCATTTTGGGCTTATTTTTGTATATGGTACAAGAAAGTGACCGAGTTTAATTCTTTTGCATGTAGCTGTCCAGTTTTCCCAACACCATTTATTGAAGAGACAGACGGTCTCTTTGCCATTGTAGGTTCTTGCCTCCTTTGTCATTAATTAATAGACCAGGAAAGTGTGGGTTTATTCTCTATTCTGTATCACTGGTCTATGTGTCTGCATTTGTGCCAGGACCATACTATTTTAATTACTACAGTTTGTACAATACTTTAAAATCAGGAACCATGATTCCTCCAGCTTTATTCCACATTCTCAGGATTACTTTGGCTACTCAAGGTCTATAGTGGTTCCATACAAATTTTAGGATTATTTGTTCTAGTTCTGTGAGAAATGCCACTGGTATTTTGATAGGAATTGCAATAAATCTGTAGGTTGCTTTGGGTAGTTTGGATATTTAACAATATTAATTCTTCCAATCCATGACCAGGGTATATCTTTACATCTATTTGTGTCATATTCAATGTCTTTCACCAATGTCTTAGACTTTGCAGAGTAGAGGTTTTTCAACTCCTTGATTAAACTTATTCCCAGGTATTTTACTCTTTTTGATGCAATTGTATATGGGACTGTTGTCTTAATTTCTCTGATAATTCATTATTAATGTACAGAAACAACAAATTTTTATATATTAATTTTGTATGCTGAAAGTTTAGTGAATTCATTTAATACTTCTAACAGTTTTTTCGGAGTCTTTAGGGTTTTCTATCTAGTATCATGTCATTAGCAGTTTTACTTCTTCCGTTCCAATTTGTATGTCTTTTATTTCTTTTTCATGCCTGATTACTGTGGCTAGGACTTTCAATACTCTGATGAATAAAAGTGGCAAGAATCAGCATCTTGCCCCTGATCTTGGAGGAAGTTTTCAGGTTTTCGCTGTTTCAGTGTGATTTTAGCTGTGGATTTGTCATTTATGGCCTTTATTATACTGAGGTATGTTCCCTCTATACCCACTTAGTTGAGAGTTTTTAATCATAAATCGTTAAATATGTTCAAATGCCTTTTCTTCATCTACTGAGATGATCATATGAATTTTAACCTTTGTTTTGCTAATGTAGTACATCATGTTGATTAATTTGTTAAACCATCTGTGCATCCCTAAAATGAATCCCACTTGTCATGGTGTATGAGTCTTTTATATGTTGTCAGAATCTAATTTGCTAATATTTTGTTGAGGATTTGTGCATCTACATTCAACACAGATATTGGCCTGTAATTTTTTTTGTGTGTGTAGTATCTTTGGTTCTGGTATCACAGTAATGCCAGTCTCATTAAATAAGTTTGATAATAAGGGGCGCCTGGGTGGCTCAGTCGGTTAAGCGGCCGACTTCGGCTCAGGTCATGATCTCACGGTCTGTGAGTTCGAGCCCCACGTCGGGCTCTGTGCTGATGGCTCGGAGCCTGGAGCCTGTTTCGGATTCTGTGTCTCCCTCTCTCTCTGCTCCTCCCCTGCTCATACTCTGTCTCTATGTCTGCCAAAAATAAATAAACGTTAAAAAAAAATTAAATAAGTTTGATAGTTCTCCTTTCTCTTTAGTTTTCTGGAATAAGTTGAGGAGGATAGGTATTAACTCTTTTTTTGGAATGTTTGGAAGAATTCACCTGTGACACCTTCTGGACTTAGACTTTTGTGTTTTTGATTACTGATTCAATTTATTATTACTGACTGATCTATTTTGATTTTTATCTCTTCATGATTCAGTCTTCAAAGACTATGTTTCCAGGAATTTATCCATTTCTTAGTTGTTGTCTAATTTGTTGGCATATAACTTTATAGTATTCTCTTGTCATCCTTTGTATATCTGTGGCATAGGTTGTAATTTCTCCTATCTCTAATTTTATTTATTTGGGCTCTTTTTTTTTCTTGATGAGTCTGGCTAAAGTTTGATGATTTGTTTAACCTTTCAAAGAACACACTCTTAATTTCTTTGATATTTTCTATTTTTTTTAAGTCTCTGATCTATTTCAGCTCTTTATTATTTCCTTCCTTCTGTTAACTTTGGATGGTGTTCTTCTTTTTTAGTTCCTTTAAATGTAGAATGTTTTAAATTTCTCTTTTTTCATGAGGTAGGTCTGTACTATGAACATCCTCTTAGAACTATTTTTGCTTTGTTCCAAATATTTTGGAATGCTGAGTTCCATTTTCATTCGTCTCAAGGTATTTTTTTATATCCTTTTTGAATTCTTCATTGACTCACTGGTTGTCTAATGGCATGTTGTTTTGTTTGCCACATGTTTGTGTTTTTCCCGTTTTCTTCATGTGATTGATTTCTAGTTTCATACCACTGTGGCCAGAAAAGGTGCTTATGATGATTAAAATCTTAATTTTATGGAGACTTGTTTGGTGGCCTAAATCCTGGGGCCAGGATTTTACCTCGGAATCATTATTCTTGATTTTATCATCTCTCTCTCTTTTATTACCTTGGCATTTACAGTAGTCAAGAAAAAGACAATGAATATATCCACTTGCCTTCTGAATTCAGTGATAGCCTGGATGGCACTAATACCATCTAAGATTTGTACCCTGACAAAACAATCTGCAGTCTGCTGTGGACACAGACTATTATATAATGCTTAAAAGCTATTCAAGGGAATACAACACGACATTCTCAAGATCAAGGCGTCAGCATATTGGGCTCCTGGTAAGAACCTACTTCCTACCTTGCAAATGGGTACCTTCTCATTATGCCTTCACATGGCAGAGAAAGAAAGAAAGAGGAAGCTCACTGGTGTCTCTTCTTGTAAGGACACTATTCCCTTAGTGAGACCCCCACCCTCACAACTTCACTTAAATCTAACTATTTCCAGGAGCACCCGGCTAGCTCAGTCAGTAGAGAATGCAACTCTTAATCAGGATTGTAAATTCGAACCCCATACCAGGTGAAGAGATTACCTTAAATAAATAAAATATGGGATGCCTGGGTGGCTCAGTCGGTTAAGCATCCGACTTTTGCTCAGGTCATGATCTCATGGACACAGGTTCAAGCTCTGTGTCAAGCTCTGTTGCTGACAGCTCAGAGCCTGGAGCCTGCTTCAGATTCTGTGTCTCCCTCTCTCTCCCTGCCTTTCCCCTGCTCGCACGCTGTCCCTCTCTCTCTCTCTCTCTCTCTCTCTCTGTCAAAATTAATAAAAAACATTACAAAATATATTTTTAAAAAAATAAAGCTAAAAAAAATAAAGCTAATTACTTCCCAAGCCCTCACCTCCAAATACCATCACATTGGGGGTTATGGTTTCAACATATGAATTTGTGGGAACACAAACATTCGGTCCAAAGATACCATAGCACTATACTAGTGGTACATCTCTAGGTATATTGGGTTAGATGTGCCTAACACGACCAGAGTGGGTAGGTGATTAGCAGTATCATATTGGCTTAAATTAGCTATTCAGTATGGATAGCACACCTTACCACAGAAATGCATTCACTAGGGAAAAAAAAGTCATGTTTAATAAAATTTTAAATTAATATTTTTCTCAAAGGAAAAAAAGAAGTCATCGCCCTCTCCCGAAATAAGGTCTATATAAAACAAACCGGGATATGCATACTGGTTTGAGACTTTTTTCTCCTTTCGTGATGTAAATGCTATGCTCTTCACGTTACATGTCTTATATCACAGCCCAGTGACCACTATGCCACACAGGTGGAAGTGTGGGTTTGAGGACCATTGAACACTGAATCTGCCCCAATACATCACAATTACAGAAACACCTGTGCCCAGTAACTTCCTGTTGAGCCACTATGAAAATTCACAGTGTTCAATTGCCCACAGCACTTTTCATTTCTTATGACTATATGTTCAGTTCCAGTATACAAGAAACAAGCTTTCTGAATGCAGCGATTTCCAAACTTCGTTCCTAAGGAATCTAGATCTATATAAGGCATTTTGTCAAATTTTTCTGAAATAAAATATACTTGTGACACATGGTAAACTTAAGTAGGGTTCCAAGACATGAGAAAGAAGGTCCTAATCATCTGAAAACTAACTAATCCCTATCTAATGATGGAGAATAAATAAGAATGGCTTTTTTGTTAAGCAGAATACATTTTAGAGTGGTTCTCATTCAGTCATAAATTATGAGATAAAATTAAAATCAACCTAAGTAGAACAAATCATGATTCTTCATGTATTCATTCTAATTTAACCCATGAAATAGAGAAAATACATTAGAGAAGGTAAATGTCTACTGAACTGAAATTGAGGAATGTAATTCTCCTTTATGGCAATTTAAGAAAAGGGTTAGAACAGAGATTATGAAATATTTTTCAACATTTCATGCAGGAGGGAATAAATCAGTAAAGGTTTTTTGTTTTGTTTTGTTTTAATCTTATGGGGAACTCTAAAATGTAAACAGAAAAAAAACCTATACTATAGATAAAGTGAGGATAGATAGGGCTCTAGAAAACACTAACTTAAAAACTTTAAAAAGCAGGGGCGCCTGGGTGGCTCAGTCCGTTAAGCGCCGGACTTCGGCTCAGGTCGTGATCTCATGGTTTGCGCGTTCGAGCCCTGCATCAGGCTCTGTGCTGACAGCTCTGAGCCTGGAGCCTGCTTCGGATTCTGTGTCTCCCTCTCTCTGCCTCTCCCCAGCCTGTTCTCTCTTTCTCTCTCCCTCTCTCTGGCCCTCGATAATAAATAAACGCAAAAAAATTTAAAAAAAAACAACTTTAAAAAGCAAAAAATCTAGATTACAAAAAACTGTTTAAATAAAATATAAAATTTTATAAAGACTGTTTTTCTTCATTAATTCCAAAAGAATGATATATCTAAATTAAGTGATAGCCTTTGAGTCACTTCTAAAAGTTATGTAAGCAAGTTGTTTAAAAAATAATATATGGATAACTGGTCAAATACAGAGCTAAGAGTTAGAAGTGATGGTTTAGCAAGTAGGCACTGGATGTAAGAAGGGAAGAGAATATATTTATTACACAACGCAGTGATTGCACTCCTACAGAAATAAAAACATACATCTACGCAAAGACTTTGTGGCACTGTAGGCAAAGGTAACAGCTCCCTGGGGGTACAAAAAAGTTCAGAGTCTAAGCATAAGCAAGTACAATCTGTGACTGCCAGAAACAAAGAGATAATTTGTATGTTTACGTGTTACAAAAATTGCATGTTAAAAAAAAGGCATAATTTATAATATTTATCCACATATATACTATTTCTTTCATTCTTTAATCTCTTCTATAATTATGAATTACCATCTATTACCAGTTCTCTTCAACCTAAACAATTTCTTATAGTATTTCTTATTATATATTCCCCATGTATGAATTTATCAATTTTGTTCATCTGAAAATGTCTCTATTCCACTTTATTTTTGAAGATTAGATTTGTTCAATATGAAATTCTTTGTTGACAGTTTCTCCTGTCAATAATTTAAAGATGATATTTCATTGCTTTTTACACTCCATTGCTTCTGATAAGCAGTTAGACGTATCTCCTATATATAGTGCATTATTTATGTCTGTCTCTTTCAATGTTTTCTTTTTCCCTTTTGGTTTCAGAAGTTTGACTGTGATATGTAGAAGTGTGACTTTTTACTTGTTTTGCTGGAGAATTTGGTAAGTTTCCTGGATCAATGTGCTTGGGTTTTTCCCGTTCAACTTTGAAATTTTTCAGTCTTTATTTCTTCAGGTCTTTCTTCCGTTTCATTCACACTCTTTCCTCTCATTTTTGGAACTTTTGTTACAAGTATTTCATTCTGTTTGATATTATTCCACATAGCTCTCAGACTCTTCACTTGCTTTTTCTGTTTTTCGGAGTGAATGATTTCTACGGATTTACCTTCAGGATTCTTGACTCTTTCACCGCCTCCTTTCAGCTGTTAAGCCCATCTAGCGTACTTTTCATTTCATCATTGTACTTTTCAGCCCTGTATCTTCTATTTGGCTCTTCCTTTTCTTAACTTAAAAAAATTTTTAAGTTTATTTCTTTTTTAAGAGAAAGACAAAGAAAGTGAGCAGATGAGGGGCAGAGATAGAGTCCAATGAGGGGCTCAAACTCAAAAATCCTGAGATCATGACGAGTTGAAACCAAGAGTCGGACGCTTAACTGAGTGAGCCACCCAGGCGCCCCTCTATTTGGTTCTTTCTTAGGGAGTCTTTTTCCTGTTAAGATTCTTCATGTATTCATTCAACACAGATATGCTCCTTCTAGTATTCTGGCCATGTATTTATATATCATTCTTCGCCTTTCTCTGATATCTGTTAGCTAAGTTTCCTCTTTTCTCTGAGCTTTTTTCTTGATATTCTCCCATAGATACTTATATTGTTGTAATTTCTCTTGGCTGTGTCATCCACTCATTTCCTTATATTTTCTTCTGTGTTAGTCTTATTACTAAGACTTGTTACTAAGACACAAGTTGCTTTATTTATCTGTAATTGCCTTTTCTTGACTATCCTGAGGTGACTTTCTACTTGACTATTTTTTCTCTTAAGCAGCAGTTATCCGTTTGTTTCTCATGTCCACTGATTTTTTAAAAGTGTGTTCTGGATACGATCACACACACTATGAGTCTTCCTTATAATGTACTGCATTTCTCTGAAGTATACAGATATTTGTTATAACAAGTATTCTACTGATCTCAAACTCCAAACTCTGTCTATCTCAATGTGGCCAGCAAGTGAAATCTCCACTTAGCTCTTTTATCTTCCAGGTGCTGCTTTTGTTGCTAGATCCACTAATAGTCTTCCTCACACATCTGCACTTCACTGTTCAGCCAAGGATTAGGATGCTGTGTACATGCATTCCCAGGAGCTTCGCCCTTCTGCGGTTCCCACACCCGTCTGGAACTCCCCTCAGACTGTTAGGTGTTCTGCCAGTCCTGAAGTCAGTTCTCTGACAGCTGGGTAAGGAAGGCTGTGGCTCTTCCCATTATTGTGTGAGTTTCAGGAGTGACCTCAGAGAAAAACCTGCAAACTCAAAAATCTCACACCTTGAAATATGAAATGTTAGCCTTTCATATAAAGAATCCCCTCTAGTTTTTTCCTACTTGTGGCTGTCTTACAGTGACTTTAGATTGCTGGTTTTTGCAAAAATTTTCTAGAGAGTTAATCCAATCAAGGTATTCTACTGGTAGATGCTCAAACTCTAAGCTCACGAAGTACACAAATATCTCAACTGCAAGTCAAATGTCCCGATGCTCTTTATGTGAAAGTAATAAACCTTTTTCATATACCCTCTCCACATCTCACTTTTCTTATGCCTCCCATTACATCCCATTAGCCAGAACTGCATTATATGCCCATTCCTAAACCCATCACCTACGAGAGGAATGTAATTATTAACATTAACTACACTACATTAGGCTGAAGAGAAACAAGGCTTCCTCAAAAGTGTGCAAGTGTCAGTCTCTGTAGAAAATATCTGCAGGGAAGACCATTCTGTGGGGGCTGGTCGTTTGGGACAATTCACGGTGCTGCGTTCTCTACACCACACAGGCAACAATACACTGGCAGAATCTATCTGATGTGACTATTTTGGAACTGTGGAATCTACTGAAGGCTTGCTACTTCCAGGGAGACTTCAGTGATTTTAAGATATGTCTCAGAAATTTAAAATCTATACAGATACAACTAAGTGAATAACAGAATAGACTAAAACCGGATGTTTCGAATTACCACATTATCAGTTTACATAAAATCATCTTTTCTGAGGTGAATTCAGAAAACCATCAAGCAGCAAAATTACAAAATTAAATGTAAATAAGTGACTTGTCAGATGATTCATTATTAATTATATCCACTCCTTTATGCCAGAGTAATAAGACTAACACAGAAGAAAATATAAGGAAATGAGTGGATGACACAGCCAAGAGAAATTACAACAATACAAGTATCTATGGGAGAATATCAAGAAAAAAGCTCAGAGAAAAGAGGAAACTTAGCTAAGAGATATCAGAGAAGGGCCAAAGAATGAATAACATTTCTTAACTTCTTAAACTCTAAGTTTCTCCTCCTAAAAGGAGGTTGGTACATGCTAAAAGTCATAAAATACTTAAAACCGTGAACATTTGAGATTTCTAGGAAAGGATGGTGAAATAAAGATAGAGAACATAGTCTCTTTTCCCAATATAAAAAATGTGAGGAAAATGAAAATATTAAAACTAGCAAAAAACAGTCAACCGTAACGAAATAAGTGCCACAACCTATTGGCACAAACTTTTTAAGTTTTTTTAAACAGCAGTTTTTAGGAACACATATTCTTGCTTCCTGAGAATGTTCATTAATAACTTTCTCCTCCCCAAATTTAGAAGAAAATGAAGAGAAGTTATTCTTATCTTTTCAATCTACTGGGTGGGTGGGGTGGTGAGGGGGGTTAGTGGTGAAAATAGGTGGTGAAGAGAAGCACATAGGAGAGTCAACAACGAAGCTGGCTCTCCCTGAAAGAAGCGAAGACTCTGGGGCAACACTGCCCAAAAGAAACTTTTATGATAAAGGAAACATTTTAAATCAGCACCATCTAATAATACAGTAGGCACTAGCCATGTGCAACTACTGAGCACTTAAAATGTGGCTAATGGATCTGAAAAACTGATTTTCAATTTTAGTTAAACAGCCACATGTGGCTAGCAGCTACTATATTGAGCAACACGGTTCTTGGATTAAGCAATGAATAATGGAAAATAATTTAAAGATCAAGAATATCTTTCCATAGGAATATATTAGGTGGATGAATCCTAAGAAAGAACATTTAAGAAAATTTCCGAAAAACTGCTCAGGCATCATAAAAAAAAAACTTCAGTCTCTGCTGAGGCTAAATTTACTATCCCAAAAATTATTCCTTTTCCCAAATGCTCTAAGGCTACCAAATCAAAAAAGAATATGACATAAAATACACACATCTCAAATTGAAACCGAGAGGAAGAAACAGACTCTCTTTAGGTGTGGGTACAAAACTAAGAAGTCACACTGTATCAGAATGAATGTACCACAGCTTCCCAAATATTTTCAATATGAAAAGAGCACAGTAACTATGCAACATATGCACAGCACACATTAAAAAATGCAAAACACAAATCATTCTGGAAAAAAATATTCCCTATGTATTAAAAGTAAATTCCCCAAGAAGTTCTCAAGTTCTTGAACATGAACTCAAGAAAACACAAGTACAAAGATGAGATGATAAAACTACCTAATAAAGGAAATTTAAGATTGAAACTTGTATAAATAAAATCTAAAGCGGGTGCCTGGGTGGCTCAGTTGGGTAAGTGTCTGACTCTTGATTTCAGCTCAGGTCTTTATCTCCTGGTTCATGAGATCGAGCCCGTATTGGCTTCTGTGCTGGCATGGAGCCTGCTTGGGATTCTCTCTCTGACCCTCTCTCTTTTTTTTAAAAAAAAAAACTTTTATTTATTTTTAAGATACATAGAGACAGAGTGTGAGCAGGGGAAGGGCAGAGAGAGAGGGAGACGCAGAATCCGAAGCAGCCTCCAGGCTCTGAGCCATCAGCACAGAGCCCGACGCGGGGCTTGAACTCACAGACTGTGAGATGAGCTGAAGTCGGCCGCTTAACCAACTGAGCCACCCAGGCGCCCCTCTCTGACCCTCTCTTGTGGGAGCCCTCTCTGTCCCTCTCTCAAAATAAATACATAAATTTTTAAAAATTATAATAAAATAAAATCCAAGCACTATCATTACCAAATTAAACCAAAACTGTTATAGACAGATTAGATCACTGAAAATCAAATTACTGACAAAAAGACTTGAGGGACGCCTGGGTGGCTCAGTCAGTTCAGTGTCTGACTTCAGCTCAGGTCATGATCTCACGGTTCACAGGTTTGAGACTCACAGTGGGCGCTGTGCTGACAGTGCAGAGCCTGCTTCAGATTCTCTGTCTCCCTGTCTTTCTGCCTCTCCATCACTCATGCTCTCTCTCAAAAAAAAAAAAAAAAACTTGAGATAATATGAATACAAATGAAAAGACAAACATTAATGCAATTGTTTTAAAGGTGACAGAGCACACAAAGATTATAAAAGAGAATAACTGGTATTTATGAAGCATATAAATGACAAATAGAGCAAGAAAAAAAACTTGGAACATCAAAGAAAAGAATTCAAAAATTCTACAAAATAAATGAAGAAGTAAATATCGAGATCATATAGAAGGATCCACATGAGGAGGAAACCTCACTAATCTTTATAGAGTTAAAAAAAAAACAGATTTCTGGGATACAAACAAAAAATCAAATTACCTGCAAAGGAGAAAACTCTGTGGCTACAGGAAGAGCTCTCTGAAGAAGAAGGAAAAAAGGTAAGACCCAACAGTATTATATCCAACCAAGACGTCCAGTAAAAAAGTAACACGACAGGATGCCTTGGTGGCTCAGTTTGTTTAAGCTTCCGACTCTTGGTTTTGGCTCAGGTCAGGACCTCAGAATTGGTGGGTTCAAGCCCTACATCCAGCTCTGTGCTGACAGCGTGGAGCCTGCTCGGGATTCTCTCTCCCTCTACGTCCGCTCTGCCCCTCCCCTACTGGTGTGCTCTCTCAAATTAAATAAACAAACTTTAAAAAAGTTTTTAATTAAAAAATAAAAGTAACATGGCATTTCAAATACGTAAGCCCTAAGAGAACACTGATTCCACCACAAAGGAGATAAAAATGTCACTATACAGAAATAATATTTGCAAAGTCATAATTAAATGAACAATATACATTAATTAAGAAATTGTAATAAAACTATATTGCAAGGATGGAATAGGGACAGTGAAAGTATGAGACGACATATAACAAGAATGCCAAATCTTCCATTTCTATAATAGGAAGTCAATATATAACATCCAAAATTCATAAATCAAGAAACGGCGATATATGCATAATGCTAAAAAATATGTATATTACTGAGAAATGGAGAAAGTTAAATACACGCATGTCTACAAGAATTTGAGGTAGCTAAATTCAGGCATGGGGAAGGGGAGAAGAGGAAAATGTTTCTTATGAGCCAGGTGGTATTTTTTTTTTTTAACCACGTACAGGTCTACTTGGATAAAATTTAAAATATATTTCTTTTTTTTTTTTTGAGTGAGAGCACACAGGTGCAAGTCGGGGAGGGGCAGAGGGACAGAGAGAATCTCAATCAAGCTCCACACCCAGCATGGAGCTCAATGCCCGGCTGGGTCTTACAACACTGAGATTTATGACTTGAGCCAAAATCAAGAGTCCCACACTTAACCAACTGAGCCATCCAGGTGCCCTAAAATATTTTTAAAAAGAAAACTTCATGAGTTAAAAAATTCAACAAAAGGTAAATTATGGACAACAAGAATAAGAAGGAATCTTTTTTTTTTAATTTTTTTTAACGTTTATTTATTTTACATTATTTTTTTTTAATTTTTTTTAGCATTTTTATTTTATTTTTGAGAGACATAGAGACAGAGAGTGAGCAAGGGAAGGGCAGAGAGAGAGGGAGACACAGAATCCAAAGCAGGGTCCAGGCTCTGAGCTGTCAGCACAGAGCCCAACACGAGGCTCAAACTCACAGACCGCGAGATCATGACCTGAGCCGAAGTCGGCCGCTTAACCGACTGAGCCACCCAGGCACCCCAAGAAGGAATCTTTAAGATAAATGCTTCATAACTAATGGAGGGAGGGGAAACCTCATTTCAGTATCTGTAAATGGTTTACAGTTTCCCAATAAACTGCATATTGAACCCTTTATCAATAGATGCCTGAAAAAGTGCAAAAAACCTTTTGTATTTGTATTGTAAAGCACGGATTCTACCATAACTCCTCACTACTGTTATTTAAAAATTACGCACAAGAGTGAGATTCAAAACTAGTTCATTAGTAAGACACAATACGAAATTTATTTTACAAAGAAAATTTACCAGTAAAGAAAATTAAAACTCAATAAAAAGTAATCTCTAACATGTAGGTTGTGGAAGACAGGAGGACATGTGGACTCTGACAGTACCTCCGTATTTTCAGAAAATTGCTAATCAAGAACTATGTATATGAATTTTATGTTCAGATTAGTTCTTATTTTACAGATATCCCTAAAAAAAAAACTTAAGGAATTTATCTCAAAAATACTTTAAACAAAATTCTAAACTGGAACTTTCTTACACCCATCTAAGGGTTTATAAATGAAATATAGACATACTGAGAGAAATAAAAGTAAGTTCAAAAAAAAAAAAAAAAAGTAAGTTCATCACTCCAAATTTCAAAATGGCATGCATAATGCCACTAGAATTATATTACCTGGATTCATATGCAAAAAGTAACTATGAGTACATAAAATTTTAGGTTCTAAATCCTGAAAGTAAAAAAATTTGATAATTCTTGCAAAACTGTCATCTGCTAGAGAAAGTTCAACGTTTAAGAGCTAGATTCACAAAATTAAAAACCTTTCTCAGGTCCCAAAACCCAAGCTTTATTTTGGTTTATAATTAATACCATTAAAGTGGTTTGGGTTTTTTTTGTACCCTTAATATTTTACTTGGTGTTTTATAACATTTATTTTCTAAAATTCATTTTTTCTACAACAGTAACTTTAGTATTAGAGATTTACATTTTGCTTCAAGTATTCTCCCATAATAGGCTTGAGTGACACAAAGAAAATCTTTAAGTAATTTTATATCCTTGAAAATTATACAAACTTGACCTAGGGAGAAAAAAACAAAAAACCACCTACATGTACTGCAAAGAGAAGGTAAATTTGAGAAAATAAAAATGCAAATATGCATTTTAGCAGTCTCTTGAATTTATTAACCTAAAAGGTTTAATTTCCATTTTCCTGCATCAGCTTTATTTATAAAATGTCGTGCCCTATAAATACGCTGTTATTTTCTATAGTCAAGCACCCTCTTAACAAATCTTCTCATTAATATGTAAATTTAAAGTCAATCGGTCTTCTCCCTGACAGCCCCATGAATTCCTAGTGCACTGTATAATCGGCTTTGACTTGGCATCCACTATTTATCATCAAAGA
Organism: Paguma larvata; assembly: GCA_030068075.1. Classification (NCBI taxonomy): domain Eukaryota; kingdom Metazoa; phylum Chordata; class Mammalia; order Carnivora; family Viverridae; genus Paguma; species Paguma larvata. The sequence goes on along the minus strand of CM057826.1, from coordinate 92,461,984 downwards.
TGTCAGTTAGAAAAATTATGGAAAATGCACTGCAATTGATATGACTGCAATCTACTTTGTCAACACTTAATTGTTCCTCAAATCATACATTTACATATAAACAGCCTAAATACTGATCTATAATGATCCAAATAAACTAAATTAAAAATCTCTTCTGCCCTGAAGAAGCTTGTTTGTATATGATGTGTTCATCTGAGAACTTATTGACAAAAGCATGTTACATCAGCTCATCTCTAAAAGTATTTCTACTAATTGTCAATTCCTCAAAAAGATAATTTTGCTACCTTTCAAGCTTATAAACAAGTATTTTAAAAATTCAATGAGTAACATGATTTTTTCTCTTTGAAAAGCAAATTTAATTATAGTTGTTAGCTAACTGCAATATCTAAGCACCAGGGATGGAGGGGGCGGGGAACTTCAAAAACAGCTTCAACTGGAATGCAGTAAGCAAGTACAGAGAAGCTTATCGAAGTAAGCAAAGCGATCATTTAATTTAAAAGTCAGGAGGTAAGAGAATATAAAGAAAAGAACACTGATCTAGGCATCAGATTACTCTGTTTTTGGTTCTGGCTCCACATTTTAAGAGCAATATGATTTTATGTGAGTTGTTAAACATTATATGCCTCAGTTTCCTCATCTACAAATGGGTATAATAATCGTTACTGTCCCTAAATAAAATACTACAAAAGTACAGCAAAATAATATAATGCCAAATTTAAAGTATCACACTATTATCTTAGTATCTTAGTATCTTAATATCTGAGAAAGAAACCTCTTGATTTAAAAAAAATTAGTATTTAAAGGCAGTTTTTTCCTTTATATAAATTAATACATTATTTTAGTGAGACCGTTTTCTCACTTGTAAAATCTTTCCCTTCAAGACAAATGGCTCTTTATATATCATAAAATGGTGATACAAATTTTAAATACCATTTATATAAGTGACTACTGCCTGATGTGAAAGGGGGATGAGGTGCTGGAATGACCACCTTTGTATTCTGCTAATTTCGCAAAAAAGAACACATTCGCGACCTGATGGTCAAAGGGTAAAAGAGGATTTTAACAAGTCAGCACTGACCATGCTGGTGCACTGACCCACCGTGTCCTGCTATCCCATAACATTCTTAGCAGCTCTTCACCACATGGTGTGCCTTCCACAACAGGAGAAGTGAAAAATGAAAGCAGATGGAAATGCAGAATACTCCTAGGTTTCTCCCAGCTTTATGATTCAGCCTGCCAAATTTCAAAGTGAAAATTGCCACGGACAGTCCTCAAAAGGTGGATGCAACTTAAAGTCTAAGCCATAAACTCTCCAAGACTACAAGAGCTTGGACTGCTCCCTCAAAAGTTACTCAGTAAAACAGAATTCTAACAAGCCATAGAGAAAGTCTCAGATGGGTTAACTCAAAGAGTAAGCATGAACATGGTCTCAACGATGAGAATCCATTTGAACGTTAATTTTATAAAATGTATTTGTGCTAAAAGTCTAACATCTTGGACAATCCCTTGCTTCTAATATTACAACAGGGGATGACCTTTTTAAATCTTTCCTGCTGGTACTGAACAGAATACATATGAACACAAAGAGATACAAGCCTGTTATCTTGATTATCTTGGAATCAACTGATACCACTTTAAATCAATAAAGTAAAATATGTTATCCAAAGTAAAATTTATAACCACTAGAACAAGTGAAATTAAACAGTTGTCAGTAAATGCCTCTACGGGGTCGAGCAAGAGGTTATGAAAAGGAGGACTTCTCTTCTGTTTCACCATGTGCCTGACCCCGTTCTATAATTAAAAAAAAAAAAGTTATGTTTACAGTTACCTAAATCCTTACAAATCTTCTATTTTAGTAAGGTTTTCTTCTTCTCTTTTCTTTCTTTGAAGTCAAGGAATCTTTCTCAAAGGAAATCATATTCAAAGCTGTATATGAAGGGCAGACAAAGATGAAGCTGCTCTGCCTGGAACAGAGGCAAGAACCCAGAGAGCTGCAGAGCCTAGAGCACCGCTGCCCACCCCCCCACCCACACCCACTCCTCCAGCCCCCCCACCCCCCCCCAACCCCCCCACCCCCGCGCCTCCCGGGTTGTTCCTGAGGCAGTGCTCAGCACCCTGAGGCCTGAGGGGCACATTTGAAAACTAGTGAATTAAGTCTTTAACCACATAATCTAGAAAAATGCCAAGGTCAGACTGCAAGTAAGTGGCAAAAGTAAGAAATTACTGAGCCCAGTTTCAATGTACCCAGGACGATGGGTTCATCTCATGTTTGTGATAATTAACGTCCAATGTGTCCACGTGTGAAAATACAAGGAATACATATAGCCCCAATTTTTTGAATTATCTGTCAAAAGACTAAATACATATGGCAGTACAAAATTTAACTTCCTGGCTTTGTAAATAGCTTTAAACATGAATTTTATGTAACATAACATGAAATATAATTCAAGGAACAGAAACACAAATAAATAGACAAACCGCAAAAAGAGAGATTTTAAAGTCTGTTACGTATTTTTAGAAGACAGGGCAAGGAAAAATGTACTTTAACTCTAATTTCTACATAATAACAAAGCAAAGGATCATTTACATAAGATACTGAAAATGATTTGATGGTGATACGGAAGTAAAATTTAAAATCTTATCAAATAATGACAGTGGTTAGATAAGGCAAAATTACTCTATAATAACCTTACAACGGGAAAACAAAATATCTAAACAGCACTCTGGAAAAGAACTGGCTGAAATCAAACAACCCAGCATATATAATCTCTGGTCAAAGTTATCATTTCATGAAAGGGTCAAGGCTTTCAGAGCACTGGCGTGTTGTTGCTTAATCCAGCAAAAGTGCCATCGGAAGTTTACTTTGTTCACTGATTAATACAATTAATTTTATATAAAAAAGCTATTATCAATTTAAGAGTCCTATATGACATGAGACTTTTTTATATATGAATAATTCAACACATCTTTCAATTTTAAACAACCTAAATACTTTTTAATATTAAAATTCCGATGGAGCCTGTATTATAAGTAGTCTTGTGGATAAAGATACACTTTTAAAATTTTAAAATACTTTTCAGTACTAACAATACTCAGTCACTGTAAAAAGCTTTGACGAATAGTTTAAACATTGAAAGTCCTTAAACATCTGAAAGTTTAACAAGTCATCTTAATGTATTATGAACATTCCTCCATTATACGTGCATTTTCCACTTTATTTCTAATTAATAAAAGTGAAATGTACTAAGCACTCAAGCCCTACGCTTAGATTTGGATACAAACTATTATGACATAATCGGGGGAGTTTTGATCTCTTACTTTTTACACAGTTGATTTAAAAACTATAATACTGTTTTTTAAACTGACGTATAGTTGACACACGTTACGTGAGTTTCAAGTGTACAACACGGTGATTCGACAACTCTACGCAGTATGCTCTGCTCACCACCAGTGTAGCTACCACCCATCACCATACAACACTACTATAATTCCATTGAATATATTCCCTGCGCTGTACCTTTCATCTCCATGACTTATTCATTCCATAACTGGAAGCATATATCTCCCACTCCCCCCCTTCACCCATTTTGTCCAACCTCCCACCCCCTTCCACCTGCTTTTTAAAAAGATGAAAAAGAAATATACAAGATAAGAATAAATGTGATATTCTTGTAATATTTAATGATTTCTCTTTTAAAACAAGTTTAAAACTCACACTTAGATATATACACACAGAGATCTCTATTGCAAACTATGCAATAAAATTTTTTCAGTCGTCAATAAATAACAAAAATGTATGCATCTAGGTAGGTATGCCTCTCATGTTAATATGCACAAAGAAAACAACTTCATTATAAGGCATATTTAATTATTAATTTTACTAAACTTCTATCAGCTTAAGTGAAAAAAAGGAAAAGAAAAATTTTTAAATACAAAACTACGAAAAAGTAGTTTAAAAGTTCAGTAAAGGCAAGATATTCCCTTAAATTTACACGTGCTAGAATCGCATTACCCACTTGTACCAGTGAATCACTTGAGCAGTTGAGACGTAAAGATATGAAAGCAACAAACTGAAAAAAAGATCCATGATTTGAAAGCACTGTATCACGCTGCTGCTCCTAACAAGGGCCTCCTGCCAGGTATGAGACTAAAAGTTTATACACTACGTCATTAAGGAGAGATCAATCAGTGCCAAAATAATGAAAAATTACCCTTGCATTTATATTTGTTTTCTGCTTTCCAAAAGAACGTTAGAAAAAGAAGTCCTCCATAAATATGCACATTTCTATTCTCTTACTCCTATACACATTTTTAAAAGCTCATCCACGTTCTCAGTCTACCTCATAAGTGGAACCGTTCAACACTTACCTCTTTCCAAGGACTGACAAACTGTGTACGAGCGTATCGAGTTAGCATGTGGATTATGACAACCTGCCCCCACTCTTCTACATCAACTAGTAAATTACAGAGCTTGCGGTAATTCTTGTGAATCAGATCTATTCTATCCGGGCATACTTCTTCAAAAGCCATCACAACACTGCCGGCTACCAGCTAGAAAAGAAAGAAATAGTAACTCATTAAAAAAATGTCTTCCTCCCCATCAAAGATTCTACTCAGGCATTACAGAGATACAATCAGTGTTACCACAATGAATATTTAAAGTATTCGCTTATTTAATTAACAAAATGATTGTTTAAATAACAAATTTTAAGTGGCATTTACTCAAAGAATAATTTTTATAGCAGTAACATGTCTAAAGAGCTAATACTTCCTTGAAGTATTACGATTAGAAGTATTAGTGCTGCAAATCCAACAAAATTTTGTCACATTAAATTTCAATAAATTGTTCATACGTGGAAGGATTCGACATATTCGTCATATACATTCTTCATTTTTAAGCTAACCTAAATTCCAATCTAAAGATTCATTATTTAGTACATAACATTCAGAAAAATAATCAAGACAATAACAAAGACCACACCATGTCAGCTTAAAATGAGAATGACAATAAATTTATCTTAAAGTGTGTGAGGAACTTATAAGTGTTTCTGGTACAAATCACGTTCAAATCTTCATCATTTTAATCTACCTGTTAATTTTTACCAATATAATTTATTTACAAAGAAAACATAAAGGCTGAAATTTTAGTACATTATTGTAACCTATATAACAATATGTATAAATGAAAAGAATGCATTATCAACAAAAGACAGCTCTCTCAAAGACCAATTAATGAACCACAAATGGTGTTTTCATAATTGTCATAGAAAGTGGTGAAATTAAGGTATCTTTGGTATAAAGATACAAGCTAAGCAGAATACATAATATACAAATACTTCTATATATGTACCATTGATATATGTGCAGTTAGCCAAAATATAATACTGCTGAAAAAATAAATTAATATCATATTCTTTCTAAACACTAGGGATCTTCATTTTAGTGTCTAAAATTTCCCCAACGACTTAAAATAAGCAATTAAATAGAAATGTAACTTACTGAAATGGTACTTTTGGAAAAATATTAGATACAATGATATTCGTATTTTTAGTGTTTGTCCCTCCACTTGGCTGACATTTAGTTTATTAATATGCAACCAACAATACAATTGAAAGAAAACAGCTCAGAATATAGACTTGCTATTATGCTAAACAAGTTTCCAGTCCTGTGGGGATTTTATGAATTACCAATCAGTATAAACGTGAAGCCGCATTTATTGACTCCAGCCCTGCCCATGTACTGGTGCCTGCTGGTCCCAGCATGAATGCACTTCAATCGAAAAAGCAAAGAATTGATTATTTGTGTGAACTAAATAAAAACTGTATTATACATATAATTTCCCATTTGCTCTTGATATGGAAAGGAAGTTAAGTTCATGTTTTCATCTCCACATTTTGATTATCTTCTGCATAAATCACTCTTTGAAAATTATATTCTGTGATAATCAAATTTCTAAATGGTTAGAATTAGTATTATTTAAAAATCTCTTAAAACAACTAAGTTTATGACATCAAACCATAGAATAACTTAGTATTTGTGAAACAGATCTGTCCCCATCTATGTATTTTATATTTGGGCCAATTGTACATTAAGAATTACATATCAATCAGTAAAGGATATTTAAGTATAAAAATAAATACTACCACTTAGAATAAAATAGTCCATGAATTGAAGTAGTGATTCAACAAAGTTTCAATTAAAGAAATACTATGCAAAATCAAGTTATTTTGCCTAGTCCTTGAAGATTTTTTCAACATGTTTGGTAGACACCAAAGAATTAAAAGAAAAATCAGCTACCAAATGGTATTAAATTTATTACACCAAGAGCTAGAGGTACAACATAATTCTGAAATATTAACAGATAACATGAAAAAAGAAAACAATTACTTAAGTACAAACGAAGTTTAAGAAAACACAAAAATAATTAGGAAGAATATAAAGAAAAGTACCTTCACAAAATAAAACTGATCATTTTAGATATTTCACTGTATGGATTTAACAAACTGACCCTAGGTTAAACAAGGCCAGAATTGATAATTTTGGTCCATTAAATGTTCAATATTCTATAAAACTTCCAGAATTAAAATAAAACGATCTACTCAGATTTTAAAACCAAAAATATTGGTTTCCCAAAAACAGACAGTTAATTTCCATCTCGCTGTGTCAATAGTAGCTTTTTATATAAGGGGCAAAATAAATCACTCCAACAAAACTGGCAATGAGCTCATCAAATTCAAATGCAGTATTCCATTTATGTATTTTTTATATTAAAGCTATAAACATGGTTCATTTATCTTCCCTTGGTTGCCACGTTTTTCTGTGCTGTTGCTATGAACTTCGGCCATTAGCTGTGCTCCAAGGTAAACTACATGAACCATCAACAAAAGTGACACCCCATCTATGGAGTTCATATTTTCTCCAGATTATCTATGCTAGTTGACAAGCTGGTAATGAAAAAAATCACACTAAGCAAATGGTTCCTCTAATAACAATAAATTTTCTATAAAATTATGAAGGGTACAAAACGTTTCCTTGCATCTATTTTGTCATGAATTCTAATTAACGCTGCAAAAACCTGAGAGTGCTGGGTCATCACAAGAAGTGCATCGAGGTTTGATTGATAATATGGTGTAAGTTGGCCAATGCTGCCAAGATTTTCTTGTCTTAAATTAATGGCCATCCAACCTGCCCTAATCATACAGCCCAAATGATATTCCCCTTCTTATTTCAATTTTCTTGAGGCATGGAAAATGGGAAAGATCAGTCATTTATCTTCTAATAGCTGGATAATAGATCTATCACAATAAAACATCTGCACAAAATCGGAGGTGTGGGGTTTTTTTTTTTTTTTTTTTTTTTTTGGCCACAACAGTGAAGCTTTTACCAACGTTAAATCAATAACCTATAAAATGGTGTCTTACCCCCATAATTTAGTTATGAACTACCAATATATTCATTAAACATCATTCTGTAGATAAATTAAGGAGAAACTTTGTCATAAAAAATATATATATATATAAACAACTGAGTTTTCCAGTGAGCATTGACCTAATCTGTTTTCTTAAGAAACTCTGTTTTCTATTACAAAGTTAAATGCTATTAAAAGGATTTCTTTAAAATTAACCTGAAAGGAAAGGGAAATAATACCACCCTGCTTTTGAGTTATTCTAAATAAAAGATGGCTACTGCTATGCTTAAATTGTTCACAAATATTGATTTCTACTTTTTAAAGAAAAACCAGAGAAAGCATTAAAATTTTAAAAATGGATTTATAACTGAACATCAGAAAAGGTATGCAGTAAAGAAGCAAAGTGTTTAGGACATGTTAAATAGAGAACATAAGATGAAAATAGTAAATCTAGGAACATACAATAAAGAAATTATACAGAGAAAACTTGTAACAGTTGACTGGGGATAATGGAACATAAGTAAAATATTCTTTCATTGACTATAGCTGTGAGGTGTCTTTCAAAATTTACAGATAATCTTCAGACAACAGCTATCTAAGTAAACCTAAAATGTTCTAGTTATTTTACCATAATCCTTATGTTCCTTAACCACACCTATATTTCTTATATCATGTGTATATTCCTTAACTCAAAGTGATGTATTTTTAGGAAAGGCTATTCACATGACAAAATTTGGTCTTACTCTAGTAAAATGGAAAAAGTGTTCTATTTTATTATGTTTATATTTCTACTTTTCCTTAAAATGGGAATTATAGAACTGATTGTCTTTGAGAACTTAATTGTTAGAAAGTCTTACTTTAGGCTAAAAGAAGCAACAGAAGGTGGTCTCAATATGTTAAGTGAAGAAAAGTTTTTAAACAGATTAACACCTTTCAAATTTATATTTGTCAGCAGCAATAGCAACATCAACATGACAATAATAATCCCAAAAAGTTTCTGTTGATAACAAATAAATTCCTTTTGAAAATGTGGAAATAAATCAGACCTAGTCCCCTTAACTGGGAAATTTTTAAACAAAAGTTATTTGGAATTGTTACTGCTTTAAATGTCAATACTGACATTAATTTGGGAGGGAAAGGAAATATAGCTGTCTTCCTTCAACAAAGAATCATAAGAGACAATAATAATAATAATAATAAAGCTAAGACCCCCATATATATGCAAAAATGTAAGAATATTTTAAATCTTTCTTCAACAGAATGTGATCATACACAGGAAACAATTATCAGAAAATATTCTCAAAACATAATTAATTTAAATAATGGGTAAGCAAGTTAATGGTACCTAGGTAAATCTGAATCTCCCAACCCAAACCCAGAAAAATCAAAGATGAAAAACTATGTCCTAAGCATAACTAAAAAAACCGGGAATCTCCAAACTTCAAATTACATGTAAGTAGAAAAATAAACCCTAAACGCTGGAGAGTTATTTTTCATGCTTGTATCATAAAACCTCACAAAGACCTGTGGCAGTCAGGAAAAAACTGCCCATAATGAAACAGTTCAGGAATTGGTGGTGAGCAAAAGAAAGAACTAAAATCAACAGGAGAAAGAGAAAGAGTATTCTAAGTGTAAAAGTACTGTGTACGATTCCTCATGGATCACAGTGGATTACAACGTAGAAGTTTTAAGGGGGTAGGACATGGATGGTGGAATCAATGAGACTGTCTTGGAAAAAAAATTTTCAAGAAGAAAACAGTTAAAAAAGAAGGTAGAGGGGCACCTGGGTGGCTCAGTCGGTTGAGTGGCCGACTTCGGCTTAGGTCATGATCTCGTAGTCTGTGAGTTCGAGCCCCGCATGGGGCTCTGTGCTGACAGCTCGGAGTCTGGAACCTATTTCGGATTCTGTGTCTCCCTCTCTCTCTGCCCCTTCCCCACTCATGCTCTGTCTCTCTGTGTCTCAAAAAAATAAATAAACGTTAAAAAAAAAATTAAAAAAAAAAAAAGAAGGTAGAGGAAGAGGAATTCCTTAGAAAATGTAAGGTGACAGAAAAAAGAAATAGAGGAGGAAATTCAGGATCCTAGAAGAACAACAACAAAAAAATCAAAATAACTTTAGGACAAACACCCCTTCCTACATGCCTCCCCTCAAAACAGCCATCTAATAAAAAAGCTTACTGTGATATTCTGGCAGAAAGGGTATTCTTGTACTAGGAATCTTGCAAACTACCTCAAACTCAAACCACTAACCCTGTCCAAAAAAATGTTAAGATGTAAGTAATCTATAAGTGTTGAAAGCAGAAAATGAAAATCAAAACAACTGATGAAAATTACCCACAAAAAATATTAATGACAAAGCAGAAGAAAACCATTTAACACTCCAAAATGAAGTAAGTATCCTCAAAGAAGCGTATGAAGATCAGAAAAATAAACATGAATCCAAAATTCATAAACTGAGAAAAGAAACAAACAAGAGACATCAGGAAGACATGAAACAGGAGTCGACTGAAATCAGGAAAGAAACTGAGAGGGGAAGAAAATAATCAGACACGATGATGAAACTGCAAGGTGCCCCTGAATGAAAACAACTGAATGAAAATTAGATAAGAGGAATTAAAGAAAAGTAGAAAAAAGACCAAGACAGTGGTTGAAATGTAGGATAGGCAAAGAAGATCCAATCTACATAAAATTTAAATCCCTGAAGATATAAAAGGAACAATTAAAGAGAATTAATGTTTATAACTAAAAATTTAAAAAAAAAAAAAAAAAACACTTTGCCAGAAATAATGTAAGTTCTGAACATACATTTTAAAAAGACTCGCTGAGTACCAGGAAAAAACTGACCCACATCAAGTAACCCTGAGACACCATTTAAAACGACTCCATTTCAATGATAAAGAGGAAGTTAATGGATACTCATTACAGACACTCTCCTTCAGACTGAAACAAGACAAGGATGCCCACCATCTCCATACTACTGGATATTACACTAATGCTATTAAGTACACAAGTATATAATTACACAAGAGAAATTAATTAGTCATGAGAGTCTGGAAAGAAGAAGTAAAACCACTCTATTAGCAGATAATATATTTTCTAGAATAAACGATGAATGATATAACTAAATCAAACAATAAAAGAACTTAGTAAAGAAGCAAGATATAAAATTATCATCTAGAAGATCAATAGGTTTTTTATATACCAATATGACAAGTTCAATGATATAAGAATGAAGCAATTTCAACTTACAGTAACATCAAAGAAGACTACATATTAATACAACTCTAAACCAGTATTTAACTCAATTAGCAGTTGATATCTCATCACTCTGGACAAAGGTACATACTAGCAATTCTGAAATACTTTCTCTGCATCTTGCGACTAAACTAGTAGGTAAATATATTGTGGATAATGAAACCCACATTTTTTAATGTTGGAGAAGGAAGCTGAAAAGGTAGGAGGCTAGAAGGAATCCTGGGCTGTTGTACTGAAATTAGAGGCATCTGTATAAACTACTGTCACTTAATACAGATAGAAAAATAGATATAGATGGCCTTTTAATTAAAAAATATATAAACATGTAACACTTAGGAAAAAGGAGTGCCTCATATAAAAGACCATCAAGGCCCCCAAAAGATCTATCTGTGAACAATGAATATGATGTATACCATTTGGGAAGCAAAATATTAAAAATGATAGTAAACACATAATTACAATCACCAAAAATATAACAAATTAATTTCACAACCATTCAACGAATACTAAATATCTACTAGGAATAAGTATTCAATGTTTTCTACTATATTTTGGAAATAAATGGTCAGAAATCAATAACCAACTATCCCAAATTTACAAAAAAAGTTATCCTTTACATTCCTTTTTGTGTCATGTATTTCTTATTTGGAATATTTATTAACCCCCTTTTAATGGTCCCAGGCACTATGATGAGGGTTTTACATACAACAGCTCTTTCAACACAAATAAAATTTTATACATTAGAAATTACAAGCCATACAAATTTGCGAACTTAAATGTATGAAGGCTTAATACATAGCTACCATGGGGCAGAAGTTTAGGACAAACCCAATTCTGTCTAATTTCAAAGATTGCAGTTTTTGGCTGTGACGTATCTTGTTTGGGAAGACATGCACACATTATATACATTTCATAATTTCACTCCTGGGCCATGTAACAAATTCCTTTTACTCTATAATGTAACAGAAATAATGGTAAATTACATTAAAATAAAGGATCTGCTTCTTATAGATCTTACTATATTCTCCACAGTTCTTAGCAAATGTCTTGCATACCAAAGAAACTAAAAGTTTTTATATTATGACTAAAACCAACTTAACCATAATACTGATTTTTAATCTGGATCCTAAAAGGGGGTAATAAGTATGCCACACAGAAGACAAAAAAGGAGGGGCACCTGGGTGGTATAGTCAGTTGAGTGTCCAGCTCTTGACTTTGGCTCAGGTCATTATCTCACAGTCATGGGATTGAGCCCCGTGTCGGGCTCTATGTGGAGCCTGCTTGGGATTCTGTCTGTCTCTTCTCTCTGCCCCTCCACACACTCCTGCTCTCTCTTCTCTCTCTCTCTTCCTTTGTTTCAAACTAAATAAACATTTTTTGAATAGAAATCAAATTTCTTTTCGGTCTTCATTTATTGGACAAATCTCTATTTACCTCCTACATTACATTACATCAAATACTATAGAAGAAATACAAGAAAATTTCTATTACATTATAGACTCAAAAAAAAAAATTGCTGGATGGGTTAGGAACGACATCTTCACCCATGATATCATATAAAATAAAATATTTTCAAAGTACATAGTGGGAAAAAAAGTATATAGTGAAAAACTCATTAAAGGAATTAAAATATTCAAAAGAATGTATTTACTTATAAAAAGAAAGCAGTACGGGAGGAATGAGGAACAAAAAAGGTATGAGACAGAAAAACAAGTAAACAGCAGCTATAAATTCAACTATGTTAATAACATTAAATATAAATGGACGAAACTATATAATCAAAAGCCACATACTGTCACAGTAAATTAAAAACAATACCCAACCATATGGTGTTGATAGGAGACAGATATTAGATTCAAAACTACCAACAAGTTGAGAGTAAAAGCAAAGAAAAAGATATATCATGTAAACAGCAACCAAAAGAAAGTTGAAATACTATACATCTATCAGACAAAATAGACTTTAAAACAAAAAGTGTTATTAGAAATAGGGAAACATTTATAACGACAAAAGGAAGATTAAAAACAATCATAAATATATAAGCACCAAACACCAGAGCTCCTAAATATATTAAACAGTGACAGAATTGAAGGGGGGAAATAAACAGCTCTACAATGATAGGAGACTTCAATATTTCACTTTAAATAATGGATACAACCACCAAGCAAAAGATCAACAAGAAACAGAAGACCTAAACAACACTATAAACCAATTAGACTAACGTATATCTATAGAAATACTCCAACCACCAACAGCAGATTATACATTCCTCTCAAGTGCACAATGAACATTTTCCAGGATAAACCATATGCTAAGCCATACAACAATAGATATATGAGGCTAGTGGTACTCTTTTAGACAGATGCTATGCACGGATACACACGCGACTTGATAATACGATCCTAAGACAAGCAAGAATCCTTTTCCTCGATAGTGTGAGCTGCAGGCGTGGTACAGAAGCCTCCATCAGAGGAACCATATCCTCCTGAGATCTGCTCACAGAGCCCATGGGTCATCACTATTCCTAGATCTCAATATCACTAGACACAAAGAACAGGAGTGGGGAAGGGAGGAGGAAGAGATACATACATTCACAAAAGATGACTCACATTAGCCAGCAGCTCACTCTTACCAGAAACAAAACACTCCTGCACACAGGAAAATGTTTTAGAATATTTTTTTAAGTAGTCTCCATGCCCAGTGCAGAGACCATAGAGTATATTTTAAAATATTTAAAGTATTTAAAAATACACATTTATAATACTAAAACATATCCCTCTAAAAGAGATATCTTTTAGTATCTCTTTAATACTTCTTAATACTTCATTTTAAAACAATTATTTGTTTCCAGCTGATTCAGCCTTTAAAAATCCTAATAAATCATTGCTTGAAATAAAAGCTTTGGCACTATAAGCAGTCAACGATTTAGCCACAAATTAAAATAGTTTTTAATATTTCTTTATTTTTGAGAGAGAGGCAGAGACCGAGTATGAGTGGGGGAGGGCCAGAGAGAGAGGGAGACAGAGAATCCAAAGCAGGCTCCAGGCTCCGAGCTGTCAGCACAGAGCCCAACGTAGGGCTCGAACTCACAAACTGTGAGATCATGACCTGAGTCCAAGTCCGTCACTTAGCCACATGAGCCACCCAGGCGCCCCTATTTAATCACATATTAAAGAAATATTTTTGTTCCCAACTTGCTCTTCTTCAGACTCTGATAATGAAACATGTAAGAAGCTATAATTCTAAATGCAATACTTCTCTTTATAAAGTCATTTTTATTCTTCAAAGATTTTATTAACCCCCATTAACATTTATACCATTTCCAAATCAGTAAGAATAATTATATCAAATATACAGTGGTAAAATGATACTATATTAAAAAAAACACAATTCTACTGAGGTGCCTGGGTGGCTCAATCAGGTAAGCGTCCAACTCTTGATTTCGGCTCAGGTCATGACCTCATGGTTCCTGAGTTCCAGCCCCACCATCGGCTCCAGAGCATGGAGCCTGGCTGGGATTCACTCGCTCCCTCTCACTCCGCCCCTTGCCTGCTTGCACACGTACGCATGCTCTCTTTTTCTTTCTCTTTCAAAATAAATGAACTTAAAAAGCACACGCACAAATTTTACTTTGAAATAAAAAGACATCACTTACAGTACTTTTATCCTTTAGAAGTTTTTCAATTATTTCAATTAACATTTCCTTCTGCTCTGGATCAAGGCTAAAATATAAAAAGAAAAGAACACACATTAAATTTTTCCCTTTAATTCTAATTTTAAATGAAGCTAATCATTTCAAGAATATGAAAAAATTTTTTTAGGGAGTAAGGAAAGCAAGAATTATATGAAGATAGAAAGAAACAGAAAATAAATGTGAAAGTAAAATGGGATGTTTTTCTTACAAATGTATCGTAATCTTTTTCTTTAAAGTTGCTCATATTGGGGCACCTGGTGGTTTAGTCGGTTAAACTTCGACTTTGGCTCAGGTCATAATCTCGCGGTTCATGGGTCTGAGCCTTGAATTAGGCTCTGTGCTGACAGCTCGGAGCCTGGAGCCTGCAGCCTGTTTTGGGTTCTGTGTTTCCCTCCCTCTCTCTCTCTGCCTCTTATCCACTCGTACTCTGTCTCTCTCTCTCAAAGATGAATAAACATTAAAAAAAAAAAAACTTATAAAGTTGTTCATATTAACTAAACCCAGATAGTAATAACATCAAGAAACTATCAAGTTCATGGGGCGCCTGGGTGGCTCAGTCAGTTAAGCATCCAACTTTGGCTCAGGTCATGATCTCACAGTTTGTGAGTTCAAGCCCCACATTAGACTCTGTGCTGACACCACAGAGCCTGGAGTCTCCTTCAGATTCCGTGTCTCCCCCTCTCTCTACCCCACCCATGGTCATGCTCTGTCTCTCTGTCTCTCAACAATAAATAAAAATGTTAAAAAAAAAAAGTAAAGAAAAAAAAAGTATCAAGTTCAGGGGGCACCTGGGTGGCTCAGTCAGTTAAGCCTCTGACTTCAGCTCAGATCATGATCTAACAGTTCATGAGTTTGAGCCCTGCATCAGGCTCTCTGCTGTCAGCTCAGAGCCTGCTTCAGAAATTTTGTCCCCCCCCTCTGCCCCTCCCCCACTCACACTTTCTCTCACTCTCTCAAAAATAAATAAACATTAAAAATAAATATCAAGTTCACTCATAAAAAACAGTTGGAAAATCTTAAAAATGCAATTACAAGTAGATAAAGTACAAAATCTTTTTTTAACCAAGGGAAAAAAGTTGATAGGACAGCAATCATTTTTGACTATGGATATACTATGGTCAAAAACAAATACAGAGAATTCCCAAATAAGAATTTTGTATCATTTTAGTTCAGTAATGAACTATGTGCATTACAAAATCTGAGATTTAAACCAAAACATAAGCAAAGACTTATATATGTATATAAGTTAGGAAATGTATCCTATTAGTAGCTCTAAGCACTGAACTATTGATAACAATATAATTTCTTCCTAACATGTAATTCAAATGTTGTCAATTTACTGAGAAGCTGAAGAACGGGAATACGAAGGTAAATAAGACCGTCTAGTAAAGACAGTCCCAAACATAAGCACACCATCCAACAGAGACATGTATGTATAAGGGATTACAGGAATGACGGGAGCACCAACGGGGGCCGGAGGGTTTCTTATAAAAAGTGACATCTCGGATAAATCTTAACAATTTGACTCTAAAACTGAAGAAAGGAGAAAATTTTCCAGGTAGAGACTAAACAGAAGGTAGTAAGATAAAAACAGTTTATGTAGAGGACTAATAGCCAGTACAGAGCTATTAAATTCCAGGCAAGGGAATAAGGGTTGAGACTAGAGAGGTAAAACGGGGCCCAGTGATGGACTTTTAATCCATCATAGTGAGCTTGGATCTTATTCTGCAAGCGTGTAAAAAGAAAAGATAATGAGCGATAAGTATGATATAACTTTGTCTGACAGTTAACCTAAGAAAATGAGTTTTTACTTTTTACACACTTACATAAGTTTATTGCTAACCATTATAATTATCTGAACAAACCTTTTAATTCCTTCAAATTCTAGCTCTGGTCTCTCTTCTCCAAGCAGTCTTTCCTAAGCCCACTTCATTACATCTTTACATTATGAAGCCCTTACCTGATCATCTCTGAGCCATATCCTGTCAAAAATCACGGTTAGTGTAGGGCACCTGGGTAGCTCAGTTGGTTAAGCGTCTGACTTCAGCTCAGGTCATGATCTCACAGGTCTGTGAATTCGAGCCCCGCGTCCGGCTCTGTGCTGACAGCTCAGAGCCTGGAGCCTGCTTCGAATTCTGTGTCTCCCTCTCTCTCTCTGTCCCTCCCCAACTCATGCTCTGTCTCTGTCTCTCTCTCTCTCTCAAATAAAAATAAACATTAAAAAAATCATAGTTAGTATGCCTGTGTGTGTATGTATATCATAGCTAATATCTTATTTAATTATTGATTACCCTTAATTGCTATTTGTTTTATTTTTTTCATCAAATATGTGTTAATATACCGTCTACCATTTTCATACACCTTACACACACAACCCAACACCAAAACCACAAAACGATCTTGATAAAAGCTTGTGAATCAATGGTAACAAAAGATAATACCAAATTATTACAGATAATAACTCCTTTACTTAAGCAATTTGTTTTCCGCAAATATCAAGTCATCATATGATATTTTAACAAATATCATAAAAATATGGTATGGCGCTGTATTTCAAAATGAGCATGTTAAAAGTAAAAAATAATAGCTTTGGACAAGAATCAGGCAAGGAAGAGAACATCAGAAAGGAAGGGAAAGAACGATGGAAAGGATGGAAGAAAGGAGAACAAAGTGAGGGGAGAGGATAATACACGTAAGATTCTACCCTATAATAAACAGAAAAAAATCCTAATTTTCTAATAATATGTGTATATGTACTTGAGAGAAACACTATATAAATGAGAATTAAAATTCCATCCCTTTTTAAGTTATAAAATCCATAAATTACCACAGGCCCTAATAGCTCACAAGTAAAAACCAGGATAGGGTCTCTATAACCAAAATAAAATTAAAGATGTCTCAAGAATATGAGGAGAAAAACGGTCACTGGGTTTTGCTTAGTATAAGGACAGACTAATCATAAAAGCTAATAAAGTAAGCCTCCACGGGCTATAACATTCCGTATCACATTTTTGGTATTATTAACAACGCACCTACCTGTACAATTTCTGTATTGCATGGGCTGCATTCTTCCTAACATATGGTGATAAATCAGCAGAAGCCTCCTTAATAGCAAGCATCATAATAGGTACAATAATTGGTACTCTAATACTTGACAGAACTCTCAAAGCACTTGCACGGATTAGCTGATTGGGGTCCTAGAAAAAGTGCAAAAATATTCATCAAAATTTCAAGTTTAATATTTCCAATATATCTCTATGACACAGCTAACTGGTGCTCACAGAGTACAATATAACAACAGAAAAAAAGCTACTTAATTTAAAGAACTGATATATGGACAATGGATAAGGAAAAAGTTAAATAAATGTTTATTCCTCTGAATAACATTTGAACAAGAAAAATAATCATTATAACTCTAGTTGATCATTCATTATTAAATATGTTGGGTTTTTAGAGTTTCACAAGGATAAAATGCTGCAGGTTATAAATTTTCTCTTTAAAAATTCACGTCCCCTCATTGCACACTTTCAACAAAGTTCTTGGGTGAAGAACTCTTCTTGGGTGAAGAGTTCTTGGGTGCATGATAATGATTACAGAGAACATAAAGGAACACGCAGGAAATGAAACAGAGAGAAGGATCTAGTTGGTTATATATGTTATTTTCTGAGGACACTGAATGGCCACGGTGAGAGGCCTTTCAACTCTTTCATAACACTACTGCGCCACTTAGTAGATTAATGCTTCACTTCTTTAAATAACACACCTTCAATTTTGCATAATTCTTGTAGCTATTTGCTGGCCCACTCTATTACTTACCTTCAGAGCTCGCTGAAAAGTGCTTATGGACAAGAGTGCCAGATCCTGCTGTTCTTCAGCATACCGGACCAGGTACACATACACTAACTTCTTGATCTGTTTAAAAAAAAAAAAAAATCACTTAAACCCTAGTGAGAGTGAAAATTAAATATTCATTAGTTTGTGTACCAAATCCATTCTCAATTTTTGTGAAGTAACATAACTTGGTCACAGCTTATGTTGAGACATAAAGATAATATACTGTAGCATGATGAACGGCAATAGAAAAAAGTTGTGAATTAAGCATTTTAATAATCCAATTTATAACAGCAACATCCTATCAAGGATGTTGTTCTGTAACAACACTCCAGAAAGTCTTGAGGGTTAACTTACTTCAAGCTTATATACTCCTTGCTTGCTGATTTAAGTCCCTTAGTCTGTAGACAAACTAACCTATGTCCCTTGAGATCTGCAGACCACTGGCCTTGAAGAGTGAAGGACCAGACCTTCCCAGAAGAGAAGGCCTGACCATATTTGATGTCAACAAATCTGTTCAGGGTTCTGTCAACATACAACCATTTCCCTGGGCACCACCCCCTCCTGCAGGTAGCCCACCCGCAACCCCCAAAGCCCCACATCTTCCCCTTTAAAACCTTCTGGCTTTGCCTGGACAGGGAAGATGGTCTTTGGGACATTAGCCCACCATCTTCCCAGGCTGCAGGCTTCCTGAATAAAATAGCATTCCCTTTCCAACAGTCACTTGTCTTTCTATTGATTTTCAAGCAGTGAGCAGCCGAACCTGAGTTCAGAACCAATTCTCTGTCAGGAAACACTTTCTCTCGAAGAGAATAAAAAAATCCCTGAGCAAAACACACGTAAGAATATTCAGGAGGGCCTGGGTGGCTCAGTTGGTTGAGCGTCCAACTCTTGATTTTGACTCAGGTCATGATATCACAGTTTGTGGGATCGAGCACCATGCTGGGTTCTCAAAGCCTGCTTGGGATTCTGTTTCCCTCTCTGCTGTCTGTCCCTCTTCATCTCACTCTCTCTCTCTCTCTCTCTTTCTTAAATAAAAATAAACCAAAAAAAAAAAAAAAGAACATTCTCTAAAAACAAATACTAACTCTATTGTAAAATTATTTTCAAAATGAAAGATAAAAATACTAGAAAGAACTTGGGTTCTATCCTCCAGCTTCATGATGTATGAACTTATGTTTCCTCATCAGAAGGTGTTAGAGCCCCCAACTCTGTATGGTAATATTCGCATTCACATCCCAATATATGTTACATGATATTTTCAGCTCTGTAAGAATAAGGTATGACAATAATACCAACTTCATGTGATAAAAATTCCAAAAGACTGGAAGTGTCTTCTGACAACTGTTTTAAATGGCAATTTAATCAGTTAAATCTAAAAGAGAATTATGATGAAGAGGAAAATTAAATAAAAATTAAAATGTGAGTCAAAATTCATCAACTGTTTCCTTCTGACATAGCTCATATCCTGTATCTTCCTTCTCAAATATCCTCAGATACCACTACCTGATTAATTTTTTTATATATAAGCAGAGAACAGACCTAAAAGTCTATGGAAGGTTCAAAGAGCACAAGAAATGAGGGGAAGTAGCTGGAAAGAGACGGAATTGACACTAGAAAGGAAAAAGAGTGCTACACCGGGACGTATTTTATGTCATACTAACCAATATGAACTTCTTTAAAGACAACTACCATGGCCTTCCTTCACACTCCACTTTCTTTTGACACGGCATAGCTTTGTTTTGTTTTAAGTAAGCTCTAGGCCCAACGGAGGGCTTGCACTTACAACCCTAAGATCAATAATCGTGTGCTCTACTGACTAAGCCAGCCAGGCACCCCAACAAAACGCAGTTTTGAGTTCCTCCACTATCCTGTTTGCTTTCTTCTGAACTCACTACAATTTGCCTATATTTCTTTCAGGGTAGAACCCCAAAATGCAAGTGAAATTTAAATAGAACAAATAAGTTAAGGCCATGTTCCATGTAAGGTGCTTCCACTGACGCAACTGTATCTTAAAAATAAAAATACACCTTTTCTAAAAGTACCCTGACTACATCAAGCCATACTTGAATAAATATCCTAGTGAGGTTTTCTCTTTTAAAAAGACATGATGCTAAATACACCATTTTAGGTTGATACCAATCTGTCCTTCTATAATATATACACAGGGTTACAGACAAAAGTAACAAAAAAAATTATCTCCAAATACTCTTCAGTAGTGAATAGATCAACAAAGTCCTAAAAACAAAACTAAAATCCTTAAAAAATTAAAACTCAGTTCCCAATGCAGTCCATAATCTGCCCCAAAGTTCCTTTCTTTACAACTAGGTATTTAAGTTCCTAAGACTACAACAGTGCCAAAAAGCAATTAACACTTCCTAGTTGACTGATTTATAGCATTTCCAATATACCAAATCAACATACAGACGCATGTAAGTAAGAAACTTCCCAAATCCACCTTAGAATGAACATGGGGTACTATTCCTATTCACCAGTATATTCGCAGAACCTATCACTAGCTGGCAGGTAGTAAGAGTTCAATAATTAGCTGAGTGAAACAGCCCAGTGGTATACCAAAAAACTTTAACTCTTCTCATTAGATTGCTATATCAGGGATCTAACTTACCACCAATGGTTATAATTCACCAAACAGATGCCTAGAAAAAACACCAACATACTATGAAGAAATGATGCATATTAAGAAGACTGCCTCCAAAAGTCTTTAACTTGTAGGTTTTTGTTTTGCTTTGATAGAGAGCACAAGAGTGTGTGAGGGAGAGAGAGGCAGAGGGAGAGGGGAAAAAAACAGGAGACAGAAAAAGAGAAAGAGGAGGGAGAGAGAGAGGGAGAGAGAGAGGGAGAGAGAGAGAGGGAGGGAGGGAGAGAGAGAGAGAGAGAGAGAGAGAAGGAGGGGGGGAGAGAGAGAGAGAGAGAGAGAGAGAGAGAGAGAGAGAGAGAGAGAGAGAATCTTAAGCAGGCTTCACGCCCAGCAGAAAGCCCAACACGGGGATCAATCCCATGACCCTGGACCATGACCCGAGCAAAAATCAAGAGTCGGACATTCAACCAACTGAGCCACCCAGGCGCCCCTAACTTGTGGGATTTAAAAAATTAATCATTTAAAATATTCTTTCTTCATACTAATTATAATCAGATCCAGTCTACAGTTCTCCGGAAAGTTTTGGAAGAAATGGGTTAGAGGCCACCCATCCCCTCATCGTCCTGTGCTTTATTTCTCAGCAAAACCTTTATTTACCAAGTAACTGTACAGCCAACTTTTACAGCTGAATTATGAACTCCAGAATATATCCAGGGGTTTATATTGGCGACACTGAAACATTCAGAACCACAGCTGAGCTAGCAGGCATTGCTGTAATTACTCACTATTGGAGAAGGACTTTTGTGCCTGTTATAGCAAAAAGCATAACAATATTAAATCACAGAAGGTTGCAAAACACCAAATTTGTTCTAGTTCTGTTATAAGAATCAATCAATATTGACCACAAGAGGCCTATGCACTGCCTGGCTGCAGGTGTGCAGAGAAAGCCTAGTTTCCCTGAAACCATTCTGTGACCAGAAATGGGAGTACTTAAAGCTCCGTGACTACACCATCCTCCGATCAGTTACCTCCATTCAATGTTACAACACTCCTCGCTGTAAAGCTAATCATAGCAGAGACCCAGTAGGCTGGCAGAACACAGGCAGATCTGTTTAATTAGTTTATCAATACTAGTACATCAAACTTCATGAGTTATTGACTAAACCTTTGATTATTTTTGTACTATTACCACTGATTGCTTACTAGGTAACTTTTGGTATCATTTGACATCAAGTGGAAGATGACGTACAGCTTAACTGTGTGTCTAAGGCAGCATGTACTTATAAAAATGAAATTTTGCACTTGATAGCAATGAAACATCAGTCAATTCTCTAAAGGTAAGTTTTAAGAAGCTTATGTCAGTTTTCTCACATTAGAGCATGAACCATGTTTCAAAACAAGGCATTTCAAGAACAAAAGAAACCCAAACAAACACACCAATAATTATGTTTATAGTGACATTTCTGTTGTAGAACATTAGGCAGTATACAAGAATCTGAGTGTACAGGAAAGAGATGAACAAATAGGAAAGTTCTACTATTATAACCACCTGAACAGTACAAACAGCTTTGGATGAACAATAATTAATACAGAATTTTCTGTTTATAAGAAGACTAGAAGTCCAGGGGGAACTAGTTAATTTACTACCAATTTCTAAGGACTTGCTCATTTCTACCCATCTCTAAGTCATTAAAAAAAAAAAAGTTATATCAATGACAGATACCTCCCAAAGGATAGCTAATACCAGACGGTGATAAGGGGCCAAAGTCACTAAGGGAGAGGAGGAGGAAGGAAGCATCAAACAGGAAGGATGGCTCTAAAAAAGGGAATGGTCTAAGACGGGTTCTGAAGCCAAGCCATCTGGCTTTGGATTCTGACTCTGAAACATGACCTTGATCTGATAATTTAACCTCTCTGTTACCTTGTTCTCATATACAAAATATGGGAAATGACAGAATCAACCTTACAGGGTTATTGTGAGGATAAAATGAGTTGATATATGTAAGGTACTAACAACCTCCCACAGAAAGCATCTTTTAAATGTCAGCAATCATTGTTGCTACTGAGAGACTCTATTCCTACAACACTAAGATAACTGCTTTACCTATATCTCACAATTTTTCTAAGTCAAATCTCAATTTTTTTCAGATACCTGTACTTATATCAAATTAGAAGCTCAGGTAGCATGACCATACTACATCACAGAGAGTTTAACTTTTGATATTATCAATTCAGAATTATACACAGTAACAAGCACATAAATATTGCTTAATATCTATTCATTTAATGACAAGTCAAATTTGCAAAAACTAGATTACATACACACAGCCTACATTTCTCCATTAATTGGATTCATAGAAAGAATGGTTTATCAAGTTAATTTAAGTCCAATATTAAATTAACTGTTTTGATTTTAATTTACCCGAGTCAGACAAATTGATTTTGTGATGGCTAATCAATCTGTAGCAAAATTCACCTATTCAGAATATATAATGTGTTTATTATCTAATAAAAAAATTAAGTATTCTTGAATAAGTTTCTAAAAATGGGTTTAAAATATGTATGTTTAAACCCTATAACATTTTCAAATAAAGTTAAAATGGTAATGGCAAAATAATTATTTTTATATATGTAAATGTGTATTCTAGAAAAATACTTCACTTTTACTTTTCCAGATTTTAAATATGTTGCCTTATATTAGAAAAAACTATTTAGACTACTAATTTACTTTATTTACATAGTAACACCAAGTCACTGTCATAGTGTTAAAATAATACCTAAGAGTCTATTTCATATCAATCTTATGTTTGTATTATATACAACTGAAGTGTGATCTAGCTAATCTTACTGCTCTACTTAAAAACTTCTACCATCACTCTCATCATGATTATTTTATTCACTCTTATTCTCTCCTGTACCTAAGCAATCGTTTCATTTAAAAAATGCTTTGTTTTTAAAACTAAAAATACTTACGCACTGACTATAAAGTTGCTAATGATACATAACTCACTCAGTATATTCTGGCCATAAAGCACTGTAAGACACTGCTAGAGAAGTCTGATGTAGGGCCTGGAAAAGATAATGACAATTTCCAAGGACGTCACCACTTACAAATTGAAAATTCCACACAGAAAGTAGTGAAAACTGAGACTAATGTTTCATTTGATCAATAACATTCCATGTATTTTCAAGGCTTCAGAAACAGTTACAGATTTTGATGAAGCTCTAATTTAATAATAATGAGAGACCTGATTTCCCCTCCTGCCTTCACCAAACAGAAGATCAGGGGCAGGAAATGTAACAATAGTTTTCATATGCTGGACAACAAGCAGCATGGTACTATGAACCCCGAGAGAGGGAAAAGTCAAGCTGAGTACTACCACTGAGCATAAGTCTCCCAGCACAGAGGGCGCAACTCAAACAGAATTCGGAAGATTCACTGTGCTTAGGAGACAAGAGATCAAAGTTCAGAGGCCAAGGCTGCTATGATGTGCAGAGGAAAAAAAGAAACAGGAGGAAAGTGGGAGAGAGAGAGCACACACACTGCAGAGGACTACCACCAAGTCTTAAAAGAAGCACTGACATGCACGAGAAACAGTGAGATGAAACTACCTGAGGACAGAACAACTGATCGATCAATAACACCAAATACAAACACGGGAAAAAAGTACACATAAGAGATCTTAAAGGTCACAAAGAACTAGGATTAGTTCATGTTCCTAGCAGCCAGGAAGAAAATGTCTCATAAACACTGAGTAGAATCCCAAGAAGTGCATCACATTAGGAGTAGGATTAAGTTAATCTACACTAAAAATATTTCTGTACTCTCTAATAAAGCTTAAATGTATATGCTTTGAAAGAATCAAATGACTCCACATAACTGTGCGCCACAGGAAAACCCAACACAATTTAAAAGAGTACAACAAAATCCAGCAACCAACCACATAAATTTCACAATGTTTAGCATCCAATTAATGTAAAAATTAGGAAAATATGAATCATAACCATGAGAAAGATCGATCTATAGAAAAAGATTCAAAATGACGGAAATGACAGAAGTAGCAGAGAGGCACCTGGCTGGCTCAGTCAGTAGTGCATGTGACTCTTGATCTTGGGGTCATGAGCTTGAGCCCCATATTGGATACAGAGTTTACTTAAAAACAAAATCTTTTTAAAAAGTAGCAGAAAGACTTTATAGTAACTATTATAAATATGCTCCATATGTCCAAGAAGATAGACAAAAATACGACTATGAAGAGGAGAGAACTGCAAGATATAAAAGTGATGCAATGAGGGACACCTGGGTGGCTCAATCAGTTAAGCATCTGACTTTGGCTCAGGTCATGATCTCGTAGTTCATGAGTTCGAGCCTCGTGTTGGGCTTTGTGCTGACAGCTCAGAGTCTGGAGTCTGCTTTGGATTCTGTGTCTCCCTCTCTCTCTGCCTCACCCCTGCTTGTGTTCTCTCTCTGTCTCTCAAAACTGAATAAACGTTAAAAAAAATTTTTTTAAGTGACCCAATGACAAATCTAGAGATGATAAACATAACAAGTGATATGATAAATACACTGGAAGAGATTAACAAGTTAGACACAACAAAAGGTAAGGTCAGTTAAATTAAGTATACAGCAATAGAAACTATCAAAATGAAGCACAGAGAGAAAAGACTAGGAAAAAACTGACCACAGTATCAGTGACCTGTAGGACAACATCAATTAGTCTGTATGTGTACCAGAAATGCTAGGAAAGAGAAGAGAAAATATCTATTTTTGAAAAAGTAATGGCTGAAATTTCTCCAAATTTTAAGAAAACTATAAGCTCACAAATAAAAGATGCTAAACAATCCTGAAGCAGAATAAACATAAAAAACAAAATGTCAAGGCATACCATAATAAAATTTAAAACCAGTACTAGAGAGAAAAATCTCAAAACCAATAAGAGATAAGAAAGACACACCGCACACAATGAAACAGAGATTAACAATGACAGTAAACTTGCAGGGCAGAAAACAATTAAATATTTTTTAGAAACTAAACAAACAAGACTATAAACCCAGAACTGTACATTTTGCTAGGCAAAAATATTTTCAAGTTGTAGGCAAAATAAAGAGCTTTTAAAACAAAAGCTGAAAGAATTCATTACCAGCAAAACAAAAGAGATGTTAAAGAAAGTACTCTCATCATAAGGAAAATAATACCAAATATGATCTTGGGATCTATACAAAGGAATGAAGAGGGCTATAAATGATAAATATCAGAGAACACATGAAAGACTTTGGGGGAGGGAGGCAGCTCATTTTTATTTTTTATTTTTAATTTAAAAAATTGTATTTACTTAGGAGCATTCAGAATGTCAACAAAACAGTTGCAACTTTTTTTTTTGCAATTACAGAGTGGTATTCAGTTAAAACAATTATCTCGTATAAGCTGCATCAGAGACAACTGAAGATGAAAAACTACCATCCCGATATATAATTAATGTGTGCTGTGCTCTAACAAGAACCGGCTTTAAATTTCCACACCAAATTACAACCCCCGTACTGTACCACGCAGGGCTGGTGGCTACTGAAAATACCACCAGGACAGGGCTATTTAAAGACACATTTGGTAGTATGTTAACTTTACAAAAAAAGATACTGTACAGTTTAAAAACAAATCTTACACAGCCTTACATTTCAATTTTTTTCTTTAAAAGGAGTGAGTTGTATAAAGGGGGTTAAATGCTTTATAGACAAGAAAAAAACTGTGCTAGAACCAACTTATTCATCTCATCATCTTCTTCCTCTTCCTCTTTATCTTCCTCGTCTTCCTCCTCTTCCTTCTTTTTCTTGCCTTTTTCAGCCTTGACAACTCCTGTTTTTGCCGCATCAGGCTTTCCTTTAACTCGATATGCAGCAATTCCCTTCCTACGATTTTCTTCAGCTCAGCAGCCTTCTTGACGTGAGGCTGCCAGCCGTCTGCGGCTGTGTTGCTCCACGTCTGTCCGGGTTTCCCTGCAACATCGCCAGTGCATAGGCCAGGAGGGTCTCCTCTGACTGCTGTGCGATACTCCAAACGAAACAAGAAAAAGGTCGAAGGAGGCCTCTTGGGTGCACTGGTACCCTGAACTTCTTTTTTGTTTCCCCTTTAGGAGGGATATCCGTTTTTATTTCTCTTCATAATGGGCCTTGTCCGCCTTTGCCCTGTCTTCAAACTTTCCTTTCTCTCCAGCAGATGTGGTCTTTGACCTCTCTGAGCACTTCTTAGAAAACTCTGAGAAGCTGCCTGGAGTAACTGGGCGCCTCTTTTTGTGCTCCTCTCAGCAACTTTACACAAAGATCGCACATGATGACATTTTGCCTCCTGGCTTCTTAGGATCTCCTTTGAGGCAGCTCATTTTTAAAACTCTTTAAGTAAACTGGTAATTTTGGAATAAAATTGTATCAGAACAATCTTCCTCAGAAAACTAAAAAAAACAGACATATTACAAAAGCACTGTGGCCCCTGGTGGTGAAACAGCAGCAGACAGAGTGTGGGGAGGAGTATATGCTCAAAGGTGACAACAAAGAGTAAATTCCCCATTCCCTTGGCTTTCTGGTGAGGTTGAATGAATACTGGACAAAGTGCAAGTGGAGGCACTGATGGACAAACCAGTCTCTCTGGCCAAAGGTGCCAAAATATTCAACCTATAAAAATCATGGCCACTGAGCGATGGAGGGGAATCCCAGAAGGGAAAGAGCTGGAGATGGGCTCCTCACGCAGTCTCTACCTACATCTCTGACTAACTCCTGAACCATGCAAACAGAGAATAGACTCAAAGTAGTTCAGCAGAAGACAAAAAATATGAAATGAGATTGAAGCAACTGCTTAAGAAATAGAATTTGCAATTTGAACTCATCAAGATAACCATCTTCAAAAATGCCACGTGTGGAATAAAAATAAAAGAATACAGAATCTCCATGATATAATATAATGTCAAGAACAGAACTCAAAATAAATGTAAGAGAAACTGAAGAAATGGACTACACTCACTCACAAACACACACATAAGAAAACACAAGAAAATCAAATGTAAGTTTGAGATAAACAAGGTATTGAAACTACCAGATGATTTTAGAGCTGCTATTTACACTTATTCTTAACGAGGTAAAAGAAAATATGCTTTCAACTAATGAAGAATAAAGCATACCTCAGTAAATAACAAGAAAGAATAAGAAAGAGACAAGACGAAATTATAAAATGAAAAAGTTCACTCAATGTACTCAACAATCAAATGGAGATGGCAAAAGAATGAGTAAGAACCTGAAAAAAGATGAATAAAAATCCAGTGGGAAGAACACAAGAAGATATAAGAAAACCAACAAAGCTTCATGTACTTCAAACAACATACATACTGTTGTTTACAACGAACATGTAATTTCAATATCAGAAGAGGAGAATGGAGCATAATATTACAAGAAACAATGGCCCTCCTTATGTTTATAGCAGCATTCTTTACAATAGCAAGATATGAAAGTAGCCCAAGTGTCAATCGAGTGACAAATGAACAAAGAAGATGTGGTATGCGCACATACACACAGACACACACGCACATACACAGAGGAATATTATTTAGCCATCAAAAAGAATGAAATCTTGCCATTGCAACGACATGGATGGAGCAAGAATGTATTACGCTAAGTGAAATAAATCGGAGAAAGACAAATACCGTATGGCTTTATTCATACATGGAATTTAAGACACAAAACAACAATTAAGAGAAGGAGAGACATTAGAAAGACTCTTAATTACAGAGAACAAACTGATGGTTACCAGAGAGGAGGTGGTTGGGGGTATGGATTAAATAGGTGATGGGGATTAAGGAATGCATTCGTCATCATGAGCACACGGTTATACATGCAAGTGTTGAATTATATTGTAATAAAAAAATGAAACTAAAAAAGAAAAGAAAAGAAAAGAAAAGAAACAATAGCCAAACTTTCCCTAATTTTGATCAGAGGCAGTAATTCACAGAGCTAAGATATTCAATAGACACCAAGTCGAATAAACACAAAAAAGCTCAAACCAAGACAACTCAAAGATAAAAAGTAAAACATGAAAGCATCAAGAGAAAAATGACAAATTACATAAGTGGTATCAATTACCCAATTAACAGCAAGACTACATAAGGAATTACAGAGGATCGTTAAAGCATCCTTAGAGTGCTAAAAGAAAACAAACCAACAAACAAACAAAAACAAAACCAAAACACAAAACCACATAATCCCAAATTCTAGGACCAGTGAAATGATCCTTTAGGAACAGAGGTAAAATGGAGACACTTTCAGGTAAGAGATACCATCAGCAGAAATGCACCACAGCAACAGCCAATGGAAGATATTAAGGCGGGAAGATAATGATACTGATAGGAATTTGGATGGTTACAATACAAAGAGAACGCTGGAAAGAAGTGACAAACACTTTTTTCTGTTTTTTTCTCTTAATTTCTTTGTAAATCATGAATATTTAAAGCAAAAAATGCACTGTCTTGCAACATTTGTGATCTGACACATAGAAAGCTAAACAAAAGATAGGAGGAATAATGATGTATACAGTTGCAAGGTTTCTATATTTTAAGTGAAGAGATACAGTATTAAATAAAATTGACTGCAAAAAGCTATGAATGAATACAGCAGGGTCGCCTGGGTAGCTCAGTCAGTTAAGGGTACAACTCCTGATTTCAGCTCAGATCAGGACCTCATGATTCTGTGCTGAAAGTGCTTGGGGTTCTCTCTCTTCCTCTCTCTCTGCCCCTCCCTTCCTCACGAGCTCGCTCTCTCACTCTGTCTCTTAAAATGAATAAACTTTAAAAAATAAAAATACAGTCGACAATTTTTTAAAAAGTGCAAAGATAAACAGGTTACAAATAAAAACAAGAAAATTTTAAATAGGATTTCCTCCAAACTAAAGGGAAGAAAAGAAAAAGAAACAAAAAGACAAACAGAAAATAAATAGTATAATAGTACTCTCAAATCCAAACACATCAATAATTACATTAAGTGTTAAAAGAATAAACAATCCAAGTCAAAGGCACAGTTTGACAAAATGGATGAGGAAAAGATGGAACCACATGCTGTCAATAAGAGACTCACATTGCAAACAAATACACAGGCTGAAAGCAAACAGCTGAGAAAAAGATATACTATACAAAGAGATGAAAAGGCTGGAGTGGCAACATTAATAACAAATCAAATAGACTTTAAGACAAGAAGTATTACCAGAGATCAAGAAGGACCTATTTTAGGATAAAAGGGTCAAGTCAACACGAAGACACACAGATTGAGGCCTCATGGGAGTGATTTAAAATTTATGCAAGCAAATGACTAAATTAAAGGGAGAAATGAACAATTTCAGAACGGGAGATTTAAAATCTTTCTCCTAGCAGTCAGTGGAACACTACAACAGGTCAGTAAAATTAATTTTAAAAAATCTAAACAACACTAACCACCTACATTTCTTGAAGAAACACTTTTAAAAATGTATATCCAACAATAGAAGAGTACACATTCTCTTTAATTGCACACGGCAGGCACACCAAAATAAACTATGATGATGCATAAACAAGTTCTCATAAATTTTAAGAATGAAATAATACTGAGTATGTTTTAGGACTAAAATGGAAGTATGTTACAAAGCAATTAACAGTAAATTCATTCAGATAATCCTCCCACTCCCCAAATCAGGAAATTAAATAACATACTTCTAAATAATCCAGGAGTCAATAAACAAATCATAAATTTAAAAATATTTTTAACTAAACAAAAGTGAAAATGTACAAAATTCTATTTGTAAAATGCAAGTGAAGCAATGTTTAGAAGAAAATACATATTTTATATTAACCAAAAGTTCTGATCTGAGTTTCCAACACAAGATATTAAAAAAGGAACCCCACCTTAACTTTGTCTTTTGCAAATTCGGGTTCCAATTTCAAAATAACAAAACTATTTAGACTCTTTTTACATGTAAATAACGCTTAACATTTCCTAAATATCCACTAAGCGACATAAAGATTTATTCCCTTCATTTTTAAAAGGAAGCATGTCAAAAATAATTAGCTATGTTTGGCATTCTCCAGATGTCTGAGCAGTTCAATACAGTTAGGAGAGCTGTCCTGTTTATTTTTGTTTTCAAAATGAAAAAAGTCAGCTCTCTTAGGTGAATTTTATATAGGTAAAAGACATTAACATAAATTTATTTCAGTTTTTTTTCCCACTTCAAGAAAAACATAACCATGTTCACATTCAAAACCTGATAAAGTAACTGCCAATGAATTAATTTTTAATATTAAAAGGGAACTCCAAATTATGTATAAATCTTAAATGTAAAAGATAAATACAAAAGTCAATAATCATAAAAAAAATCAATGACATACAAAACAGAAAAAAGCAAACTGATAAAACTAAAAGCTGTTTTTCAAAAGGTCAATACAATTGATAAGCCTCTAATTTGATCAAAGAAGAGAGAAGACAAATACTACCAATATTAGGAAGAGTAAATATCACTGCAGAAGGTACAGACATTAAAATAATACAAACGGAATATTTTTTAACAATTTTATGTTAATAAACTGACAACCTGGATGAAGTGGATAAATTTCTTAACTGACAAATTATCAACACAGGTCCAAGAAGAAATAGAAAATCTAAATAGCCCTGTGTTGGGGACCCACCAAGACCATCTTCAGGTTGGATGATCAGCTAGAAGGGTTTATAGGACTTAGAAAGTTGACATACTCAGAGTTATGATTCATTACAGCAAAAAGATACACAGTAAAATCAGCAAAAGGCAAAGGCATATGGGGTGAAGTCCAGAGGACACCAGGCACAAGTTTCCAAGAATCCTCCTAACAGTGGAGTCACATAAGACTTGCTTAATTCCTTCAGCAACAATTGGTGACGACATGTACAAAATGCCACCAACCAAAAACTTGACTGAGATAGACTGTCAAAGTATTTATGAGCGATCAGTCATGTAGGTCCTTACAACTGCACACAGTGTCATCACTATGTATGAGATCAGTAACTGAAGCTCCAGAAAAGGTAAAGGAAAAGCAGGTGTTTACCAAACATTACATTTATAGTATATATACATTATCTGGACAAACTAGTACACCGTGGCTCAAGACAACAAACACATAAAACACTTTATCAGACAGAACAGTCCAACAGCTCAGTTTGACCAAGCCAGACAAAGAGCAGTCATGAAAACATATCTTTTTGGGGAATGTACAGGGTTTGGGCAACCCAAGCCTGCTGAGTTAACTATCTCCCACAGTGGCTTATACCAAACAAACAACGTGAACTCGTAATTTAAAACTTTCCTATAAAATAAACTCCAAGCACAGATAACTTCACACTAACAATAAAATAATACCGTATAAGATCAAATAATTCTACACATACTCTTTGAGACGGCAAAGGAGAAATACATCCCAACTCATTCTATAAAGCCAGTATTAACCTGATTACCCTGATATCAAAACAAAAGCCACTGCAAGTAAAAGGTAAAAAATATCCTTCAATAACATACAGATGAAAAACTCCTTAACGAAAAGTTAGCAAACCAATTCTAACAATGTAAAGATTTAATATAAAATGACCATGAGGGATTTACCCCATGAACAAAAAGGTTTAACAAGTGAAAGTCAATGCTGGTCATTTACCACTATCAAGAGAACAGAGAAAAATTATAGAATTTCAAAATTACAAAAAAAGCACTTGAAAAAATTTAAAACTCATTTGCTATAAAAACTTTCAGC
This sequence comes from Paguma larvata, assembly GCA_030068075.1. Classification (NCBI taxonomy): domain Eukaryota; kingdom Metazoa; phylum Chordata; class Mammalia; order Carnivora; family Viverridae; genus Paguma; species Paguma larvata. The sequence continues at coordinate 92,429,423 of CM057826.1, read as the reverse complement.
AAACTAGGGATAGAAAGAACTTCCTCAACCTGTTTACAGAGAGCTGCAAAAAAAAATCCTATAGCAGTCTCATATTCAAAGGTAAAAGCACAGTGCTTTCTACATGAGAAACAAGGCAAGAATAACCATTCCATCACTTTTATTCAATACTGTATTGTACGGTGTACTCAATGTAATATGACAAGAAGAAAAAAAGAAGAGAAAAGTAAAATTACATTTGTACATGATGTGATCATTTATGTAACAAAGCCTAAGAAATCTATAAAATAACTATCAGAACTAATAAGTGAATTTAGCAAAGACCCAACACAAGATCAATACACAAAAATCAATTCTTTATGCTAGCAATAACCAAATGGGAAATGAAATTAAAAAGACAATGCTGTTTAAAATAGCATTCAGGAGTGCCTGGGTGGCTCAGTCAGTTAAGTATCAAACTCTTGAATTTGGCTCAGTTCATGATCTTATGGTTCATGACTTCAAGTGTCCCCCTCCACCTGCATCAGACTCAGCACTGATAGTTTGGAGCCTGCTTGGAATTCTCTCTCTCTCTCTTCTCTCTCTCTCTCTCCCTCCACTCCTCCCCCACTCGCACACTCTCTCAAAATGAATAAACTTTAAAAAAAATTTTTTTATATATTTTTTTAAGTTTATTTATTTTGAGACAAGGAGACAGAGAGAGAGAGAGAAAGAGAGAGAGACAGAGAGATAGTATGCACTGAAGGGGCAGAGAGAGAGAATCACAAGCAGGCTCTGCACCATCAGCACAGAGCCCAATGCAGGGATGGAACTCACAAACCATGAGATCATGACCTGGACCAAAATTGAGAGTTGGACACTTAACTGACAGAGCCACCCAGGCGCCCCTCAAAATAAATGAGCATTAAAAAATAAACAAACAAAATAGCTTTCAAAACTACTAAAAAAATTTAAATACACGCAAACTTTATATACCAAAAACTACAAAACATTGCAAAAGGAAATTAGAGAAGACCACATTCATGGGTTGAAAGACTTAATATGGTAAAGAGAGCAATTCTCCCCAAATCTGATCTACAAATTCAATGCAAACAAAATCGGCCATAACAGGCTTTTGAGGAAACTGACACGTGAATTTTATTTTTATTTTTTTAAGATTTTTATTTATTTTTAAGATACACAGAGACAGAGTGTGAGCAGGGGAAGGGCAGAGAGAGAGGGAGACACAGAATCCGAAGCAGGCTCCAGGCTCTGAGCCCTCAGCACAGAGCCCGACGCGGGGCTCGAACTCACAGACCCTGAGATCATGACCTGAGCTGAAGGCAGCCGCTTAACCGACTGAGTCACCCAGGCGTCCCTGACATGCTAATTTTAACACTTACATATAAAAAAGACAAATGACAAAGACTAGCCAAAAAAAGGTTAAAAACAGAACAAGGCTGGAGTGTTTATGCTACCTGACTCAAGACTTACAATGAGACTATGCAGTAAACAAGTCACTGTGGGATGGCGAATAAATTAACGGAACAGAATAGAGTCCAGAAACATACCTGCACTTATATGATCAAGAATTTTTCACAGAAGTAGCAAGGTAATACAAGGGGGAAAAGATAGAGTCTTCTTAAAAATTTTTTTTAACGTTTATTTATTTTTGAGAGACACAGAGACACAGCACGAGCAAGGGAAGGGCACAGAGAGAGGGAGACACAGAATCTGAAGCAGGCTCCAGGCTCCGAGCCATCAGCACAGAGCCCGACACGGGGCTTGAACTCATAGACCGTGAGATCATGACCTGAACTGAAGTCGGACGCTTAACCGACTGAGCCACCCAGGCGCCCCAGAGTCTTCTTAAAAAATGATATCAGAGGTGCCTGGGAGGCTCAGTTGGTTAAGCGTCTGACTTCAGCTCAGGTCATGATCTCACTATTCGTGAGTTCGAGCCCCGCGTCAGGCTCTGTGCTGACGGCTCAGAGCCTGGAGCCTGCTTTGGAGTCTGTGTCTTCCTCTCTCTCTGTCCCCTCCAGCTCATGCTCTGTCTCTCTCTGTCTCTCTCTCTCAAAAATTAATAAACATAAAAAAATTTAAAAAAAAGATACCAGAACAAATGAGTGTCTTGAAAAAAAAATAAACAAACCTTAAACCTTACTTAGCTCACATCATACACAAAATCTAATTTGAAGTGTACTATGCAGTAAAGAGTTAACAAAACAGGCCAAATTTTGCTATCCTTAGAAAGTCTGCTCACAAAGTTGGCTCTGACTGGCATCTGAGAACTGGAATTTAGGGGCATTCCCACAGTTCCCTAACTGATAAGGGTGGTTTACAAACAATATGGTTTATGCTCAACATTTGCTTTCTTTCAGGAAGTTTGGAATTTTTGTACCTGCTAGGCAGATAATGCCTCCATGAACAGCACCCAGTAAAATTTGGGCACCGAATCACTAATGAGCTCTTCTGGTGGACAACACCTCACACTTTTTGTCACAGTTGATGCTGAAGGAATTGATCATCACTGGGAAAATCACTGGAAAAAGATACTTGGAAACATGCATCTGGTCTCCTCTTGACTTGACCACAAGCACTCTTTCAGGGACTGATTTTATTATGTACCTTTCACAGTAATAAATCATAGCTATGAGTATGGCTATATCCTGAGTCCTACGAGTCCGCCCAGTGAATCTTCGAACCTACGGATCACACACCTATGACATGGATCATTGACCTAACTGCAATAGCTAAAACTATTAAACTTTTAGAACACACCAGGAAAAATCTTTGACATTAGGTGACACAAAGATTTCTTAAAAAGGTCACAAAAAACCATGAAGTATAACTGAAAAAAAAAAATAAACAGATAAAATGGACTTTATCAAAATCAAATGTTTGTTTTTTAAAAGATATTAAGACAACAGAAAGATGAGCCACAGACCAAGAGAAAATAAATAATAATAAATAACCACTTATCTGACAGAAGACTAGTAACAAAATTCTTACCCGTTAATAAGACAAAAAAGATGTGAACAGACATTTCAGAAGAGATATGACTAACTAATAAATCACGAAAAGATGCTCAACATCACTAAATATAGAAAAATGTAGGGGGGCCTGGGTGGCTCAGTCAGTTAAGTGCCTGACTTCAGCTCAGGCCATGATCTCACCGTTCTTAAGTTCAAGCCCCACATCGGGCTCTCTACTGTCAGCACAGAGCTCGCTTTAGATCCTCTGTCTCCCTCTCCCCCACTCCCTCTCTCAAAAAAAAATAAACATTTAAAGAAAAAGAAAGAAAATGAAAATGAATGCACGACAAAATACCATTAAATAGCTACCAAAGTGGCTAACGTTAAAGAGTCCAATAAAGCCAAGTGCTAGAAGGGATGTGAACCAACTGGAACTCCTATACAATTGCTGGTGGGAATGCAAACGATACAGACGCTCTGGAAAACTCTAGGACACTATTTTCTTTCTTTTTTTTTTTTTTAATGTTTCTTTATTTCTGAGAGACATAGAGACAGAGTATGAGCAGGGGAAGGGCAGAGAGAGAGGGAGGCACAGAATCCGAAGCAGGCTCCAGGCTCTGAGCCCTCAGCACAGAGCCTGATGCGGGGCTCGAACCCACAGACTGTGAGATCTGACCTGAGCTGAAGTCGGACGCTTAACCGACTGAGCCACCCAGGGGCCCCTGACACTATTTTCTAAAAACTAAATATACACAGGGGTGCCTGGGTGGTTCAGCTGTTTGAACACCGGAGTCCTGACTTTGGCTCAGGTTATGATGTCAAGGTTCATGGGTTCTGGCAACAAAGAGCCTGCTTGGGATCCTGTCTCTCCCTCTCTGGGTACCCCTCCCCTGCTTGCTCTTGCACTCTCTCCTTCTCAAAATAAATTAATAAACTTAAAAAAAATTAAATATACATTTCCCAGTCAACGCAACTTATCTATCCCTAGGTAATTAGAAAAGAAAAAAAATTAAAGATAATTAAAATACAAGAAAAATTAAAAATTAAAATACATGACCACATATAGCATTTTATTCAAGTATATTTCAAAAGGTAAATTTGAAAAGTATAAAATATCAGATTACAGCAAAAAAGGAACGAAATGAAAATACATTAAATCGTATAGATGAACCTCAGATTTGTGAGTAAAAGGAGTCAAACTCGGGGCAACCAGGTGGCTCACTCGATTAAGCATCCAACTTCGGCCCAAGCCATGATCCTGAGATTCGGGTTCGAGCCCCGCATCAGGCTCTGGGCTGACAGCTCAGAGCCTCGAGCCTGCTTCAGATTCTGTTTCTCCCTCTCTCTGCCCTTTCTTCCCTCTCTCTTTCTCAAATATAAATAAATAAATAAATTAATTAATTAATTTGTAAAACATTACATTAATTGAGTAAACCTGAAGATATACTATACTGTACAGCTTCATTTATAATAAATTCTAAAAATGACAAAACTAGTGACCAAAAGCCAATCAGTGGTTGCATGGAGACTCAAAATGGATTACAGTCCTATATGTAAAAACTGTATCTACAAACTCTTAGGAAAAAAGACAAGTGTAAATCTTCATGGATTAAGCATCCATTTCTTAGATATGACACCTAAGGCATAAGCAAAGGAAGAAAAAACAGAATTGGAATTCATCAAAATTTACAATGTCTGTGCTTCAAAGGACACGATCGAGAAAATGAAAAGATAATGCAGAGAATGGGAGAAAATATTTGCAAATTAGACAACAGGTAAGAGTCTAGTATTCAGAATATATAAAGAACTCTAACAATAAACAACGGAAAGAAAACCCAATTATAAAATGGTAAAAGGATCTGAACAGACATGTTTTCAAAGAAGATGCAGAACTGGCCAAGAGACGATCAACGGTTTTTTATTAGAGAAATGTAAGTCCAAATTGCAAAAGCAGTAATGAGATTCCACTCCACACCCTCTACGATATCTGCAATCTAAAAGACAGTAATTTTTTTCAAAAAATAAAACTTGGAATTGGTGAGGATGTGGAGAAATTATAACTCACATACATCATTGACGGAAATGTAAAAGATGCAGCCCTGTGCAAAGAGTTTGGCAGGTCCTCAGAAAACCATACGGTAACCATAAAACTCAGCAATATCACTCCAAGGTACACGTACAAGAGAAATCAACACAGAAGAACACACAAACTTGTACAAAGTGTTTAGTGTTATTCGTGATACCTAAAAAGAGGAAACAACCCAAATGTCACTGATGAATAGATACACAAAAGTCAGTACGTTCATACAAAGGAGTATTACTCAGCAATAAAGAGGAATGAGGTGCAGATACACACTACACCATGGGTGGACTCTGAAAACATTAACGCTAAGTGAAAGAAGCCAGATACAAAAGTCACGTCACGTACCACTTCATTTATATGAAATGCCCAGAACAGGCAAATCCACAGAGACAGAAAGTAGATTCATGGTTGCCTAGGGCTGGGGGCATAAGGTGTGACTGCTAATGAAAGCAGGATTACTTTTTGAGGTGATAAACATATAGACGATGTAAATGGCAGTGATGGTTGTATAATTCTGTAAATCACTGAACGGCCCACTTCAAAAGTTTATGGCATGTTAACTATACTTCAGTAATCTTTTAAAAATAAGAATGACTAAAGCAAAAATAATAACCATACATTTTGAGGCAATTTTAGCATTATTTAGAAGTAAAATGTATGACAACTTTTACTTTAAAGGTGGGAGGAAAGGGTGGGAGGGAGAAAATACTGTCATACAGTTTTCAAAATATATATGAAGTGTTATAATGCGGATTATAAGTGAAAAACTCCCTTATATCCTTAATTTCTACTTCTTTTTTATTTATTTATTTATTTTTTAATGTTTATTTACTTTTGACAGAGAGACAGAGTGTGAGCAGGGGAGGGGCAGAGAAAGAGGGAGACCCAGAATCCGAAGCAGGCTCCAGGCTCTGAGCTGTCAGCACAGAGCCCGACGCAGGGCTTGAACTCACAAACCATGAGATCATGACCCGAGGTGAAGTCGGTGCTTAACCGACTGAGCCACCCAGGCGCCCCAATTTCTACTTCTTATAGTCTGCCTGTCTCCATCTAAAACATCTGCTCTGATGACACTTAGTCCTTGAAAATACTCTTCAGTGAAGACTGCTATTCCTGCCAAACTTCCCAGACTCAAAAAGGGAGCTAAGCATATTCCTCACACTGTTGGCAACAGGTGAAGAGGAAACACGTGTGCTGGCATTTTCCTTTTCATGTATATATCACTACTTCTTACTGAGTAAATGTATCCTCCAATCACTACCTACATCAGTCGACAGCGAGATCCATGAAAGATGTGGTCATGTAATTCTCTACATTACTACTTTCTCTTCTTTTGAAATACAAGCCATCTGCTCAGATCAATCTCTCATCCCCTTCATGAACTCTTCACCCTACTCATCTTAATCAATGGCTTCCACACTAGCTCATATTTTTCTTTTGCACTCTATCAAAAGTCATGAGTCCATTTGACCCAACATTACCCTCGCTTTGAATTCCTGTTTCCAACACCATGTATAAACCTACACAGAGACAAGTAGCCAAATTCTGCCTTCTGCTCACCTCCTACTGTACAGAGGCAGGGTATACCAGAGCTAGAATGTTTCAAAAAGAACCCTAGATTTGGAGCACTAATACTTGGGTTCAAACACTGCCCTAATACTGAATGAACTTAGGTCTGTTTCAATGAACATTGTGATCTTTTTTTTTTTTTAAAGTTTATTTATTTATTTTGAGAGAGAGCACAAGCGGAGTAGGAACAAAGAGAGAAGAAGGGGAGAATTCCAAGCAGGTTCTGCGCTGTCAGCATGGTGTCCGACTCAAGGCTCGAATTCACTAACTGTGAGATCGTGACCTGAGTCGAAACCAAGAGTCAGATGCTAAAGCAGGTGCTCTTGGATATGTGCTGTCTTAATATCAACTCCCTAGAGCAGAATGCCAACTAAACTGGCTTCTAGGAATACACGAGTCACCATCATTCACCCAGGTGAATTAATCTCCATTTACTTTTCACATCCCCCATCCAAAAATCCGAATACTGCTTATTCTATTTAAGATTGTGAACGTTTTAATTGTAATAAAATCTAGTGATACTTAAGGATCATATGTTGCATCTCAAAGTAATGAAAAAGTATATGATTCATTTATAACAGAAGGAATAATGAAAATTATGAATCAAAACAATACCTCAATATTTTTACTGGCCACATTCTTCACAACAGCAGGAAACAGTTCAGATGCATTTTTCCCTTTTGCAATCATCTGAAGAAAAAAAGTGGAGTATTAGAGCCGAAACCTTTTAAAAATTTGTCATTTGAAAACAAAACATAAATTCTACATGCACTAAATATTTAGAAAATTGAATCAGCAAATAAGGTATGGAATTAACACGCTGAAGTCTTTCTCAATCATCTTACTTATCCCACCTATCTATATCAAACAACAAATAATGACTTGTGTATCAATATAAATATACAAATACATACAAACATTAAAGAAGAAATATATAGTAGTTCAAGACATACAATAAAATATTTACAATACTTTTCTCTGGCTAATAAGGCTATAAATACTTTTAAAATATTTGTACTGTTCTTTATTTTCCAAGTTCTTATATTAAAGTTATACTGCATTTGCAATGGTGGCGGGGAATAAACGTTATCTTGAACAAACTATTTCTCCCTCGGCTTTCTTTTCATAGGTTTCCCTATCTCCAACCATTACGTTTCAAGGTTCCCTTCACCAAGTCCTCTTCCCTGCCCACCAAATTGTGTATATCACCATCTTTTCAGGCTACATGTTCACACTCATGACTTAACTCTCGCGCTATGGGGATCAAGTCCCCAGACTCTAGCTCTAACCCTGAGCCCTAGTTCCACTTCTGTAACTGGACATCATTAGCTGTCTCTCTCGTCTCAAACTTGCTGTCTAAAACCAAACTAATTTTTCATGTATTTATATACATTGAGAGAGAGAGAGAGAGAGTAAGTAGGGGAGGGACAGAGAGAGAGAGGGACAGAGGATCCAAAGTGGGCTCCACGCTAACAGCGCATAGCTCGACACGGGGTTCAAACTCACAAACCATGAGATCATGACCTGAGCCAAAGTCAGACGCTCAACCAACTGAGCTACCCAGGCGTGCCCAGGTCTACTATTTTATTATCTGTTTCCTGTTTACTGTGTGTGTTTTGTTTGTCTAACCTCTGTCATTCCCATTATTTGGAAACTTGTTAGTATTTGGTAAATTAATGTTTATACTGACTTTTTGTTTATATCTTTTTGAACAACTTTTAGTGGTTCTTCCTCTAGGGATTATTAGATACACAAATCAGATTCAACAAATCTTTCACAACTACTTAGATTTAATACTGTACCAGGTCAAATAAAAATGTAGAAACCTTACAACTAGACAGGCCCTTTTAATCCTACCTCCCTGCTAGCCTTTAATTATAGTTATCCTATATATCTACATCTATTTAAAACCTCTCAGACCGTGGTATAATTTAAGAAGCATAAAATTAGTTCTTTATGCTGGACATATACAGTGGACCCTAGAATAATGCGGGGGTTAGGGGTACCAACCCCCTACAGATTCAAATATCCATGTAAAACTTTTGACTTCTCCCCCAAATTAACTACTAATAGCCTACTTTTGAATGGGAGCCCTTCCAATAATATAAACAGTAGATTAATATATATTCTGTATGTTATATATATTATATACTGTACTCTTCTTACAATAAACGAAAGAAAATATTAGGAAAATTATGAGAAAAAAGATAAGGAAGAGAAAATACATTTACATTACTGGACTCTCAAAATAACACATATAAGTGGACCCATGCAATTCAAATCTGTGTCGTTCAAGATTCACATCTATTTTCTTTCAGTACTTTAAAGATGTTCTGTTGTCTTCTGGCTGCCATGGTTTCTGATGTTATTAAAATCACTGGTCCTTGTATTTAATGTATCATTATTTTTCCAGGTACTTTCAAGATTATTTCTTTACTTTAAGTTTTTCACAATTTAATTGCTATGTGTTTAGGCATGGTTTTCTTTGGGTTTATCCTGACTGGGGTTCAGTGAAGTTTTCATCTATAAGTTTATGTCATCCATTAGCTTGGGTAGTTTCCAGCCATTATTTCTTCAAATATTTCTACTATCCCAATCTCTTTCTCTCCTCCTTTTGGACATAGTTCTTAGATCTTTTGATATTATACAACAAAACCCTGAGGCTATGTTCAATTCTTTTCCTTTTATTAATGTATTCTGCAAACTGACCAACTTCTAATGATCTGTCTTCAACTTCTCGCTCATTCTTCTGTTATATTTATTTTGCTATTGAGTCAATCCAGGATATATTTTACTTCAGATACAATAAAAAAAGATACCAGATTATTTCATATATGACAGAAAATTCAACTAATTTCTATATGATGTAGTTCACTTAAGATACTTTGGGAAAAACACCAACAGAAACTCCAACTCTACAAGAAACGTAATGGCAATAAATTCATATCTTTCAATACTCACTCTAAACATCAATGGACAAAATGCACCAATCTAAAGACATAAGGTAACAGAATGGATAAGAAAACAAGATCCATCTATATGTTGTTTACAAGAGACCCACGTTAGACCTAAAGACACCTTCGGATTGAAAGTAAGGGGATGGAGAACTATCTATCATGCTAATGGTTGACAAAAGAAATCAGGAACAGCCATACTTATATCAGACAATCTAGACTTTAAAATAAAGACTGTAACAACAGATGAAGAAGGGCATTATATCTTAATTCAGAGATCTATCCACCAAGAAGACCCAACAATTGTAAACTCTTATGCTCCAAATGTGGAAGCACCCAAATATATTAATCGATTAATCACAAACATAAAGAAACTCATTAATAATAATACAATAATAGTAGAAGACTTAACACCCCACTTGCAACAGAATATGCATTCTTCTCGGGTGCACATGGAACGTTCTCCAGAATAGATCACATACTGGAACACAACTCAGCCCTCAACAAATACAAAAAAGATCAAGATCATACCATGCATATTTTCAGACCATAATGCTATGGAACTCAAAATTAACCACAAGAAGAAATGTGAAAAGATAACAAATACTTGGAGATTAAAGACCATCCTACTAAAGACTGAATGGGCTAACTAAGAAGTTAAAGAGGAAACTAAAAGTACATGGAAGCCAGTGAAAATAACAACACCACAGCCCAAAACCTCTGGACTCAGCAAAGGCGGTCAAAAGAAGGAAGTATATAGCAATTCAGGCCTCCCTAAAGAAGGAAGAAAGGTCTCAGATACACAACCTAACCTTATACCTTAAAGAGCTGGAAAAAGAACAGCAAATAAAACCCAAAAACAGCAGAGGACAGGAAATAATAAAGATTAGAGCAGAAATCAATGCTATCGAAATAAAATAAAAAAAAAAAAAACAGTAGAACAGATCAATGAAACCAGAAACTGGTTCTTTCAAACAGTTAACAAAATTGATAACCACTAGCCAGTTTGAGCAAAAAGAAAAAGGAAAGGATCCAAATACATAAAATCAAGAATGAAAGAGGAGAGATAACAACCAACACAGCAGAAATAAAAACATTAATAAGAGAATATTATGAGCAATTATACGCCAATAAAATAGGCAATCTGAAAGAAATGGACAAATTCCTAGAAACATATACACTACCAAAACTGAAACAGGAAGAAACAAAATTTAAACAGACCCATAACCAGTAAAGAAGTTGAACCAGTAATCAAAAATTTCCCGAAACACAAGAGCCTAGGACCAGATGGCTTTCCAGGGGATTCTACCAAACATTTTTTTTTTTTAATGTTTATTCATTTTTGAGAGATGAAGAGAGACAGAGCATGAGCTGGGAAAGGGCAGAGAGGTAGGGAGACACAGAATCCGAAGCAGGCTCCAGGCTGTGAGCTGTCAGCACAGAGCCCGACGCGGGGCTCGAACTCACAGACCGCGAGATCATGACCCGAGCCGAAGTCGGCCGCCCAACCGACTGAGCCACCCAGATGCCCCTCTACCAAACATTTAACGAAGAGTTAACACCTATTCTCTTGAAACTGTTCCAAAAAATAGAAATGGAAGGAAAACTTTGAAACTCATCCTATGAAGCCGGCATTACCTTGATTCCAAAACCAGACAAAGACACCACTAAAAAGGAGAACTACAGACCCATTTCACTGATGAACATGGATGCAAAACTCCTCACCAAGATACTAGCCAACCAGATCCAACAGCACATCAAAAAAATTATTCACCACGACCAAGTGGGATTTATACCTGGGATGCAGGACTGGTTCAAAATCTGCAAAACAATCATAGTGATTCATTACATCAATAAAAGAAAAGACAAGAACCACATGATCCTCTCGAGAGATGCAGAGAGAGCATTTGATAAAACACAGCATCCTTTCTTGATAAAAACCCTCAAGAAAGTAGGGATGTAAGAAACATACCTCATGCCATATATGAGAACCACTGTTAATTTCATCCTCAATAGGGAAAAACTGACAGCTTTCCCCCTAAGATTAGGAACACGACAGGGATGTCCACTCTCGCCACTGTTATTCAACATAGTATTGGAAGTCTTAGCCTCAGCAATCAGACAACACAAAGAAATAAAGGCATCCAAATCGGCCAGGAGGAGGTCAGCCTTTCACTCTTCACAGATGACATGATACTCTATATGGAAAACCCAAAATACTCCACCAAAAAACTGCTAGAACTGATCCATGAATTCAGCAAAGTTGCAGGATATAAAATCAATGCACAGAAATCAGTTGCATTCCAAGACACCAACAATGAAGCAACAGAAAGAGAAATGAAGGAATTGATCCCATTTACAACTGCACCAAAAATCATAAAATACCTAGGAATAAATCTAACCAAAGAGGTGAAAAATCTATACACTGAAAATTATCTTATCAAAGAAACTGAAGAAGACATGAAAAAATGGAAAAACATTCCATGCTCCTGGATAGGGAGAACAAATATTGTTAAAATGTTAAAATATCAATACTACCCAAAGCAAGATACTTTGGGGAAAAAAACTACCTACTAGTTTCTACCTGGGGAATAAATGGATATAGGAGAACCCCTTCCCTAGCATAACTTACCATCTAATTATAAATGGCTAATTATAAGAATATCTACTACTGAATAAAAGACGGGAGAAATGTCTTTTCAAGTCCTTTATCCATTTCTAATTGGGTTATACTTTAGATGTTGAGTTGTAGGAGTTCTTTACATATATTCATATATTGGATATTAATTCCTATACGATGGAAAGATAGTTTTTTACATATTTGAAAATATTTTTTCCCATTCTGAGGCCTGTCTCATCAGAATGTTGTGGTGTCATATGATGCACAAAGATTTCAATTTTGACATGGCCCTAATTATCCATTTTTTTCTTTTGTTGCTCACTTTTTGGTTTATATCTAGGAAACTCCTGACAAATCTAATGTCATGAAGCTTTTGCCCTATGTTTTCTTCTACAGGTTTTACAGTTTTGGCTCTTATTTGGTGTTTGCTTCAATTCGCCTTATTTTATATATAGTATGAGGTGGGGTCTAAATTCATTTTCTTGCAGGTGGATATCTAGTTTCCCAGTATCATTTGTTCAAGACTGTACTTTCACCATTGAACGGTCTTGTCAAAAATCATCTGACCACATACTTAAGGGTTTACTTCTGCATGCTCTATTGGGTATATGTCTGTCTTTGTGACATATCCCTTCCTATAAGATGAATGGCTATGAAAATCAGATATATCAGTAACTTTATCTGGGAATTTTAAGAATCTTATCAAAAAAGGTTCAGATTTGTTCATTATCCCATAACTGCAAAGATAAGTAAACTAATCTGAGAAAAAACCTTCAACATTTAACACGCACTAAAGGAAAATATATGAAAGATTCAATACATCAAAGATTTCAATACAAATATTCCATTCCTCCAAAGACAACTCATCAGTACTTTAGCTAAAAAACTTACTTCTAAATTCATTATATGAAACAATACATTTCAAAGTCTCCTTAATTCACCACATTTGACCAAGCCAAGATAAAACATGGACATGTGCTATAAACACGGGACACATACTTTCCAGAAATATTAAGTAAAATAATGTATGAGTGCTTCAACTTGAGTCTTGCTATGTGAGAGGTGACCACAAGATTTTGAAGTAGGTAGCTTTTCTCCCCTAAGATGCTTTGGCATACACGAGACTTCATTCAACATATCAAACACTGGAAACATTACCCCATGATACTGAGTAAGTCTCAGATATTACCAAAGAAAGATAATAAAATAAACTGTGACTACCATCATGGTTTCACAATGGTAGATATTGCTGAAAGGAGTCTCTACTGAATCACAGGACTACCAATCATGAAAGACAGATGTGCACTGCCGGGACTTTGGTGTATTTGAGGAAAAAATGTGGTAAAATACCCAACATTTAAAATTTTGGCAGATTAAATTTAGAAATGTTTTTAACTATGATGAAAAAGCCTTAAAACTATTCTGCAATTGTGTAAAGTGACAAAACCCCATTTGCAGGGCTCATGGAATATAAACTATAAAGAGAAATTTAAACTTTAAAAATTACATTAAGAAAATATAAGAAACTTTAAAGCCATATAGAATTCTGACTGACTGACCTCCAGTGAACTACTTCTGGCCAAAAGATGTTTTGAAATGATACACACACACATGAACAGAAAAATTTTAAATGGTTGTATAAGGTTCACATAGAAATATGGTGCTGACTAGAAATCATATTAAAAACTGGACAGATTCCAGATTGGATTAAAGAATTAAAAAAAAAAAAACTGGACAGAAGTAAAGGTGAACAAATGATTGCTATAATAGATCACTGAAATAATTCAAAGTAAAATAACTGTTAGTTACTTAATAAAAGGGGGAATTAGCAAACGATAATTGCTGATTGAAAACTGAAATATATCATTCAATAGCATCAAAAACACAAGATATTTAGAAAAAGTATTAAGAAAATAATAGAACTTAAAGTGTAACACTAAAAACTGTAATACATGGTTGAGAGAAATTAGAGATGACCTAAACAAGTGAAGAAAGAGAATCACGATCATGGGTCATAAGGCAAAATACTGTTAAAATGTTAATTGTTCCAGGGCGCCGGGTTGGCTCAGTCAGTTAAGCATTCTACTTCAACTCAGGTTCGTGGGTTCCAGTCCCACGTCAGACTCTGTGCTGACGGCTGAAAGCTTAGAACCTGCTTGGGATTCTGTGTCTCCCTCTCTCACTGCCCCTCCCCCACATGTGCACGCACACACTCTCTCCCTGAAATAAGTGAAAATTAAAAAAAAAAATGTCAATTCTCCCAAAACTGATCTATAGAGTTAATGCGATTCCAATACAGATCCCAGTAGGCTTCTTTTCATATAAAAAATGAACTGAAACTATTTGAAAAATAATATAAACCTCTCATAACTTCTAAATGATGTAATTTTCTATCCAGAAAATTCAAATAGAAACTGAAAAACAGTTAGAGCTAAGAAGAGAATTCACTGAGAAGACCAGATGCAGGACAAAGAAAAGTCACTTATTTTCCTATACACCAGTAATAATTAATGTTAAAAATATAATGAAGGGGACCATTCAAAATGGCCACCATGATTTAAAAATACACAGAAATTAATCTAACAAGGAATATACAAGATCTCTAGGATAAAAACTATAAAATGAAAATACAATGTTATTGAAAGACAAGGGAAGAGGGATGAAAGGAAGAAGGTTAATATATAAATTCCAAAGTATCCTAATCAAATTTCAAAAATAATTTTTGCTACTGATAGTAACAGAATTTGAAAAACGGAAGAAAGAACACTTACAATTTTCAGGTCATTAAATGACAAAAAAAAATCTTTTAATTAATTAGTATCCCTCTTTGTAGGAAGTCAACATACTGTTGTATAAAATCTTATTTTGTCTTCAAAATGATTAGCTTTTCCTACCTCAGGAGAAATATCTTGATATTAGAGATAAGGAAATAAGAACTCAATAAAACGGAATTAAAACTCAAGTTTCTCAATTGTGACACTCCAAACTTCTTCCAAAACATTTTAGAGAGGCTATACTAAGCAAATAAAGGGAAAGCAGCATGTTTTATCACTACGTGTCCATTTTCCAATATTAAAATGATCTATTTTACCCACCCCAACGATCCGTTTCATAGCATCCAACTTAGCAGAATCTTTGTTGCTCTCCAACATTTGCTTCAGATCTTCATTCCTATACAAAAGAAAAGAAATCCATATTTTAATCTTTTACATTATAAAGTTATTAAAATATATCATTTCTTAAGAATTAGAAATAATGACGAGCAGGACGCCTGGGTGGTTCTCTCATTAAGTGTCTGACTCTTGATTTGGACTCAGGTCATGTGAGATCAAGCCCCCCCATCAGGCTCTGTACTGAGCATGGAATCTGCTCGAGATTCTCTCTCTCTTTCTTCCTCTGCCCCTCCCACACATCTGCTCGCCCTCTCTCTCCCTCTGTCTGTCATTCTCGCTCTCACACTCCCAAAATAAAATGTTAGTAGGAGTATGATGTTAAAAGTGATTATGATGAAATCTCAGACGGAAATGAGCAGTTATTGGAAATTGGAGGAAAGGTAACCCTTGTTATAAAGTGTCAAGAACTGGTCTGAATTCTGTTCTAGTATCATATGGAAAGTGGAAGTTCAAAGTGATGAACTTGGATATTTAGCTGTGGAAATTTCTAAGCAAAGTATTGAAGGCATAGCCTGATCTCTCCTTGATGCTTACAGTAAAATGAGACAGAAAGATAAACTGAAGGAACTGTTAAGTAAAAAGAACTAGAATTTGAAGATTTGGAAACTTTTCAGCCTATCTGTATTGCAAAATATTAAGAATGTGTCTTCAGACCTTCTTCAAAAGTGTGCCTGGAAAATTACTTGATTAAGAGATCACGGGTACCACTCACGAATATAATCAAATGTCATAACAAAACCAGGAATAGAAATGGCATTATATAGCAGGAACGCTGCCAGCTTGGCATAAAAGGGAGAAAAGGAACAAAATGAAGGAAGTCTGTCAGACTTCTAGATTCTACTGGACAGGATGATGTGAGGACACAGAGATAAGGCAGCCATTTGTTAGCCAAGGAGAGAGCCCTGAGGAGGAACCAAGCGTGCCTACAGTCTGATGGTAGACTTCTAGCCTCTAGAACAGAGAGAAATAAATTCCTGTTAATCAAGCTACCCAGTTTGTGGTATTTTGTTATGACAGCTGCAGCAAACCAATACAGACGTCAACAAACGATTCACTGAAGGAGACAAAGAAATGGCAAAAAGTACATTTAAAGATAATCAATTTCATTAGCTATTAGAAAAATGCAAAATAAAACCACAGCAAAATATCACAACACATATATCAGAATGGCTCTCATCTAAAATAAAAAAATAGTAACAACACCTATTGATAGTGACGACACAGAGGAAATGGATCACTCATATACTGCTGGTGGGAATTAAAAGGTAACAGCCACTAGTCAGTTTGGCAGTTTTATAGACTAACCCTAGAATTATCATACAACCAAGTAATTTCACTCTTGGGTATTTATCCCTGGGAAATGGAAATTAATACACAAAAACCTGCACAAAAAGAACACCTGGGTGGCTCAGTCGATTAAGTGTTCAACTTCAGCTCAGGTCATGATCTTGCGATCCGTGAGTTCAAGCCCTGCATCGGACTCTGCTGACAGTTCAGAGCCTAGAGCCTGCTTCACATTCTGCATCTCCCTCTCTCTGTCCCTACCCCACACACACTCTGTCTCTCTCTCTACCAAAAAGAAACAAACATTAAAAATTGTTTAAAAACCAGTTATATAACAATTATGACTCATAAGAAAACAAGCCAATCAAAAATGAAAGGTCAAAAAAAAAAGTGGTCAAGGGGCGTCTGGCTGGCTCAGTTGGTGGACCATGAAGCTCTCAATTTCAGGGTTTTAAGTTTGAGCCCCATGCTGGGTGAAGAGATAATTTAAAAATAAGCTATTTTTAAAAACAAATGAATGGTTGAAATATGTGAACAGACATTTCACAAAGGAACAGGAATGCCAATAAGCACATGAAAAAGTACTTAAGATCATTAATTATCAGGTAAATGCATACTAAATGAGATATCATTACACATCCATTAGAACAGCCAAAATTAATAGACTGACAATAACAAATGTTGTCAAGGCTCTGGAGCAATTAGAACCCTCATGTATTGCTGGTAGGAATGTAAAAAAAAAAAAAAAAAAAAAAAAACTCACACTTTGGAAAATTGGGCAATCTTACAAGTTTAAGAATTATATGACCTACTCATTCCACTCCCCAGAGAAATAAAACATATTTCCACATAATGACTTACATGAATATTCAGAGAAGCTTTATTCATAATAGTAAAAAACTGGAAAAAAATACAAATGTCCATCAGTAAAATGTGACTTAGCCGAACACTGGAATACTACCCAGCAGTGAAAACAAACTAATTACAGATACATGCAACAAGGCAGATGAATTCTCAAAATCATTATTCTGAGTGAAAGAAGACACAAAACAGCATGATTTAATTCATTTAAAATTGTAGAAAATGCAAAGTATCTGTAGAGACTGAAAGCAGATCAGTGGTATCCTGGGGTTATGGAGTAGAGCGAAAATTGGACAGCAAAGGAACATAGGAAAATTTTATTCCACAAGATGACAGAAATGCTCTGTATCTTCTTAACTGTGGTGGTGACTGAAGAGATGCATACATCTGTCAAAACATCTAATTACAATCTTTAAGTTAAATTATATGCAAATTATATCTCCATAAAGTTGATATTAAAAACTTTCATAATGTTTTATTCACGTGTGTTAATAAAATGCTGAGTTCTCCAAAGAAAACTACGACACATACATTTATTTTGAGAAAAATATTTCCATGGACCAGATAAGCCACCATTTTACACACCTAGAAATCAAGGTATCATATTTAAGCTCTATTCATGCTTACTCAAGAATTTAAATTACTGAATATTATTTCAGTACATCAAAGGAAAATCCTCTCAACTGTACGAAACTGACAGGTAACTATGACTGTACTATCACACATTTTAACTACTTGGAATAGTTATTAGTTTATAATTAGCAATCTTTCATACTCTTACAAGAAAGTCTTCAGAAAAAAGAAAAAAATTTACTCTACATGACTCCTTCATGAAACAGTTCAAATACCAAAAAGAAAGTACCAGAAGCCCTCTCATCTCATCTTAAGGCCTAAGGGTAGATCAGAAGAACTTCCTTAACCACAAATAGAAAGCCCAGACACAAAGTTACTTTAGTTCTTGCACATTTTACAAATTTAAGCATAACGTAGGCAGTAAGCACTAAACAAGAATGAGCCATCAGTTGTTATTATAGGCTAAGTTGTGTCCTTTCCAAAATTCCTATGAAGTCCTAACCCCCCAAAATGTGGGTATTTGGAGAGAGAGCTTTTAGACAGGTAATCAAACTAAAATGACGCCAGTATGGGTGGGCCTTAATCCAACATGGCTGATGTCTTTGCAAAAGGAGATCAAGACAAAGACACACAAAGACCAAGGGAGGACCAGGTGAGGACACAGCAAGAAAGTGGCCATCTGCGAGCCAGGGAGAGAGGCCTCAGAAGAAATCAAAGTTGCCAACGCCTTGATCTTAGACTTCTAGCCTCCAGAAGGCAGCCACAGCAAACGAACATAGAAGTTCAATGTTACAAACTGTTGCTGCATTAAAATATATATATTTTTTACTATATATTGGTTTTTCAAGAAGTAGAAACAATGAAATTTATTGCAAAAAAAAATCATTGTTCCTTTCCAAGCAGGTCATAAAATTAAATACAATGGTGATTACTCGTGGGGCAAAATAATTTAAAAACTGACTTTTCTCAATTAATTAAACATACACCTAGAAATACACTAGTAGAAAAAGCAATACATAAAAACTGCATCTGATGATATTCAACTGCAATATATTAAAATACTATAAAAATTCACCAGAATACATTTAGAAACCCTTATCTTTTTTTTTTAACGTTTATTTATTTTTGAGAGAGAGAGCAGGGGAGGGGCAGAGAGCGAGCGATAGACTGTCCGGTTCAGAGCAGGTTCTGCACTGACAGCAGAGAGCTCGATATGGAGCTTGAACTCAGGAACCAGCCATGAAATTATGACCTGAGCCAAAGTTGGACACTTAACTTACTGAGCCACCCAGGCACCCCTAATCCCTTCTTAAAAGGGATTGTTCCACATGGCAACAGTAACTGAAAAGGGAGAAAAAATAATGGAACCCCGGATAAGAAGTTTTTTCCTTCTACTTTTTGTTAGTTTTCTATTTTAGTCAGTGACCATGTATATACTTTTATAAATGAAAAATCTAAACCCCTCCCCTCAGAAAAGGTTAAGAACCATAGTAGGGGTAAGAAAGCAAAAAAACTGAAGTAATTAGATAGGGAATAAAAAGAATGAAAATGTGATCACATAAACACGTGTGACAAGAAAAAAGAAAATTCATTCTCTTGTGTCTGACCTGCCTTATCCTTTCCCCAAGACTTTTCCACCATTCTCCACCAGTGTTAGAGAAGAGAGAAATGAAGAAAAACAAAGGGTCAGTTTTTAGGACAACCCAAACTCTCCAACCCTCTGAGTAATTTTATTCATGGCCTAATGGAAACTTGGTTTGTTCCTTTCAAGCTTGAGAAGCCAGAGTCCCCTACCAACCATTTTTAGGTAATGACCCACTCTTTCAAATTAAAAAATAGAAAACAGTATCTCTACATTAAAGCCGAAGATTGCGCTGTTCTTGTTTAACACAGTCTTCAACAACAAATATAAGTATTTTTTGTGTTAACACGGGCAGATAGCTAATAGTGTGAGGTTCCAAGAAAAGACACGAGAAACATATCAGGCGTTGTTTCAACCTGATGTAACATTCAACTTCACAAAGATGTCATGAAAACTACTGAAAATCCTGATCTAAATTACAGATTTCTTCCCAAATTCTTCTCTGCCTGTCACCAAAACAGTAAAGATTTGGGAGAGTTAATAGCCATAATACCTCATTTACCCTCAAACATGTCCACTCGAACTGAACCACTTTAGGTCTACCTCCTTCTTATGTGGACTCAAATAAGGCCCATTAACATGTATCACTTACAGCATCAACCTTACACATTAAGAAATTCTTTTTGCTAAACATTAAAAGAGTTGATTCAAAGAATGCTGAATTGGCAATATTGTCACTGGCTGTTGAAAACCAATACTAGCGTCAAAACAAATGTTTTTTATTTGTCTAGTTCTTCACTGATCTATTGACCTGTAGCTTTCCAGCTTAGCATACTAGGATACCAACTTTATTTTTACATAAGTGACATCTTGTGGTGGTAAGTGGTATAGCTTTTCCTTTCATGTTCAAAATGTTTTTATAGTTTCAAAGAAAGTATGTAACTGGAATTAAAGAAAATCTTATTATTATCAGAAAGTCACACCAGCAAAAAACATCAACTATAATCAAAAAGCAAACTTTTACCCAGTTATATACAAGAACTTAGAATGTAAAAGAGCTTTTACATAGTACAAATTACCTCTTTTCTAAAAAGAAGAAAAAAAAAAAAAACACCTATAATCCAGGGGCACCCAGCTGGATCAGCCAGAAGAGCATGCAACTCTTGATCTCAGGGTCATGAGTCTGAGCCCCATGTTGGGTGCAGAGATTACTAAAAAAATAAATAAACTTTAAAAAATACATAAATAACATAAAAAAATCTATGAGCCGTAACTCATTTAAACCTTTCACTCTTTTTAAAAACCATGTAAATTGGGGTGCTTGGGTGGCTCAGTCGGTTGAGCGTCCAACTGTGGCTTAGGTCATAATCTCGCAGTTTATGAGTTCAAGCCTGTGTCAGGCTCTGTGCTGACAACTCAGAGCATGGAGTCTGTTCGGATTCCGTGTCTCCCTCTCCCTCTGCCTCTCGCACTGTGTCTCTGTCTCTTTCTCTCAAAAATAAATAAACATTAAAATATTTTAAAAATAAATAAAAACAATGTAAATTGAGGGAAAAATTTTCTATGTAGCATCATACACTGTATCAGTGCTACTAAAAGCGTTATCCAAGAAAATCCAGTCCAAGAACCATCACCAATCCACAAATTTTTGTTACTAATGCATGAGAAATATGTACAGAAACTGACAGCAAGCAAAGTTAGAAACCTGACAGAGTAATTCAATAGTATAATGTCCGATCTTCTGAATATAATAAAAAAATGGGGATTGCATTTCACAGGCTTTTTTTCATTCCATTTTTCTAATAATTTACTATTTATTGTATTTCACAACCCATCCACATGGACTGAGAAAAAGGCCCTTTACCATTCATCACTTTGCAAGCCCTGCAGTATACAATTACCTTCTTTTTCCTCCAAACACTCACCAAAATTCATGTTCCATAAAATGCAACACCTGAAACACCACATTCAATCCAGGAATGTTGGACTGGAAAACATGAGATAGAATAGCAATTTCCAGTTGGAGGTATGTCCTCAAAAGGACTCATTAAAACTTTGAGAGGAAGGTGAGCCTTTTTCAAGTCCTGCCGAAAAAATTCTAAAACACAGGCACCTCTGCATGCCTTAAGAACCACTTAAGTGGAAAAAAACACTTCTACTTTAGGTGTTACGTTGTACACATAAATAGGTATGCACAAAAAAACCGTTCCAAACAATAATCAGAAGGTACTTTGTTCTAGTGCTAAGCAGCTAAAGGGATTGACCTTCATAATAACGTTTATGTGCATAATATGAAAGCTTAGGAACTTTCAGTTGAGTTAGGGCCTATTATTTCCCTTGGATGATGTTCAACACTATATAGTTTTTGGCACAAAGTATTCACTTAACAAATACAAACATATGTAAAAACAGGAAACTCCTGGTACCTAGTCATCCATCTATTAATCCCCTAAAAAATTTAACTATAAATTATCCAAGTAAATATGAACTTTTCCTCCTATATTGTTCACAAAATTAAAGAAGGAATAGTCTACAATTGCTACCTCCACTTCTTCGATCCTTGGTAATCTTTTTCTCTCTTAAAACTTCTCTCACAAAGGTAACAAGTAACTGGCTAATTTAAAAATCCATGCAAAATACCATGAATACTTTTAGATTATTCCTCTACTTTTGATACAATTAAACCAACACACCTCTATCTTAAACCCCCTTCTCCCTTAGATTCTGTACTCTATTCTGATCTGGTTCCCATTTGCATTCGTGACACACCAGTGGACAAAAATGGCCCTTGTATATAGTTTTCATTCTAGTAACTAAACAAGACAACGAACATAAGGAAGCAAATTTTAAGTCATGAGGTAATATGAGGGAAAAAATAGAGCAGAAGGAAGAGAAGGCAAAAGGGAAGGGAGGAGGTAATTTTAAATAGGTGGTTACAGTAGGGGGGTCAGAATAGGCTAAATAAAGAGACATCTGAACAAAGATTCCAAGTAAAGGAATTAGCCATTGCAGATACTGGGGGAGGGGGAGGGGTGCAGAGAGGACAAGCCCTCTAGGTAAAGAGACAATTAAAGGGTACATAATACTAAAGGCTTTGGTGTTTAAGTGAAAAAAAGAACCACTGGAGCACCTTGAATAGAGAAGAGTCATGATCTAAAATACGTAACAGAACCATCCTGGCTGTTAGGTTTACAACATACTGCTGGGACTTCCAGACCTGCCCATGGTTCTGTAAGAAACTAAATCTGCCACAAGAAAGCAGCTACAAAAGCTGGAAGAAATATCTAACTTTCGGAAGGCCCTGGAGATCAACTAATGTAGGTAGGACTTAAGGGGCCAAAATCCTGGAAAGAAGAGAAGTACACAAAGTGAGCTCCTTACTCACACCAGGTTTTCCCCTGAATCTATTTCCCAACTGCCATTTGGGAGACTCGAACCCGGTAAGAAATGACCGCTTTAACAGAATGAAGAGACAAGCGTTGAAGTTCATACCTAATAAAGGGACTGGAACTTGAAGAGCAGAATTCCAGAGGAGGGAACCAGTGAAAAGGGACACAAAAATCTCTTCAAATACTTAGCTACATTTTCACAAAACAAGATTCCAGGAAATCCAGCAGAAAACAGCAGTTCGGAGGTTAAATACCTGAATAGAGATTTCAGCAACTACAAGGTGCTATGAAGAGAAGCTGAATTCAACTCTCCCAAGTACAAAGGCCTTGGTAAATACCCCAGCATTTCAATTAAGATCACAGAAGGGCCGCAAGAGAAGAGTAAGGATATACCTTAGTAATATAAGAAAACTGAGGGTCATCCCAACCGGGTGGAGGTTGGAGGTGTGAATGGAGAAAGAATTTACCCAAGGCAGAACAAAGGAGATAGAAGTTTAATGAATATATTATCAGGGAGCGGTAAGCAGGACAGACAGCAAAGGACTGTCTGCCACAAAGTGCTGGTGAGGAGTCAAAGTTATGGGCTGGAGTGAGGAGGTTTGGAAAGAATGGACTTTTCCCCTTTTTGGTTACTGTGCCTGGTTGTAAGTAGTCCATTGGTGTCTACTGGTTACATATGGCTATTTCAAGGTGGGTCGCTTAATGAGCTTGCATGCAGCTCATTGGTCACTATGGGCCCTTATACAAGGTCTATAAGGAATCTATAAATGAAGGCTATGGTTGTTTTCTCAAGCACACTAAACTCCCTACAAGCCCACAAAAGGTATACAATAAATATTAGTTCAAAGGATAAATAAATATAGGCTATATACTAAACATGTTCCTTAGAGAGAAACAGAAAAAACTCCAAGCTTTCACTGGATTCTCAAAACAGTCCATGACCCTAATAAAAGTTAAAAAATAAAATTACATCTTCCAGGTAAACATCCCATACATAGGGGTGCCTGGGTGGCTCAGTCCGTTAAGCATCCAACTTGGGCTCAGGTCATGATTTTGCAGTTTGTGGGTTCGAGTCCCGCGTCAGGCTCTGTGCTGACAGCTGACAGCCTGGAGGCTGTTTCGCATTCTATGTCTCCCTCTCTTTCTGCCTCTTCCCTGCTCATGCTCTGTCTCTCTGTTGCTCAAAAATAAACATCAAAAAAATTTTTTAAACATCCAATGCATATAAGTTTTAAAAACCATGATGCCATACATATATCACAGGAAGTCTCCATGTTTGCCAAACCTTTTAATCAATGAGCTCAGCTACTTGTTTTCTTGGCAGACAACAGAAATTAAGGATATTAGGAATCCTTTGCTCAGGATATTAGGAATGTCTTCTAGAATGTCAGGGCTCAGGATATTAGGAATGTCTTCTAGAATGTCAGGGCTCATCTTTAAAGTTTTAAAGAAAATATCAGGGGCACCTCGGTTCCTCAGGCAATTAAGCATCCTACTCTTAGTTTGGGCTCAAGCCATGATATTGGGTTTTGTGAGTGTGAGCCCAGCATCAGGCTCTGCACTGCCATTACAGAACCTGATTAGGATTCTCTCTCTCCCTCTTTCACTGTCCCTCTCCCGTCAGCACTGTATCTGTTCCTCTCAAAATAAATAAATAAACTTTTAAAAAAAAAGTAAAAATAAAGAAAATCTCACAGAGCACTCAGCTAGTTGAGTTACATGTGCTGAGACAAAAAACTGGTTGGCATTGGGAAAAGTTCTCTTTCACTGTTGAAGGGTACTGTAAACCAAAAATGCCACTTTCTATAAAAGATCGGGGAAGTCTCAGAAGGAATAAAAGAAAAAACAGGGGTGCCTGGATGGCTCAGTCGGTTTAGTGTCTGAATTCACCTCAGGTCATGATCTCACAGTTCATGAGTTCGAGCCACGCGTCGGGCTCTGTGCTGACAGCTCAGAGCCTGGAGCCTGCTTCAGATTCTGTCTCCCTCTCTCTCTGCCCCTCCCCTGCTCACATTCTCTCTCATTCTCAAAATTAAGTAAACATTAAAAAATAAGTTTTTTAAGAAAAAATACACACAGAAGGTTTTAAAACTTTTCCACTTAAAAACATGCCACGAACTAAGTCCAAAAAATGAGTACATTTCTTAAAATGTAAAGAACTCTTAACTAATCAGTAAGAGTTGATTCAACAGACAAATAGGTAAAAGACATTTAAAAGTATTTACTGAAAGAATAAAACCAATAAATATGAGGAAAAAGACTTACTGCACTCATAATTACAAAGATTCCATGTAATAATATTTTGCCCCTATAAGATTGGCAAATATTACGAAATTGGATGGTACCCAGCATTGGCAAAAGTGCAAGGGAAACAGACTTTACTGTTGGTGGAGGGATAAAACTGGCGCAACCCATCTGGAAGGTAATTTAGCAATATCTATCATAATTTAAAAAGCAATAAACTTTGACCTATAACTATTTCTAGGAAATTTTATTACAAATAGATAAATTCCCACACCTATGCAAAAAATTCTGTTGCTGTATTGCTTATACTCAGTAAAAAGTGAAATCAATCAAAGGCCCTTCAAAATAAGAACTAATTAAATAAAACTTCAGTGGTTAAAAACTCTGAAACAGTCTCATATGCTAATATGGAAAGGTCTCCAAGATGTATTAAAGGAAAAGCAAGAAACATAAATAAGAGAACAGTACATATACTATCATTTGGTTTAAAAAATTTTTTCTGGAAAGATACCTAAGAACTTTTTCATTGTGGTTATCTCCGGGGATACAGGAATGAGAGCTATTTTTTCTGTATTACAGACTACACTGCCATTAATAAGCCTTGCAGTTATAACATAATTCATTTAGCTGCCTGCTAACGGTACTGTTTTATAGAACCTATAACACCATCTTATTTTAGTACCACAAAGTCTCTGTGAAGCATGTGTGGCTTTATTATGCGCATTCGATAAATAAACTAAAGCTCGAAAATATAAGGACAACATAAGAGCAGAAAATTATACACACATAAGAAAGTCTAAACTCACACAACTTTCCAGTGTGCTACCACAGAACTAGGGAATGGCAAAGCAAACAATTAAATTTGAGTCTTGTTTTGAAATTCAACATTCTTCCCATTTATCACCACACCAGTGTCGACTTCTGTTATAATGCAAGAACTATAAAGTAATATCCTGTAAGTATAAAACCATAACCTACAGTACCACAGTACTTCCTCTCTGATCTCTAATCTACCACAAGAAACTGTGTAGTTTTCCTCTTAAACTCACAATTTTTATGAAAAGAAAACTGATCATGGAACCATAATAAACACTAATTCTAACTATCCTCACCAGCAGTCTAAAACATCTGTGATACACTTCCGGATAAGTCAAAATAAATTTTATTTTCACTGACATTACTTTGACTGTATTTGGTTAACTTTATTTCATGTAGATTCATCAGCTCAAAATTAATTAGTATTACAGAATAGCGTATTCCATCCAAACAATTCATCTTTGTTGGCTCGCATGCCTCACTGCTACTGGCATGCCACCACAATAATGGGCATGGTGCCACAGTAACAGATGGGCACAAACGCAGATATGCCAAAGAGTCTGTATGTGCATCAAGTTTGGGTATTAGTATTAGATTTTCCTCCAAGAAATTCATAAACTATAGTAGAATAAATACAAGTGTTCTACAACTGTGTTAATACGATATGCCAACTCAAAGCTAGATTAATTTTTAAATTCTTTAAAAAAAAAACAAAAAACCACACGCACAATTTTCCAAGGCCACAGAAGGCAGGTTTTCCATCTGATGAGTTTGGATCAGCCTTCTGTGTAGGGAATTGAGGAAACCAATATGCAATCTCTACCTTAGATAAGCTCTGTCCCTGAAGCACTTAAAAATCTCAGTAAAAAATTCAGTTTTTAAAAGTCACATGGCAGTGTTACAAGAGGTAAAAGTTCTAGAGATCTATTATATGACAGTGTGAATATACTTAATGCTACTAAACCGTATACTTAAAAGTGGTTAATAAGATAGGGCGCCTGGGTGGCTCAGTTGGTTAAGGGGCCGACTTCGGCTCAGGTCATGATCTCACAGTTCTTGAGTCTGAGCCCTGCATCAGGCTCTGTGCTGACAGCTCAGTGCCTGGAGCTGCTTCAGATTCTGTGTCTCCCTCTCTCTCTCTGCACCTCTCTCCTTCTCACGCTCTCTCCCTCCCTCTCTCTCTCTCAAAAATGAATAAACATTAAAAAAAATTTTTTAAGTGGTTAAGATGAAAATTTAATGTTACCTATTTTTTACAATTTTTTTAAAAAGTCACGTTTCCTGATGAAGGCCATGTAGGCTTTGAAACAGAAAAAAGATTCTACATACTCCTATTTGACAGGAATAGAATCTAAAAGTGCAAATCACCTAAATTAACATGATTATTTTAAATTTTGTCATCTTTTGAAAAAAGATTGTCATCTAAAACTAAATGTCACTTTCAAAAATTAACTTATTTCCACATGTAATTTTAAATTTTTGAAATATAAAACATACTACTGACCAAATTATATTGAATATTTTTATAGTTTTTTCCTATATTAATGAAAAGCGTTAAAATACTATGAATGCTAAAGAAAATAAGAAAAAATCGTTTGTGGTCACTATCATCCAAAATCATTTGTTAACAAATGCACAAGTTACCAATATATACAACACTTTGTGTGTGTGTGTGTGTGTGTGTGTGTGTGTGTGTGTGTGTAAGCAAAACTATGTCTGACTTCCAGGCACTTAACCACATTTTATCCTTAAAGAACTGTTCAAGAATCTAATCACCTTGAGAAAGCCAATCTGTTACTTTCTAATTGCTGATATCATTAGATAACCAGAAACTGTAAGAACTATGTGTTTTTAACTTTATTTACTTTTAATTAACCCTAGCAATTCTACAACATGTACTATTAAATAAGAGTTATCTATTTTGATTTTATTAAAGTACATAAAGTGTTTGTAAAAATTTTTATTACTGCTCCCAAAGGTTCTGAGTTGATATATTCAGAAGAGTGTCCCATACTTCTGGACTTCTAGAATTAGGCAAAATTTCAACAAAATTTTTGATAATGACACACGATTGTCCACTTTTCAGCATGCCAAATAAAAATATAACAAAACTACTGTGTTGTCACTATTATTTTATAAATGAATGTAGGAAGGATGTTTGTTTTCCTTTGATTACTAGTGTAGCCACTTGTATTCCTTCGGTAATCTAATTGCCCACGCTATTTGGGGCTAAAGCTCTTTAGATGCTATGTTTTCCTTTTTTTTCTCATTCCCAAATATTTTTGGGCCAATGTCATATTAATCTCTCTAATATCTCAAGAATAGATTTTTGACAGAATGTGATTCAATCTAATGAAAAGGGCATTTAGTCGCTGACAAAATAAATGTATTGCTCTCACGTCATCAAAACATTCTCAAACATCTACCAACAATTTAATCCAAAATCGGCAATGAAAATGTCCTTTCACCTTCCCAAAGGTCCTCTCAAGCCTTCCCTGTTTCAGTCAACGATCCCCACATTCTTCTAGTTAGGCTTAAAACCTGAACTTCTTGACTCCTTCCTCCCCTCAACCAAACCCCATGAGTAAGACCTAGAAATTCTCCCTTTCATAATGGGCTCACGATTTCCTTCTTCTTCAAACCCACTTACACCAACAAATTCCAAACTATTATCAAATTACTCTTAGACATTTCTAACAATCTCCATCTTGGTCCCTCGGCCTCCAGTTTCTTTTCTCCAACCTACTCTCCACACGATTCCGGATTAATCTTCCCCAAAACCCACTGCAGTAATCACTTGTAATCATCAACTCCTAGAAACGAAGCTAAATTCCAATTTTCTTCACACTCTAGCAACTATTTCTCAAATCTCATTTTCCACTGCTCCCTTCCAGGAACTCGGCTCTCCATCCACACTGGTTCACTCGCTGTTGCCAGAAAAAAAGGCACAGTATTTTACCTTTGTTCTTGGCATATATCCTCCTAAGAATACTCTTCATCCTTGATCTCAGAGCTGTGAATTTGAGGCCTACGTCGAGTGTGGAGATTACTTAAAAATAAAATCATAAAAAAAAAAAAAGAACACTCTCCATCGTTTCCTTCCCTGTGTCAATGCCTAAACCAAAGTGCCCTGCAGCAGCTCCAGCCCTCACTGACCACTGTCTCCTTCAATATCCTGCAGTACCCTTATTCCATCTGACACTAGCAAGTACTAACTTTTTTTCTCAGGGTTAGCATTCTGACACCTCAACTAGAAATTCTCTAAGGCCTTCCTAGCTCTGGTTTTATGAAATATGTGAATGTAGTACTTTCATCAATAAAATTTAGTGTATTAGGCACTAGTTTAAATGAGAACACTGTTAGGCAAATAAGTTATTTGCCACATGTTGTAATGATCCCGTTTTGAATTTATTCCAATATCAGTATTTGAAACATGTCAATACATAAGGGAAAGGAAAGGAGTATAACTGAGTCAATACATTTTTAAAGGAGGTTTTATGATTTAGCAGACATTGCATCTTAATGTAAGTCATTACTAAAATTGTGTCCTTGTGGAAAAAAAAAAACATAAAAATGTTTTGCAAACTGATACCTGGATACATGACCAACAGAAAACTGTTTTCACGGAACAAATGTAAAAGACCTGAAGTTCCAAAACCAGGGAAGTATGAGGGACTAGCACCCATGAACTCAGATAACATGGCAACTACTTCTCTATTTTGAAAACAAAGATACCCTAAAGACAATTACACACGTTGGACCATAAGACAACTTAGTTAAATGGAGAAATAGGGGCACCTGGATGGCTCAGGCATTTGGGCATCCAACTTCAGCTCAGGGCATAATCTTGCAGTTCATGGGTTCAAGCCCCACATCAGTGCAGAGCCTGCTTGGTATTCTCTCTCCCTCCCTCTCTCTGCCCCTCCCCCACTTGTGTGTGTGTGTGTGTGTGTGTGTGTGTGTGTGTGTGTGTGTGTGGTGTGTGTGCACTCTCTCAAAATAAATAAACTTTTTAAAAAATGGAGCAATGCTACAAGTATGGAGACATGAAGTCCTATAAAAATTGAATGTGAAACCCAAAACAAGTGAAACTAAGAGTATATGGATGAGAAAGTAAGAGGATACGAAATTAGTTGGGGTGAAAAGGTCATGCATACCCATGGAACGCAAGAGTCTTATATGCAATAGTGCCAATAATCAAGCCAAAAGAGGCCTGGGTTGTAGGACCTGGAAATCTGGGCAGTGTGGGGTATAAGGAAGGAAAACACAAGGCTCAGAGTCTAGAGACAATGGGTGATTTTGAACAGAACGAATTTAGATTTGATTCTGTCACCAAGGTTTAAAGACAGGACAGAAGACAGGACTAGTATGTTACTATGAAAACTGGGGGACTTAATGAAATCTTGAGGTATATGGGGCAGATAGTGAGAAAGCCATAGACAATAAAAGTAATATAGTAATATAAGGAGTTACTACTGTTATTATTATTATTACAATGCTGGTTTGTATCCCCCAACCCAACAACAGAGACTAAACAGTGAAGCCATTCAATAAATGTTTGACAATTAACCGTGATGGTGGTATGGAGCAGAAGCAATGAATGACAAAAGTAACTATTGCTGTCTACCACAACTACTTAGGTGTATTTAGTCATGTATTCCCCTAAAATTTAAGGGGGATATACAATTACCCATAATATGGAGCAACACTTTAAAATTTTAAATGGGAAAAGGAAAAATAAATTAAAATAGAAGAGAAAGGCTAAAGCCAAAATGCATGCCACAAAGCTCCATATACCTGCTAGTTATATACCACAAATTGTGTTCTAACTTTTCTAGCGGTCATTGTATAAAGGAAACGATGATACACACTGTTGATAAATACATAATAAATTCTTTCTGATGCTAAACTCAATACATCTATAGGAAAAATATTCAAAAAAAAACACCACTGAGTTCACCTACTCCTTTCATCCTTGCTGTTGTCATTTGCCAATCTTCTACCTGATTAAGACATTTTAGCCACTGGGGATTATTCAGAGTGGTTTTAACATCCACTTGAAAGTCTATCCAATATCCTTATTTCTAAATTCCTTAGCCTAATCTTCTTTACTGATTCTCAGCTCCAGACAACTTTCAACCATTAACTGCCCCAGTCATAACCTAAGTCACATCCAAGCCTTATGAACACCTGAAAGCACGGAATCTCTGAAATACTAAGTTAGTACAACTCTCTGATCATCCTCCCATCCTTCTGGGGCTCTCACTCAGGTATTCGCACAACACATATACCTTTAACTCCTACGACACTCTGGTCCCCTGACTCTATTTTTTTCTTCCTATCAGCCCCTTACTGACCTTTACTTCTTTCCCACTCCGATTTAGATACTATCTCTAATTACTTCCACATCTTTTTTACCAATATGCTAAACTTCCTTGCTGAACTGTCATTCATGGCACCCACCAAGCAAAACTCAATCCCACCACCTGAATTCACATTTTCTTCCCATTTATACAACGACTGCTGAGAGCTGCTGGAGAATAAGATCAGACTGTTGACAGTATAAGTGAATGGTATCTAACTTCCACCAGGCAAGCCTCAACATCATCCAGCAAGCCTTCCTCGTTTCCTGTCAGGACGACAGGCCCTCCCCATTGTCTACAGCAGCTACTTTGGACTTCTCAAAACTTCTATCCCTAGTTCACCTCCTCTCCCACTCTCATCAGATGATCCAGTCATTTTTCCCCTCTCGTTAACAAAACACTACACACTGAACCAGACTGCAAATCCAACCCTTCTTCCTTTTCTCTTCTGTACTCTAGTTCTGTCTCTCGTTTCCCAACACCACTCTCTATTGCTTCCTTCCAATCAGCATTTAAGCATTCTCAACTCTTCTAACCCTTAAAATAAAAGCTCCTTCGATTCCATGTGTCCCTACCATTCCATCCTCTCTCCTCCCCCTGAAAGCCAAAGATCTTCAGAGCGGTGTATTCCTTTACTCACTTCTCACCCATTTGTCAATCCACTGCAATCTGATTTCCCCTAACACTGTTGTCAGTACCACCACCACCAGGGGCACCAGGGGCCTTATCACTAAATGCAAGAAATATTTTCTCTGACTCACTGTACTGGACTATTTGCCACAGCAGCTCACACTGATGGCCACTTACATCCTTCCTGAAACACTCTCTTTCTCTGCTTTCTGTTATAGCAAAATATGTATCAGTTCCTTTTCTTTCAGGAAAAATGAGAAATGAGCTCCTTCTTTAAGAATAGACAATTTAAAAGTAAGAGAATATCTATCCACAAGCCTGGAGGTTAAATAAAAAGTTTAAAACAAACACATTTTTACTCCTTTCTAACAATCTATAATCATTATTCCCAAATTCTTGATATCCACACAGAATTCACTTAGAACTCATTAACTTCACTTACTTTTATGTGGTGCAAATTAAAGATATTTTAGATAATTTAATAGTTTTAAACGCTTGTGAAATAGAATTCAAGAAAACAATAGTGTGAAATTTACAATAATTTGAAATTTAAAATATAAAAAGCAGTGGTTAATGTGAAAACTAATAATGACTCTGAAATTTTAAACTGAAAAAGTACACTGTATTGGAAACAAGACTTTAAGAAGTTCCAAAGACCTTAATGGTGTTAAGAGTAAAGTAATTATGTGCTTGTTATGTATCAGACACTGTTGACTGTTTACATGTGTTAAATCTTTTAATCCTCACAATAATTTAGAGAGTGTAGGTACTATTATCCTCATCTCCATTTTACAGTAAGGAAACCGAGGGCACAGAATGGTGAACTAACCTGCCCAAATACCACTTATTAACACTATGACAAGTTTTCATACCCGGACAGAGAGACCCCAGAGTAGATGTGCTTCGACATTATGCCATACTGCCTCAACGAATCCTCATGAACAATTTATCTGTCATATTCCCCTACAGAGGTGGGTTTCACTCTTTCCCCATACCTTAAATGCAAGGCAAAAGATGTGTCTGTATAATCGACGCTGAGGGTTTCCCCAAACTTCATTCTCTCTTTCTGGTCTTCTAGATGAGCTTCAATCCTCCCATTTTTTTCAATGTTGACTTTACTAAGATTCTTCCTTGGCCTTCTCACATACCACACACCTTCCCTTCAATGGCTTCCAAAATCATCCATTGACTGATGACTCCCAAATTGACATTCTAGCCTAGGGATCTCTACTGAACGCCACATCCGTGAATCTAACTGCTTAATGGATGCCTGACTATCATCTCAAACTCAACAGGTCCAAATCCAAACTCAACACTTGCCCTCCTCACTCCAAGACTGCTCTATCTTCCGTGTTTTTAACACCATCTACATAGCTGATCAACTGCAAACACCCAGTGCAGGCAGAGTGACCTTTCTAAAATGTAACTATCACTATGTTGTCCTCTACTTAAAAATCCTTTGAAGCTCCTTAGTGAGCAAACCACCAGGACAAAGTCCAAATTCCTGATCATGGCGTACAAGACCCTTCATCATATGGACCCTGATTGCCTATCAATCATCTTTCACCAGTTTCACCTCATTTCCACTCCAGCTGTGCTCCAACCGTAGAGAACTCTTTCCTCTTCCCTAAATAAGCCCTAAATCCTTGCCTCTAAACCAGCAGCGTCCAACAGAATATCCTGTGATAATGGAAATGTTCTCTATCTGCACTGTTCAATATAGTAACTGCTATTGATGTGACCAGTGTGACTCAGAAACTGAATTTTTAAATTTTAATTAAATATTTATATTTGGCTAGTGGCTACTCTATTCAACAGCACAGCTGTAAACCCATATATATATATATACTATTCCCTCTACCTAGTGTACACGGGTATGTGTGGAAAGCCCTGGTCATTGCCACCATCTAACATCATTAATATTGATTCTTTTGTTAGATAATTCCCTTTATTTGTGTGATTAATAATTTATAAGGTCCCACTCTATACAAGACACCATTTAAAACCTGTAGTGGAGCTAGCTATATAATTTCATTTTTATACTGCAGTTGTTCACTTTTCTAAAAGTTTACTGCTTCGTCCAAGATAGTGGCTTAATTACGATTTGTCCTAAAAGGACTATCACTTTAAGAAATGAACAGACTCCATATATTAGTAAATGAAAAAAAAATTATAATGCCATATTACACTATAAAAACATACAGCTTTGCTTTTAAAATACATGGCAAACATATATGCAAAAGAAAAAGGACAGGAAGATCTATAACATGCTAATTGATTCCCTTTTGGTGTTGAAATTAGGGTTGTTATTTTTTAGGTAACCTGTAATTGCCAAATTTTCTAACAGGAAAAGAGCTATCAGTCCAGTGAGTCTCTCCTCTTTGTTATATCGTCAATTTTTCCTCCTCTACATCAGATGGTCCCATCAGAAAACAAGGTAAAATAGTTTTTCCCATAAAAAAAAAAATCCTTTGACTTAACATCCCCTTCCGGGTACCACTCCATTTTTCTGCTCCCCTATTCCCGTATACAATAATACATACTAACAGCAATTCTTCTTTCTCTCTTAAAACCCTCCAGGCAGGCTTTCAGCCCTACCTCTGTACCTAAACGGCTTGTCAACATCACCAAAACCCTCCACATGGACAAACTCACTTGTCAGTAATCATGTCACTTGACCCTACTGGTAATATTTGACACAATTGCTCCAGGAATGCCCCAGGACTTAGTACTCTGACCTTTTCTCTTTCTACATTCACTCAGTGCCTCATCCAATCCATGGTATTTACCACCATCTATAACCTGATGACTCCTAAATATGTATCTCTACTCCGAATCCTCCCTTAAGCTCCAGATTCATTCTCCAACTGTCTATTTAATATCTCCACCTGGATGTCTAATAAGCATCTAAAACTTAAAATGCTCAAGCTCTTGATTCCCCTCCCCTTTAAAAACTTCCTCTTCACACATCTTGATTTTAGTTGACAGTCAATTCCAAACTTACAGTTATTTAGGCAAAAACAAACAAGCAAGCAAACAAAAAATAAAACACAGACCAAAAAAAACCTTGTGTCCATCCATGATAACCTTTTTCTGTCACACACCCAAGTCATCAGCAAAATCTCATTAGTTCTACCTTCCAATTTAACCCTTTCTCTCTATTACCACCAATCTGATTTCGCCATCATCTTCTCTTGCCTGATTACTGCAGTAGTCTCCCTGCCAGGCTCCCTGCCTTAGATCTGGAGTCTATTCCTAGTTCAGGAGGCAAAGCGATACATTTAAAAGGAAAGCTGGATCATCTCACTTCTCTGTTCAAAATCCTCCAATAGCTTCCCTTTTCTCTCAGAGTAAAATCAAAGTTCTTACAACGATTTACATAGCCCTATGCAATCTGGTTCCTTTAGTCTCTGACTTCCTCACATACCAACATGCCCTTTCCTCTTTACTCACTCTACTCCAACCATATTGGCCTGTGGATCCTCACACAGGTCAGAAATTCTCTGACCTCAGGGCCTGGGCGGTTACAATTTCTTGCGACCCGATACTCTCTCCAAGTGTCACTGCTTACTTCCTTCAGGGATGGGCTCCATTAACAAATTCTCAAGGACACTTTCCTGACCCTGCTATTTCAAATTCCAACTCAATCTCCACCCTAACCGTCTGTCCTCTTTCCCTGCTTTATTTTTCTCCACACCATTCCTTATTATCAAATGACCAACCATATACTCTTCGATTACCTTCCTTCAACCAGAACACACGTTCCAGGAAAGCAGGCCTTCTGTCCATTACTTAATTCCTAGCATCAAAAACAGTGCCTAGCATACCAAAGTCATTGATAGTTGTTAATTCGATAAATTACTTCTATAAATTTTTTTAACTTACTGAATAAACACTGGACAGGAACAAGCAGGTTCCAAGTACCCCAAAGACTATAACCTTCTTGACGCAGGAAATATAGATGGCACACAACAGGCACTTAATAGTAACTGACTAACTTCTAAATGCCCATACTGCTCAAAACCCTCCAACGGCTGCTCCTATAACTCAAAGTTAAATCCAAAGCCCCTACACAATCTGGTCCCCTAACTCTTTGCCCTCATATTACTAATTTCTCGCTCACCTTTCATGACCACACTCTCAATCGAGGCTTTAAGAAATTTTGAGAAAACCCATTCCTAGAGTAAAGCTGGGTGAAGCGTAGCTCTCCCAACCCATGATTTTGGAACTGGCATTATTCATGAGTCTCTCCCTTGTCCAGCTGCCATGCCAACGCACTCAGCTGAAAGATGAAGGCACTGGCCTTCTAATTAGGTCAGTTCCTATCAGCAATACAAACAATCAGCCCATCGATAGCAGACATTGACTATAAATTGTTCATTTCTGTACATCTATGAACTTTTTCCAGCTGATATGCTAAATAAGTCTTCCCTAAATACACAAACCAATGAACGTTATTCATAATAATATGAAATAAAGGAAAATCATTTCCTTCTTGATTATTCTACTTTGGGTACTTCACTTTAAATTCTGAATTTGGACTGCAGGCAATTTGTTTTTGTCAGTAGTTCATTTATATACACAACTGCAATACTGTCAAATTATTTCACTATAATACATTTGTCATTCCATGATCATTTGTAACTTTTCATGCAGTAAAAAAAGAACATTTCAACCAACCATCTGTCTCCTTTTCTGTTTGTTTTAATCATTCATTCTAGTAATGTTGCTCTAAATTCTAAATACTTTTTAAAAATAAGGGACGCCTGGCTGGTTCAGTGGGTAGAACAGGCGACTCTTGATCTTGAGGTCATGAGTTAGAGCCCCACACTGGGAGCAGAGCTTAAGTGAAAAACAAACAAGGGGCACCTGGGTAGCTCAGTCAGTTAAGCATCCTACTCTAGATTTTGGCTGAAGGCATGATGTCACGGTTCACGAGTTCCAGCCCCACATCAGGCTCTGCACATATAGTGCAGATTCTCTCTCTCCCTCTTTCTCAGCCCCTCCCCTGCTCTCACTCTTTCTCCCTCAAAAATAAAGAAACAAATAAAATTTTAAAAAAAGAAACACCTGCCTAGAGACAATGTAATATGACACATCTTGGGATTTAATTGTAAGCCTTGAAATTTAAGTATTCCAGATTTTCTCCTTGGGTTTCACCAGATCAGTGACATTAAAATAACATACCCTGTATCAAAAGATGAATATTTCTTAGCTGAATATTTCTTAAGATATATTGTAAAAGTCAGAACAGACTCTCCTCCAAGAAGAAATGCAAGCTGAACAATAAAATGCAAGCAACACTTTTATAATCCGTTGGAAAATAGGAATCTGCTGACAGGCAGTATTTCATCAATTTTTTGTTCAATGTGGTAAAATCTTACTCAATTTGAAGTATATTTCTCGAATTAAATTATAGGAAACCAATGTACCACTGAAGTGACAATCCTTAACTTGAGTAGTTGGTCTTTATAAAACTAGCAATCTTATTTATGTGAAGACAAAATCAACTAGCTCATCTAGCTAGGAATGCCTTGCAGGTACCATTACACAGTTTCTTTTTCCATTAATTGCCATACTGGAACACATGGAATTAACTAAGTCAAAGATCAATAAAACACTGACATCGCCTAGAATTTTATGTGCCCTTTATAAATAACACTGAATTCAACTTAAACATTGAACATGGTAACTATGTTGTTAAAGACAGTAACATATTTGGACATATGTCTTCAAACATGAGTGAAGCACAACATTATGCTACAGAAGTCGTTAGTAGAGTCTATTTACATACTTGCAACCCTGGATTTCTGAGCACAAGAGAAAGGAATTAATGATAAGAAGACTATGCCTCTTCATAATATACTAACAAACCAAGGCTCCAACACTTTTAGCATCTCAAACTAAAATATCTGACGTATCAAAATTCCAGCATTTCCATTTTGTTCAGTAAAGCACTGTATATCTAATTGAAGTCTCAAAATAAATATCTTTCGATTAGGTATATCACACTGAAAAGTTGAGAATTATACAATTTAACATTAATTATATGCTTGTATTACTATTCACTTTTAGCTTTATTTCACCAACTAAATTCTAAATTCTTTTTTTTAATGTTTGTTAATTTTTGAGAGACAGAAACAGAGCATTAGCAGGGGAGGAGCAGAGAGAGAGGGAGACACAGAATCTGAAGCAAGCTCCAGGCTCTGAGCTGTCAGCACGGAGTCCGACGCAGGGCTTGAACCTGTGAACCATGAGATCGTGACCTGAGCCAAAGTCAGACGTTTAACCAACTGAGCCGCCTAGGCACCCTAAATTCTAAGTTTCTTAAAGGCAAGATAAAGGTCTTATAATTGTTTCATATTTTTGTGCTGGAAACACATAAGAGCGAACTATACACATGGAATAATCCCAAATTTGCAAATAAAGATGCTTTTGAAGAGTGGAAGAGAGACCAAAAAATTCTGATTATGGGACGCCTGGGTGGCTCAGTCGGTTAAGTGTTCAACTCTTGATTTTGGTTCAGGTCATGATCTCACAGTTTGCAGGATCAAGCCTCATATTTGGCTCTGAGTTGATGGCATGGAGCCTGCTTGGGAATATCTCTCTCTTCCTCTCTCTGCCCCTCCCCGACTCAAGATCACTCACATTCTCTCTCTCAAAATAATTAAAACATCACCATGATGTTTCCAAGTCAATTAGCCCTAATCTTTAGTAAAGATTCAAGTAATGCCATAAAGAAAATGGCTTTCTGGAACAACATACAATTAATTTCAGGGGGATGCATTAACACATCAATAATGCACAATACAATAAGGATACCAGACCAGGTTTTCCTTCTGCAGATGGTCCAATGAATCAGTTGTGCTTTACTTTTTTAACTATATTAGTTACGGAAACAATAAATATTAGTAGAATCTGAATCATTCAATTGAGTAAAGGACATGAAAATATTTATTAAGAAAAGTTATAAGCCAAACACTTTGCTCACAAATTATTCCTTCACATAAATTATGCCATCTAATAGGAGGTGCATATGTGAAATAGATATTCTTTTATGCAATATTCAACAAATATTTATTGAGTAACTACATAACCTAAAAATACAGGGTGACTTAATGAGA
The DNA here is from genome assembly GCA_030068075.1 of Paguma larvata. Taxonomy (NCBI): domain Eukaryota; kingdom Metazoa; phylum Chordata; class Mammalia; order Carnivora; family Viverridae; genus Paguma; species Paguma larvata. The sequence continues at coordinate 92,390,222 of CM057826.1, read as the reverse complement.
TAAAATTATTAGTGAGAAATACTACGACAAGTGAAAAAGTAGAGCAAGCTTTGAACAACTGGAACTATAAAAAAAGCATTGGGGGCATCTGGGTGGCTCAGTCAACTGAGCAACTGACTCTTGATTTCAGCTCAGGTAATGATCTCAGGGTTATGGAATCAGGCCCCACATCAGGCTCCAGACTGAGCATGGAGCCTGCTTGAGATTCTTCTGACTCTTTCCCTCTGCCCCTCTCCCCTGCTCGTGCACTCTCGCTCTCTCAAATAAAAATAAAAAATTTTCTTTAAAAAGCATTAAATGAAAATATAAAAATATATAAACCCTAATTAAAATTAAATAATATAAATAAAAGATGGAAACAGTCACACAAAAAAGTTTAGAACCTTGTATGAGACACAAGGACTTTACTTTCATTCAGCTGCACTTCCATATGTCTTTCTGAATGAGGTAAGGTTAGAGAGAAGGTTAGATGTGCTGTAATTACGTAGAAACCACAGACCCATGTAATCTTCCTCTTGGACTCCACTAAGAAACATTGATATGAAAGATTAAAAGGTTATATGTAATTTTCAGGGTTGATGTTGTAAAGTTGACAATAAATAAAACTTAAGTTAAAAAAATAAGCTAGGCTTTATTCACACGATACAAATACAGTGATGGAGTACTGACTACGTTGTATCACAGGACATAGTATGACTACAGGAATGCACTGTAGGCCCTGTTTGAGATCTAAATCAGCTCTGTGAATCTTAACAAATAAAAAATCTACCCCGATTTCAACAGGAACTAAAAATGCTAACGTTCAGTGTGTCTGAGGGGGTACTGCACTGCTAGGTTACTAATTACTAAGGTTCTCTTTTATTATTAAACCCAATAGCCTCTTTTCAGGCTTCATTCTATTTATCTTCACTATGTAACTCCTAACAGAGTTGACCATTTCCTTGTATTAACTTTCCTCTTAGCTCTGCCCCCCTGCCCCCCCTCCCCCCCCCAACTTTTGTTTTGTTTAACCTTCTTCTGGTTTCCTACCCTCAGAGCCCGGTCTCTTTCCCTAATTCCAACCTTAAATGTCGGTGTTCCCTCAGGCTATGTCTAAAACGCCTTCTTTTCTAAACAAGAGAAGTTCTCAGGCTGGGCGATGGAGGGGTCATTTGCCCATTCCCATGCTTTAATTACTGCCTACAGCTCCTAAATGTCTATGTCTCATCTGAACATGCATGATTTTTTTGCAACTCTCCTGGTTTCGACATACTTTGCCTGAAGAACTCCCACTTTCCTACACCTGGCAAAAAATTTCTTAGACTTTAAGACCTAAAATGTCACCACCTCAGGGAAGCTTCCACTGGCTTTTCCAAATACTGTTGGTTAATATTCCATTTAGAAATCACTTTCAAGTCTACCATCTTATGAGAACCTCACAAAATAGGCAAGTATCATAGAAAAGAGGACACTGAAGTTTGAAGAGATCAAGCAGGGGCACCTGGGTGGCTCAGTCGGGTTAAGTATGGGACTCTTGATTTCAGCTCAGGTAACACCATCTCACAGTTCTTGAGTTCGAGCCCTGCATCGGGCTCCACACTGACTGTGAAGCCTGCTTGAGATTGTCTCTCCCTCTCTCTCTGCCCCTTCCCTGCTCATGCTCTCTCTTTCAAAAAATAAATAAACTTAAAAAAAAATAGGAAGAGACAAAGCCAAGGGAACAAGGACACATTACTCCAAGTGGAAAACACTCCAGGTCCAAAGCTCTTTCTAATACACCATGATACTCTCAAAGTAAAGGAGATTCAGAAATTTAGTTTTACCAATGTTAAGAAAAACCTGTCTCCTGTTTCTTTCTAGAAATTGTTTCATTTAGAAATAAAATTATTAAAGTTATTTTCTAAGTTTATTTATTTATTTTGGGGAGGAGGGGCAGTGAGAGGAGAGAGAGAATCCCCAGCAGGCTCCAAACTGTCACCACAGAGCCCGATGCAGGGCTCAGAGGCACAAACCATGAGATTATGACCTGTGCTGAAACCAAGAGACAGACACTTAACCTACTAAACCACCTGTTGCCCAAAAATTATTTTTAATTGTACACACACAGCCAAACTGGCTAAGATAAAAGATCTTCTTTAAGGCAAAGCAGGAAAATAATTCAGAAAAAAACTAAAGGCAATAAAAGTTGACAATGACAACAACCCCAAAAGAAAGAAATACAAAAAAAAAAAAAAAACCTTTACATTTGAAATGAAAAAAACGGAAAATGTTGAAGCCAATAATCTACTACACAGTCTTGATTAACCAATAAATGATGTATAGGATCTGCTTTTATAAAATGATCTAAAAGTCCCTAATTCTAGTTTTGTTTAAAGGGAGAAAGGCGCACAAAAAATTGATAAATAAGATGAAATCCAAAAAACAAAAACCGTCAGTAATTCTGTCACTAGGAAGTGATTAGGCGTCCCTGAGGTGGTTAGTGAAGGATCACAGGACACATAAAGCTTCAAGACGAGAGGCCAAAGAGCAGGTCAGAAGAGGGAGAGCTGCCACTGTGGTAAAGAATGGCTCAGGAGACTCCTCGGCGGTCGCTGTATCTAGGAGGTGGTGGATTTACTAAGGAGCAAGACATCCTCCACCTCTCAAAGTATCCCCCCACGGAAAGACTACTGGAGAAAAAACTAAAGGACAACATTTTTACACTCTGTCTCCAGATGCAAGTCTGAGAAAGCCACGTCACTATGGTAGTGGTCTAGCCAGAGGCGCATAATGTGGATCTAAACGTGAGGAAACACCAACACATCCAAAGTGATTAACACGCGGTAAATTAACTGGCTTGAATTCTTCAAAGGTGCCAAAGCAGTGAAAGACCAAGGTTAAGGAATTACTTTAGTATTAAGGAGATTAAGAGAGATACAACAACCAAATGAAGTGCATGATCCTGGGCTGGACGCTATACTAGATGGAAAAAAAATAATAAAAAATAAAAATTATTTATTGGGACAAATGACAACACTGAATTACAGACTACAGATTGTACTGATATTAAATTTCCTGAATATAATTGTACTGAGGTCGTGTAAAAAAAAAAATATCACTGTTTTAAGAAATACAGACCGAGGGATTAAGAGTAAAGAGACAGGACATATACAACCTGGATCAAAAAACATAATATGAACCTATACGTGTGTGTGCATGTGTGTGAGAACATGGAGAAAGAGAAAAATAAAGCGATGTAGCAAAAAACTTTTTCAGTGGTGAATCTATATAAAGGGTAGGTCTTTGTTCTATTCTTGCAACTGTTTTGTAAATCTATTTTGTAAACTATTTCAAAGTAAACCATCAAAAATTAGAGCAGAGATGGCAGGTGAATGGGCGGAGAGGATCAAAAGGGTAACTTCCAGTTATGAAATAAGTCAGTCATGGGATGCACTGTGCAGCTTGGTGACTACAGTCAGTAACACTGTATTGTATTTTTAAAAGTTGCTGAGAGTAAATCTTAAAAGTCCTCACCACAAGGAAAAAAAAGTAACTATGTATGGTGACCGATGTCAACTAGACCTACTGTGGTAATCATTTCTGAATATATACAAATATTGAATCATTATGTTATACACCTGAAACTAACATCATGTTGCATGACAAGAATACCTCAATTTAAAAAAAAAAAAAATGAGAGCAGAGGAATAGGGTAAGCTTTAAGTTTTTTTACTTAAATTTTGCCATTTGGTTGGAAAAAAAAGTAAAGAAATATCATTTTAAAAAAGAACGTAGGCTAAAGAGAGATCTAAAGAGCACTCGCAGAACAGGGGTCTCCCTGCTCATATACGAAGCCACTAGGTTTGCAGTTCAACGACCAAAATGTTTCTAATTCCTGGGAACTTCAAGATAATACACAATCTACAGCTACTTTTCAAAGTTTTCACGTTTACACGTTTAATGACTTGCATGCATTCTCTAATAAAAGCACCATAAATTTCATCAAGTGTTAAGTAGTATATCCAAGAACTTGAGAGAACAGGCTCTGAGATTAGGTCTGTGTTCAAATTCAGGGTGTAGGGATCAAGCTTTGTGATCCTGGACAATTTTAACCACTTGCGCTCCAACTTCCTCATCTGCAAAACGGAATCAGGTAAGTATCTGGTAACAAGCCACTGAGGTACTAAGGAGGACTCGATGAGATCATAAATGTAAAATAGTGTGCACAAATGCACGAGCATTCAATAAATATTATTTTTATTTTTTCCTTAATGTTTGTTTATTTTTGAGAAAGAGAGAGAGAGAGAGAGAGAGAGCGAGCAGGCGAGGGGCAGAGAGAAAGGGAGACTCAGAATCTGAAGCAGGCTCCAATGGAGCCCAATGAAGGGCTAGAACTCACAAACTGAGACCACGACCTGCGTCAAGCCGGACACTTACCCGACTGAGCCACCCAGGCGCCCATTAGCTATTTTTATTTTAAATCCAACTTGCTTGGTCACCTCAACAGCACTGGTCATGGTCAAAGCCATACATGGTTGTCCAAACCAGGCCCTGACCTGACAAAATCGGAAGCCAGAAACTCTAAGAGAAAAACATCTTAGATGTTAACAAACCATAAAGGTAAATTAAGTGTAAGCAAATCACATGCAAAACAGACTGAGGCTGACTTACATGTTCAATAGCTGAACATTTTGCTAACAGAAGGGTTCAACTACAACAAGCTCCCCATTAGAACAATCCATCATTCTAAATGCACGGAATGAAAAATGAAGAGAAATGATCTTACCTGAGAACAAGGGGGAAAAAAACTATTCCACATGCTGTACATAAGATTTCAGTCAGGTTAAGACAGTCAAAATTTAAACCCAATTTCAACTACTAGCAACTTTTCAGCCTGCCCCCGTCTTGTTAGCAAAAATTTAAATTTAAATTATATTCTTCTGACATCTACAAAGCCATCAACGCCGCTACTTCAGCTTAATTTAGCAGGAATCTAGAGACGGCCTATTATGTGACCATAGTCTAGTAGTAAGACATTAAAAATAAGAGAAATGTAAAAATGATTACAATAAAAACACAAAGTTACCAGAATTCTGTAAGTTTAAAACCCCTCCCACCAAAAAGTTCGGAGGTGTTTTCAATCCATTTTTCGGTGGTACTTATTTTTCCTCTTATAAAACTAAATGTGTACACTGTTTAGTATTTGTCTTTAAAATTCACGTTATTTGGGCGCCTGGGTGTCTCATACAGCTAAGTGTTTGACTTCGACTCAGGTCATGATCTCATGGTTCCTGGGTTCCAAACTCTGGCTTTGGGCTCTGTGCTGACAGCTCAGAGCCTGGGAGCCTGCTTTGGGATTCTGCGACTCCCTCTCTCTCTCTGCCTCTCTCCCGCTCACGCTCTGGCTCTCTCTGGCTCTCAAAAATAAACATTTAAAAAATTAAAAATAAATAAAATTCATGTTATTAATTTGTAAAACTTAAGGATTTGTTCAAAGCCATACTCTTTTCTCTACTTATATGCTTATTATTTTGTTTGGAACTGCAGTTTTTCCCTGTAGTGCAAAGGATATTGTCCAAGAACATGAATGTTCGTATAGAGCAGTTTGTCCATTCATAAAGCGCCTAAAACACCCACCTCCGTGCTCCTACACTCCAGAGTGAGAGAATAGTTTCCCATAAGCAACAAGCACTCTAATGTGTCCTCTCAAGTCTTCAAACACCTTTTTCACCGTAACGCCCAATTTTCCCAAGTTTGACCCAGCAAATACGAAATAAGCTAGGAGCGTTTGTTCAAAAATCAGATTCCGGCGCCCCAGACCAGACCAAATTAATCAGAGTCTTTGGGGATGAGACCTGAAGCTCTCCAAACGGTTCTTTTCTCGCTAAAGTTTGAAAACGACGAGAGACCCCTACACACATTCACCCCAAACTTTCCCCCACAACTCTCACCACTCCCAACTGACCCAACCCCACCATCCACCAGCTGGAAACGTTACCGCCCGGCTCCGGTGCGGTCTGAGGGCCACCCCACCTTTCTTGGGGTCCAAGCCCAAACCCGCGGCCCGCTCCTCCGGGGTCCCCAGCTCCTCACTCCCAGCCCCACAACCCAAACCTTCTTCCTCACTTCTTCAAATCGCTGCTAAAGAGGCCGAAGGCGCCGGAGGGGGAAATGGTTGAGGTCGCCTCCTGACCCAGCTCCGTCGCCTCCCCTCCTCCGGACTGCTCACTGTAAGCGAAGCTGTTGCTGGACATTGCTGCGGTGCTGGCTGGGGTCGGGTTGGTCCTGCCGGGGCTTCTCGCCGAAGAGCTCCTGTCCCGAGGACGCGGAACAAAACTAGTTCTCGAGCGGAGGGGCGCTAGCTAGCGCTTCCGGACTCGTCACGGCTCCCTTAGGCGACCTGGCGGCCCACCCCCTGCGCATGCCCAGTGTGCAGGCAGGCCGGAGCCCACCTCTCCCAGGACTGACCGGATTTGCCTTCTCCGGGTTTTTGAGGTGGCTGAGCCGCTCTGTCCCAGCCTAGGCGGAAGGGAGGCAGTGGGCGGAACCAGAGGGGCCTCTTGGCTTTTAAAGTTTTTCGGAGAGAAATACCCATTGTATCGATTTCGAAACCTCAAGGAGGTATCCCCAGCCGGGACACTTTTACTTGATTCCTGTTGTAAACCAGTAGCTTTGAGATTTCTTCGGAAATGCCATTTATCACACCTGATCAAGTGTCCTAAATCTAAGACGATCGCTTTTCCTTTCGTGGGCTGGTTTCTGCTCTACTTCCTCCTGCCAGCGTTGCCTTACTTTCACATCCGTCCCACGTAAGCCCTTTCCCTAAGGACTGTGCCTTTGAGGATCCACTGAAAAGAATCATTCCTGTAAACGCCTTGAACGAAAATCCGGGGACAACAGCTCCCAGGGGCTAAGGAAGTTCTTCCTACTGGCCTCTGTCTACCAGCAATAAAATAGAGCCACCTCAGGCGCCAGGTGTAGTGTATTATCTGGACACGTCTTTACTTCTTTCTTGTCCCACTGTCCCTAACATCTGCGAGGGAGCTAAAGCTGAGTATTGCCTGGCCTCAGAGTAGCACTTGAGAAGCCTCTTTCAGGTATAACCTCCCCTGGGCTGCCAGCTCAGAGAGATAACAGAGCCTTCCCTACCTGTCCGTACTCTTTCCCCCTCCAAGTTACCATCGAGACCCAGAGGCCAGAAACGGCCAGCTTCTAGTGAAACACAAACCGGCTCGGCCCCTCTAGGAGGAGGGTGGAGCCTGTTCAAGGACCAACTCCTCAAAAGGCCACACAGAAAATCATGAAACCCCGCTGCACACCTGCTGAAATAAAATCTGGAAGACTTAAAAACTCTAAATGTGACATATAGGAACTTTCACTCATCACATGTAGGAATGCTAAGTGATACAACCATTTGGGACAATTTTTCAGTTACTTGCAAAATTAAAAATACAATCCAGCAATACCACCCCTCCACATTTACGGGGGTAAAAAATATGCCCACCCCAAAACCTGCACATGGATGCTTATAAAAGCATTATTCATAATTACCAAAACTTGGAAGCAACCAAAATGTCCTCCAGTAGGTGAGTGGATAAGTAAACTGTGATCCATCCAGATACTGTAATATTATTCAGTGCTTCAAAGGAAATGAGGTATCAAGCCAAGAAAAGACCTAGAGATAACTTAAATGCACATTACTAAGTAAGAGAAGCAAATCTGAAAGGCTACATACTGTATGATTACAACTGTGTAACTTTCTGGAAAAGGCAAATTATGGAGACAGTAAAAAAAAAATCAATAGTTGCCAGGAGGTGGAGAAGGGAGAGGGATGAGTAAGCAGAGCCTTCCCTACCTGTCCTTTGGGCAATGAAAATCCCCTGTATGATACCATAATGGTGGATACATGTCATTATACTTTTATCCAAGCGCATAGAATATACAACATCAAGAGGCACCAGAGGGGCTCAGCAGGTTAAGCGTTGGACTCTTGATTTCGGCTCGGATCATGATCTCACAGTGATGAGACTGAGCTCAAGTCTGGGATTCTGTCTCTCTCTATCTGCCTCTCCTCTGCTTCATATTTAGCGTGCTCTCTCTTTCTCTGTCAAAATATATATATATATATGTCACCAAGAGTAACCTCGAGTGTAAACTATGGACTTTGGGTGATAATGATGAGTCAATGTAAGCCATCAGTTGCAACAAATGTACCACTTTGGTGGAGGCTGTTGATAATGTGTGAGGGTAGGAGGTGTATGGAAAATCTCTGTACTTTCTTCTCAATTTTGCTGTTAACCTTAAAATCCTCAAAATAAATAGTCATAATTTAACAAATGAAAATTGACTTAAAAAATAAAGGCTACACTGTTACTGTGAAACACCCATGACCATGACCCAGGCTTTAGGTGGAAAGGAGAATATTCTCCAAACTTCATAGTCTGGTCAAAGCTTGGCAGGTATTGGGGTCACTGGGTGGCTTACTTGGTTGTCTGACTTCAGCTCAGGTCATGATCTAGCAGTTCTGTGGGTTCAAGCCCTGCATCAGGCTCTGTGCTTATAGCCCAGAGCCTGGAGCCTGCTCAGGTTCTGTGTCTCCCTGTCTCTCTGGCGCTCCCCTACTCGCACTCTCTCTCTCTCTTTTTCTCAAAAATGAACATTTAAAAAAATTGACAGGTAATCGAGACTCCAATTCTTAATGTTGGCTCAGGTCATGATCTCACAGTTTCTGAGATGGAGCCCTGTCCTGGGCTCAGGGCTAACAGCACAGAGCCTGATTGGGATCCTCTCTCTCTTATTCCCTCTCTGCCCCTCTGCTCTTTCTCTCTCTCAAAATAAATAAATTAACATTAAAAAAAGGGACAAGTTTTTATTTCAACTATTAAAATACCCCTCCAGAGATGAAATAATGAAGTTTATTACTTCGTCGATGTTCAATTTAAGGAAATATTACCTATTGCTGATTATTCATGATGATGATAATGATAATAATCATAGATGTACTTAATAGATGGATTAATATGTACGAAGCATGTAAATGATTTACATATACGATATAATTCATTTAATAGTAAAAGAGGCTAGCTGTGGTTTCCTTTACCTATGAAATGAGAACATTCATAAATACATACCTAGAGAATCTCTGGCATATATATCTGGGTGTAGAATATCTTGGTTGTAGACTACCATTACTGAATAGCCACTTACAATTCTCTTAATTTATTTAAGAATTTTAGGAGCGCCTGGGTGCCTCAGTTGGTTAATGTCTGACCTCGGCTCAGGTCATGATCTCACAGTCTGTGAGTTTGAGCCCCACGTCAGGCTCTGTGCTGACGGCTCAGAGCCTGGAACCTGCTTCAGATTCTGTGTCTCCCTCTCTCTCTCTGCTCCTCCCCCTACTCACACTCTGTCTCTGTCTCTCTCTCTCTCTTTTTCTCAAAAATAAATAAACATTAAAAAATTAAAAAAAAGAATTTTAGATGGCCTTAATCTCAGAGGCAAAGATTTCAGTTATACAAAATGATCTTGTTCTACTTTTTCTCATATTCCTAATACATTGAATAATTGTTATTTGGTGCTAGGTGTTGAAAGAAGGCTAAACAGCTAGGTAATGTGTTTAGCAAAGTGAAGGACTGCTGAAGGGAAGGTCCACTGGAAATCTCTTCCTTTATGTCCTGTCTCTGAGGCTCACTTACACAGTCGGTAAATATAACTTTCCTTTCTGCTATGTTGTTTTCACTGAAAGAAGAACAGCGGTCCAAGTGTGAACCGCAACTACGTCACTAGCTAGGATCTATGTAGGCAGGCAAGTCGTTAACCTTTCTGACACTCAAAGCTTCTAAAACTTATTAATTCTTATTCTCATTTAAAAATATAACTCTTGGAGCGCCTCGGTGGCTCAGTCGGTTAGGCGTCCGACTTTGGCTCAGGTCATGGTCTCGCAGCTCACGACCTCAAGTCCTGTGACGGGCTCTGTGCTGACAGCTCAGAGCCTGGAGCCTGCTTCAGATTCTGTGTCTCCATCTCTCTCTCTGTTCCTCCCCTGCTACTGTTCTCTCTGTCTCTCAAAAAGAAACATTAGGGGCACCTGGGTGGCTCAGTCGGTTAAGCGTCCTACTTCAGCTCAGGTCATGATCTCACGGTCTGTGAGTTCGAGCCCCATGTTGGGCTCTGTGCTGATGGCTCAGAGCCTGGAGCCTGCTTCAGATTCTTCGTCTGCCTCACCCTCACTCTCTCTCTCTCTCTCTCTGCCCTTCCCCTGCTCATGCTCTGTCTCCAAAAATAAATAAACGTTAAAAAAAAATTTTTTTTAAAAAGAAACATTAAAAAAAATTCTAATAATAAATAAATAGGTAGCCCTTTTGGGGTGCCCAGGTGGCTCAGTCGGTTGAGCGTCTGACTCCTGAGTTTGGTTCAGATCATGATCTTGTGGTTCATGAATCTGAGCCCCAAGTCGGGCTCTGTGCTGATAGGGTGGAGCCTGCCTGGGATTGTCTCTCTCCCTCTCTCTCTCTGCCCCGCCCCTGCTCATGCCCTCTCTCTCTCAAAATAAATAAATTCAAAATAAAATAAAATAAAATAAAACTCTTTTTTTAAAAAAGGAAAAGAAAATATTGGTTTTAGAATACTGTTCAGGTAGAAGTTAAATTACTTCTTTTGTAACAAAATCTCTGGATTTGTCCCTACATGTTGAAATTATAACTCTTGTATACTCATATACTCTCTTAGACTTCTAAAACTACTCTCTAGGGGCAACTGGGTGGCTGTCATTAAGTGTCTGACTTCTGCTCAGGTCATGATTTCACAGTTGGTGAGTTCAAGCCACACGTTGGGTCTGTGCCGAGAGTTCCAAACCTGGAATCTGTTTCAGGTGCTGTGTGTCTCTCTCTCTCTCTGCCCCTCCCTCGTTCATGCTCCGTCTCTCTCTCTTTCTCAAAACTAAATAAACATTAAAAAAATAAAAAATAAAAAAATAAAACTGCTCTCTAATTGGGATGCCTAGGTGGCCCAGTCGGTTAAGCATCTGGCTCTCGATTTCAGCTCAGGTGATGATCCCACGGCTCGTGAGATTGAGCCCTGTGTGGGCCTCTACACTGGCAGCAAGGAACCTGCTTGGGATTCTCTCTCCCCCTCCTTCCCTACCTTCTCCCCGCCGCCAAATAAATAAATAAGACTTAAAAAAAACCTAGTCTCTGATTATTAAAGCTCTGAAATTATAGACAGGGCATGCACTTGAGGAAAAGCCAGGCCTTGTCCTCAAAGACATTATAATAATAGAGGAGACAATCCTCTACATGACTATGTCTAATACTACAACGCGAGGCAGTTATGGTGAAAATATTTAATGTGAATACATTAAAAGAGATTTAAGTTTTTGTTTTTTTGGATTATATTACATAATTTAATGTCATTTCTTCGCATTTCATGGTTGTAGCTCAATTATTTTATTAAGGACCAGGCCCTCTTTCACGTGCTATGCGTGTTATCAATTCGTTTGATCCTCAGGGAATCACGTGTGGTAGTTATCACTGGCAGCCTCATTTCACAGGTGAAAAAAATTGAGGAACTGGGCTTGAGACGAGATACCCAGCTAATCAACAGCAGAGCCTGTCTTTGAACCCAGATCAGACATCAGAGTCCACGTCTCTAATTACTATTACATAGTTTACAATTTGCAAACTTTTAAATAAATCGCGTATAAGACAGTAGCATTTGCACTAGATCTTAAAATATGGAAAAGTCAGCTTACGCAGGTAAACAAAGTATGTATAGACTTCATGGGAGTGAAACAATTGAAGCCATTTTTCACAGACATTAGGATGACAGAGTAATTCTGTATCATAAGAGAGTGTAGAGTTCTGAACCCTTCAAACTCAACAATATTGTTTTGGAGGATAGCAGTTAAAAGAAATCATAAAGTAGGCCCTCCAAGAGTCAGACATAAATCTTCATGACACCATAAAAAATGTCCTAAACCACTGACGTACACACTAATGCATTCGAATGTGCTCACGCAGCTGGAGCTACAACAGTTGGTATAATCACAGATGGAATGATTATAATGGAAGTCAAAAAGCAAAAGGGGATAAAGTAAAACCAAATGGCCTTCAATTAGGTGGTAAATCACTCAATTTTAAATCTTTTAGTTCAGAATTCAACCCAAAGCCCATGTTTGAGGAAACTAATGGAAAATTTACTAGAAGTCATTCAAAAGGCACTGGGAAAGAAAACTGTAGTTATAATAGAAAACAGTTCAAATCACTTTAAAGTTCAATGTTAGCAGAATGGTTATGAGAAACATGGCAATACAACTTGAGGACATATGAGCCATTAAATGTTATAAAAATAAATACTGTTTTTTTTTTTAATTTTAGAGAGAAAGAGTACAAGTGGGGGAGAGGGACAAAGGGAGAGAGAATCCCAAGCAAGCTCTATAGTGAGCACAGAGCCTGATATGGGGCTTGATCGCACGACACTGGGATCATGACCTGACCCCAAATCAAGAGCTCCATGCTCTACCGACTGAGCTACACAGGCGCTCCTACTATTTTCTTAATCAAGACTCTTTCTATTGCAAGTAAAACAGTACCTGTCAAACCAACTGGCCAAAAAATAAATGAACGAAATAGAATGTGGAGGAAGAGATTCGTTGACAAAGGTCTCACTGCCCTCAGAGATCCATGCGTGTGAGGACTCAAGTCGCACCACCAGACTTCCTCTTCCACTTCTCAGTTTGGCTTTCTGTCCGTGGTGACTTTATTCACTTAAACTGTGGGTAAGCTAAGGACATAGCTGCAAGGAGCTTCACTGTTTAGCATCGCAGTTTAGCAACCTACACAAAGTAGAACCTTTCCTCTGGTAAATTTTCAGAGGAATTTGCTTGGCCTAACTTGGGTCATGTGCCTAATTAGTGTGGCTCTGGAGATGAATTATTAAGATGGCTTAGGTCTGGGTCGCTTGCTTATACCTTGACAGAAGGAAGGACCGTAGAATCAAATGATTCGGGTAAGGGAGGCACAGTTTAGAATGGACTAAGGGCTGCTGACGCTACAAGGGGGAGCAGGGATGCTAGGCAGGCAAAAATAATAAATATCTATGTCATACAACAGCAGTGAAAACGTTTATTACAAAATGTTAAGTCAAAATAGTAGAAACAAAATTGTATCTATGTTGTGATTACAACTACAGAAATTTTTGAACTCCTGTTTACCTGGAGTAAAAGGAAAACTGATAAATACAACAAGAACTACTGCCCAAATAAGAACCATTTAGCTGCGATTCTTGACCAGAGGCAATTTTGCGTCCCTCCTCACTCACCTCCACCCTGGGACACATGGCAATGTCTGGAGACATTTTTGATTGTCACAAATGGAGAAGTGTTACAGGTATCCAGTACTGCTAAACATTGTACAAGGCAGCTCCTCACAACAAAGGGCTATCCAGCTCAAAATATCAATAATGCTGCTATTGAGAAACCCTGGCAGAAGTGAAACAGAAGTGATTTGTCTTCTTTAAAAAGTTCTGTTGTTGTTTACTCAATAGAAGGGAGGAGAAAATAGAAGGAAAGGAAAGGTGGTTAGAGAGAAAGTGACAAAAGAATCAGGGACAGGATATTGAAAATCAAGACACTTCATCTCTAGCCCCATCTCTCTAATTAACTGGCAGCGTGACCTTGGCAAATCGCAGACTCTTTGAGTTTGTGGTTTCCTCACTGGCGATATTAAGGAATCAAGCTGGTTAATAAGCCTCTGAAGTTCTTCCAGCTCAAAACTTCTAACATTTTCTTGGATAGTTAAGGAGACTCAGGAAAACAATAATCAAGTTTGAAAGATCCGTGTGTTCATGACTAGTTTTAAACCCTGGCATTCCTTGCTTTTATGGACGCATTATAGGATTTCTTCTTTTCATCTACATTTTTGGTATAAAATGAGTCACCCAGGTGCCCTGGGTGTGTCAGTCAGTCATTCAAGCGTCTGACTCTTGATTGTGGCACAGGTCATGATCTCAAGGTTGTGAGACTGAGCCCGCATCAGGCTCTGTGCAGGCAGCATGGGGCCTGCTTGGGATTCGCTCCCTCTCTCTCTGCCTCTCCCCCTCTTGCTCTCTATCTCTCTCTAAATAAATAAATAAATAATAAGCTTTTTAAAAATATATTAAAATGAATCACATTGTTAGACTAAAGAATTTAGGCCCAAGAGTTAGGCTCTTTCTCAGGCACTGACAACAGAAAACAGTAACGCACAGTCCATTTGCCAGTGTTCTTTTGCTCAAATTTTTAATTTTTTATTAAGAAAGGACACGTAACTCTGGGCTCTTCAAAAGGTTCTATGATATGAGTCTAAAAAGGCAAGGGAAATACTTTCAAATAAAAGGGATTAAAGGGACAAGAACCAAATGTAACATGTGAAATTTGATTGGATCCTGGCTTTCAAACAAAACTACCAGCGTGTGAGAGGTATCTTTGAGACAATTAGAGAAATGTGAGTGTGGACTGTGTATTAGATGATATTATTGAGTTAACGTTACCTTTTCAGGCGTCGTGATAGTATTGTGGGGTAAAGTCTTTGTTTTTAGAGATGCACGTTGGAACATTTTTGGGTAAAATGTGATGGTATATGTAACTTACTTTCAAGTGGATCAGGGAAAGAAAGTCTCAAAAGTATATACATAGATACTGCGTGCATATGTACACACAGTAAATGCCATCTATATACATATATATACATGAGAAAAATGTGGCAAATGTTAATATTTGGTGAATCCAGGTAAAAATTATACTCGTATGTATTCACTACTTTTCATCTTTTCTAGAGTTTGAAAATTAATTATGAAAAAAAGAATAAAGAAAAAGCACTATGTCTAGAATCTCGAGGTTGTAAAGGGTTTCAAGGTTCTAACCAACTTCTTCAATGTATTTAATTGAGAATAGATTGCAGAATGAATTGGAAAGTCTCAAATGACCTGCTTCACCCACGTAAACTGCAGCTCTGTGGGAGTGCACGTTATCTTGTGATACCACTAATACCATTGATAAAGGAAATGGATCATTAACGTTCAATCAAATGTGATTATAAAAGAAATTAGATAGTCATGTAAGGCCTTATTATCGAACAAACAAAATAAGCCAAAAAGATGCACTTACAGCATTTTCCTAAGGAAGGTGTTTGTCCAGTAATCCCCAACACTTACTTCCATATGCCCAACTTGGAAGGGACAAAATTATTTTCCCTCACTTTTCCCAAATTCAAGCATTGAAAATCAATGTAAAACATATTATGATATTAAATACTTTTTTATCCTAATATAGGGTGAGTACTAATATACACCGTATGAGAAAACTTGAACCTTGTATGTGATGTCTACATCATGGAAATGTTCAATCAATTTTCACATATAAAACTGACTTAGAAATACATCAGGGGAGGGGTGCCTGGGTGGCTCAGTCAGTTAAGCATCTGACTTCAGCTCAGGTCATGATCTCACCGCTCCTGGTTCAAGCCCCACATCAGACTCTGGGCTGACAGCTCAGAGCCTGGAGCCTACTTCAGATTCTATGTCTTCCTCTCTTTCTGCCCCTCCCCTGCTCATGCTCTGTCTCTGTCTCTCTCTGTCTCAAAAAACAAATTAACACTGAAAAAAAAAAAAAGAAATACGTCAGGGACATAGAGTACATTATAATTTCAGGATTATTTTTATTTTTTTTAATTTTTTAATGTTTATTTTTACTTATTTTTGAGAGACATAGAGTCAGAGCATGAGCAGGGGAAGGGCAAAGAGAGAGGGAGACACGGAATCCGAAGCAGGCTCCAGGCTCTGAGCCGTCAGCACAGAGCCCGCCGCGGGGCTCGAACTCACGGACCGTGAGATCATGACCTGAGCTGAAGCTGGACGGTTAACCAACTGAGCCACCCAGGCGCCCCTCAGCATTGTTTTTTGGCCAGGTTAGTTATGAAGAGAGGAAGGTGAGATGCTATGGTCTGCTAAGGCAAATACATCATCCTATTCAACAACAGAGGATTTCTTGAAGCCAAAGACATTGATACCCTGTCCTCTAGTGTAGCAGCTGGAGCAATAAAGAGCTGCAAGTGATAGTCAGACTGCCAATTACTTGCAGAGAGGAACTTGAACCCAAATAAAATGCTCAGAGAATTAATGTTTTCTCCTCTAGGGATCAGTGGATTTCATCCCTTGCAGAAAGGTAACTACTGACATCTGCACTATCTTTCAAAACTTATGTGTATCCCTTAGCAAAGGTAGAAGGTGGAATTTATTTTAACATAACTGAGTCCAATATTACTCCCCTATGTGTCCCCACAGAATGGTTCTAATAAATCACAGATTAAATAAATTATTTTCAACTAACTTTAACGAATCGAAATGTCTCCATGTAGATTATAAATTTCTCAAGGGCAAGGACTGTGTCTTATACTTCTTGATGTCTCTACCTAGCACAGTGTCCTAGAGAGTCAGTAAATGGTATTGGTGATCATGTTTGCAACAGTGATGATGTTGATGATAGTTTCTTGCAATAAAAATAAAGGAAATTGCTAAATCTATCAGTCCAGTGGAATTTTTGGAAGATAATAAAGTTCTTTATAATTGTTTTGTATTACCTGCATAAGATTCTATTGTTGGAAGAGTTTAGCAAAGGTTATAAAATTTAATTAACTCAGAGAGAGTGAAGAATACTTGAGAAGATTTTATTTTCCCTTCATAATTGCAATCGATATGATAAAATTGTCCTCAAGCAGTCATTCCTGTCACATTAGCATATACAGTTAGTGTGAAGTCCCAAATGATGTATTCTCCCGTTGTTCTGTGTTTCTTGACTGTTAAGGTTAATAGAAAGGGCCTGCATTCATTAGAATAAAATTGTACTAAAAATATAATCTGACCCAATTAGTAAAAGAAGCTCTCGTCTGATATAAGGGATAATTCCAATTGTAGGCAGCAGAGGTAGTTGTTTTCACAGAAAACACAAGGTACTAATTGTTCATATTTACATTTCTCTCCTAATCTTAATTTCAAATGTTAAAATCTTATAAATTATTGATCTTAAGTGTGAAAATTCCTTCCTTCTCTCCTTTTGTTTCTTTCTTCACCAGGTATGTTTTGCTATACAGGTCAACATTATCAATTATTTTTTTTGTTTATTCAGTTTTTAACTCTCTAATTGAGGACCTCAATTACTATGACAAGCGTAGATATCCCAGAGTGGACATTATTCTAATTACACCACTGTTGAAAATAACTGTTTCTTGTTGCTCTTGTAAGAAGATTTTAAATTAAGTTCAACACATATTTATTGAATAATCACAATGTACAAAGTACACAAGAGGTTTAAAGCAAGAGTCTGTGGATAATGAATATAAGACATTCACCTCTGAAAATTATTTAACTCCAAATCTTCTCTGTCTTAGGGCTGTAGTGTCCTGAGATACAACACTAGTGTCAACATTTAAATGGACAAGACCAAGCCACGCCGACCTATTTACTGCTTTCTTTCTCCCCCACTAATGTTCTCGCTGAAGCAATTAGCTCTGTTGAATGCATCATCAGCGGCACTCTGGGTGAGTTTTTTTAACTATTCTTACCTTCAGTATCTCCAACAGTAAAATGAGGATAATCATATGAACTTAAGAAAGCTATAGTGGCAACATATGAGATGGAATGTGAAAGTATCTCTACAGTGACTGGCATCTACAGATGCTCAATTGTTCTTTTTCTCTTTCTAAATGTCTCCCAACAGCACGTCTACCAGATTGGAATGTCAAGAATTTGGAGCGCCCGGGAGTAGGGCAAACATAAATGATAATATTAGACTGGTGCCAGTGATAATGCTAGCTGCTACCGTGAAGATTCTGACTTTGAAGCTTCAAGCCAGATAACTTTCTTCTATTTGTGTCCTTTTCCCTTGCTTCTCTCACTCCTCAGTGTCTGCTCTACTCTGAGAATCTAAACATACCAAATCTCATTTCCCACAGAGTACTCTACTTTTATAAAGTTTAGCTCTTTAAAAAAATTGGAGATAAAAACACAGCAAAGAACACAAATTTGATATAGGAACAATTTAGATGGCGCCTTGAGAGCAAAGACACGAATAACAGTAATAGCAATTTAATATATTTCATTTTTCTGTTATGTGGAAAATCGGGCAAAATTCCTAAGAGAAAACAAATAACTTTAATCACTTTAAGTATGGTCAAACTCATTTTAAGACATTGGCAAAGAGTCAAAAGATGGTGGTATTTGTTTTTATCATATCCATGATGAATTGTAACATTTTTACACACTATAGCAGATACAAGCATGTGCTATCTTCGTATCTTTGAAGCCCTAGGCAAGTCAGTAAGAAGAGCCCATTGTTTTGATTCTTTTTAAACAGAGGGAACAAATAAATAATTCAACCAAAAACTGGTGTCTGTTACACTGATCACAAGTTCAACTAAAAATAAATACAGGGGACCCTCACTGGCTCAGCCAGAGGAGCATGTGACTCTTAATCACAGGGTCATGAGTTTGAGCCCTACGTTGGACGTAGAGGTTATTTAAATAAATAAATAAAAACTTAAAAAATAAATATAGAAAAATTTGTAGAATATACAACATGAAAGCTATATTGGGGCCATCTTGGAGAAAACCTATGTTTTGTCATAATTAAAGTAAAAGAAATTCTACAAAAATTGAAGTAGCAAGGGTTAATATAAGTATAACATTTTGGCATATGTTTATTAAAAACATACTTTCCTGGAATATTTTTATTCAGTAAATTTTTTTTGTCTACTAAGATAATATTTTATAGGGTAAAACATATGACCTGATTTTATTTTTTCTGCTCAACTCCAAAGAATACAATTAAACCTAATAATTACTACAGTTCAATAATACTGAGATAACTAAATAGCTGAAGTGGTATTGATGAATTATTCATGAAAATGTAATTTTGATGATAATTTAACATTATTTGGTAAAGGGCTTAATTTCCTGCATAAAAATTATTACTTCCAATTAGAAAGTCTTACTCCAAATAATTTTGAATTTTGTTATGTAGTAGAAAAAAATGACGTGAAATGGCTGGAGGCAAAAATGGAATTACTCTCTGAGCCCAGCAAATCATAACATTTCAATATAGTCTAATGAGTAGAGTGAATCGGTAATACAGAGTCATTGTCAACTATTTCTGCTCTTCTCCCTGGCACTACAGTGAAGCACAGAGATTGGAATATTGAGCATCTCAGGCAAGAGCCAAGGTAATTTAAATTTTTATTGCTACATTTAGTCCTTGGCTTTAAACAAACCAAAAAAGAACCCTCAAAAAAAGTAATTGACTAAATCGTAGTACCAATCGAATCATGAATAATCAAATTGCAATATTTAGCTTTCCTTAGGTTTCCTTTGTGTTACTAAGTCATTAGACAAGTCTGACTGACAAGCAATATTTCGCAACAAAGGAGTTCAAAATGCCCTCTTGGCAAGACTAAGATGGGGTATGTATAGAGACTGAGTCTATCTTCTTACTTTGTAACTACGATGACTTTGCTGCATTTACTTCTTGCTTTAATTGCCCTTGGGATGATTAACATTGGTTCCTAACTCCCAGTCCACAGGCTAATTAATTTGGTGAGGCTCCAATAAACCTGCTAGGCAGCTTGGGTCAATGGCCATCAAAAATTCTATGATTCTTTAGAGGAGCCATCAGTGAATCAAAATGTTAGTCATCAGGGTAACATACGAACACACACACACACGTCGTTTTTAAGCATAGCATAACCTTTCTTTCAAGTTGGAATCTTTTTTTTTTAAACATGTTTTTGGTTTATTAAAAAATTTTATTTATTTAAAAGTAATAAACAAATTCTGCACAACATAAAACAGGAGCATAAACGCATGTGGAGGAGGGTGGGAAGAGGGCAGGGAGGAATCATACTGGGATACTTTTAAGCATTGAAAGAACTGTTAGACTGCATAATGTTGGAGACTACTCTAGTTGGGAGAATTTAAGATTAATTCTTACCACAATAGTCATCACAAACTCAGAAGAGAAAATGAAATCTGGCTTGTGATAAGTTAGATCCAATGAAAACACAAAACTTTTGCCATTGCTTTCACATTCGCTTTTTATTGTGTCCTCTTTCATTTTCAGAAATAAATTTATATGAAGCAAATCTATAAAGGAGAGCAGTGGAGTTGAAAATTTCACGGAAAAAGCACTAGTTTGACGAGTAAACTCATTGAGTTGAGACAAGTGTAAAACTCATGACAACCCGAATTTCTCACGCGTCTCAGTTTCTCCTTCCTTTTAAACTTTCTAATAGAAAAAGTTCAATTCACATTATGGGCAGCTCCACTGTTTGCTCTCACTTGCATCAAAAAATAAATACATTAGAAATACCTCCTTTCCCACATTTATGTTAATCTAGAATGTTGTGGCCTCTCAGGATTTATTTTATGGTTTCTCAAAAGACCAAATCTTGGAAATCTCTCTCGTAAGTCCATAGGGAATATGTCTATTTCCACTTCATTTGGGCAAGTGAATTGAGAGGGAATGGAGTTTGATTTAATACCTCTTAAATTCCGTAGGCTGTGTATTAAAACTGTTGCAGAAATAGCAGTAAGTACTGCAATGAAGTTCTATTTTATTTCACATTTGAAGATAATCTTGCTGACCCTTGTATTACTTGTAACTTAATGAAACTGGGAAAAATGAATTTTATAATCTCAACAGCCTTTATCGGTGGTATATTTTTCTTTCTCTGATGTAACGGTCATGCTAACTTCTTAAGGGCAGAGAAATGTTTTTTAAAATCACTAGATTTCTAACAAATCACAAATCATAGGTAAAAGAATAGTAATTTATTGAGTACCTCTTTTGCACCAGGTAATTTATATATACATCTTTCTGTTATCATCAAACTCCATTTCTTTATGCACACGAAATTCATTGCTTAGGGAGTTTTAGTTACCACTTTTCCAAGGTCACATAACTAAAAACTTGCAGGTCCTGGATTCAAAGTCTGGCTTCTGTTACCCCATCCAGAACTCTTACCTACTATGTTACACTCCCTACAAAGCCTGGGGTGGCAGGATCTGTTTTGTCTACCAAATACCTATTTTCTCCCTGTTCCTTATTGTAACAGAAACCCGAATTTTAGCTGAACATGTTGCTCTGCTGTTGCTTTTCAGCTTCCCTTGCAGCTAAGTATGAGCATGTGACTAGAAAGCATTTAAAATTTGTAATAGGAAATATGAAAACAGAGTATTTCATAGAACTTCTTCCTCCCTACTCCACCCTTGCTTTACAAAATGTAGGTATACTGCCTGGAACTTTAGTAGCCATCTTGACCTATCAGAAGACCTTGAGGTTAGATACCAAAGCTGGAGATGAAAGAGCATGTACTAACGTTCCCTAAGTACATCATGGAGATGCCATGCCAATTCTGGTCAGATCAAGTAGTAAACTTTCATCTCCTTGAAGCGAGGTGAATTAAGTCCTAACTCTTAGATATAGTAAGTCATGCTCACTATCTTTTTAGGGAATTAAATTTGATTCCTCCTGCCTGAGAGTCTCTTTTTTTTAAAACTATATTTTTTAATATAAGTAAGCTTTACACCCAGTGTAGAGTTCAAACTCATGACCCAAGATCAAGAGTTGCAATGCTCCACCAATTGAGTCAGCCGGGTGCACTCCCCGCCCGCCCAATGTACTCTCTTGTGCCGCTTCTCTAGTCTTCTTCATTTAAAATTCTGCTTAAATTCTGGGGCGCCTGGGTGGCTCAGTCGGTTGAGCGTCCGACTTCGGCTCAGGTCATGATCTCGCGGTCTGTGAGTTCGAGCCCTGCATCGGGCCCTGTGCTGACGGCTCGGAGCCTGGAGCCAGCTTCACATTCTATGTCTCCCTCTCTCTCTGCCTCTCCCCCACTCATGCTCTGTCTCTCTCTATCTCAAAAATAAATAAACATTAAAAAAAATTTTTGCTTAAATTCTAACTTGCCTATGAAGTCTTCCCTCATCATCATTGTATCTATGTAAAATAAGAATTTCAAATAAATTTATGCTTATCTTTTTCTAAGTTTTTCATTATAGAAAATTTCAGGGGCACCAGAGCGGCTCAGTTCATCGAGTTTCTGACTTGGGCTCAGGTCATGATCTCACAGTTCAAGGGTTTGAGCCCCGCATTGGCTCTGTGCCGCAGCTCAGGGTCTAGGGCCCACTTCGGATTCTGTGTCTCCCTCTCTCTCTGCTCCTCTACCCTTGTTTACGCTCTATCGAGCTCTGTCTCAAAAAAATTAAAAAAACATTTAAAATAATTAAAAAGTGGAGCTTGGGTGGCTCAGTCGGTTAAACGCCCAATTCTTGGTTTTGGTTCAGGTCATGATCTCATAGTTCATGGGTTCAATCCCTGCATTGGGCACTGCACTGACAGTGTGAGCCTGCTTGGGATTCTCCCTCGCTCTCCCTCTCTGTATGCTCCTCCTCCACTCTCTCTCTCAAAATAAATAGACTTAAAAAAAAAGAAAAGAAAATTTCAAACACGCACGAACATGGAATAATAAAATGAACAATCTTTTTACAAAGGTTGTTTCCCTATTAGTCATAAGGGTTGATTGGCTTCATAGACAGAGTTTCCCCATGTCACTCTTCCATGTGTATCTTTCTGCAGTTCTGGGCCTAGAGGCCTATTCTAGATATTTACAAATAGGCAACTTTAAAATATGTTGAAAATACACTATTGTCTGGCCTCTCTCTCTCTCCCTCCCTCCCTCTCTCTCTCTCTCTCTCTCTGTATATATATACATATACACACACACACACACACAGCAGATAGGTTAATAGTTCAAAAAAAGTTAGATTAGGTAAAGCATTGTGGAAATTAGTCCTAGTAAGCCTGGTTAGGTGTGGACAAATCAAGGCTGAAACGTAAGAATGATATTTTGGAAAATGCTCATGTTGGTAAGTAAATGGATGGGGCATGATATGGTCAAGAGACCACAGGGATTACAGGAAAGACCTGCTTTCAAGTCCTAACTTGGCCACTTCACGTTTCTGGGACTTCATCTTCTCACTAATAAGATAAGAGAGTTGGAATTGGCCATGCTTTAGCTCATGGTTCTTGTTTGAGTCTCTGCAATGAGCAGCGTCGAGCAGCTGACGAATGGACAAACAAAATGCAGCATATCCATACAATGGAGTATTATTCAGCCATAAAAATAACGAAGCCCTGAATCGTATTACAGCATGGATGAATCTTGAAAACATTATACTATGTGAAAGAAGCCAACACAAACAAAAGGCGCATATTATTTTATTCCATTTATATGAAATGTTCAGAAAAGACAAATCCAAAGGTACAGAATATAGATTAGCGGTTGCCAGTGCTTAAGGATGGGAGGAATGAGGAATGACTGCGAACGGGTAGTTTTATTTTAGGGATGATGACAGTGTTCTGTAAGTAGATAGTAGTGATGGTTGCAAAAACTTGTGAATATACTAAAAAACCACCAAATTATACACTTTATTTTTAAAAAAGTTTTTAATGTTTATTTATTTTTGAGAGAGAGAGAAAGACAGAGTGCGAGCAGGGGAGGGGAAGAGAGAGAGGGAGACAGAATCCAAGGCAGGCTCCAGGTTTTGAGCCATCAGCACATAGCCTGTCGCAGGGGTGACCTCACAAACCATGAGATCATGACCTGAGCCAAAGTCGGATGCTGAACCGACTGAGCCACCTAGATGCCCCCCAAATTATACACTTTAAAATGTTTATAGCACGTGAATTGTACTTCAATTTAAAAGATAACTGTACATAAATAATTCCATGTGAATATGGGCATTTTTATAAGATAAAATCCCAGAAGTGGAATTGGTGGCTCACTAGTCATATGCGTTTTAATTTGTAGGTTTCAAAGATTTTCCTTGTGTTATACTAGTTTACACTCCCATCAACATGTATAAGAGGGTTTGTTTCCCCATAGCCTTGCAACAGACTGTGTTGTCAAACTTTTAGAGTTTAATTGAACTGATAGATTTAAAAGTGATATCTTGCTGTAGTGTTAATTTGTTGTCCTCCTATCAGAAGTGAAGTTGATTGGTTGTTTTGTTTGTTTGTTGCTGATTTCCTATAAAACAAATTTAATTCAATGGAAATGCTTGCTTGCACTGCCATGTTTCGCTATGTAGAATCTAATTCTTACCGCAGGAAGGAGTTTGCTCTGTTTCTAACCCTCTCAATCAACCCCAATTTCACTTCTACCCTACAGTTAAGTATGTAATTATTCAAATTAGCGATGATTCTCTCTGGCAACAAATTGAACCTCTACAGAAAATGAACGAACTACCATGAAAGGAAAATAAAAGCTGAATTTTTAGCCTTTGAATCTGAGCTTTTGAACACCAAACAAAAGGCTGCAGCCTCTCTAAATTACTGATTACACAATAATCTCTGAGTCCTGACATCTGATGTTCTTTTCCCAGGGTTAAACCAACGACCTATAACTCTTTTCTTCTAGCTAGAAAAATAGACAATATAAATACTGTTCCTTCCTTAAATACGTTTATTTGCATAGTTCCTTTCGTAAATGAAGATTAACTCTTCAGTGTGATAACTTGGATTACAAACCGCTCATTTTTGGGGTAGAAAATGAATTCTGATGAGAATTCTCATGTTGGGATCAATGACAAGGCTGCCTTTTAATGATGTCTAGCTATACAAGTCTTCAGTAACAATACTTTGGTCTCTACGATATTAAAACAAATGTTTTTGGTTCCATACAAATTTTAGAATTGGTCTAGCCCTGTGAAGAATGTTCGTGTTATTTTGATTGGGATCCCATTGAGTGTGCAGATTGCTTTGGGTAGCATTGACATTTCAACAATATTTATTCTTCCAATCCATGAACATGGAATGTTTTTCCACTTCTTTGTGTCATTTTCAATTTCTTTCATAAGCCTTCCATAATTTTCAGCGTACATATCTTTCACATCTTTGGTTAAGTTTATTCCTAGGTAGACCCCAAATAGCTCCCCCAAAGTCATGGTAAAAAAGAAAACCAAAGCTGGAGGCATCACAATTCCAGACTTTAAGCTGCATTACAAAACCGTAATCATCGAGACAGTACAGTACTGGCACAAAAACAAACACATAAATCAATGGAACAGAACAGAGAACCCAGAAATGGACCCACAAATGTACAGACAACTCATCTTTGACAAAGCGTGAAAGAATAGCCAATGGAAAAAAGACAGTCTTTTCAGTAAATGGTATTGAGAAAACTGGACAGCAACATGCAGAAGAATGAAAGTGGACCACTTTCTTACACCATACACAAAAATAAACTCAAAATGGATGAAAGACCTAAGCGTAAGACAGGAAACCATCAAAATCCTAGAGGAGAAACAGGCAGCAACCTCTTTGACCTCAGCCACAGCAATTTCTTACGAGGCTTGTCTCTGGAGGCTAGTGAAACAAAAGCAAAAATGAACTTTTGAAACCACATCAAGATAAAGCACTTCTACAAGGTGAAGGAAACAATCAACAAAACTAAAAGACAACTGATGGAATGGGAGAAGATACTTGCAAATGACATATCCAATAAAGGGTCAGCATCCAAAAGATTTAAAGAACTGCCGCAACTCAACACATAAAACAAATAATCCAATTAAAAAATGGGCGGAAGGCAAGAACGGACAACTCTCCAAAGAAGACATCCAGATGGTCAATAGACACATGAAAAGATGTTCAACGTCACTGATCATCAGGGAAACACAAATCAAAACTACGAGATATCATTTCATATCTGTCAGAATGACTAAAATCAAAAACACAAGAAACAATAAGGGTTTGCAAGGGTGTGGAGAAAAAGGATTCCTCTTGCACTCTTGATGGGGATGCAAAATGGGGCAGCCACTCTGAAGAACACAGTGGACGTTCCTCAAAAAGTTAGCATAAAACTACACTATGATCCAGTAATCGCGTTACTGGGTATTTATTCAAAGAACATGAAAACACTAATTCTAAGGGATGTATACATCCCAACGTATATTGCAGCATTATTTACAACAACGAAATTATGAAAGCAACCTAAGTGTCCACTGACTGATGAATAGATAAAGATGTGGTATATATACAGTGGAATCTTCCCATTTGCAACAATATGGATGGATCTAGAGAGAATAATGCTAAGCTAAAATAAACCAGTCAGAGAAAGACAAATACCATATAATTTCACTCAAATGTGGAATTTAAGAAACAAAACAAATGAACTAAGGGGGGGGAGGAGAGAGAAACCAAAAAAACAGACTCTTAACTATAGAGAATGAACTGATGGTTACTGGAGGGGAGGTGGGTGGAGGAACGGGTGAAATAGGTGAGGGGGATTAAGATTACACTTAACTTAATGAGCACAGAGTAATATATGGTATTGTCGAATCACTATACTGTACACCTGAAACAAATATAATGCTGTATGCTAATTATACTGAATTAAAATAAAAAGCTAGCAATTATTATATCCCAGGCACTGTTGTAAGAGCTTTAGGTAAATTAATTAATTGAATTCTCAAAACAGCCTCAGGAGGTAGGTACTATTGTCACATTCATTTTACAGAAGACTGAACCCGAATAACAGTGAGACTAAGTAATTTGCCAAAAAATAATTTATAATGTTTAGGTGATGCACTGTCAGATATGGTAGGCACCAGCCACTATGGTTATTTTAACTAAAATTAGTTAAAATTAAGTAAAATTCAGTTCCACTTCTGCATTATCTTTATTACATTAGCGTGCAAAACATAAGTGGTTCATGGCTGTCATATTCGACAGTGCATATAAAATGGTTCCATCATTACAGACGGGACCAGCTTCATGGATGTACCACCTGTGCAACTGCACAGAGCCCCAAGCCTAGAAGGGTCTATGTTTGGTTTACTGCTTTGCATCATGCCTAGCAAATTATGTAATGCGTCCTGATAGCAGGAAGTTGTACTGAACAGCATTGCTGTGCATGAAAGAAATAAAGAAGACAGATTGTAATTGAAATAGAACTTACTGCATGAGAAGACTTGAACTGCTCAATGTTGTCAATAGTTAGCTTCTCAGACGGGAATGAAAACACTTTTTCAGCACCCTGTCTCCCCAAAGTGCCAACCAGATAAAAATCTCCAAATAGGATTTGTATTCATATTCTAGGGTCTAGCTGAGTCCTGCCCCCTTGCAACCGCCTCTTGAATTGACCAGCCTTTGTCCTTAAAACCTAAATTCAAAATCAGCGAACAAGTTTTCAGGTAGAAATAATTCTCTTGTGAGCACACCTGTCATTCGAATCCAGTCTTCCCGTCGCCTGAATACTCCCAACTAAAGTGCCAAGGTGAAAGGTAAGCCCGTATCCAGATTCATAGTGGCCCCATAATCTGCGACAACCAAAACACGCTGACTTAACCACAACACCAAACCTTAAAATTTCATCTTCTCATGCCGTAAAGTTTTCACAATCTCCCCCGAGAGAGATAGGAATGTTTTATATTGCCCACTGGTTAAACAAACAAATACTAAATCTGGTTTTTCACTGAAGAGCATACGAAATAAAGTGACACATTATGGTGACGACGGCTTTAAGAGAAGCATGGAGTAACACAGAGAGCGTAGCAGCCAGTAAAGATCTATCTGAGGTGCTTTCCTTGAGTTTTAGGGGTTACAGAACTATCATTTGTCAAAGAGAACGCAAGGATTTCCAGATGTAAATCATTGGTGAATTTATCTCAAGGGTTACTGGGAAATGAGTAATGGAATGAGAACAAGCCATGTGCCTGGGAGGAAAACTTCAGGACAATAATTACCAAGATTATAATGAAAACCAAGTGGTAATTAGCGCCACTGGT
The DNA here is from genome assembly GCA_030068075.1 of Paguma larvata. NCBI lineage: Eukaryota > Metazoa > Chordata > Mammalia > Carnivora > Viverridae > Paguma > Paguma larvata. The sequence continues at coordinate 92,362,394 of CM057826.1, read as the reverse complement.
AAAACTAATTAAGTGAGAAAAAAATACCTTTAGAAAATAAAATCTCAGATGTTTAATAGTGAAGCAGTTTTACTACAATTTCAGAATAGCTTTGAGAACGTGTAAGTGCAATTTAGAGGATAGTTTGCTCTATAATGGAGCGGGAGAAGTAGCAATAAATGAAGTAAAAAGCCCATTGAAAGCTGTGTGTAATTCACGAGTCTGTTCTTTGTGTTAAGTATGCCAGAGGGTGCTCATGTTTAACGTTATATTTGACTCTTCATTACATTGTTTCTCCTTCTGAGTTTCTGTGATTGAATACCATAGCTTTGGGCTGAAGTTAGCCCAGAATATTTTTCCCACCAAAATTATTGAAACCTGTGTTTTCATTTTTTAACACAAAGAAAAAAAAAAGAAGTACTTTATTGTGGGAGATGGGCTTAGGAATCCCCCGGGCTTACTTCAATGGGTTAACAAGGCATAAAGAAGTAAAAAGCCATAATATGCTCTCACCCAAGTTTGGGTAAGCATGATTGGCACCCCAAGAATAGGTTGGTGCAAAGACACCCCAAGAATAGGAGGTGCTGAACCCCAAAAACAGAGAGTGATGGGCCAAGGCCCAAAGATAGAAATGGGCGCAAAGGCTCCCAATACAAAGGGATATGAGGTAAACAAGATTAGACATGCAGGGCAAAAGTGCCCCCCAATCAGTATTACAGCAGAAAGCTGCTTTCACAGGAAGAAAGGACCAAATTAGCTAAGAAGAACTAGACTGCTACACTCTGCTACTGTGCAGCTGCAGATAATACTGCCCAGTGCAGAGCTGGTTTTCTCACGAAAAGCTGCCTTGTTAACCTTGAAGTGTTTTGCCTTATCTGTCTCCTCCCCTAGGCTAGCTAAGATGTACAGACACAGCGCCTCCTCTCTGCAGTTATCCACCACCTGCCTATCTGCCCGATGCCAAGATTTTGTTGTGTATTAACCCAAATTCCAAACTCTGTATATCTTCAATTCCAAACACTCCCCTTTTTTTCTCATGCCTATAAGCTAATGTTCAAAGTTTCTTTGTCTCTTTGTCCATGCCCATCACATTTGTAAGCCTTCTGATCTTAATAAATACGGAGTAAGAACCCTTACTCGGGGCTCTTGTCTTTTCCCAGACATGAGCCATCTCTCTCCTATTCTAATCCTTCGTCCACTCTCTCACTGGCCAAGAGAGAACTTTAGACTTAGAGTCTACGACACTTTATTTTGAAATTATTTTGTACTTCCACAACCAAACTTTCCTGGATGGAGACCCTATATTAATATATTTATCCATTTATTCATTTGTTCATTGGCTCATTCATCGAACCCTCGCATGCCTGCCTATTCTTTGCCAGGCACTGACATTAGATGTAGGGTTATAAAAAGAAAGAGGATAAGGTCCCTGTCATCAAATAGTTTACAGTCTGGTTGGAGGGGACACATATCTAAACAAACGAATGACTTTATTATCGTGGCGTCTGGGTTATAAGTACCTACAGGCTTTGCTGGCGCATGAAGGAATGGATGAGCATGGTGGGGGGGCAGGGAGGTGGAAGCCAATAGAAAAGGAATTGCTGGAGATGTGGTCTTTTGTCCCCTTTTGTCATTCTGTTCCCTCTTCCAAAGGGATCCTTCCTTCACCTCTTCATAGGGCTAAAACTTGCTCAAAACTTTAAAAAATCGTGAACGCATTTTCCTAATCAGTTATACCTGAATGCGTTTCAAGTTTTTAAAATATTGAAATACAGGGGCGCCTGGGTGGCTCAGTCAGTTGAGCGTCCGACTTTGGCTCAGGTCATGATCTCGAGGTCTGTGAGTTCGAGCCCCGCGTCGGGCTCTGTGCTGACAGCTCAGAGTCTGGAGCCTGCTTCATGCTCTGTGTCTCCCTCTCTCTCTGCCCCTCCCCCACTCATGCTCTGTCTCTCTCGGTCTCAAAAATAAATAAACATTAAAAAAAAAATTTTTAAATATTGAAATACAAAAGCATTATAGTGGAAGTCTTTCTCCACCCTGTGCCCCATTACTCTTCTACTTAGAGGTAGCACGTTTAACACATTGTATGTATGTTTCCAGAACTGTTTCTGTATGTTTATATGTATTCGTATATGTTTCCATTTGCATATATACATGCGTGTATATGTATGCATATGTAATTACATATACATGGTAAAATAAATATTGTTTTTCAATTGCTTTTTTCACTTAATATAACATGGGTATAGTTGTACTTGTGTATCAAAATCCAAAAGTGGGGATTGTTCTATTTATTTAGCCAACCCCATATGGATAGAAATTTAGAATTTTCTCCAAAATCTTTACTGTTATAAATAAGGAGATTAGCCCCTGCAAACATTTTTATACACATTTGTATTTCCGTAGACCATATGCCTAAGAGTGGAATCATGATCAACGGAAAAAAATTTTTTTAAATAAAAATAATAAAACATCTTTAAAAGGGTGACTGGGTGACTCAGTCACTTAAGTGTCTGACTTCAGCTCAGGTCATGATCAAGTTTGTGAGTTTGAGCCCTGCATTGGGCTCTGCACTGATAGTGCTTGGGATTCTCTTTCTCTCTCTCTCTCTCTGTCTCTCTGACCCTACTCCCCTTCAAAATAAATAAATAAACTTTCAAAAAAATAAAAAATCATGAAAAATGGGGCGCCTTGGTGGCTCAGCCAGTTGAGCATCCGATTCTTTTTTTTTTTTTTCAGTTTATTTATTTATTTTAGTGGGGGCAGCATAGGAGGGAAGGGGGGAGAGAGAGAATTCCAAGCAGGCTCCACACTCAGCAAGGACCTTGATGTGGTGCTTGATCTCAGGACTGCCACAAGATCATGGCCTGAGCTGAAATCAAGTCAGTCGCTTAGTTGACTGAGCTACTCAGGGGCCCCAAGCGTCTGATTCTTGAAGGACTTTAATGGACAATGCACCAAAGGTAAAGAGTTGGCAAGCATTTGAAAAAGTGCTCCACATCATATATCATCAGAGGAACAAAACAGGGGCACCTGGGTGGCTCGGTCTGTTAAGCATCCAACTCTTGATTTGGGCTCAGGTCATGATCTCACAGTTGGTGAGTTTGAGCCCCATGTCAAGGTCTGCACTGACAGCGTGGAGCCTGCTTGGGATTCTCTCTCTCCCTCTCCCTCTTTCCCTCTCCAGCTCGTTCTCTCTCTAAATAAATAAATAAACATTTTTTAGATCATGATAAATATTGTCACATTGTCTTCTAAAACACCTGTAGCAATATTTACACACATCGCCTTGATAGAAGACTGCTTGTTTCTCTATACCTTTACCAGTTGAGAATATTGTAAATATTTTTTTAAAGAAAAGAGTTTTAAAATTATTTTTTTATCTTAAAAAGAGAGAGAGAACGAAAGAAAGAGCACAAGTCGGGAAGAGGGACAAAGGGAAAGAGAGAATCTTAAAAGACTAATGCAGGCTCTACACTCAGCACAGAACCTGATGCAGGGCTCAATCCCACAACCTGAGCCAAAATCAAGAGTTGAATGCTCAACTGACTGAGCCATCCAGGCATCTCTTTGGTTTTTTAGAGTGGTTTTAGATTTACAGCAAAATTGAGGGGAAGGTACAGAGATTTCCCATAGACGCCCTATCCCGCCACCTGCTGAGCCTTCCCCATTACCAACATCCCGCATCAGAACAGTACATTTGTTATAATTGACGAACCTACAGTGACACACCAGAATCACCCAAAGTCTGTAGTTTATATATGGGTTCTCTCTAGCTGTTGTACATTGCATGGATTTGGACAATGCATAATAACATGTATCCATGATTGTAGTATCATACAGAGTACTTTCGCTGACCTAAAAATCCTCTTTTTTTGCAAATTCATCCACTTCCATCCCAACCACTGATCTTTCTACTGCCTCCCCAGTGTAACCTTTTCCAGAATGTTATACAATTGACATAGTTGGAATCGGATAGCATGTAGCCCCTATAGGCTGGTTTCTTTCACTTAGTAATATGCATTGAAAGTTCCCTCATGTCTTTTCATGGACTGATACCTCTTTTCTTTTTAGCACTGAAAATAGTCCGTTGTCTAGATGTACCTCAATTTATCCATCTACCCTCTGGCAAGCATCTTGATTACAATTATGAATAAAGCTGCTGTCGACATCTGTGGGCAAGTTTTTGTGTTGACATAAGTTTTCAGCAGCTTTAGGCAAAGACCATGAAGAGAAGAGCAATTGCCAGATAAGAGTATGTATAGTTTTGTAGGAAGCTGCCAAACTGTCTTCCAAAGTGGCTGTGTCATTTTGTGTCCCCCCTGCCCCCAGCAGTGAGTGAGAGTTCCTGCTGTTCCACAGCCTCGTCAGCATTAGGCGTTGGTAGTGTTCTGGATTGTGGCCATTCTGGTAGGTATGTAATGGTATCTCAATGTTGTTTTAATTTGTAATTCCCTAGTGACGCATGATGTGGATCATCTTTTCATATGCTTATTTGTCATCTGTAGATCTTCCATGATGAAATATCTGGTAAAATCTTTGGGTTCTTTTTAAACTAGAATTCTGGGGGTGCCTGGGTGGCTCAGTCAGTTAAGTGTCTGACTCTTGTTTTCAGCTCAAGTCATGATCTCATGGTTCCTGAGGTCGTTCCTGTGTACAGCTCTGCACTGATGGTGTGGAGCCTGCTTGAGGTTCTCTCTCTCCCTCTCTTTCTCTGCCCGCCTCCCACTCCCACATGCACTCTCTCTTACTCTCAAAATAAATAAATAAATAAATAATAAATGAATGAATAAATAAATAAACACTAAAAAATATTTGAACTAGAATTCTGTACCTGAAAAATTCTCTTTGAAAAGTAAAGGAGGGAAAAGTACTTTCTCAGACAAACAAAACATTAAGAGAATTTGTTGCCAGTAGACTTGCCTTGCAAAAAATGTTAAGAGAAGATCTTTAGAGAGAAAGAAAATAACATGGGTCAGAAACATGGATCTCCAAAAAAAAAAAAAAAAAAAAGGAATAGGTGAAGGTAAAAGGAAAACTTATATTTCTTACTTTACGAAGGGTGTAAGGTCTAGGCCTAAATTTATTTTTTTTTATTTTATTTAATTATTTTTTTTGCATGTGAATGTCCACTTATCCCAGCATCATTTATTGAAAAAATTATCTTTGCTCCATGGTATTGCCTTTGGTGTTTGTCAGAGATCCTTGACTATATTTATGTGGGCCTATTTCTGGCTCTCTATTCTGTTTCATTGACCTATATGTCTATTCTTTTGCCAATACCATGGTGTCTTCATTACTGTAAGTTATATATTAAGTCTTGAAACCAAGTAGTGTCAGTTCCCCAACTTGATCCTTCAACATGGTGTTGGCTGAGTTGATAAAATTGTAATATAGTTAAAGTATACAACATGATTATATGTGTCTACATTGTGAAAGGAGTCCCAGTTGACGATGTGGTTGAGTTTTGCTATGTCGTTACAGATTTTCTGCCTGCTAGATTTGTCCATTTCTGATAAAGGGGTATTGAAGCCTCCAAGTGTGATTCACTTCAAGTGGGTTCACCTATTTCTTCCTGCAGTTCTAGCATTTTTTGCCTCATGTAGTTTGATACTCTATTGTTGGCTACATACACGTTAAGGATTAAATGTCTTCTTGGAGAACTGACCCTTTTGTAATTATTTAGCTCCCTTCTTCACCCGTAATAATTTTCCTTGGTTTGAATTCTACGCTGTCTGAAATTAATTTAGCTGTTCCTGCTTTCTTTTTCTTTTTTTATTAGCAAGGTGTGTTTTTCTCCATATGTTTATTTTTCATCTTTATGTGTCTTTATATTTAAAGTGGGTATCTTATAGATAAAAATATTTAGATTTTAGATTTTTCATCCACTCTGACAATCTCTATCTTTTGATTGCTGCGTTTTGATCATTGATGTTCAAAGTGATTTATTGATGTATCTTGATTAATATCTACCATATTTGTTACTGTTTACATTTGTTGACCTTGTTCTTTGTTCCTATTTCTGTCTTCTACTCTTTTTTCTGTTTTTTTTTTTAAGTTTACTTATTTATTTTTGTCGGGGGAGGGACAGAAAAGAGGGAGGGAGAGAGAATCCCAAGCAGGCTCCACACTATTAGCCCAGAGTCCCACGAGGAGCTCTATCTCATAAACCAGGAGATCTTGACCTGAGGTGAAATCAAGAGTCAGATGATCAACTGGCTGAGTCACCCAGGTGCCCCACTGCCTTTTGTAGTTTTAATTGACCTTTTCATGTGACTCCATGTTTCCTCCTTTCTTAGCACATCATTTATATGTCTTTTGTTTTTTTATTTTTTACTTCTTTTAGTGGTTGCCCTAGAGTTTGCAAAAATACATTTACAACTAATCCAAGCCCACTGTCAAAGAATACTCTCTCTTCACAGGTAGTATGAATACTTTATATCCTAAAATAATGCCAATTCGTTTCTCTTGTCCCTTGTATCATTATTGTCATTTCATTTATATGTAAGCACATACAAACATAATATCAACACTCATTATTGAACACATCATTGCTATTATTTTGTTGAACAAAGTATTATCTGTTAGATAAACTAAAGTAAGAAAAATAAAAGCTTTTATTTTACCTTTACTTACACCTTCTTCGAAGCTCTTTCTTTAGGTAGATCCGAGTTTCTGACCTATGTTATTTTCTTTTTCTCTAAAGAACTTCTTTTAACATTTGTTGCAAGGCAGATCTACTGGCAACAAATTCTCTCAATATTTTGTTTGTCTGAGAAACTCTTTTTTTCCTCCTTCACTTTTGAAGGATAATTTTTCAGGGTACAGAATTCTAGGTTGGCATTTTTTTTCTCTCTCTCAACACTTTAAATATTTCACTCCACTCTCGTCTTGGTTGCATGGTCTCTGAGGAGATTTGGGATATGGTTTTTATCTTTGTTCCTTTATAGTAAGACACTTTATTTTTCGTTTTTCACTGGCTTCTCTTTGGATTTTTTTTTCTTTGTCTTTGATTTTCTGAAGTTTGAATAGGATGTGCCTATGTGTATTTTTTTTATCCTGCTTGGTATTCTCCGAGGTTCTCAGATCTGCAGTTTGATGTCTGACATTAATTTGGGGGAAATTCTCAATCATTATCATTTCTATTTTTTTATTAAGTTTATTTATTTTGAGAGAGAGAGAACAAGTGGGGGAGGAGCAGAGAGAGAGATAATCCCAAGCAGGCTCTACACAGTCAGCACAGAGCCTGGTGCAGGGCTTGAACTCAAGAACCATGAGATCAAGACATGAGCCAAAGTCAGACGTTCAACCAACTGAGCCACCCAGGCACCCCTCAGTCATTATCATTCCCAATATTTCTTCTGTTCCTTTCTCTCCTTCTCCTTGAATTATTCCAATTATGCATATATCACATCTTTTAAAGTTGTCCCACAGTCCTTGCATATTCTGCTCTGTTTTCTCAGTCTTTGTTCTACTTGCTTTATAGTTTTGGAAGTTTCTATTGCTATATCCTCAATCTCACAGATTCTTTCCTCAGTTGTGTGCAGTCCACTCATAAACTTGTCAAAGGAAGTCTTCATTTCTGTCATAATTCGTTTGATCTCTAGCTTTTCTGTTTGGTTCTTTCTTAGGATTGTCATATCTCTGCTTACAGTGCCAATCCACTTTTATTGTATCCATTAAAGCCCTTAGCATATTCATCATAGTTGTTCTAAATTCCTGGTTTGATAATTCCAACATTCCTGCCATGTCTGTTTCTGATGCTTGCTCTGTCTCTTCAAACTGTTTTTTGCCTTTTGGCATACCTTGACATTTTTTTGATAGTTGGACATGATGTACCTGGAACTGCTGTAAATAGGCCTTTAGTAATACAGTGATGAAGTGTACGGGAGAGGAAGCATCCTATAGTCTTGGGATTAGGTCTCAGTCTTTTATTGTGCCTATGTCTCTAGAGTGTGAACTTCAGAAGTATTTCTCAGGATTTTTTTCTCCCCTGTTAAATGGGATGAGATGGTTAGGTTGAGCTAGTGTTGGCTGTTTTCCTTCCTCCAGGTCAGTTAGGCTCTGATAATACCCCAGCAGAATAGCGATTAGGCTGTGGTTAATTAGTTTCTCCTGAAGACAGACATTGTTAAGAAGAACAGAAGGCAGAATGCTCTGGCATTTCAAACTAGTCTTTGCCCCTCCCCCCCCACCCTATCCCTCCTCCCCTGCCCCGCTGCCACCTCTTACCAGAAGCATGAGAGAATTTTTCTCCCATAGTCACTGTGAGAACCTGGTTAAAGTCCTGGAGGCAAAAGACACAAAAGCCTGGGGACTCCCTTATGAATGAGACTCTGGAGATTTAACCCTTAGATTTGTTCACACTGAGTCCCCAGCAATTCATCGATTACTTTTCAGGTCTTCCTACCCTGGCACTGGCTCCCCTGTCAGTTTCTGCTTGTGAGTCCTGCTCTGGTAGGCTAGGACACCCTACATTCTTTAGTCCGTCTCTCCAATCTTGGGGGCAGTGGTTTTTCCTGGGTCTTCTTCTCCTAGGGATCTAGGAAGACTTGTCGATTTTTCAGCACATTCAGTTTTTCACTTGTTAGGATGGAGGAGTAACCTCCAAGCTCTCTATGTGTAGAACTGGAAACCAGAAGGAGACGATTTTAAAGAATTTAATATTTTGATGGTCAGATAAGGGGAAAACTTATTATTTTTCACTTGCCTGACTTCTTGTGGGGTTGAACATCTTTCATACATTCTTTTGAATTTAATCTTAAGAGATGAGTCTGTGTTCAGCAGAGGGAAAAGTGGGAGCAAAAGCATAGATCTATTAACCGCATAGTGGCAGCATGTTTTAGAGGGACCGAAATTTAGTTTAAGGAATGAGAGGGTGGCTTTAAGAAAAACAAGACTCGGGGCGCCCAGGTGGCTCAGTCGGTTAGGCAGCTAACTTTGGCTCAGGTCATGATCTCACGGTCTGTGAGTTTGAGCCCCGCATTGGGCTCTGTACTGGTGGCTCAGAGCCTGGGGCCTGCTTCACATTCTGTGTCTCTCTCTGCCCTTCCCCTGCTCACTCTATGTCTCTCAAAAATAAATAAACATTAAAAAATTAAAAAAAAAAAAACAAAGAAAAACAAGACTCAGAGAAGTAGATAGGTGTCAGGTGACAGAGGACCTATGACGCCAATTGTTGAGACTTTATCCTGTCCGGTTATGGGGGACCGTTGAAAGACTTTAAGAAGGGCCGCAAAAGGCCAAATTCATTTTGAGAAAAAGTAATCTTTTAGCTATAAGAAATACGAAATGAGGTGAAAACACAGAGACGAAAAGAGGAAAGCAAACTCAGAGAACTGTGGTAGCTCCCAACGGAAGGCAGTGGGCCTGGAGGTGGAGGAAATAGGAGAGAGGCTAGAAAGGCAGGAAGTCTGGCACTGCCTGTGCATTGTCTGTGAAAATGGGGACGCAGGAAGCCAGAACACTGACAGTCAGTTTTCCATTGACAGAACTGGTATGTGGGACACCTGAGTGTCTCAATCAATTGAGCATCAGACTCTTGATTTTGCCTCAGGTCATGATCCCAGGGTCATGGGATTAAGCCTCCAATCCAACTCCGTGTTGAGCATGGAGTCTACTTAAGATTCTCTCTCTCTCCTTCTGCTTCTCTCCCGCTTGTGATCTCTCTCTCTCTAAAATAAAACAAAACATTTTAAAAAGAGTTTGATATGAATTATTGTCCAGAAAACTTCTGTTGTAACCAAAAAAAAAAAAAAAAATCACAGAACACTTCCGTCTAAACTAGTTAAGTCTAATTTCATTAAGGTTTCTACAGAAATGAACATTTCAAAGAAAATCAGAATAAAAAAATGTGTGTTTACTTGAGAGAGAAGGTATTGATTGAAAAGAGCCAGTAACAAATGAATCTGCAAGGAAAGATAAGAGAAAAACAAGAAGAGAAAAATTTTTCGAAATGGATGAAGGAAAGAGAAAGGAGGTGGATGAAAATATGAATGGAAAACTGAGGGTTTGAAATTATTTTTACATTTCATTTTACATACATTAACATTATGCTTTGAAAATAACATATTGAAAATTAGAGCATTAATTCACGGAAGACAGTAGATTCAGAACTACGTGTTTCATGAAATTTCAAAGTGACTGCTACCTGCTGCTAATGACTATTGGTAAGCTCTCTTAAAAAGCAGAATCCCCCCCAAAAAAATAAAAAAAAATAAAAATAAAAAGAAGTAAAATAAAATTGAAGCAGAATTTCCCCCATGTAGCACTTTATTCACCTCCTGATGTTATCTAATCTGAAAAGAAACCATTATCCCTATTTATGGAATGCAATCCTGAGGCAGGAATAGGTTACTTGTACACATTACCAGTTAGATATTTGAACGTTTTAGCTATTTATTATTAGTCATTTATTTGATTGCTGGGGTAATTTTCATGGGAGTTCTGAAATCCCCCAATATTCCAGCTCTCTTTCCTCTGGACTAAGTTTGCCCTCCTCAGAGTTTCTTTCCAGACACAGCACTTAGTGCTGCTATTTCTTTAAATCTGCACACACCAGTCCTTAGATAAATAATGATTTATCTTTGAATCGGTGGTACTTTTTTTAACACATGTCTGTAAAAACCATCTTTGGCTCAAGCGTTCCGTGTTAAAACCATAATGCTTTGTTATTATCATTTTCATAAAATGGCCATGGAATAAACAAATATTAACATAGAAGGAATCTTCGTATCCCCTCTCCAAATTCATATGCTGTATTTCAGATGTTCAAAGTGATGGTATTAGGAAGTGGGGCCTTTGGGAGGTCCTGAGGCTGCGATGGAGTAGCCTTCATGAAAAGAATTAGTATTCTCACAAAGAGACATCAGGGGCGCCTGGGTGGCTCAGTCGGTTGAGCGTCCGACTTCGGCTCAGGTCATGATCTCGCGGTCTGTGAGTTCGAGCCCCACATCGGGCTCTGTGCTGACAGCTCAGAGCCTGGAGCCTGCTTCAGACTCTGTGTCTCCCTCTCTCTCTCTGTCCCTCCCTTGCTCATGCTCTGTCTCTCCCTGTCTCAAAAATAAATAAACATTAAAAAAAAATTTTAAAAAACACACACACAAAAAAACAAAGAGACATCAAAGAGCTCCTTCGCTCCTTCCACCAGGTGAGCACGCAGCCAGAAGGTGCTAGCTGTGAACCTGGAAGAGGGCCTCACCAAAAGGCAACCATGATGGTGCCTTGAACTTGGACTATCAGCCTCCAGAAGTGTAAGAAATAAATGTCTATAAGCCACTCAGGTTTTGGTATTTTCTGATACCACTCTGAATATTAAAATAAGAACGAAGATGGGGCACCTGGGTGGCTCAGTTGGTTGAGCATCAGACTTCAGGCTAGGTCATTATCTTGCAGTTCCTGAGTTCAAGCCTCACACAGGCTCCCTGCTGTCACGCAGAGCCCTCTCTGGATCCGCTGACCCCTTTCTTTGCCCCTGCCCTGCTTGCACTCTCTCAAAACTAAATAAACATTAAAAAAATAAAATAAAATAAGCACAAAGAAAAAAAATCAACCATATTCCCACCACCTAGAACTCATCACTATTATCATATTAGTATATTTCCCTCCACATTTAAAAAAGAAAAAGTAGTCTATTCTCATAGTTATTATAAGAATTCAAGTAACAGAATTGCACATAGATAAAAGTTCAAAAACCACTTCAAATCTGACACCCAGAAATGACCTTTATAAGCTTTAGATTTTTTTGTTTTATTCATTTTTGAGAGATAGAGAGAGACAGCGAGAGCAGGGGAGGGACAGAGAGAGAGGGAGACACAGAATATGAAGACAGGCTCCAGGCTCTGGGCTGTCAGCACAGAGCCCGATGCGGGGCTCGAACTCACAAACCATGAGATCGTGACCTGAGCCGAAGTCGGATGCTTAACCAATTGAGTCACTCATGGGCCCCATATTGGCTTTAGATTAATATTATTATAGACATCTTTCTAAGTATACACACAGATAGAAGGAATACCTTCTATAAATATAGGATCACACTATTTATATTAAATATATTAAACTTGAATTTCTTGGTTTTTTAAAAAAAAATTTAATGTTTATTTTTGAGAGGTAGAGAGAGAGACAGATTGAGAACAAGGGAGCGACAGAGAGAGAGGGAGACACAGAATCCAAAGCAGGCTCCAGGCTCTGAGCTGTCAGTACAGAGCCTGACATGGGGCTCAAATTCATGAATCGTGTGATCATGATCTGAACTGAAGTCAGATGCTTAGCCAACTGAGCCACCCAGGCACCCTTTACTTGAATTTTTTTAAAAAATTTTAAGTAAGCTCTAGGCCCAACCTGGGGCTCAAACTCACGACACCAAGATCAAGTGTTGCTTGTCCTACTGACTGAGCCAGCCAGGCATCCCAATTATTTGAATTTAAAAAAGAGAATTTGGAGAGAAACTGAAGGAATTGTTGAGTTCCAAATAAACATTTCTCTAGCACAAGATATATTATTTCCTAAAGGTTCTAAATGGTCTAAAATATTAAAAGGCTGTATTCAATATGGTTTTTAAAAAACCACATATTTTGTTGTATATATTATCAATGAATCAATGACTCCCTTCTTTAATAGACAAGATCATTGCATCCTCACACTCCCACCCATCTCTTTCTACGTCCTTCCCTCCATTCAAAATAGTCACCTCTAATTTTATAATACTGATTTTCATAAATTTTAGCAGGCACAGATAATGTATTAAAAAATCTTTTGCCTGTATGTCTCTCATTCTTAAACATGGAAGCAGTTGCTCCTGAAAACTATTTCCCCTCACTGTCAATTCCTAACTAAAAATGTCCAAACTACTCCATGTCAAAGGCTCTAGACTTCCTTCCTCCTACCCCCAACTCTCTAATACGGCCCAAGAGAAAACAAAGTGAGAAGTGAGAAAATGCGTAGAGAATGAACAAAGCCAGAATCTTCCTTAGCTTGTGGGGAGAGAGAAAAGGCTGTGAACACTGATGCATTGGTAATTTTGACTCTCCATGACTTTTTAGAACCTTGGAATTCTCTGGAATGACTGATGTGAACAGTAGAACTCAGATGATACAACTGACTTTTGAGAACTTCCTGAGGAAGTCAGGGCTGGAGTTCCAAGGAGAAAAGGGCCGAAAGGCAAGGAGTGTTGGGAATGGCATCTTTCCCAGTGTTAGGGAGGCTGGCAGAGGGGCCGTACCCCCGTCTCAGAGGAGTGCAGCCAGTATCTACTCATCTCCGGGCTTCCTACCCATTTAAACAGAAAGCTCAGTATTCAGAGCTAAACATCTGGCTTGACAGCAGGGAACATTCAGTTAATGGTAGTTCAGAGGAATTGCTGTGTTTGCAGCTGTTTCTTCTTGATAAAATAATTGTTGTTTCAAATGGTAAATTATTATGTAGAATCGGAATGGAATGAAAACGTGGTGTCTTATCACAGCTTGATTTAGTAGCATATAAATAGGTTTTGGGAAAGGAAGGTATAACATTAAAAAGTGAGATCATTATAAATGGCGGATAAACACGGTCTCAAAGAGCAAAAGAGAACAATGCCAAGAAAACCTGACCTGTGACTGAAGAGGTACAGGTCACACATCAAATCAATGATTACACATATTTTTTAACCGTATTTCTTAGAAAACACATACACTTAAGAAATGGTATTCGGTAATCTACTTTGCTCAGAATGAAAGCTAAGTGATTCCTGGAAGGCACAGGAAAGTTGGTAGGAACAGCTATGTGTATGACTTAAAAATGTTTCAAAGGTCTTGTGCCAAGTGTCGAACTATAATTTGTCTGCAAGTGACCATTAGTTAAAGAAAAGAATAGTGATCATCTTTTTTTTCTTTTTTTTTTTGCCTGTATCTGTGAAGAGCAACTAAGAGAGAACAGGTGACTAAGTCCTAGAGAGAGAAGGGGATCTGGGGAACCTGAAAAGAACAGCAATTGAAATTTGAATGAAAGAAACAGTCCATGAAAGAGATTTCATACCATGCTTCGAGACCTGGTTTTCTCTTCCTATGATACCTGGCAGTGGTAAAGATCCTAAGTGTGCTAGACGTAAAACATTCATAGGTCCTATGTTAAGGGAACAGAACAGGAGGTATTGAATAAGTGCGGGGTAGCAAGAATTTTAGAATGCAGAAAGCCCAGACTTGCAGCCAGTATAGGACAAGCTATTTCCAGGCGCAGATGTGGCACTGCTGGCAGGGAGACCGTAATTCTCCTTAGGGTCCTTTATTAGGGCCACATTGGACCCAGAGAATTCCTTACTTTGTGTCTCCACCTTGGCACATCGCAAAGAGGATCAGGAAGGAGTCATCAGAAGGTCTTGCTCACTCCAACGTTTCTTTCGTTTATGCTGCTTGCATTTCACTTTGACTTTTGATAAAAGTTATGATAGAACAAATCATGATATGTCGATTAACTTTTTATCATTCTATTCCCAAACTTGGTCTTGTCAGACTTGGTCCCGAGACACTGAAAACCCTGTTCATATTTTTACCTTGTGATCAGTGTAGATTCAAAATACTATACATTCCTTTTTTCATTTGTTAATAGCACTATTTTACTCTATTCTTTCTATGTTCTGTTGAGTTTCTTGAGATTGCCTCCATTGTTTCTTTTTTTAAATTTTTTTAATGTTTTAATTTATTTTTGAGAGAGAGAGAGGCAGAGGAAAAGCAGGGGAGGGGCAGAGAGGAAGACAGAGTTAGAAGCATGGCCTCCATTGTTTCTGACAACAAGTCGGTTGTAAATTTTATCGAGTAGCCTTTGTACTTGTGAGTCATGTATATCTTGCTGCTTTCAGGATTCTCTCTTTATCTTTGGCCAATTTCTCTGTGATGTGTCTAGATGTGGATCTCTTTGAGTTTATCCTCTGTCGTACATCTTGGATGTGTAGTTTAATGGTTTTCATCAAATTTGATTAGGAAATATTATTTCTTTCTCTATGTTTCTTTTGTTTTTTCTTTACTTTCTGGAACTTCTATAATGCATGTGTTGGTTTGCTCTATGGTGTTCTGAAGGTCTCTTAGAGTCTATTCATTTTGGGTGGTGCCTGGCTGGCTCATTTAGAAAAACATGTGACTCTTGACCTTGAGGTCATGAGTTCAAGCCTCACATTGGGGTTAGAGATTACTTAAATAAATAAATAAGTAGATAGATCAATAAACAAACTTAAAATAAAGAGGAATCTGGTCATTTTTCTTCATTCTTTTTTCTTTGTATTCTTTTCAACTCACTGAGTCATTCTTCTGCCACCTAAAGTCTTTTGAATCCCTTAAGCATGATTAATAAAATTTATTGCATTAAAAAATATTGATATATATGTACCACCATGTAAGCAATGAATACTGCTTCACATTGCCCTGAAATATTTACCAAAAAACAGGATTATGTTTTAGGCCAAGAAGAAAATATTGCAATTGAATTTATGTAATTTATATTGGCTACACCCTCAGATCACAAAATACAGTAAAAATTAACCACTTTAAAATTAAAGAACATTCTCCTAAGTAACTTTTGAATCCAAAAAAATAAAATTAAAATGGAAGTTAAAGATGAGTAGAACATCAACGATAATGAGAGTAGTACACTGAAAACACATGGGAGTGTTACCTATATTTAGAGGCAAATTAATAGGTATAAATGATTTTGTCATTAAAAAAAATTTTTTTTTTTAATTTTTTTTTTTTAACGTTTATTTATTTTTGAGAGACATAGAGACAGAGTGTGAGCAGGGTAGGGGCAGAGAGAGGGGGAGACACAGAATCCGAAGCAGGCTCCAGGCTCTGAGCCGTCAGCACAGAGCCCGACGCGGGGCTCGAACTCACAGACCGTGAGATCATGACCTGAGCTGAAGTCGGCCGCTTAACCAACTGAGCCACCCAGGCGCCCCTGTCATTAAAAAAATTTTAAATAAACTAAACCATCTCAAGAACCTAGGAACATAAATGCAAAATAAACTTTAAAAATAGAATTAATAGGGATGCCTGGGTGGTTCAGTCAGTTAAATGTCGACTCTTCATTTTGGCTCAGGTCATGATCTCATGGTTCATGGGTTTGAGCCCCACCGCAGGCTCTGTGCTGACAGCATGGAGTCTGCTTGAGATTCTCAATCTCTCTCTCTCTCTCTCTCTCAAAATAAATAAATGTAAAAAAATAGAATTAATAAAAACTATAGATATTAGTGAATTAAAAAAAGAAAAACAATCTACAAATTCCAGAATGTGCTCTTTAGAAATTATATTTTGCATTTTAGGTCTTCAAGACTAAAGGACTACTAAAATTGGAATATTTGGTCAGTGGCTCTTTCCTAGACAGACTAGGCCATATAAGACCTTACATAGGCTACACTACTATGATTGCTCTCCTTAATGTAATGCTGCTTAATATTTAATAGTTTCTACTTGGAAATATTTCAATTTCATCCACACATATGTTGTTTGGATAACCCATACAGCATCAATATGCCTGTATTTTCAGCCATCTCTAGGTGGAGGTGTGTTTATGAGCAATTCTATAGCAGGATGAATGAAATATTGTCTAAAGAGAATTACTGCTTGACAAAAAACGCCATAAATATGCTTCTCACAGTAACTGGGATTTCTGGAGGTTGGACTCTGTAAGACGAACTGAACATCTGGACAACTTATACCACCAGAGAATTCAAGCCGTCAAAATGCGGCTGGACTATAATCACACACTAGAGTAACTGGTGCCTCAGGGAAACTGTTGAAACTAGAAAACCATTTGACATAGAGGTGAGCAGTTTCTGCATTCTTGGTCAGTGGAATTTGTCCTTGAACCTGGAATCTCTTTTCTCTTTGTTCTTGGTGTGGCTACTGTGGTGATCTTACACGACCATTTTGTTGGAAACAAATACATGGCCATTGTTCTCATGGATGTCTTAAACCAAATGTAGATGTGTCTGACTGAAATATTAAAATTTGTTTAGGAGTCTAAATTGTGTTAAGTCTTTCTAAAATAATGCTACTACACAGTTGGGGGAGAATCTTTCTACTAATTCAAAAATAATTTGTTCAAAAACTTTTTTTTTTTTTTACTTTTAGAGAGAGTGAGCATGGAAGAGGGGCAGAGGGAGAGAGAAAGAGAATCTTAAGGAGAATCCATGCTCAGCACGCAGCCCAGCACAAGCTTTGATTCCACGACCCTGGAATCATGACCTGAGCTAAAATAAGAATCAGATGCTCAAGCAACTAAGCCACGCTGGCACCCCCAAAATAATTGTTATCTTTGGCCAATTTCTCTGTGATGTGTCTAGATGTGGATCTCTTTGAGTTTATCCTTTGTCGTACATCTTGGATGTGTAGATTAATGGTTTTCATCAAACTTGATTAGGGAATCAAATGAGTTGAGTGCTCTCTCAACTTTTTATTCAGTTATTTCCTCACAGAAAATCATGAGACTAGAGGGGAAACACCAGTCGAATTTCTTCCTCTCTGTATATTGAAAGACGGTGACGTAAAACCGCACTGCATCATCGCAGACCACGTACTGGACAGTTAATGTCTCCCAGGTAATGCCATTTCTAACTGAATGAAGCAGGGTTTGGAAAGCTTGCTGTCAACTACTTCCTTTGCATAGATTATGGAGGCCAAAGGATCTCAGAGGGGGAGGGTGGGGAAATTTCTCCTGAAGCAAATGGTAGACCCATTGTCAATTTTCTGGAGTAAAGATAAGGGTGGGCTTGAATTCGGACAAGGAGGAACTGCCTTCTCTCACTTGATTGATAGCAGTAAGATCTGATTCTGTGAAAGGAGGACATGGTAGAGATACATGACTGCGGCTGAGAAGATAACATTGGCTACTTGAGACACACAAAGGCCTAAAGAGGGAGATGGCTGCAGGGGATTCACAGTACGAGGCAATGGCTGATTTACTCTAGGACCGAAACCTAAATTTCCACTTTATATTTTTCTTTCACGTGTTACCATTCTCCTTTAATATTTTTCAAGCCTGCGGTAAAATTTTAAGTGTTACAGTCCAGTGTTATCCGTGATGTGGGGGTGTATGAATAGGCTTGTGTACATAACTGACACAAAATAGCGTAGGAATGGAACTTTCTCCCTTTCTGCTCTCTCCTGCGAAGTCGGCTTGGTGATAGATGTCAGAAAACTGAATGGACATCCTGGCTGAGTAGAGAGTATTTGTCCCATGCCAAGCAATAGTTGAGTGCAAGTGGACACTACTGTCAACATGAGACAGCTCTTCCACCAATATTCCGAAGGGAGGAAATTGGTTAGGAGATCAGGCATATTCTGATATTTTGTAGATGGGACTACCTGGGCCAGGAGATTATTTTTGTTAAAGTATGTCAGTCACATAGAGCCACTCACGCCAGCTAGGATAACTTGGCAATTAAATTGTAGTAGCTCATGGTAGTTTATAACAAGCACAGAAAATTCAGTTGAAGAAACAGATTACCCACGGTTAATAATTAATCATAAATTATTAAAAATATAGGATTATCTTCTTTAAAAAAGTCTAACATTGAGAAGAATATGATAAGAAAGGAGAATTGAATTTATACCGAAAGAACACCAGATTCAAAACGAATGCAGCCTGCTTCCCATACGATGTTTTCCCTATAATCTCTGATACGGAAGATTGGAGGAACATGTTGACCATCAAGACACGGAGTCAAACGTTTCTATGTTAAAAACAGATATTTGGCATTTCTTTGTTTATGGGCCAAAGGAACAAATTCCTCTTGTTTCCTGGGAAAATTCTAGAGCATTCAAGATCATTAATCTTGAATTGTTAATCACAGTGTTTTCTATGATTTTTTTTGTGCATTAGATTCCTGTCATGATGGTTGGTAGTCCTCAACACATGCTGAGGGGATTATTTACTTGTTACAATAGCACTGTGGGAAACCTAGGTTGGTTTAGAAAGTACTGTAGTCCTTTAAAGGCACAAACACTCGAAACATCTGATTGCAGATGGGCAGAAAAGAGGGAAGAACACACACACATACACATGTATTTGTTTTCAGCGTTAATTTTGTCACAAAAATGATGCAGTTCATTGAAGTGAACTGATTCTACGTATATGTAAAATATCTACAGTAAAATTAGTCAGAGAAAGACAAATACCATATAATTTCACTCACATGTGGAATTTAAGAAAAAAAGAGACAAAAAAAAAAGAAACAAGCAAAACAAAACATCAGTTTTTGTTGCAAGAAGGGAGGTGGGCGGGAAGAATGGGAGAAATAGGTGAAGGGGGTTAGAGTACCTTCATTTAATGAGCACTGAGAAATGTACAGAATTGTTGAATCATTATATTGTGCACTTGAAACTAATATAACACTCTATGTTAATTATACAGAACAAAAAATCAGGTCTAAAAAACAGAAAGCAAGAGAAAACCTAAGAAACTGTTTTTGGGAAGTGGTACATGGTTTTAGATTGAAGTTTGTCTGAAAAGAGACCATTCAGACATGCAGATGATAATAAATTACATGTAAACACCAAAAGATAAAGTTTCTGCAAATTTTGACACTTGCAGATTTTATTTTATTTTTTTAATTTTTTAATGTTTATTTTTGAGAGACAGAGAGAGACAGAGAGAGACAGAGCATGAGTGGGGGAGGAGCAGAGAGAGAGGAGAAAGAATCTGAAGCAGGCTCAGGCTCTGGCTGTCAGCACAGAGCCCAATGTGGGGCTCGAACTCACAAACTGCGAGATCATGACCTGAGCCGAAGTTGGACGCTTAGCCAACTGAGCCACCCAGGCACCCCACAGATTCTCTTTTGATAGGTAGACTATTGCAGGTTGTTTGGACACAATTATGAATTTTACATGCATCACAACAAATTATATGCATACTTACACTATACAGATATTTTAGTATATGTGCTATTGAAGTGAGCACTACACACATATTTTAATGAGCTAGAACAGGGGTTGGCAAACTATGGCCTGAAGACCAGATAATACCATACCTAATCATTTACATATTATCTGCATGCTTGGAATTAGTCAAACTACAAAGTCTGAGGGCACAGTCCCCAAGACTGCTATCACTTTTGACACCACCACAAGTTAGGAAGATTCCCAAAACCACTCTCGGGTTTGGTAATTCACTAGAAGGATTAATAGAACTCACTGAAAGTTATACTCATGATTGTGGCTTGCTACAGGGAAAATGACACAGAATCAAATCAGCCAAAGGAAGAGACCCACAGAATACAGTGGGGAAGGTTCCAAATGCAAAACTTTTGTTGTCCTCTCCCGCAGAGGAATGACCCATTAAACTATGAGAAGTGTGTTTGACAGTGTGTGTAGATTATTACCAATCGGGGAAGATCACCTGAGCTTTGGTGTCCAGCGTTTTATTGGATATTCATTCTTTAGCAATGATCGATTGATTGATTCATTGCCCACATAGTTTAACTCCTCCAGAATAGCTGACATCATGTGACTCAGAGCCCTCCTTCTAAATTCCACAGTTGGTCTTTTGGTGTGGCCAGCTTGCATGGTAAACAAAGATGCTGCTATTAGTTATGGCATAGTTCACCTGCCAGAAGCATTTTTGTACCTGTTGATCAAAAATATGTTACAAATTTAAAATACAATTCACGTCAGTGTCATTGTTTAGTACTAAGACATTCACGGGCAAATTATATTGGGAAGAGAAAGGATAGTATGTAGGCGATTTTCTTGTTAGGGCTGGACTTGTAAGGGCAAATCGGGACTAACTCCATTTTGTTTAAGGGCAAACTGAGACTGACTCCATTTTGAGTTCCCAGCGCCTGCGCCGAGCATCGGTGCAGGTAGGAGATTGAGCTCGAGCTAGCTCCAATAAAGGCTCTTTGTTCTTGCATCAGATTTGGCTCCCTGGTGGTTTTCGGAGTTCTCGAATTCTGGGCATAACAGACTCAAACCTCTGAATGTTGTTTTGTTTGTTTTGCACTGAGTGAGGTGATTAAATTTGGGGAAAGAGCCAGTGTAAAGGGGGTTACTGTATCATCAATAAACTTTTACTGAGGGTCTCTTGTCAGCAAGGTAAGTGTTAGGCACACAATTTTCTAATCTTTCACTTATCTGTTCCAGATCATGAGAGAGAAAAAGGGATTGATAGGCTAAAGCACAGATTCATTTGGTTCAAAGCAGTTTATTCTAGTCTCTAAAGTCGATTATCTCAATTGTAAGCCCTGTGAAGATTTGAGTTTTTAATACACATAATTTAAGTCAAACTAAGCCATATTCTTTCTCCTAAATTTATTTTTAAATTGCAAAAGTAATAGATGCCCATTAAATAAATGGAAAGTAAAGTAGAATCTTAGTCCATTCCATTGCTTCATCTACCTTCTGGTTTTAGGTTTTAAAAATAAAGTTGCACTTCTACTTTTTTTTAAGATTTTATTTTATTTTATTTTTTTTAAGTAATGTCTATGCCCAATGTGGGGCTCAAACTTACAACCCTGAGATCAGGAGTCACATGCTTTACAGACCAAGTCAGCCAGGAACCCTACACATCTATTCTCCACACTCTAGAAATACAGTCTCTTTCCATTCATATGTGCTTATTTTTCATGTTATGTTATTATACATTTAAAAAAGACATTACTTAAAGGTTGTATAATAATCCTTGCATGGATGTAGTTTGTTGATTTAATCGTTTGACTTTAGTTTTCTATGTTTTCTTAATTAATGTTTGTGTTTCTTTGTTTGGTGGGGCAAAGCACCACAATGTTATTCCAAAATCTTTTTTTCAAATTTATACAGGTTGAAAGGGCATTCTAGAACCTTCCTTCTAACAGATGTCAGTTGCTTGTATGATAAAACCCATGTATTTTTATATATGAATGAAATGTAAAAATCAAGCCATGTAAGTTTTTTTATTTATAATTTCTTTACCTTAACAAATACCATGACGTATTTAATATTATGTCTCATTTGTATGCTTAATGGAGTCGAGTTTCCAGAAATTTCGCACATGAAGAAGGAACAGAAATCAGTGTTGTCTGGTAAGGATTAGTGAAATTTGTCTTGGTCGGTACCGTTTGTTCTGAGATGTGCTCACTGGGTTAAAGGATTAGCTCTTTATGATTCTGCAAACCAGAGGCATAAAGTATGTTTAAAATTTTTTTTAAATGTTCATTTATTTATTTTGAGAGAGATAGAAGGAGAGAGAACAAGCAGGGGAGGGGCAGAGAGCGGGAGAAAGAGAATCTCAAGCAGGCTCTATGGTGTCAGCACCGAGGCCAATGTGGGGCTCGATCTTACGAACCGTGAGATCATGAACTGACCCAAAATCAAGAGTCAGACGCTTAACCGACTGAGCCACCCAGGCGCCCCTGAAGTGTGGTTTGAATTTCAACTCTGCCTCCTAGCTGGTGGCCTTGATGCCTCCACCATCTCCACTTGATGTTATGACTTTTCTCTGTAGGTTCTATCATGACCCCTCTCTTCTTCCACCCAGAAAAATGTGATATGGACCCCCTGCTGCTCAGCCTAAACCCTTCTCTCTACTCTCTCAATATTTACAAAATTATTGATTCTGAACTGACAAATCTCTTTCCTCACATGAGGCAGAGATTCCTTACTGTACTTCTAATGATTATACCTCTATATTTAGTTTCCCCTCTATTACAGCTTTCTGGTCCCTAGGAATTTGGCATGAGTTTCTGAGGGCTGGACCAGAAGGCAGTTGAGTGCGCGCCGTGCACTGTATCCAGAATGATCCTCCCTCAGAGACCTACGCGCCGGTCCATGGGGCAAGTCTGGACTCTCTCAGTCCCTCCTTCTGGCTGAACTCTTTTCCCCGCCAAGTACGATGTCTGTGAGAGGATAAAGGGAGAGTTTTTGTTTCCCAGTGGCTTCAGGGCCTCCAGCCTAGAGGCCGGCTGTCAGCATCTCCCACCATTCCTCCCATGATGCCTCGCAGTCCTATTATAGTTGCACTCTGGTGAGTCTGTCTACAGTTACCCTGCCTGACATGTTTAGACCTGTCTGAGTTCTCGACTTCTTAACTTGAGCTAATGCTCTGGGACCCTCACTCCATTGATTTAGAAATTATTGGACTTGATTATTTTTGTGTTAACATTAATTTAAAAAATTTCACATCACTAAATCTCCGTTGACTTTATTTTTCAAATTCATTTGTGTACCAAACTACAATTTAATCAAGAAACTGGTCTGATACCCTTGTGAAAATGTGATTAATTTCTTCAGACTCTTGCCTGGCAAAGTAGATGTTTTCTGTTCTTATTTTGTGATCACTGATCTTCCTGTGCCCCTTATGGTGAAAAGTGGGTAACAAAGAAGACAAAGGGAAGGCAAATGGTATTTTAATTTTTTACGTAGAAATTATATTATTCTTAAAAAATATTTTTAGAAACTTTACTACGGCTTTTATGTACTATGATAAAATACAGCATTATATGGCAAATATTCAGGATGTATTGTAAAAACTACTATTAACAAGGCCAGTAATAAAAAAAGGTTAGGAAATTGTTAGGTCAGTAAAAACATGATGTGAAAGAAATTTCTGTGGCTATAACTAGCTCCATCCACGAAATCATTCAGCTGCTATGCTGATGCGTAGCTGGGTAGCAAGGAAGTGAAAATAATGAAGATGTGGTTTGTGCTCCAGAGAGATATATAATCTAGTGGGGGGACAGGAATGTGCCAAGAGGTGCGATAGACCTTGTTGGAAACCAAGATCACATTTCTTTGGCCACCTCTGACTTGAGCTGGGGCAGACAGTAACCATGTACATTGATGGCTTCTTGGTATTAGCGTTCATTGAGTTTCTGAGCTTTACTGCCTCAGGGACTCCTCTGAAGAGCTATTCTACTGCGTGTATGTGTGTGTGTGTGTGTATGTGTGTGTGATTAACATGCCTGTGAAGAACCCAACCAGTAAGAAACAGGAGCTGGTGGATAAATGCCTCTGTCCTTAGAAGGACAATTATAAAGAATATTCTACATGGTTCCTCAGAGGACCCCCACTGGGATTCAGGCCCAATTACTTACAGTAGTAAACTGCTTATTGAGTTTCTCTCTTTGGCTGTCTTGTTCTTGCCTCTCTCTCTGGCTCCTGGGAACACCACTCAAGTAAACTACTTATACCCAAGTTTTTTGTCACTTTCATCCAAACCAAGGTCCTGTTTTTGCCAGAACCCAATTTTTGTGTTATCAACATAAGGCAATAATTTCTGTAGATTATAAACATATAAACAGAGGTCTCGTTCTATAGAGACGGATCAACTAATTCCTTGAGTAGGAGTTTCCAGGAAAGTCTATATAGTCAATTGCAGGAGCCAAAAAAGAGGAGAAATTTGAAATTGATAGTTGAAAGCTAAGGCTCTCCATTATCTTTAACTTTCACTCAGTATGAGATATCTAGTCCTGGGATGATACAATGAAGGCTAAATTGCATATATCCTGTTATTTGAGTGAGTTGTATTTGCCTGAGACCTTATGGGCTTTTGGGAGAAGTCAATAATGAGACAAGTTGGAGCTAATTCCTAGTCCTTGAACAAACCAATTTTTAGAACCAAGACTATGGACAAATTTATGCTTTGACCTTTTTTTTTTAAATTTTTTTGTTTAATGTTTATTTTTGAGAGAGAGAGGGAGACAGAGTGTGAACGGGGGAGGGGCAGAGAGAGGGAGGGAGACATGGAATCCGAAGCAGACCCCGGCTCCGATCTGTCAGAACAGAGCCCAATATGGGGATCAAACTCAGAAGCTATGAGATCATGACCTGAGCCAAAGTTGGATGCTTAACCCACTGAGCCACTCAGGTGCCCCTATGCTTTGACCTTTGATACCCTCTTTTGATTAGTGAGGATGCTTCGAAGTAGGAGAATGTCAAGATCACCAGGCTTGGTCCGGGGATATTGGCGTGGTTAAAGATAGAATGACAGCTTGCCTGTAACACTGATTGGTGGCTTTCAACTGTCTTGTAACCAAGCTCCTAGGGGAGTGTGCCAGATTCCATAAAAGAGGGGCTATCAAAATATAAAGAGAGGGTCGAAGGAAAAAATTGTGGTTCAGCAAAGCATTGTAAAAAAACTAAAATCATGAAAACCTCCCTGTGTAAGGCCCATTCCCCAGTAGAACGCAGTGCCTTGGCTAAGATGTCTAAAGGGCAGGAGATTTGAGCAGACCTCTACTGGTGTTAATGGGAGGAATAATATCCTCCCTCAGCTCCACAGCCTAAAACTATGCCAAGAAATGGGCAGAAAGTTTCTGAGGGCACAAATGGAGAGAAAACAACTGTGGCAGGACTGTTGTATTGAAAGGAGGCGATGCGCTGGGGACGGGGAGAGCTCTGGTTCTCAGACTCAGAGGCTATGGATATAGTTCGCCACATCCCTGTCATCTGGTGGTTGGCCACTGGGTTACAATGGTATAATTAACAAACCCACAAGATTATGCTGCTTCTTGAAAAAAAAAAAAAAAAAGCCCTACAAACAAACAAAAAACCCTACAATGAATTTCCTCCTTGGGCAATATAATAAAGCCTAATGTAGAATGCAAGGGCAAACAATGCAAAATTCCAGATATAAAGCCTCCATTTTGCATAAAAATTCTTAAAATAACTTTTACATTCATTTCAACTCTCTGAGTTCTCATTTTCTCACTTGTGAAATGGAGATAATAATACTTGCTTCCCAAAGGAGTGCTGTATAGGAGAAAATGTATGCTGAGCCTCCAGCATTTCAGTGCCTGACACTTGCCAGGCATTCAAGAAATTTTAACTATCTCTACTCTCTCTTCCTCTTCAGCTCTTCTAAATAAAACTGTTTACTCTTTAAAAAAAAATTCTCAGCATGAAAAGGGAGAAAGGAAAGTAAGCTTTATTTCTCTAAAAACCCCAGATTTGGGGTATTTCTTTGGGGAGATTAGAAAAATGGGTTAGATGGCTGCGATTATTTCCATTCTTACAGGATTCCCTGAAGACTTACGCCTCATTTGCAAGTTAAGAATTGTAAACTAAAGAAAAAAAAAAGAATTTTAAACTGTCCTTACTTTGAAGACTTTTAGGAAATTGCACAGCCATTCGTTAATAACAAGTATGATTATATAATCTATGAAAAAAACCCAAAATCTTTCTGAAAATGTACCTAGATAAAAATAACAGTAGTCCTTGTTCTGCCTCTCAGACATAGTGTCCAAAGTAGTTACAGGACTGGAATTACACTTATATGTTAACTATATATACATGATTACACATCACTATGTATATATTACTACAGTTATATATTTTACTATCACTACATAATTGCTATAGTATGTAATTTAGTATATATTCTATAACATATAGTATAGTACATATTATATACTATCTAACTTACTGCATAATTTGTATATTCTACTATAACACTATTTTACTTTATTTTCCTTTTTTGATAGTATTTTAAGTATGATCACTGGTAAATGCCTCAATATTCAGGTATACACATATGTGCGTGTGTATATGACATATATATGTGTGTTAATGTCTTTCTGTCTTGAAAATTAAGGATAATTTCACCATAATGGTTTTATGTGGACTATTCTAGCCAATAAAATGAACTCTACAGTTAGTTCTTGGATCTCATTGGCCCAGGCCGTGTAAAATGTTTGTATGATGTCATCGTTTGGAATCCAGAGTTTCAATCCATAAGGTTTTATCATAGTACTTGTACAACTGTTTATATTGACTATTAAAATGGTTGTTCTTAGTCTTACATTTGGGCTTAGTCTGAGCAAAGATGTTATGCGGGATTCTTTTTTACAGCTAAGAAATATTAACAATAAACAACCATTTGCTGAATACCTGTTTTGAGCAGGATGGTGTGCTAGGCTCTGTGAGTAATGTAAAGATGAAATTTCTCCCTGACTTCAGAAGCTGACATCATGGAGAGAGAGAGAGATACATTCATTAACTCCCAAAATTGAGAGCTATCATATGTGAGGAGCATGTACCAATAACTTTATTCCCAGAGGAGCTGGCATATTATGAGTTCTATAACAAAGATACAGACTTGTTTTAGATATTGTGGGAAAGGAAAGACAAATTTTGATTAAGGGTAGCCAGTAAGAAGTTTTTCAGGACATATTACTGGAAATTTGCCATGAAGGATTGATCGGGCTTTGATCAGTGAAAACTGAGTAGGAGAAGGACATTCTTGGTAGGAGGGACTATATGTGAATATGCAGTCACAGGTAAATGCAGACTCAAAATATACATTTACTTTTGTTTATTGTGTTCCTGTACTACAGAATATTTTTATCCAATGAATCCTAAAAGAATGTCACTGTGGTGTAATTATCTAAAGGATACTCAGACCGTTCAGCCTCTTGAACAGCATATAATCACAAGGGGAAAAGTAATGTAAAGATAGCCGGTTAGGCTGCAGTTGATTCAGGTGGTGAGTCGGGAGGCAGTGAGCTGGATAAAAGGTGGTGCTGTCGGTCTACGTACGGGTCTCATTAGGTTACAATCGAGGTATCAGCTGGGCTGTGTTCCTTTTTGGAGACAGTAGAGGAGAATTCTTACCCTGCTCATTTAGGCTGTTGGCGGAATTCAGGTCCTCATGATTTTAAGACTGTTATTTCCATTTTCTTGCTGGCAGCTGAACGCTGTTCCCAGGTTCTAGAGGCCCCACGCATGCCTTGACTCATGACCCCTTTCCTTTATCTTCAAAACCAGCAGGTCTTCTGCATTTACCTTTCTCTTCTAAGGACACATTAATTCCGTTGGATCCACCTGGATAATCCAGGCCACTGCCCATCTCAAGGTCTTCAAATTCAGTCATATCTGCAAAGTCCCTTTTTGCCATGTAAGATGACATATTCTGAGGTTCCAGGGATTAGAGTGTGGACCTCTTTGGGGGACCGTTATTTGGCTAACCATGCAGTGCTTTTTTTTCTTTTTTCATGTTGATCATTCAATACGTATAAAGATTTCCGATCACATCACCTGGGACTATTTTACCCACTGCTCTGTTTGGCTGCCAGTGTCTGGTCTTTCTCTTCAGCAATGGTGAATGGATACCCTTTCCACAGGGAAGAGAAATCCATGGCTTGTTGCCTTTGCCAATAACGAAAATGTTGGAGAGCCGGGTGGCAAAGCTCTTGCCATTGGCATCCTTCACGTGAACTACATCAAAAGGACCAGGGTGTCTCTCTCTGTTGGTGATCACACCAATTCTTCCCAGGTTAGCACCTCCAGTCACCATACAGACTACCGGTACCAAACTTGATGAAATCAGTTATCTTTCCAGTCTCCAAATCAATCCAAATGGTGTCATTCACCTTGATGAGGGGATCAGGATAGTGGATAGTGCTAGCATCATGGGTCACCAGAGGAGGGATTCCTTTTATTCCCACAAAGATCTCTCTTACTTTATACAACTTACACTTGGCCTCTTCAGGTGTGATCCAATGAACAGCAAAGCGACCCTTGGTGTCATAGATCAGGTTGAAATTCTCCCCAGTCTTGTCAAAGCTGAAGACATCCATAAAACCAGCAGGGTAGGTTATATCGGTTTGGACCTTGACATCAATCTTAATAAAATGCTGCATACAGATCTTCTTTATTTCATCTCTTCCTTAGGAAAATGATGAGAGGGAAACATTCAACTTATGGGGACCAGTATATGGACAAGGGGCAAACACACGAGTCAGCTTATCTAGCATCCAATGCTTTGGAGCTGCTACCCACTTCAAGAGTCGTTTTTTGTTTTTGTTTTTTTAACATTTATTTATTTTTGAGAGACAGAGACAGAGTGTGAGCGGGGAAGGGGCAGAGAGAGAGGGAGACATGGAATCTGAAGCAGGCTTGCTACCCACTTCAGATGCTTCTTGGGACCGCAAGTTATGGCTGTGCTAGGCACCAAAAGAGAAACCCCACAGTGCTCGTCTTCTCCTCAGATACATCCTGATACTGCCAGTGACAAAACAGAGGGCCACCTATGCTTCTGTCCGGGTGTCATGGGTGTCAGTAGCAGCAGTGACAGCAGCAAATCTTGAGACAGGATATCCACTGTGAGAGATGATGACTCTCCGTTTCAACCCATTGGTGAACCTGGGGTCTAACGAATCTCTTGAGGTAAGAAATGTAAATTTCTAACTTGACACTTTCTCAATATTTATCAGCTAGCCAGCTGTATGCTAGTTGGTGTAGAAAACATGGAAATCAGCCTCCAACCCCTGTCCAACAGATTCTCAAATTTAATGTGTCAGACTGAGGGAAAAGCAGCAGGATAATGGTGTGAGGCACAGCCTAAGGAAAAAAAAAAACGAGGGAGACAACTGAGGTGGGTGAGACATTGCCACAGGTTAATAAAATGTTATCTTGGGTCCTTTGGACAACATATCATTTATCTATGCTCTAGGCCTTTTAGGAAGTTTCTTGGGAACGAACCCTGCATTTTCATCATTTTTATCACTCATTTTAACTCATTCACATGCTTTCTTCTCAACATCTAAAACTTCGTTTACCACTTAGTAGGTGATCAGTACATACTTGTTGAGTGACTAGTACGAAACTCAAACAGAGAGGGGAATTGATACGATAAAGTCACAAAGCTGGTTTATGGCAGAGCTGGATCTAGAAACTAGCTTTAATTCTTCATCCTTTCTTCTATCAGATTCAGGAGGCAGCTCCTGGAAAATGAAAAAGTCCAAGCAATGAAGCCTCCTGTATGCTGACTTTCTATCTTCCACATAGTATTTCTTCTTCCTATATGAAATACCATTAACCAAATCTATCAGTTTAATGTCCAAAATGCGAGTCAGGAGAACTGAGTTCTGTCCCTAGTTCCTCTATTCACTCCCTTTGTCACTGTCCCAATTACTCACCCTGTCTAAACTCACTTTCTTCTTCTGTCATGAGAGAGCTAAGCTTCCTTTCATTTCTCATGTGCTAGGAGTCTAAATTCCATGAAAGCTAATCAATAAACTCCCTATGAGATCCTATGTCTAAACATCCTTCTATCAGTCTTCCTGGAGGGTGGTCAGCATACCACCTCTATCAGAATCACCCCAGTCCTTTAAGTTGCTGATTCTGCAATTGTTAAAGAGAATAAATACTTGCTGATTTGGAGGGATTCCCATTAGCCCATGCTTCCCAACTCTTTTCACCGCTATAGTTATGGTGCACATAAAAGGCGATCATGTTGGGACTCCTGGCTGGCTAATCAGAGGAGGATGCGACTCTTGATCTTGGGGTCGTGAGTTCAAGCCCCACAGTGGGTGTAGAGATTACTTAAGTAAATAAAGCCCCCCCAAAAGTGGTAATATTTATGTGGTGTACTGGGGTAAGAAAGCTTAGACTCTTTGTCAATGCACGTTTCACTGAGAAGCTGCCAGAAGTATCACTGAGTGAGAAAAACAAGTTGTAGAAAAATATGTATTATAGATGATCCATTTTCAAGATAATGCCAAAACCCTGTATATGTAATATGTCTACATTTATATATTATATATTTGTATATGATCATGTGTTATGTGTATGTAGATATACAATATTATAAGAATATTGAAAGGATCATACTAGGTTGTTAAAGTAGGGGAAGAGAGAAGGGAACACAAAGAATAAAGAGAAAAAAAAGTGAAACCACCAGTGTCTATGCTATGGATCCATTTATGCATTTGTGTAAAATAATGGATGTGTAGATGAAGACACTTAAAAAATTAAAAACGCAGATCCAGGGCCCCTGGCTTAGATCTGTTAAAGCAGAATTTAAAAGACAGGAGATGTGATGAGGTGGGTGTCTGCATCATTAACAAGTATTCCAAGTGATTCTGTAAGAGTCAAGTCTGTAAATCTTTGCATTAGATGCTAATATCATTAGCTGTAAACACAATGTATTTGGAAATTTCCACCCTGCAGTGCAGACTCAGCTGGTACTCATTGTCTTGGAACATAGTAGATGCATAATAAATAGCTGCTGATTTTTTGAGTCATTTGTAGGATAGGTGGAGGGAGTGAGAGCCAAAGCGGTGAGAGAAGCAGATCATCTGGGCAAGGTCAAGCTCAGGAGAGATGAAGCAGAAAGCATACAAGAACAAATGGCCTGGACCCTGTTGCCATTTTCAGACATTCAACCTATATTTGTTAGGCACCGTGTACATGTAAGACACTTTTCTATATCTCACAGAATACCTAAATAACCTTTACAGATTCAAAGAGAGGAAGTGAGTAGCAGTACTCTCAGAATTAGAATTTGAACGCAACACATACTCTGAGCACTAAGCTCATGAACTAGACACATGGCTGCTGCTGAGGATAGGGTGGTAAGCTCAGTAGTTAGCTCTTTTTTATATCTAGAATCATGTCCATCTACCATGATCGTCTCTATCTCTCGTCACTAATTAGTTCAGCACTAATTAGTTGACCCTCCTACACAGCTGGCTAGAAGCTATATTTCAACTTAGATCTTGCCAAAGACATATTATAGTAAATGTAGGTTTTGTCCATTATCCTAGCTAGTGTTTTCACAGTGGGGAAGAAGTATCATTTCCCAGGTGACTTTGCATTGTGCAAGGTCCCCCTCAAGCTCAGAAGGCTAATTCTAGTCTTTTTCCAATTCTTAGGCACCTACCCAGTGAGAATAATCCTGGCTCTTTGCCGCTTCATCTGCTAAGTGCTTTTCTGTTAGAGAAGAAAGATGAAAGTGGGGAAAGAGATGCTCTTTCATTGAGTTCAGGGATAGGGCAACAAATGGTACAAAAAATTCTTCACACGTACCCATTTTTCGGTGATCTCATCCCTGGCGTTGGCGACCCATTGGGAAAAAAAAATCAAAGGTGTGTATGTTGCGCCCAAATGCCTTTAAGTAAAAAGAAATGCATCCTTTTGTCATTCACTAACATTAACTTGAGGACCTTGATTTCTTAACTCGTGTCACCCTCACCCCCGTCCCCCTTGATTTCCGGAGAAGTAGCCATTATGCACATTCCGGAAAATGGGGGCAGGGGCTGGACTAAGCCTGGTCCTGGATCTTCCCTCTTTCTCAAACCTCTGCGGAACCAGTCCGCATCGGTAACGCGAGACTGGTCTCCGTGATTTGTCAGTAACCTAGAGTCGAGACACCGGAAGACGGGAGGCTGCGATTCCCAGGTGGGGTCGAGTGGGGCGTGTGTGCAGAATTCATTAGCGAGGGCAGGCCCCCGCGGGACGTTATCTTTGGAAACAGGTGCGGAGGTTCCACGGCTGCCACGCCTCTGCAGTCCTGTGCCGGAAGCGTGGTTAAATAGCCGCGCCCTCCCCAGGTGTGCTGCGTGCATTCCAGGCTGCCTTCCCAATCTGGGGAAATTCTGTCAGTGTCTTTCTTGTTCACCTCTTTTCCCAAGTCACGTTCCAACACAGGGAGCCGATTTTAAATCGATAGTAGTATAATCAAGTCCAGCCCGACGCATTCCTCGTCAAGGCGCGGAATCTCAGTCAGGCCCACACGGTACGTAGGACCGGTCACCCCCGCTGTCCTCTCCCGACTCCCTCCGCCCCTAGTCCCTACTCGGTCGTAGCCAAAGCCCGGAACGCTGGATCCCGGCCCGCAAGAACGGGACGGCGAACGGGAGCGGCGCCGCCGGCCGGGAGCCCGTGGCACCGGGCATGCTCAGTGGCGCGGCCGGCTGGGTGGCCCCGAGAGCTGCACCCGGATCTGCTCGGCGGCGGCGGCGGCGGCGGCGACGTGAGCGCGCAGGGGGGCGGCGGCCTCGCTTCGTCTCTCTCTCTGCGCCTGGGTCCGGTGGGTGACGCCAAGCGCGAGAGAGATGTCGGATTTCGACAGTAACCCGTTTGCGGATCCGGATCTCAACAACCCTTTCAAGGTGAGTGTGGTCCCCAGCAATCTCCCGCCGCCTCGACGCGTCGTTGTTTGTGAAAACGACAAGTTCTTTCGCGCCCACCGAGCCTGCCCCTTGGCTCCCTTCAGCCGCTTAGTTTGGGGTTCAGGGCCGCCGCAACCCGTTTGGGGGTTGCGCCCAGGCCCTCGCACCCCTCGTTTGGGGGTTGGAGTGGAACGTCTTAAGCTTCTTTTCCCGCCGCCCCCTCGGCACATTCCCGACTCGCGAGGGTCTTGCCCTAGTCTGGGAGTGGGCCCGCGCGTCGGGAGGGTTCCTGGATCGTCTCTCGGGAGCGAGCAGAGTAGAGCTCAGGGCAGGTGGAGTTGTCACTTGACAGGCGAGTGTGGCCGTCCGGGCCCGGGCGGGGGCCGAGAGGCGGCGGAAGGGGATCGTCCTCGGGTGGGGTTGTCATGGGGACCCGCGGCGGCGCGGCGAAGAGCTGCGTGGGGCGATGGCAGAGGTGTAGAGGAGAGGTGAGGGCACCGAGTACGCTGCAATTAAAAAAAAAAAAAGGTCGTGTTTTTATTTTTTAAACTTGTGTTGCGCCCACGTACCACCAGCGGCGCTGCCATCCCCTGTCCCCTCATTTGGTTGCGGTTGAGGGTGCCGATACCAAAGCAGGAGTTAAAAATAAATAGACCCACCTGGAAAACAATAGTGCACGTGGACGACCATCTTCCTACCTAACTGCTGTTAGTAAGGTGAACGACGGGGTGTTTTCCGAGCTCCTAGTGCGTCACCGGTTCCCTGGGCTGTGTGAGGATTGCATTTCCTCTATGAGCGTCGTTCTTACTTGGAGTCAGCCTTATCAACCCCAGCTTTGGAAGAGCTTGGCACAGAAACGGGCAAATGAAGGAGGCTAAGATGTTTACGATGTGTGCTTAAACTAATGCATCTGAGTAAATCCCTATTTAAAAAAATTCCAATTTTCTTAATGAACTCAGCTGCTTACACGTGTAATTTGTTTCCAACTGTTGGTCAAAGTTCATTAATTTTTCCTGGATATGTGCAAT
The DNA here is from genome assembly GCA_030068075.1 of Paguma larvata. NCBI lineage: Eukaryota > Metazoa > Chordata > Mammalia > Carnivora > Viverridae > Paguma > Paguma larvata. The sequence goes on along the minus strand of CM057826.1, from coordinate 92,328,560 downwards.
AGTAACGTGAATTGGTAAGTTACACAAGACGACAGAGTAACTTCAGTTTGTGGTCACACAAGCGCGGCTTCTGGCTTGAGTTTACGTTTCATTACTTTTGGTTTTATCTCTTATTAAGAATTCTGAAAGAAGGTGGAGCATGCGCCTTGATCTCAGGGTTGTGAGTTCGAGCCTCATATTGGGTGTAGAGATTACTTAACCGTAACATCTTTTTAAAAAGTCATTTAAGAACATTCTATGCAACTGGCCCAGAACTTTCAGGCTTTTATAGCTGAAATTTAAGGAGAGCCCAGACCCTTAATTTAGTATTTTGTATTACATCGTTCCATGTTGTGGAAAATCATGTTATTCTTTAAATCATAAACATTCTGAAGAGACGTTTTATAACTTGCCAAATAGGTGTTATTTTAAAATATTGAAAGTACAACATTAAGAATCTGTTACCTTTTCCTGAGATAATTCATTGATGCTATTTATTCAGCATCTGACAGTTGAGCTGTTTCCTATTTGGTTATTCCATTTGGTGGCTCATTTTATATAGCTGGTTCTCTTGTTAGGGAACGACATGGTTTTCTACTTCGCCTAGACTGCTCTTTTGTGACAGCTGATGTTGCCATGACACTTTGCTTTTCTGCCATCCATAATATTGTGGTAGTAATTCTAAACCTCAAAGTAGTTTTCAGTACTCACTCATTGTGGCATAAAATTATAAACCTTTTTTGTTCCTTGTAAGTGGATGCACACGCAGGACAATGATTATTCATCCATAAAATGCTTCAAAGGGTGGAAATTTCGGCCTAAAGAAGACTTGTTTATGACCTTACCCTGTTTTTGGTGAGTGTCCTAGCACTGTGTATCTGACCCTTTATCTTTGCTTTTGTGTCCAGCTGCCCTTCTTTTTCTTCTTCTTTTTTAATGTTTATTTAGTTATTTTTGAGAGAGAGAGAGCGAGCAGGGGAGGGGCAGAGAGAGGGAGATAATTCCAAGTAGGCTCCCCATGCCATCAGGGCAGAGCCTAATGCAGGGTTGAGACTCAGGAACTGTGAGATCATGACCTAAGCTGAAACCGATTGTCAGAAGAGGCGCTCCTGCCCTTCTTCTTAAAGTAAATAAAGCTTTACCTCTGTAGCTTATTCTTTGTTCTTTCGGTTGACTTTTATGTAAGTGTGGTTTTTGAAATAGCTTTTCTGGTCCTCTCTACTTAAATATAAAAGTTCCTAGATTTATCATTTTATTAAGAACATCTTCCTTTTCAGATCTGTTCTACTTTCCAATATTTCAGTAATCAAAAATTTCACATTTTCAAAATACAGGTTTCATGTTTGGCAATCATCCTAATTTCTTCTTGGTGAAAAAGCTGTTTGATTTCTATTGCTTTTTCAGTCCTTCAACGTTTCTTTTCCTTCACTTTTATGTTAGAAGCACTTGTCAGCACCTTCATTTGAACTGTCATGAAAATAATTTGAGGATAATCCCCTTAGATAATGTAACTGTAATGGCTTACAGGATTTTATTAGCTGTTGTAAAATTATTTGCTGGATTCAATTTATTTTTTTGAGTTGCTGCTTGATTCTAGTGGTCGTGATAGGCTCAGTGAAAGAATTCATGGAATTTGGGTAGTTTTTATTGTGCATGAAGAAACTTGGAGTAACTGGAAATGTGTAGTAATCTGAAAAAAAGGTTATTACATGGATGTTCCTGAGAATCTACTCTTGAGTTGTTATACTGTGGCTTTAAAGCTATAGAGGAAAAATAGTTTTACATAGTCAATATTTATTGTTCTGTTCAGTTACTCATTTATTCCATAGATAGTAAAGAAATATATGTCCTTAAGGGTATTAGTCTAACATGTAGACAAACATGCTTCAAAAGTAAAATAAAATAATCACCAGAGATCAGTAATTTAATATGGTTCTTATAAGTCAGTGTAAGTACATTATAAGTACCAAAATGAGTACAGTTTATTCAAAGAAAGGAAAAATTAATAAGTGAAAAGACCTTCATATTTTTAATATGCTTTAGCATATTAATGTTCTAATTGCTTGGATTGGAAATTTCATTTTGGAAATAAAATTTTATCTAATTAAAATAAGTAGGACTTTGAAAGCCGAGAAAGGAGAATCTACAGAGGTTTATTCAGATTTCATTCTATGGATGAAAAAAAGTCCAGAATTAAGGTATTTCACATTTGGCAATCATCTTAATTTCTTCTTGATTAAAAACTCTTTGATTTCCATTGTTAACCTGCCCATTGTCTTATACCCAGGTGTAGGTGGTGTAGAATTAGCGCTAGAATTTAAATCTTACTCCTAGACCGTTGCTGATGGCAGTCTATTTGTTCATTGATTGCATTTCTGACCCCAGATCATGGTTGTGTATTTGGAGTTTAGACTTGAGGCTCTCATACAGAGACAGGAGAAGATCGTATTTAGAGGTTTCTGCTAAGAGTTTAAAAGAACCCAGCATTTGATTCTGGCTTTGTCACTAACTAGCTGTGACACCTTAGAAAATTACTTACCTTTTATACCTCTGTTTACTGTTCTGTAAAATACGATAAAAGGATCTTCTCCACAGGGTTGTTAATAGGATTAGATGAGCATATATTTTGTATGTAGTAAGTGCTCAGTGCATGCATGGTGGCTTTAATTAGGTAATTAATAAGTAGTATTAATAGTAATTCAAGAAATTGCATTTAATGACCGTTAACCATATTCTTAGCTTAGTAATTTAGTGAAGTTGACACACAATGTTCCATTAGGTCCAGGTGAACAACATAACGATTCCACAAGTCTGTACGTTATACTAAGCTCACCACAAGTGTAGCTACCATCTGTTCCGTACGACCCTATTGTAATATGATTGTGTTTCCATTCCCTGTGCTGGACCTCCCTAAGACTTAGTTATTTCATAAAAGTTCATGTTCCTTTACACTCTTCAAGGTTCTAGTAGCATTTGACAGGTCCCAGTTGAGAAGTCATGGCCAAACATAAGTGGTTTGCTCTAGTCACTCTGCTGGACTAGACCCAGGTTGTCTGAATTCTAGTGCTTTGTCACTGCAAAGGCTTCCTCCCTGAGAAAAGAACTCTGTTCTATGGGACCTCAAAAATTCTACTCTATTACAATAATGTCTTAAAAATGGGCTGTAATTCACCTTTCCTTAAATTTAAGTTAAAGTAATTCTAGTAGTTCTAAGAGTTTAGAATGAGTCGAAAATTGAAAACTTCGTTGTTAAAAAGTGACCCGTAATTCAAGGATTCTATCTTTTTTGTTTCATTTATAGTTAGTTGATGTCACTCCTCCCTTACCATTTAAACTTTATGACTGGATATTGGGTAGCACTAGGAGAGAATTGTGAGGATTTCTTTTGTAATATCTATCTTTCAACTTTAATCTTGGACATAGTGATGGTAATTTATGGTCTATGGTATTTTGTGGTGATACCAACTGCATAAGTTCATACTTGGTTTTCCTCAAGTAGGTATTTTTAAAAAGCATGTATTGAGCTGCTGATTATATTTCATCAAATTAAGGTGCCTCATTATTTACCATTGTCTCAGTTGCCTATTGCTGCATAACAAATAATTCCAAAATTTAGTGGCTTAAAACAACAAATATTTGCTCACCAGTCTGTTATTTGAGCTAGACTTAGTTGGGCAGTTTGTTTTTGAATGTTATTGCCTAGGATCACTTATGTCTCCTCACTTATCTGGGGCTGTCAGTGGGGGCAGCAATTTTTTTTTTTTTATGTGGCCTTTCTATTAGGAGTAGCCTGGGTTTTTTCCATAGTGGGTATAGTGTTCCAAGAGGGCAAGAGGAGAAGCTAAAGGCTTCTTGAGTTATTTTGCTTCTGCTACATTGTGTTAGTCAAACGCCAGACCAGATTAAAAAAGGAGTGGGAAGGATTACCTGGGACAGACCTGGGACAAAAAAGATGCCCAGCATAAAACGATGAGACCAATACAGCATAACCCCAGTAGACATTCCCATTCAAATACGGGAGAAGTGGGAGACAGCTAGCAGTTGGTGGTCTGTGACAAGTCTGAAATCCAGCCAGGCTCGTTTGTCAGGGCCCCCTAATTTGGGGGCATTGTTTCTTGAATAGGCCCCACTTCTGCCTAGAAGTCTTTGTCTAATCTGTTGTTTTCTTCTGCTTTTGGTTCCAGTCTCCGATAACTCATTTTTCTGTAAGAAATGTTTGCAGCTGAGTAGCATTTTCAGTATGCTTCCTATCCACTCAAAGTTGGGAGCCCAGAAGCCCCTTTTCATTTTGAAATGTCTCTGTTCCTTTTAGTCCAGGCTGGTCCAAATCTCTCTCTCTCTCTCTCTCTCTCTCTCTCTCTTCTTTATCTCTTTCTGTGTCTCTTTTTTTTTTCCACCAAGATTTAACGTACATTTACTCTTAACACATGGAACATAGAGTATAAAGATTTCATACTGAATAAATGATATTCATTAAGCCAGGAAAAAAGGAATTTACGTCAAGTTTTAGCTACATTGTTTGAAGTACAAGTGTGCAGATTTTATCATGGAAAAAATCTCAATTGTGTTTCTTCCTCAGAAACTTTAACTGAACTTAGAACTTTTTCACATCTTGATTAGAAAGAAAACATAACAAAAATCCAGAAAAAAGTAAGCTAGAAGTTGATTAGCTGCTGGGACAGCAAGGACTTCTTATAGAGACCTGTAGCATTGCACCAAGAAGGGTGATGTCTGGCAAGAGATTAAATAGCTGTGTCTCGCTGTGTCACCAATTTGTTAACTTATACTATGAAGGAGTAGCTGGGAGGGGGACCAAACTGTGGGATCCAAGGTACGTGTAATGTACAACATCACACACACACACAGGTGGCAGTGCAGCCGCTGCAGCGAGAGGTTATAATCTCGGGGTTATTCATACAGTTAAGGAGGAGAGAAAGAAGTCAGGGTGTTGTAGTTTCACACATGACACTTCAGGTGAAAAGCCTTTTTTTTTTTTTTCCTCACCGTTTAACTAAAAACATTTTTAAAAACTACAGCTTGCTGCGGATCCAGCGTTTTCCCTTGTTTTCATGTGAGACATTATTATTACAGGATGTTCTTAGTATCAGGTGTACAGTGTAGGACACCAGCGGGTCTACACTCTGCCGCACAGGCTTCGCCAGTGAACAGGGTCTGTCCGCAACGGCGAACTTCTTAGCTCCTGGAGGCCGGTCCAGGTCTCTCTAACAGTTTGTTGTTAGTTTTTACCAGGGTTCAGACTATCCCTTGTACACATCTGTAATTCACTTTTTAAAAAATATTTATTTATTTTTGAGACAGAGAGACAGAGCATGAGTGGGGAAGGGGCAGAGGGAGAGGGAGACACAGAATCTGAAGCAGGCTCCAGGCTCCGAGCTGTCAGCACAGAGCCCGACGCGGGGCTCGAACTCACTGTGAGATAATGACCTGAGCCGAACGAAGTCAGACGCTCAACTGACTGAGCCACCCAGGTGTCCCCATCTGTAATTCATTTTGAGACCATATTCTTTACTTCAGGTAGAGTGTCAGGGCGCTCTGGATCAGTCCTGTTAACATACTTCGAAAACTTTTTGTCTAGCTTGAGCGTCTCCTATGGCTACTGAAATCTCTCAGGCAGGTACAATGGGAGGCTTTAGTGTGGGTGGAGTACCTCTTACAAATGCTACATGGCAAAACTAGTGTTTGAACATGATTCTATTTTGGTCCCAAGACTTAAAGCATTTTTTGAATTTTAATTTTTCGTATTTTAGAGAGTGAGGGAAACATGAGTGGGGAAGAGGGAGAGAATCCTAATGGCTCCAAGCTAAGTGCAGGGCTCCATCCCACCGTCCTTGGATCAGGACCTGAGCTGAAGTCAAGAGTCAGGTGCTCAACTGACTGAGCTACCCAGTTCCCTGTTCCCATGACTTCAACAATAATCATAATTGAGATGGTGATGGTAAAAATTATGAAGGTAAAATATTCTGTTGTTGATATTACCAGAAAAAATTTTTTTTTGGAGTACAATTAGTATTCAGTAGTGCTGAAATGCAGATCCAGGAAATTTGTAAGATATTTTTTACAAGCTGTTTCCTTAACATGAATCCCCAGAGTGATACAGTGATTAATGAAATTAGTGATGAGTTCCTAAAAATGAATCTGCAATATTCTGTTTTCCAATCCACAGGTATTGTCTTCAATTCCAAGTGATTTTTTAAAGAGTGCTTTTGAACAAAACAGGACGTGCCTAACGAAGAAGTCCGAATGGTCATGGGTCTGGAATCAAATCTTAGGAAGAATTAAGTTTAAATTACTCAGTGGGTTTGGTCTACAGTATGCTAAAGGAAAGTGTGAGATACCCCGATAGTTAAAGGGTTCTTAGTGGAGTGAATAAGTCTGTTTTTGCTTCAGGAAAAAAGTTTAAGGCTAGTTGCCAGAGTTTACATGAAGGTAGATTTTTGTCTTAACATGAAGATTTAAAAAAATGTTAGAATAGCCTGCCATTGTGTGTACTTCTATGGAACATTTTGTGATTCATAACTTCTCTCCTGCTGTAATCTATTAGATGGTGGGATTGAGTCTGATCATCTAAGCTAGAGAGGAGGCTTTGTATTTTAGGAGGCTGCTATGCTCTGAGCCTCAAGCTCTGCTCAGGGAGCAGCCCTAGGTGGTTGCTTACATATAGACGATCATGTCCTCTGTCGTGTGACCGTTAGAATGCTGTCCTCAGTTGACTAATCTTGAAGCTACCTGACCCAAGGAAAGCCATTCTCCGAGATGATCAGGAGGAGATAAGATTGCTTGATGCAAAATATTGCTCCAGCAGGAACAGTGATAGTTCAGTGATCTGTATTTCTCAGGAACATGCGCAGAGAAAAAGTCATTTAGTCATGGTGGAATAACCTTGGAGAGACATGGGGAAAGAGCCAAATTATCTTAAAAAATTTTTTTTAAACTTTATTCATTCATTGAGAGAGGGGGAGAAATCCCAAGCAAGCTCCGCAACAGCAGCACTGAGCCTGATGCAGGGCTTGAGCTCATGAACCATGAGATCATGACCTGAGCTGAAACCAAGAGTCAGATGCTTAACTCACTGAGCCATGCAGGCACCCCAAGAGCCAAATTACCTTAATCACAAAGCACTGGAGTAGTAATTGTCTGACCAGGGCTTCTGAGGGTCATTTTCTATAATTCCTGTTTCTTAATACAACTGCTCTTGAAATACAAGAGACGTAGCTACATTTTGAAGAATTCCAGCCTCTGAAACTTGGCATCCTTCTTTCTGGATGTATGTTTAAAATATCCTTTCCTCCCCCAGCAGTTGAGACGACTTGAGTCTTTTTCTTTCAACCAGAATTGGCAAAAGGTAATTGGGAAGTATTATTTTCTTGGCAAAACCATGATAGAATGAAGCCTGTATTTAGATCAAGTACAGATCTAAATGAAAGAATACAGGTCTACATGATTTAATTAAACCTGTATCTAGTTTTTGGTGATAGAGTAATGAAAATCCAAACCCAAGGAATGTTGTTAAATCACAAGGGAGAAATTTTCCAACTTCAGATAGGTGAGGGAAATGAAAGATGGTGTGTGGAGGTTTGTTGGATTTGTCTTTGTACCAGATCTCCTTAACACTTTCATTCTGTTTCATTTGTTCCTGCTGAGACAGTTTGTACTGTCCTGTAGCTTTTGTCTTCACAGTGCAGATAGGTGTTGGAACCCCCTTCCTTTGTGTAAGAACTGCCACAAGAAGCCCTTGTAAACCTGTATGAAGAGAGCATTCCAGTAGGGCTTCTGGTCAACAGTAGGATATTAATTTTTGGGGTGTCTAAAGTTATATGCTGATTTTTCTATTGCCCCTGGTGGCAGAGGGCGGTCAGCCTTCTAGCCCCCTGTGTTGTTCACGGTCAACTGTATATGATTTATAAATACTTTCTCCTTTTTGTCAGATGTGTTTTTGCTTTCTTGTTAATGTCCTTCAAAGCACGAAAGTTATAAATTTTTATTAAGTCCAAATTATCTTTATCTTTTCTTTTGTGTTTTGATATTCTATTTAAGAATCCTTTGCCAAATCTGAGGTAATGAAGATTTGTCCACATGTTTTCTTCTAAGAGTTTTATAGTTTTAGCTCTTACATTTAGGTTTGTAATTCATTTTGAGTCAATTTTTGTATGCAGTGTGAAGTAAGGTCGAATTCAGTTCTTTGGAATGTGGATATCCAGTTGATCCAATACCATTTGTTGAACAGACTGTTGTTTTCCCATGAAATGGTCTTGGCACCCTCTTCAAAAATCTCTATTTTTCTTAATCTCTTTTCTTGCAAAAGAGATATATTTTATCTAAAAAGCCCTTATATTTCGTACAAAATGGCTCTCAAGTCGAGGTTCCCTAGAATATATATATTAGCTTGCCTAGCTTCCACAATTGCCATGGCTAGTTATGCAGTTGCTTATGTCTGTGCTTGCATCAGTACATTTTTGTAAAAAAAAAAAGTGTAATAATGGGTTTTATACTTGTTTTTAGAATGCAGTTATGAACACATTATCAATATTACCAACTTGGTACTTTTCTTTAAAAGAAACTTTCATTTGTTTTGCAGAATATAGGTGAATTATTGAATATATTTTTGTAGATAAGCAAAAATATTAGAATCTCTTTAATAAAGCAAGGAATGTATATGACAAGTGCATTTTGAGTATTGGTGAGATCAAACTAGAAAGAGGATTTGGTATAGTTACACAGATAATTTCAACTTGATAATAGAAGAAAAAATCAGACATTTGACTTGCAAGTGCTTTAGTATATGTAGCTATTAAAAGTTTGTGCTTCACAAACACAGTTAAAACAAGGCATATTGTAGAGACAATGTATACAAAAATTCTGGAAGTTTCCACTTTCTCACAGAGAGAAGCAGTGGCAGAGTTGTATACAAGCTATTGGTAGCCATTTTATCTATGAGAATCTTCCAGTGGTGGTTAGAATGCTCAGGTGGTGATTTGGAGTACGTATGGAAAGTGGTAAGAAACAAAAGTGGGAGGGCAAGAGTGTCAGGAATATTGTCCAGTGACGGCCAAGGGATGGTATTCTAGCGCAATCTTACCATCGTTCAGTGGTTTTCCTGAAGGTGTTGATGCTTGTTTTAGGTTGATTTAGTGGGTCTTGTGGTTTTATTTATGGCCTAGCAGGCCTAATTTTTGGCATCTCAAATAGTCATAAATTTTAGTGAGTTGCTTACAAGTCATTGGCAATACTGTAAAAATGCAAATTAACGTATTTCTCAAGGTTAAAAGAAATGTATCACATATTTTTTCTATTTGATTAAAAAAAATTTTTTAATGGAAATGTTTGTATTTGAGTCTCAGAGGAACTTAATCACCATTTTTCATGGAGTTCATGAGAAGAAGTTCTATGAACTGTGTATATTACAGACAGGCATTTCTGTGCTCTTAGCCTCCTTAGGGAGGTTGGAGGAAGGAGTAAATGAAGTTTACAGAGGTTTGTCTTTTTTTTTTTTTTAACGTTTATTTATTTTTGAGAGACATAGAGACAGAGTATGAGCAGGGGAAGGGCAGAGAGAGAGAGAGAGAGAGAGAGAGATACAGAATCTGAAGCAGGCTCCAGGCTCTGAGCCGTTGGCACAGAGCCCGACGTGGGGCTCGAACCCACAGACTGTGAGATCATGGCCTGAGCTGAAGTCGGACGCTTAACCGACTGAGCCACCCAGGCGCCCCCAGAAGTTTGTCTTTAAGCGTTTAGGGGAGAAGGGAAAAAGGTGGCTCTGCATTCAGGCCATCGGTTTGGTTCTCTCCCTCCCACTTGAGTGACCTTAGGCAAATTACGGAATTTTTCTGCCATCAGTATTTGTTGTTTCTTTATATTTCTTAAAAGATTTTTTCTTTTGAATCAAGGCAAAGATGGAAAGCTCTTAAAATAACAGAAAGAGGAAATAATGGTGCAAGATTATCTTTGGTTACAACATGTGATTATTCTTCTTTATTTTATCCCTAAATTGCATACATTTTCTCAGACTCTAATTTTTACTAACTTTTAAAGTTTTTAGTGTTAACAGAAATAGTAACAAAAACAAAACGTACAAATTACTGGTTGTCTTACAAAGCTTAGGGATTTTAGTAGCTGTTCTAGATCACGACTTGAACTGGGGGTAATAAAGAAAGCTGATTGTATATTTGTGATGTAAATTTTGTTTAAATATTTAAAAGTTGTGCACTTGGTTGTTTAATGTTGACAATTTTTGGAAGGGACATCTGGTATTTTTGTAAAACATCAATAGAGTATAATAGTTGTTAAACTTTATGATTACTTTTCAGAGTCTTTGGAACCTGGCAGGAAATGAATCCTTGGTGTCACAAGTGGAATTCTCAACATCCTCCCTTCTTTACGGGCGTCCCCCCACCCCCTCAGGGAATTGTACATAATTTCTGGATTTGGTGGTGCTTTGATTTTAAGTACTGGCCTGGGGAGTTTAACCACCAAGTTAACAAGAATAGGATTTTTCACCCGGATTTTGTTTTACAAGGAAGTGTTCTATGAAGGATTCATTTACTCTCTGTAAATGGAAAAGCAGCGGTTAAAAGTTGACTTCTTAAGGGGCGCCTGGGTGGCTCATTCAGTTAAGCATCCGACTTCAGCTCAGGTCATGATCTCACTGCTGGGGAGTTACAGCCCCGTGTTCTACTCTGTGCTGACAGCTCAGAGCCTGGAGCCCTCTTTGTATTCTGTGTCTCCCTCTCTCCCTACCCCTCCCTAGCTGATGCTCTGTCTCTCTCTCCAAAAATAAATAAACATTAAAAGTTGACTGCTTATAACATGTAAAAAAAAAAAAACAAAACAAAACTAGGGCCTTTTAGAATTTGTTCATAGTTCTTTGTCAGGTTTAGTGGTAATTGCTCTGGTAATTTCCATATTTAATATGTTAAAGGAGAATGACCGAAAACCCATTAACCTTACTGGAGAACTACTGTGTATGATAAAGCAAACTTCTGTACAGAAATCTCTTGACAGTTGAGTGACAATGGAGGGATATTTATGTGGCAAGACCCTGCTGTTCTCTGATCCCTAGGATATCAATTCAGTGGCTTATTCATTGGGGTCACAGGAGATTGAACTTGCAGGTCAGTTGACATATGACCAGTTATTTTCCAGTTCTTCATGATCACCCTTTTTCCTTTGTATCTCTAGGCTTAAGTGCGTTAATATTGGGGAACATAGTTCTATTAGCTATCCAATTTCTCAAATATCAGAGGAAATTTTGGTGGTTCAAACTATTAGGAAACTCTGATGTCATCGTAGTCCCTGGTCGCTACTACCCCTGTCCCATCCCTCCTTCTTTCCTAATGAGTATTTCTCTCTAATGAGTGATGTGTTATTTAGATTTTGAAGACTTTGATATTTAGCGCTGGTTGGCAACATTTCTTTTAAGGAATACTACATTGGATTATCTTTTTAAAAACAGCTTTGATGGGGCATTTGGGTGGTTCAGTCTTTGAGCATCTGACTTCAGCTCAGGTCATGATCTCACAGCTCCTGAGTTTGAGCCCTGCTTTGACAGCTCAGAGCCTGGAGCCTGGAGTTGATTGTGTCGACTTCTATCTCTGCTCCCCTCTGCTTATGTTTCTCTCTCTGTCTCTGTTTCAAAAATAAACAAACATTAAAAAAAAAAAACAGCTTTGAGATGTACACGAATTCCTATACTACACAGTTTACCGACCTGAAGTGTATAATTTACTGATTTTTAGTATATTTGCAGTTGTGCAGTCATCACTATCAATTTTAGAAACTTTTCATCATCCCAAAAAGAAACCCCATTAGCTGTCATTCCTAGTTTAGCCCTCATTCTCCATTTCCTCCCAACTCCGCTAGCCCTAGGCAGCCACTAATATGCTTTCTGGGCATTTCATACAAATGGAATCATGTAGTATGTAGTCTTTGATGATTGACAGCTTTCACATAGTGTAATCTATTCAAGGTTCATCCATACTGTAGCATGTGTCAGGACTTCATGTCATTGTATTACCAAATAACAATATTAACACATGGATGTACATTTTATTTGTATACCAGTTGATAAAAATGTGGATTATTTCCACTTTTCGGCTCTTGGGAATAGTGCTGCTATGAATATTTGTTTACAGATTTTTGTGTGGACATATGCCTTCATTCCCTTGGATATATATACCTAGGAGTGAAACTGTTAGGTCACCATTTAAACTTCCACAGTGACCATACCATTTTATATTCCCACCAACAGATTATTTTTTTTCTACCCTTGCCAGCACTTAAACCTGTCTTCTAGTTTGTAGCCATTCTAGTAGATGTGAATGGTATTTCATTAAATCTGCTTGGGTGTGGTTACTTCAATTGTTTTAATATACTAAGTACTGATTCAGGTTCACAAAATTTGGGAGTCGCTTTTAGGTTTCAGTTAGACTGTCATGACTTGTAATGAAAATGAGAACCAGTGTATAAAAGTCATGATTTATTGAATAATTCCTTGTGATTATTAAGCACTTCTTTCCATTTCTTATAAAAGATTTGCTAAATACATGTTGTTTTAGAGTCTTGCTCAGATTTTTAATGGCTTCTTACAGTTCCTTTTCTTTTTAAAAAATACTTGGGGCATTGAGAAGCTAGTAATTCTCTAGGTAAGTGAAATTCTCAGTATTTATTAAATTCATGTAATTATAGTAGCTCTGAGACATAAAAGTAGGAAAAAAATTACAACTCTATGAAGGTAGGGCCTCTCATAGCCTCTAGCTTGGGATTTGTTTAATCAAGTTTCCTAGTCTAGTGTATAATATTGATTGGATTAAGCAGAGCTATTGAAGAGTATTTTAATTAAGTTTTGCTGGAGCAATGCCATGTTTAATTCAGTTTTTTTCTTTAGAGGAGATACTGTTTTAAACATAAATTTGTATTCTTTATTACGTTTTCATCTAAGAACTCGATGTTTGAATCTGTCTTTGCTTTAGCCTACTTGAGTTTCTCATAGGCATGCCTGATAGAATTAAAAATATGCATTTTCTTCAAAATGTTCTTAATATTCAAACTATTGTCTTCTGCTGTATCATGTAAAGAGGTATGAGGTAAATAAAGTGTAGTAAAAGTCTACTGCTGTGTTACGTGAAAACGTCGGACTGGGAAACTTTCTCTTTTGCCGTTTTGCACTTGATCTTAGCCAAAAGGCCGAGAAACGATTCTTTTGCCATTTTGAAAAACAGAAGCAATTTAGCTTTAAGTCTCAGTCTGTTATTTTTCCTTTGGCTAACACAATTGAATTTGCCCAAATGGGTAAAACTGAAATTATAAGCCATGGTATTGAATAAATTGTAATGCTTCACTCAGACCTGTCTAGTGGAAATAAAAGTTGTGCCACATTGTAATTTAAAAGTAGCTAGGGGCACCTGAGTGGCTCATTTGGTTAAGCATCTGACTCTTGATTGCAGCTCAGGTCATTATCTGTCTGTTTCTAGGATCAAGCCCCACATGGGGTTCTGTGCTGAAAGCGTGCAGCCTGCTTGGAATTCTGTCTCTGTCTCTCTCTCTCAGAATAAATAAATAAATAAACTTAAAAAATTATCTAATGGCCATATAAAAAAACAGGTGAAACTAATTTTAATATTATATTTTACCCCATATATGTAAAATACCTTTTAGTACAATTACCATAAAAGTTATTAATAAGCTATGTGTATATTGTTTTGTGCTAAATCTTTGAACTCAGAAACATGCTGTGTTTTACACTTTCAGCATATTTCAATTTGGACTAGTAAACATTTCAAGAGCCGTGTATATTTGGAGTCAATAAATATATATGCTTAAAAAACTTTCTCTTAGAGCAGATTTTATTTAAGTATCGTTAATGGTAGTAAACTGTATTTACATAGTTTTAATGGAACACAAAATGGCAGAGAACACTGATTCTACCTGTTCCCGTTTTAAATCATGGAGATGTGATCAGGTTACCTCAGGTGATGGGGCTTTATTGTAAGAATTGTTGCAGGAGGAAAGGTAGCAGAACACAGTCAATCTTTGCAATTGCACCGAAACAGCCTCTGGAAGCTAACAGTGTGTTTCCTCAAATTGCCTCCCTGCCCTTCACCTCCCACCCATCAGGCAGTAAAATTCATTTTCATGTGAAATCAGTATTTATAAAACAGATAAAATTATGCTGTACTGGTTCAAGTGAAGATTAGGGGACTGATCTCCGCTAACTTCTTTTCCCTCTTGTGCTTTTCTCATTCTTCTCTTTTTAACTTCACTCCGAGGTCTTTCTGAGCGTCTTCTCGACAATGAAAACTCCTGTAACACTAAGGCATTCCTCACCAACTAGAGTAGCAGTAACTGTCGGCTCTTTTTGCTTTGGTGACATATTGACAACCTTTGTAATTGCCTTTCTTCCCATATTTTGTACCTGCTGTTCTCTTTTCTGGTCATCTTCTCATTAGCTTCTGTTTGTTTCTCTACCATGACTAGTATCAGCCTCTTTTGCTGCTGGTAATTACCAGTCATAATGTCTCCTATTCAAGCAGCTCAAGAAATAGGATCTAATTGATTAGTCATGATCCAATATAGGTTCTCTTCTGTTGAGGTCTACTAGGCTTCCTCATTTCCAATTCTAAAAATTGGCACAGAGGTCAGTTCCTCATCCTTTAACATGTAATGAAGGTAACAGGGTCACATGACACAGAGGTTGGGCAAAGAATGTCTGGTTGCTTTCCTCAGAAGGTAGTTGTGAGTGTTTTTGGCCTATTCATTATATATAATGTGCTATATATTCTTAATATTTCTGTTAAACAGAAAGCTTGTTTCTTCCTTGTTGATAGTGGTAATGATAACGATCTTAGCTATTAGTTACTATTTTCCATGTACAGGAACAGTATTAAGCATTTTATATGTAGTAATTCATGAGCTCTAGGATATGTTTTACTGATGAAGGAACTGAGTCATATTGCAATAATGAATTGTCTTGTTGAAAGTTTATAGCTTTTCATTAGCAGAATTCGGATTTGAATACAGTCAGTCAACTTTCCAGATGGTAAAGACTTAACCTATAGCCCTACATTTCAGAGCTGCAACTGACTAGGGCAACCATCTATCAAAAATTTCTCCTATTTTACAGATAAGAAAATTGGCAGTTTAGGCGTCTTGCATAAGTTCACAGAGTCTAGTAGTCACTGGCAGGAACTTAGAGTTTCTAATTCCTAGACTAGTACTCTATTACAGAACAAGTACCTAAGATGCAGGAGATTTTGAATATTAATCTTGAAACTCAAACCTGTTAAGTGTTAGCAGATACAATAAGTGGATACATAATATACGGTTATATACAATCATTCATGTAGGCTATTTTCTTATTAGACTATTTTGCTTGAGAATGGTGCAGAGAAGAGAAGGATAAGCAGGATACTGAGGTCGATTTGCAAGAATCTAGTTGAACATGAAAATACTTTCTGTCAAATTGGAATCTTCCTGTGAGGTTATGTGTGGAGTGATGGCAAACTGCCCAATTTAATGCATGGTGGGTGGAATCAATCATGGAGGTACACTACCCTCAAGGATTTGGTAAAGCAACCTGAATTAAAGGTATAAAAAAGTTAATTACGCTAGGTGTGAAATCTTAGTTATTCTCTTTGAAAAATGTTTTTATAATGCATCTTGGTTTTTAATGAAATACGATTATGAAGTTAAATGGTGTGAAAGGTTTATTAGAATAGCCTTGGCTTAACTAAATAAATATGTAACTTTAATATTTATGGAGAGTCTGATCCAAATAGGATATTTAAATTCTCAAGAATGTCTACACTTTTTGAAAGTTAATAAAATACAGAAGCCTAGTATATTCTTTTAAGTCAGTAAAATGAGACTATCTCAGATTGTTTTCCTTGTTAGAAATGCAAATTCTTAGCAGCATCCCAGACATCAAGGTATATTTTGAATGGGGTTCAGTAATCTGGGTTTTATCAAGGCCTCTAGT
Organism: Paguma larvata; assembly: GCA_030068075.1. Taxonomy (NCBI): domain Eukaryota; kingdom Metazoa; phylum Chordata; class Mammalia; order Carnivora; family Viverridae; genus Paguma; species Paguma larvata. The sequence continues at coordinate 92,312,590 of CM057826.1, read as the reverse complement.
TAATTTCAGTGTGTGCTGCGTTTGACAACCACTCCCGTAGAGGCAGCCAAGTTAGCACTTGTCACAGTTTCATTTTGTGTTGAAAAGAAAGCACATTTTCCTGCCAGAGGTTTGGAATCATTAATAAAGAATCAACTCTACCAGTGTCTTTTTTGATACAGTTGTGACTGTGGTAAATTTTATTTTTACTATATCTTGTAAAGAGTATATACAGACATTGGAAAGTGGGGCTTCATATTTTGTCTCAGATACTAATTTTCCTTGAGGAAGTTTCTTGACCTTTTTCAAAGTCCTAGAATTATACCATCCACCAGGGAGGATCATAAGAAGGATTGGAAGTAATAGAAGTGCTCGACACTTAAAGCCTTTAAAAGATTATTCATTATTAAATCTTCAGCTTTGTTGTTCCCTTCCAGTTTAGAGACTACAGCTTCCTTAACACTATCTATATTTATTAAAACTAATTTGAAAGGGTAAGTAAGAACTCAGAAGTAGCAGTTCTTCATCTTCCTAAATCTCGGCAAATCTGGTACATACTCTGCTGCTTTGTCACCTAATACTACCTTTAGGAGAAATTCCAGACCAACTAGAAGTGAACTCAGTTAACCTGACACAATGATTTTGTTAAACTGCCAGTTAACTCAGCCTAGATTAAACTCTTCTAGAATCTAGAAGGAAACCAAGTAGATTTTCGTTATTGTAGTTAAAAGTAGAAAATTGAAAGAATGATTTCATTCTATGTCTCTTTGGAGCTAAGTTATACCTTTTGTAGGATTTGTGAATTTTAGGACAATAGATAATTGTGTGTATTTAGAAAAGGAGAGTTGGCACTTATTGGACTTCTTGTACTTCTCTAGCATTGAAAGAATGACATTGATGGCATGTATGTTGGCTAAGCAGGATCCATCTTTCTGACTCTAAATTTTACTTCCCCTGTTTTTTTTTTTTTTGATTTTTTTTTTAATGATGTAATAGTTTCCTGGCTCCAAAGTAAAAACTGTAAAACGAGTCCATTCAGCCAAGTCCAGTTCCCAAGCCTATGCTCTCTTATCGCTGTTCTCTTCATCTGCCCCTAGGTAATCTTTCATATTAGCAGTTTTTGGCCTCTTCATCTTAGTAAAAAATTTTCTTTACTTCCACCTGGGTGGCTCAGTCAGTTGAGCATCTGATCGGGTTATGATCTCCCGATTCGTGAGTTCGAGCTCCGCATCCGGCTGGCTGCTGTCAGTGCAGAGCCTGCTTTGGATCCTCTGTCTCCCTCTTTCTCTCCCTCTCCCCTGCTTGCACTTTCTCTCTCTCTAAAAAATAAGCATTTAAATGAATAAAAAAAATTTATGTTTTTTATTTTTAAAAAAAGTTTTTTTAAGTTTAATTTATTTAAGTAATCTCCACTCAACATGGTGGTCATACTCACAACACCGACATCAAGAGTCGCATGCTCTTCCGACTGAGCCAGCCAGGTGCCCTGGTTTTTTCATCTTGTTAAAAATTTAAGTAAACATGTTAATTTTTTTCTTTAACTAAGACGTAACGTCTTAGTTATACATGTTAATTTTTTTTCTTTGAAGAAGAGGTAGCAGTTATATTGTTTTGCACTTTTTCATTCATTCCATAGCAGTGTATAGATTTGCTTATACCATTCTATAACTGTGAAATACTTAACTGCATAGTACTTAATCATGTCCATATACCATAATTTATTCAACTCTATTGATAGACATTTAGGTTGCTTCTAGTCTTTTGCTATTACAAATAGTATTTTGCCCTTTGGAATAAATTCCTAGAAGTGAGATCATGGGTCAGAGTATAAATGTATATGTAATTTTGCTAGCTGTTGCCAACTGTCCTTTCCATTAGAGGTTGTAATAATTTCTGTACCTTTTTAGTAGTATATGAGAATTTGTATTTTCTGTAATTTGTAATTACATCTTTGTAATTAGAGTATGTCAGACTTGTAGATTTTTGCTACTTTGATGGGTGAGAAATGATTAGGTTAGGGTAGTTGTAATTAGTATTTTTCTTATGAGTGAGATTAAACTTCTTTTCACTTAAATTTTTGAACCAGCTTCATATTTATGCACATTTGTTTTCAGGAAGTGTTTCTTGGTTATTACTGCTGCTTTTATCCTGAAGAATTACTCTTTAGATTTTTTTTTTCTCTTTGGAGGTGGTAATAATCACTCAAACAGTATTACCTGGCATGTATGATTCAATAAAAAAACACCTATTTATATGTATTTTGTATGCAGAGAAGTGACAATCTAATTTGGGGAAAGGGAATTGTATGAAGATCATCAGGATTCAGTGAAATAAAAGCTGACGGAGATGAATACCAAGCTCTGAAGAAGCCCTAAGCTAATGTTGTAGTGACTTGGGTATCTGGGATTTTATTAGTTAGCATGTGAAGTGTTCTTTTGATTGAGGCTTTAAGGAAGAGGAGATTGCTAGGTTGACCCAACCTTGGAAAGTATGCCAACCACAGGAAGCAATGCCAACGAAGAGGATGGTGCGGAGGACTCCTAGGTCACCTGGTTTCTTGGTAGGGATGAGGGGAATGGCCTTGGGAACTGATGAGTCTGGAAAGGTAGGTTGGAACTAGGCTAGATGGTCAGAAGTCTTTTATCTCATTTTGAGGAATTTGTAATTTGTCTTGGTGGAGAGCCTCTAAAGAATCTGAAATGGATTAGGAGTAGAAGAGGGCAATGACAAGATGAGCTCTTATTTTCGAGAGGTAATTTTCAAGACTGTGTTGAGAAAGATGGACTGGAGAAAGTACAGTATAGAAGACAGAGCGTTGGTTCCCCAACCAGCAGCAGTAGCATCACTCGGGAACTTGTTGGAAATACAGATTCTCAGATCCCTTCGCAGAACTCAAGAGGTGGGTTGCAGCCATCTGTTTTGTTTCTGAAACATGCCAGAGTTTGGAATTAGGGATGTAAAGGCCAACGAGGCTGTCGTACAATTTGCAAATGCTTTTCACATTAAGTATGTTGTTGTTTATTGTTGAGGTGTTCATTATGTTTGTGTCTTAAATTCACAAGAGAAGTAGAATAAGATTTTGGACTTATTTATTTGGAAACCTAATATGAAAAGATTTGAAAAGTTGGGACGATTTGATAGTGTATTATATTTGGAAAAGAAGAAACAGGACAAAGTAAACTATAGTCAAGTGAAAATATTGGAACAGAATAAAACAAGTAAATCGTACTTAATCTTGAATACTATAGATGTTGCCTGTACATGACTTTGACTTGTAATTTGGTACTTCTATCTGTAGTAGAGAAAAGTAATGGAAGTTACTGTAAAAAAAAAAAAAAAAAAGGGTAACTGTGGAACCCAAAGGAAAGGGTGATGGGTTTGCCCAAGATTTGCTAAGGTGCTCTGTGCAGTCACTTCCACATAGCTATTTTCAATCTTTATATAATAGCCAGCACCTGATTTGCATCTAACCCAGTTTTCTTCATTGGGCATGTGAAGGCTGACGGTATAAATTTCAACCTTGTGAGGAATGGGACTGAGTAAATGTGATAATCTTTTTATTTTCCTTTTAGCTTTCTCTGGGCGATCAGAAATACTGATAGAGCAAATGCTTTGTAAATATCAAAATTGTGCCTTAAACGATAAGTAATCTTTTATTCTCCTTTGAATTTTATTCCAGGACCCATCAGTTACACAAGTGACAAGAAATGTTCCACCAGGACTTGATGAATATAATCCATTCTCGGATTCTAGAACAGTAAGACTGTCTTAATTGGACTGCTTTTAAATGTTAAAATCGAAATTAAATAGAAATTATATTTCAATTAGGATTTCTAGTTGATTGGTGATACTTACATAAAATAAGCTGTTCGTGTTTTATTTATAATTTAGAAAGTTAAAAATCTTTTTAATGGTCCTAGTGAAATATTACAAATTTTCTTTTATGTTCTGCTTTGCTAATGATCCCTCTAATAAGTAAATCTTAGTACAGTACTTTAAATAGGAGACGGAAGTGTTTCTTGATATAAGTGTTGTCTTCAGGGTAATGTAGGGGTGATGTTTTCTTATAAAACAGAACAACTCTCTGTTAAACAGACTAGAACTATCTGGAACTTTATCTGGCTTAGGAACACGTTCTCCTCAAAATTTAGACTTGATTTATGTAGGGGTATGAAAAAAAATCCTTAATAAACAGGAGTTTTCCACCCTGGATGCATATGAGAAGCACCTGGAGAGGTTTACTGGCCTTTTCATTAGGGCCCTACACTCTCACAGTTAGGGGACTTGTGTTTTCGGTTGTAGCTGTTATGGTGATTTTATTCTGAACCAGTTGTGAGAACTATCGAGGTAGGTTTTGTTGAGAATTCTTACTCAGAATTTCTCTGCAGATAATTTGTTTCCTGTATTTTGAGTCTTTAGTTTAATTCTCACACTCAAGAGATCTCTTGTTTTAAACACTGTTGGCTTTTGAAATGTTAGTCATCCTGTTGAAGATACTGAAGTTCTTCAGTGCTATGCTTGGATTTACATATCAGTATGATGATTCTTACTTGATCATCTCTTCCTAGTGTGTGTGTCCATAGTCTGCAAAATAATACTAGAAGATCCTATAGATTTTACTTAGAAATACATTCAAGATTGGGACAACTGGACGGCTCAGTTGGCGCCTGGGTGGCTCATTCGGTTGGGTATCTGACTTTGGCTCAGGTCATGATCTTGTGGTTGGCGGGTTCGGGCCCCACGTCGGGCTCTGTGCCGACAGCTTAGAGCCTGGTGCCTGTTTCGGATCCTGTGCCTTCCTGTCTCTCTGCCCCTCTCCTGCTTGTGCTCTGTCTCTCTCTCAGAAGTAAACAAACATTTAGAAAAAAAAAAGAATGAACTTTCATGTTTCACTTTATTCGAAAGCTCTCATTTAATAGACATTGCTCATGTGCAGCAACTCCAGTCTAGCCTGGGATTACTAACGTGTCCACTGGGTGAGTAAATTTCCGATTCAACCATTTGAGACAGCCAATAAGTTGACCAGTTTTGACATGTAAAAATGCCTATTTAAAATGATTCAACCCTATAGTAAATTAGTGCTGTGAATGTATGTATGAGAGTGCATTTGCTTGTAGTTGAAAGGGAGAAAAAGAAGAGTTGATATATTTTATTCCACCATATGTAGTCCTTTTAATATGATTTTTGGGAGAGTGGAGATGAGAATAAGACTTTTTAAAATATGCTGGTAAAGAATGAAAATCGGTTTGCATACAATTTTTTGGAGGTTTTACTAGCAAGAAGTATATTAAGCTTTTTAAAAGTAGCAGCTTTAGATTATTCATATCACTGATATTAGTACTCTTTACCAAGTTGTCTACTTTGTGCCATGTGCTTTATATTACTGAGTTCCTATAACATTCAAAGTGTCTATTTTAAATTTCCATTTTACTGATAAGGAATGTGAGAAGCAGGTCATCCAGATAGTAAGTGGCAGAACTGGTTTAACTAACTCATCTGTTTTCCATAAAGCTTTTGCCTTTTCCATTTTGCTAGTTCTGTCTTTAGAGATAGATGCTTAAGGATAGAAGATATAGTACCGGTCTATGAAAAATTTCTCACCTAATTGGAATTTAAAACAATTACACAAAGAAGATAAATCCAGAAAAAAATAAGACATAAGAGGGTAAGTTATAGTTTGAAATGTAGAGTTTTTACAGTGAAGGAAAGGTTTTTTTAAAGAGAATAGTCTTAGGGGTAGTTAGGCAATAACCCTGCCTATTTAAAATACAAGCCTATTTGAATAAAACACTTCTCAGGGGCACCTGGGTGGCTCAGCGGGTTGAGCATCCGACTCCTGATTTTGGCTCAAGTCATGAGCCCAGGTCGCGGATCAGCTCTGTGTTGGGCTCACCACTGGGCCTGGAGCCTGCTTGAGATTCTCTTTTAATCTCTCTCTCTCTCTCTCTCCCTCCCTACCCCCTCTCCCCTACTTGTGCTTTCTCTCTCTGTAAAGAAAAAAGAAGGAAATACTTCTCTTGGTAACTAGAATTTAAATACAAATTTGAAAAAAAAACCAACCCTCTTCTCTTAGATTTGATGAGCAGTGATAAAGTGTCAGAATCAGGGAAAATTATTATAATTATGTAAAGGATTGTAACATGTGCCTTTCCACTGAATTTTTACATTATTGGAAACATAGTCAAAATAATGAAAAAATTAAAAATTCCTTGTTTTTCTGTGTATATAGTATCAGAAACTTTTTTTAAAAAAATGGTTGTGACCGTTTTCCAAGACTGATTAGATGTATTTGGATAATTGATACAAGTGATATGTTAGAACTTGGTCCAAATACTCTTTTGTTGATTGGTAGTATTCATAGTTATTTTTTTAAACACTTATGAAAATGAAGCTTCTAAATTGTCGCATAAGGGTGCGGTGAATTGCCTGAGGTTAAGAGAGAAGATGCATTAGCAGAATGAGTGTGTAACCTATAAGATTTAGAAAGTCTGTTTTTTGTTTTAAAAGAAAAATTTTTTTTAACATTCAATTTTGAGAGCAAGAGAGACAGAATGTGGGCGGGGTAGGGGCAGAGAGAGAGGGAGACAACAGAGTCTGAAGCAGGCTCCAGGTTCTGAGCTGTCAGCATAGAGTCTGACTCGGGGCTGGAACTCATGGGCTGGGTGATCATGACCTGAGCTGATAGTCAGATGCTTAACCACCTGAGTCACGCAGGCACCCCTCTGTTTTTTGTTTTTTAATTAGGTTTCTTTTTATATTTAATTTTGTGTTTGAATGGAAACTAAGGTATTTAATGAAGGCAACGATTTAAATATTTTGACAATAATTTACATATTCACTTTATATTATAAATTCAGAGTAAGGAATTGTCCCAAGACACATTACAATATTGACAAGGCCAGTATGTTGGCAGTGTGATAGAAGGCTGTTGGGCACTTGAAATTTGGCTGGCCTGAATTGAAATGTGCTCTAAAAATGAGATAGAAAATAGTGTTTTGTTCGAACTCAAAATGTATTTTCCTACTGAATATTACATTGAGCTTGGTGGGGTAGGATCCCTGGCCTACCTTCTAAAACTTAATGCATAAAATGTTAGAAAAATTGGCTCATCATTGAGAACTGGTATGCATTTACGGGAAATGCTTTCCTTTTAAATAAGGTAATAGTTTAAAATGTCTGCTGCAGCTTGATTCTCACTAGTTTCAACAGCTGGTAATGACATTTTATGGCTTCAAATAGAATTTCATCTGGTAGGTATTGAAGTATAGGATTTAGGGACACCTGTGTGTGTGTGGCAAGTGTGGTGCTATTGATAGAAATCCTTAGTCACATATCTCGCCTGGTTTACTGTCATTTTTTTTATTCAGGAATAGATTGCTTGGTTTCCTTTCTTTTTTGCTAGTTGTTGCCATATATAATTTTTGTCACATAAAACAGCAGGATCTGTACCTTCTGGCAGAAGGAAGAACCAAGAGAGGAAAATTCTAAGTACTGGCATGCCCACATTTTTTTAAACCGTTATCTTTTTAAAAAGGTTTTTTTAATATTTATTTTTGAGAGAGAGAGACAGAGTGTGAGCAGGGGAGGGGCAGAGAGAGAGAGGGAGACACAGAATCTGAAGCAGGCTCCAGGCTCTGAGCTGTCAGCACAGAGCCTGAAGCCGGGCTTGAACTCATGAACTGGGAGATCACGACCTGAGCCAAAGTTGGATGCTTAACCAACTGAGCCACCCAGGCGCCCCTCTTTTTTTTTTTTTTTTTGAGGTAAGTTCTTTGCCCAATATGGGCTTGAACTCATCATAGCCCAGATATCAAGAGTCACATGCTCTACTGACTGAGGCAGCCAGGCAACCCTGGCATGTCTACAGTTTCGACCATAAGGAAGGTAGATAATTGGTTTATGTAAGAATCCCCTCTAAGGTAATTCTGGACAGTAGGTGAACTGAGACTCCTAACACTTGGATTCTAAACTAGGCCCTATCAGTGATGAGTCGGTGACTTTAGGCAACCACTTAAACTTCTTTGGACATCTTTTATTTTTTCTTTTTTTCAATGTGCAACAGGGAAAGTAGATGGGAAGATTTTCTCTCTTGAAAATGGATGAAACTTTTAGTTCAGGAACTAACAGAATGTAATTGTACACAGTACTTTACCTATCTTTAATAATGCAAAAGTATTTTCTATACTGTAATAATTGTATTTTTTCTTGCCATACGTTTCTTTTTATATCTTTTCCTTTCTCCTTTGCTTCTAATTGTCTTATCTTTCTTGGAGCTCATTATCTATCCCTTACAGAACCAATCTTCTTTGTTTCTATTATTTTTTAATGATAACTATTTCTTTGTATACTCAGTGTCATTGGCTAGAAATATCTACATCCTCTTTGGCTCAAATAGCTTCTTTTCCTGTTGCTAATTATTTACCAAATCCTGTCACTTACATCTCCAGGAGATAGTACCTGTCTCTTCTTTTCATTCCTAGTAAACCGTCCTAATTCAGGTGCTCTTGTGAAATAATACAGTGGCCTATCTACTGACCTGTCTCCAGTTTCTCTCCTCTCAGCTTAAATTCCGCATTGAGTCATTGTAATCATCCCTTGCCTTCCCTTCTCTCCCTTTGACATAATCTCTTGGCTAAAACCCAAGTGCTGGTTAAATACAATTCTGTCTACTACTTTCTGTCCCTACCTTAGCAGCTAAATATGACTGGAGAAAGCATGCCAAAGTGTCTTATTTTCAGTTACTGACCAGGTCTAAATGGTACTGAATATTCTAGTTATATTCTTGTCCACTCTCATCTTCCTCTCTTGTCATTCTTTTTTTTTTTTTTTTTAAGTTTACTTATTTATTTTTGAGAAAGAGAGGGAGAGACAGAATCCCAAGGAGGATTCTCTTGATTGGGGCTTGAACTCCTGAATTGTGAACTCATGACCTGGGCGGAAATCAAGAGCTGGACACTTAACCTACTGAGCCACCCAGGTGCCACTTCTCTCTCCTCATCCTTAAAATCTCCACCCCACCCGTGCTTACTCTCAGATGACGACCATGCTTCTTTCACTGAGAAAACTGAAGGAGTCGGTGGAGAGTGTCTGCAGACTCCCATTCCTGCGTCTGTCCACCTACCAGTGTCTGGACCCATGTCTTCTGCCTGCCTGTTACGTTCAGATGAGCTAGCTGTTGGTGCTTCTGTCTGATGCCCTTCCTTCTGCTTGTGCACTTGAGTCCATGCACTCTGACCTTAGCACTTGACTAAATTGGCTGCTCCTACATCATTAGTTTTCTCCTTCTACTGGATCATTCATATCTTCATAAAAACATGTTTTCTCCCATCTTTTTATTTTTTTTTATTTTTAAATTTTTTCAGTGTTTATTTATTATGCAGAGAGAGACAGAGCATGAGCGGGGGAGGAGCAGAGAGAGAGGGAGACACAGAATCCGAAGCAGGCTCCAGGCTCTGAGCTGTCAGCACAGAGCCCGATGCAGAGCTCGAACTCACAGACCACAAGATCACGACCTGAACTGAAGTCGGATGTTTAACCAACTGAGCCACCCAGGCGCCCCCATCTTAGAAAAACATGTAGATTTATTTACTTGAACAGCTTTATAGAGATATAATTAATAGCCCATTTAAAGTATATAATTAAATGTTCTCTGGTGTGTAGTCATAGTTGAAAACCATTATCAGATTCTGATTTCAGAATATTTTTGTTCCACCCTCAAAAGTCGGACCCTTCAACATTCACTTTACATATATCTCTTCCCTCTCTAGCCCCAGGCAACTACTACTTTACGCTCCGTCTCTGTATATTTGCCTTTTCTGGACATTTCATATAAACAGAATTATGCAATATGTGGTCTTTTGTGACTTGTTTTCTTTCAGTTAGCATAATATTTTTAAGGTTCAGCTACATCGTGGCATGTGTCGTCAGTACTTCATTCCCCTCCCTGTTTCGATTTTTATACCACATTTTATTTAGCCCTTCATGAGTTGATGGGCGGTTAGGTTGTCTCCTTTTTTTGGCTGCTGTGAACTTTTGTGTACTACTTTTGTGTGGTTGTATGTTTTCTTTGCTTTTGTGTATATGTCTAGCAGTGGAATTGTAGGGTCATATGGTAACAATGTGTTTAATATTTTGAGGAGCTACCAGCTTGTTAGCCAAAGTGGCTGCACTGTTTTACATTCGGGTCTGTAGTGTGTGAGGGTTCCAGTTTCTCCACATCTTTGCCAGCACTGGTTATTGTGACTTTTCCCTTACAGCCATCCTAATGGATATGAAGTAATCTCTCCTCGTGGTTTTAATGGCTAATGATGTTTGAACATTTTTTTCATGTTTATATTGGCTATTTGTGTATTTTCTTTGGAGAAATGTCTAGATCTTTTTCTTATACTTAAATGGTTTGTCTTTTTAATATTGAATTGTGAGAGTTGTGAAATACTCTGGCTATAAGTCCCTTATGAAATATGTGATTTACAAACATTTTCTCTCATTCTGTGGGATGTCTTTTTACTTTATTGACAGTGTTGTTTGCATAAAAGTTTAAAATTTTTAAAAAATGAAGACATTTTTAAATGTTTTATTTATTTTTGAGAGAGAATGGGGGTGGGGGACGGGGTGGGGGGGTACAGAGGATCCGAAGTGGACTTCTCAGTGACAGCAGTAAGCCTGATGCTGGGCTCGAAGTCCCAAACTAGAGATCATGACCCGACCCGAAGTCGGATGCTCAATCAGCTGAGCCACGCAAATACCCTAGAAGTTTTAAATTTTGATGCCATGTTTGTCTTTTCCTTTGGTTGTTTTTGGTGTCCTATCTCTAAGAAACCATCATCTAAGTTATGGTTCTAAGTGATTATTCCTATGTTTTCTTCTAAGAGTTGTATCGCTTTATGATTTGTTTGAGTTAATTTTTGTGTATGCTCTGAGATCGTTGTGCAACCCCATTATTTTCCATTGGATATCCACTTGTTCCAGCACTGTTGAAAAGACTGTTGTTTTCCGTTGGATTGTCTTGGCACTATGGTTGAAAATCAGTTGATAATAAATGTAGGGGTTATTTTTGGATTCTCTTCTGATCTCTGTGTCTCTCCTTATTCCAGTAGTAATCTGTCTTGATTACTGTAGCTCTGTAACAAAACTTTACCTTAATATGATTTCCGTGTCCAGTCTATTTTTAGCATTTCCTTCCCTGCAGAACTTTCTCTGCTCCTCATTGCTGCAAAAGTCCTGTGAAGGATTTGTGTACTTGTTTTATTTTCTCCATCCGTTCTTCTGAAAGATACTTCAGCAAGGGTTTTGCTTCTAACACTCCACCAAAATGCACTTCTCAGAGCAGCCGGTGACTTCCACATTGCTGAATCCGATGGTAAATATTCAGTCTTCACCTTAATCATCAACACTGATAGTTTGTCACTATCTCATTCTTAGAACATTCTCTTCATCTGGCTCTCAGAGTAGTTGAATTTTTCCTTCTCAGTCTTTTTTGCTGGTTTCTCTCGTTCCCTTGCTGCTTCACCTGCATTATTGGAGGGCACCTGGAATTAGGCTTTGCTTCTCTTCATCTGCACTCGTTCAAATGGTGATTTCATCCGGTTTTGTGGGTTTAAGTATTATCTCCAGGCTGACGACTCCCAAATTGATGTCTCCAGTGCAAACTTCTTTTCTGAATGCTAGATTCATGTATTTAGCTGCCTATTAGACACGTGTAGCTGGATGTCTTGGAAGTGGCAAATTTAGTGTGATGAAAACTAAACTGAGTCCCTTACTTGTAAACTTGCTCATTTTCAGTCTTTGTCCTCTCTATCCTACTGGTTGCCTAGACTAAAACTTGGGTGGTATTTCACAGTGTGCATTTCCTTCTGTCTCTCATCATTCATTCTGTCAGGAAGTTTTGTTGGCTTTCCCTTAAAAATTCACCCAGATCTGATCCCTTTTCTCTGTAGCTAGCACCTGGCTTGAGCTACGATCATCCTTTGCCTGGATTATTGCAGTGCTGTTTTCCTAACTACTGGGTCTCCTTCCACTTTTGCTGTGCTTCAGTTCATTTTCAACTCAATAGCCAGAGTTATGCCTCAAAGTTGACCTGACAACTTCAGTCTCTTGTTAAGAACTCTTCACTAGCTTTTAATTTTTCTTTGTAGTAAAACCAAAAGTCCTATAAACTAAAATAGCCTATAATCTGGTTCCTAGCACCTCTCTCTCCTTTATCTCCTTACACTCTTTCCCTCATATGTTCCTATATGCAGCACACTGGTCTTGGTCATCTAGGCCAGGCATTTAGCTCACTTTGCATTGGGGATGCCTTCTGTGTAAGATGGTCTTCTCCCAGATACCTGCAAGGTTGACTTCTTCACTTTCATAAATTGTTTGCTCACATGTCGGCTTCCCTGACCACCTTTGTAAAATTAAATTGACTCAGCCTTTATTTGTGACACTGTTTACCCTGTTCTTTGTTGTTCTCATTCCATAAAATTTACTGCTGAGATACTCTGTAATGTGTTTATTATATATATTGTTTATCTTGCCTTGCTAGAATGTAAACTCCAGGAGAGTAGGCATGTTTACATCTTTTGTTCATTAATGTATCTTAAGTGTCTGCAACTTAGACATTGGATCAGTAAATATTTGATTAACGTACGTATAGATATGTATGATCACACCTCTCTTCCTTTAGGTAACTTTATCTGCTTCGAAACTCTCATCCTTATATATTCCTTCCTTCTTCCTATTATGGGCCTCTCCCCCCATGTATTCAAATCTTTAAATGCCTCGTTTTAAAATGTTATCTGTTGGGATAAAATTATTTCTATTTGTCCTGAGACTGACATTAATGTGTATAATTTTCACCACCCTTAATAACAAACGAATCTGTTAAATTTTTTATTAATATTTTAAATTTATTTTTGAGACAGAGACAGAGTGTGGGGGAGGGGCAGAGAGAGGGAGACACAGAGTCCGAAGCAGGCTCCAGGCTCTGAGCTGTGAGCACAGAGCCCGACGTGGGCCTGAACCCGTGAACCGGGAGATCATAACCTGGTCTGAAGTCAGACACTTGACTGATTGAGCCCCCTAGGCGCCCCAGAGAACCTGTGTTAAGCATAGCCACAGTCAGCTGTGGTCTTCTCAGATACTGAAAAAGTCAAGGAAAGCTACAAAAGTTTTAGGTTCCTTTTGGTGGTGTCTTAAACTGTGTTGCCTTAGAGAAGAGGTCTCAAGTTATAGGATGTCTAAAACTCACTTTGAGGAGCTTATTTAAAGATGCAAATCTTTCGCATCCCCCTGTTTTTGAATTGTATGTGTCTACAGCAGGGCCCAGAGTCCGCATTTTCAGTAAGTATCGAGTTTCTGATGCAGGGGATCTATAAAGATACTAAGAACCATTGCTTTAGGGGCACCTGGGTGGCTTAGTTGGTTAAACATCTGCCTTTGGCTGAGGTCATGATCTTGAAGTTGGTAAGTTTGAGCCCCACATCAGGCTCTCTGCTGTCAGTGAAGAGCCTGTTTCAGGTCCTCGCTCCCTGTCTCTATCTGCCACTTCCCTGCTTGAGCTCTCTTTCTCTCAGATATAAATAAACATTAAAAAAACAAAAAACAAAAAACCATTGTTTTAGATCTTGAGTAAACTTAGGAACTTTGTTGGTTCACAGGTGGAGAGAAAGAGCAGGAAAAAACAGGGACAAATTTTACGAAATAGGTGGTTAGAATATGGAAGAAAACCAGGAAGGCTAACGTGTTTATTTGTGCATGAGAAAGCTAAGTAGTGGACTAGTTCCTTGAAGCGTACCTTCTACTGTATGTATGTATGTATGTATGGATTTATTTATTTGTTTGTTTGTTTATTTTGAGAGAGAGCAGGCGAGGGCCAGAGAGAGAGAGAGAGAGAGAGAGAGAGAGAGAATGCCAAGCAGGCTCCGAAGGGTCAGCACGGATCCCAGTGTGGGACCCGATCCCACAAACTGCGAGATTGGTACCTGAGGCGAAATCAAGAGCTGAATGTTCAGCTGACTGAGCCACCAGGTCCCCCGATTATTAATAATTAGTAATATATATGATATAATTTTTATATTTATAATTCTTAATAATGAAGTGTCTTTGCAATTTTCATTCCAGAGAGCTCATTATGTTACAGAACAATTTCTCCACTATTGAATTGCCATGATTGTTATAGTGTTCTTAACTCTATTGAGCTAAAATATTTTTTCCTATAATTTTTATTTGTTGGTTCCAGTTGAATTCTCCAAAGTCACGCACAACAGGCAAATAGCACAACATGGATAGATCTTGGGGGGCATTATTCTACGGGAGATAAATTGGACAGAGAAAGACTAATACTGTGTCATCTCCCTTATATATGGAATCTTTAACAAAAATAAACAGTCTTACAGAGATAAGTAGATGCCAGAGGTAGAAGGTGGGAAGTGGGTAAGATGGGTGAAGGGAGTCAAAAGGTACAAATGTCCATTTGTAGATAAGTCATGAGGATATAATGTTCAGCATGTTGACTGTAGTTAATGATACCGTATGCATATTTGAAAGTTGCTAAGGGGGCGCCTGGGTGGCTTAGTTGGTTAAGCGTCCAACTTTGGCTTAAGTCATGTTCTCATGGTTTGTGAGTTTGAGCCCCACGTCAGGCTCTCTGCTATCAGTACATAGCCCACTTTGAATCTTCTGTCCCCTCTCTTTCTGCCCCTCCCCCGCTTGCTCGCTCTTTCTATCTCTCTGAGAGTAAATAAATAAACCTAAAAAAAGTTGCTATGAGAGTAGATATTAAAAGTTCTCACCACAAGAAAAAGCGTTTTGTAACAATGTATGGGGATAGATGTTAACTAGACTTATTTTGGTCGTCATTTTTTCAGTGTTTACAAAAACTGATTGGATCATTATGGTATACCTGAAACTAACATAAATGTTACATCAATTATACCTTAATTAAAAATTTATAATCCCTTAACTTCACAGTTTAAAATTCAGTCTATTCCTAACTTGGAAATTTCATTCACCATGAGAGAAGAATATATAGTCTTGTTCTCCCAGAGTTTTTGTTTTGTTTATTTATTTTTAGGGAGAGAGAAAGAGAAAATTTTGCAAGTGGGGGAGAAGTAGAGAAAAAGAATACACTCAGGCTCTGCACTGTCACTCAGCTCTGCTTGTGGCTCGAACTCAGGAACTGTGCGATCATGACCTGAGCCAAAAACAAGAGTCCTGTGTGTAACGTTCTGAGCCACTAAGGCCCCCCCAGACTTTGTTTTTGATTCTGCCCCAAGATTGCTCTCCCGTTCTCCAGGCTTGTTGTTGATTACCAGAGCAGTGGCTCACACAGTTCTAGGGTTGTCAGGAGGAGAGCTTATCTCCCTCTGGTACATCCAGTTGCACTAGAGTGTTCTCTCTTTCCTTCAGATAGACTGACTTTGCTTCTACATCTGGAGTTTGGAGGAGTATCAAGTGATCATCATATATCCAGAGGTGTCCCATGAGGCAGGAAGATATTTCTTCTTGAATTTCAAACTTTACATCTGGTATCTTTTTTCCTATTCTTAAAGTAAAAGTCCCTTTAGTGAGTGTCTATTGGTAGTAACTGTTTCAGTATCTCTCGTTATTACTGCACTTTGCTTCTCAAAAACTGATGATAGCGGATTGACAGGTCCACATCGACAGTTATTTTCTCTCCTCAATTTGGCATATTTTACTTGGGCTTCATTTTTGCTGTTTTCTTCCTCTGGAGCTCTTAGTTGTTGGACCTTCTTTCGTTATTGTCAGCTCTCTTAACCTTTCATATTTTTCATTTTTTAGGGTCGGTCTCTTTTATTCTGTGCATTTTCTTTAGATATGCTTCTCTTTTCCTAGTTATCTCTTCATCTTTCCGCAGTCTGTTGTTTGACTTACCTTTTACTTTTTTTTTTTTAATTCTTTTACGCTTATTTATTTATGAGGAGGTGGGCAGAGAGAGGAGAGAGAGACTCCCAAGCAGGCTCTTCACTGTCAGCACAGAGCCTGATGTGAGGCTCGAACTCACAAACTGTGAGATCATGACCTGAGCTGAAGTCAGGAGTCGGTGCCACCCAGGCACCTCTCTTTGACTTACCTTTTAAATTTTATAGTTTCAGTTATCGCATTTTTCATTTCTAGAAGTTCTATTTGTATTTTAAGATGATTGTTGCTTAGTCATACTTTTATTACCCTCATTTATTTAGTAATCAGTATATATTTTTGATAATTAGAATATATTTTATTAGATATTTGATAATTTTAATGTCTTTGGTTTTATTTTGTCATTTGTACATCTGTGGATCCTTGTTCATGACGACTTGTTACCTTCTGTGTTGAAGTCATGAGCCATAGTTACTTTATCTGTGAAAAATTCTTTGAAGGTTGGTTTTAAAGTGTGTTCCTCTACTTTTGCCAGGTACCTGAGGTCACTGCCAACCTGGGATCCCTTGCAATGAAAAACTTAGGTTGGATTATTTTTTGTATGTGGTTAGCGTGACTTCTGGTCCCAACTCTGCAAGTTGGTAGGTTAATGACTAGGAATTCTTAGGGAAGATTTCTATTTCTTTCCCTCTTGTTTGTCCAGAGTCAATGGCTAGTATTGCTACTATTTATTTGTCTGAAGCTGCTATTTTTCTTAGCACTGGGAATGTCTTTTTTAGAGAGTCCTGGCTTTATGGAGGAATCACACATTGATTTTACTTTGTACCAGTTCCCAAGATTTATTTCTAGCTTATTAAATCCCAGTGATTTGGTGAATGACATTGTTTGGATTTGCAGTTTTTCCTACTTTCTGGCCTTCCAGGATTCCTTGTGAGCTAAGTTATGGATTTAGAATATTAAGTAAAATTCGATCTAGAATTTTTAGTTATTAGGTATTGGGGGGTCTCTTTGTTGTGTGTGGTCTGCTGTGTTGTCAGAAATGGAAGTCCTTTCTTTTTTTAGTTGGATAAATTTCACATAAAACATTGTGTAAGTTTAAGGTGTATTGATATATTTATATATTCTAATAATGGTTGCCGTTGTAGCAATATGCATCAAGTAACATACTTACGGTACAATATTACTTGCTGTACTGTATTGTCTGTAATATACTGGACACGAGATCCCTATGGCTTCTTTACTGCTTGTTAGAAGTTTGTACTCTTAGGGCGCCTGAGTGGCTCAGTTGGTAAAGTGTCCGACTCTTGATTTTTGGCTCAGGTCATGATTGAGCCCCATTTGGCATCATGCTGAATGTGAAGCCTGCTTGGGATTCTCTGTCTCTCTTCCTCTCTCTCTGCCCTTCTCCCTGCCCCTTTCTTGCTGGCTACCTTGTTGAATATTAGTTGACTACATATGCCGGGATTTAATTTTGGTTTCTTTGTTCTGTTTCATCAGTGTACGTGTCTGTTTTTGTGCCAGAACCATACTGTTTTTATTATTCAGGCTTTGTAGTATAGTTTGAAATCAGGAGGTTTGATACCTTTGGCTTTTTTTTTTTTCCCTCAGGATTGCTTTGGCTATTAGGGGTGTTATGTGGTTCCATATAAATTGTAATCTTTTTTCTGTTTCTGTGAATAGTGCTTTTGGTATTTTGAGGCTTATTATGTTGAATCTCTGGATGGCTTTAGGTAGTATGGCTATCTTTACAAAATGGACCCTTCCAGTCATGTACAGACGGTGTCTTTCCATTCATTTGTGTCTTACTTGACTTCTCTCAGCAAAGTCTCCTCGTTTTTGTTGTACAGATCTTTGGTTTATTTGGTTAAATTCATTCCCAAGTATTTTGTGTTTTTTTTAACCCTAAATTTATTCACATTTATTTAAAAATGCCAATTTTTAAAAGTTAAGTTCTTTTTAATTTTAATTCTAGCATGGTTAATAATACAGTGTTGTATTAGCTTCAGGTGAAAAATACAGTGATTCAGCAATTCTAAACATTGCTCAGTGGTCAGTGTTCATCATGATAAGTCTACTTCTAAATCTCCAAACCTTAATTCAAGTATTTTACTGTTTTTGATGCTATGGTGAATGGAGTGGTTTTCTTTTTTCAGTACTTCATCATTAATGTAAAAGAATGGAACTCATTTCTGTATGTTGATTTTGTATCTTGTCACATTGTAGAAATCATTAATTCTAGCAGTCTTAGACTTTTTAGGGTTTTCTGTATGTCAGAACATGTCAACAAAAAATGATGATTTTAATTCTTCCTTTCCAATTTGGATACTTTCGCAGAAATGGAAGTCTTGAGTGGATAGTTTTAGTTTTCTTTTTGGTATATGTGCAGAGGTGAAAAGTTGAAATTGAATTAGGAACCATCATCAGAATCGGTCTTTAATAATTATGACTAGAGCTGTACCTGGATTGAGGTACCTACTTCAGAAATTTTGGCTGAAAAAAATACTGGATCCCAGAGCTGGATAGAGTTCTAGCTAACATGTACAAATTTGAAGAAGTTATCAGGATATAGCTATTAGGTTAATATAACTGCTGTTACAGATTTATGCCTCTTCAACATTTTTCATCATTGCGTGCCATAAGCAACTATGACCTCATAGGTATCAGATTCCTAGCTCTAACCCAGCTTTCAACTTTATTTTAGGAATTAATTGTACTTAATGCTTCATTTGTTATTTAAAGTGATAAAGAATTTATAGTAAATTTTCTACTGGGTGAGTTTTTGGATCATTTGTTGTGGGTTTTTTTCTGAAGCGTGTTGTAAGATTAACTTTGTCAGTCATTTGTATGGCCATTGTTATGTTGTATCTACTTAAATTAATCCAAGAGAGTGAGACTTTAGGGCCATCCTCTTCTAGTTGGAGAACAGTTAAGATTGATAGCTTCAGGTTTTCTGCCTATTAATATGAGATATTGGAGTGAGGGGAACAAGCAATTGGAACAGAGAATTTATAATTCTTTTAATAAGAAAAGTTGATAGTGGAGATAAAAAATACAAGAAAAATCTTTTGATCTCTTTATCCAAAAATAATCTCTATTAATATTTTGATGTATTTTAATACATTTTTAGATTAAAATTTATGTATAGTTTTATAACTTTCATCAGTTATTGGTACAAACTTTTCCAGTTTCATTAAATATTCTTTCAGAACTTTTATTTTTTTTTTAACGTTTTTATTTATTTTTGAGAGACATAGAGACAGAGTGTGAGCAGGGAAAGGGCAGAGAGAGAGAGAGACATAGAATACGAAGCAGGCTCCAGGCTCTGAGCCATCAGCACAGAGCCCGATGCGGGGCTCGAACTCACAGACCGTGAGATCATGACCTGAGCTGAAGGGCTGCTTAACCAACTGAGCCACTCAGGCACCCCTAGGACTTTTAAATAGATGCATAAAATGCTCTCCTTTGGATAAAATAACTTAACCTATTTTTTTATTTTGGACATTTGGATTATTGCTAACTTTTTGCTTCTGTAAGTAATGCTATAGTGAGCATTCTTGGCAAACATATTTGTGCATATCTTGGCTTATTTCCTTAAGATATTTTTTAACACTACCTATTGGTGAGTCATAAAGTATAACTACTTTTATGGCTCTTGGACATAATCCTGCTAAATTATGCTCCAGGATTATTACATGAACTAGTATATACTTGCATTATCAGTGAGTGAGAATACCCATTTTACTACATCTTTTCCAAACTGTGATAATCTTACGGTAATAATGACCTAAAAAATAATTAGATGAAGTTTACTTTTTTGATTGCTAATGAGGTTAACATTTTTAATGTTTATTTTTTAAATGTATTTTGTAAGCTGCTTGATAAGAGCTTTTAAAAATGCATTTTTCTTGAGTAACATGTTTATTTTTTATTGATTTGTATATAATGAAATGCATTAACTACTTGATGGTTATATGTGTTATTAGATTTTGCTTTTTAATCTTGGTTATGAAATACTTTGTATCAAACTTCTAAATATTTACTACATATATTACCATTTCGTTATGATTTCTCTCCCCTACATCCCTTTTAAATATTTAGATTACTTTTGCTTAACCCAAGATTAAACAGTTGTCTATATTCTGTGTACTGTACTATATTCTGGTGTCTTTATAGTTAAAAAAAATCCCCTTGGGATTTATTCTGGTGAGATATAGAGAACTGATTCCCCTCGCCCAAACATTTAAATAACTGTCTCAGCATGATTTTGATAATATTTTCTATTCCCATTGTTTTGAAATGCTACCTTGTTATATGCTCTCATCGTATATATACTGGAATTCCAAATTTTGGTACTTCAGACTTCATGTTTTTCTATCTCATGGTTGGGAAATATGTCACTATTTTTGCAGTACTTGATTACTAGAAACATTGTTTAATTGTTTTATTGATCATTCCTGTTTTCTTCTTAGAGTTGCCTGTTCAGATCTTGTGCTCATTTTTCTGTTAGTAGTTTGTAGTCTGTCAATTTGTAACAGTTCTTTATGTATTCTGAGTAGCATTATTTATGCATTATAACCAATTTTCCCTACTCCGTGATTTGAGGTTTCACTTGACGTTAAGTTTGAATATACAGGTTTCCCCCATTATTCAAAAGTAGAGCACACCTAGGAAACCTTTTCTGAGCCAAAGTGGCATAAAGTGAAGGGTATCCCCTGCTTTCCAAAAGTTTGTTATACCACTTTACTTTTACAAAAGTCCTACATTAGTACCTGTAATCTAAAGAAATGCAGTTTTCTTGTATTTTGTGAAAAAAGGTATCACTGTGCAAATGGAGGTTTTTTTGAAGTGGCGTAAAGTTGACTTTCAGAAAGTGGTAGTTGAATACCTGTAGTTGATTTGTCCATCTTTATTGTTTGTGTGTGTGTTTTTTAATCTTAACAAGTTCTTAGCGTTTACTGTGTTCCAAGCACTATTTCAGGCACATAACATTCATCATAGGCAAAATACACAGAGATTTCTAGAGCTTATATTTGAGCACCTCTTATGTACCCTAGGTTCATGAAAATATTCACTAAATTTTTTCCCCTAAAAGTGTGTAAGTTTTGCTCTTTCACTTTTTAGGTCATCCACCTGGAATTTATTTTTGTATGGTGTGAAGTAGGAAATCTAGTTTATTCCATGTGGGTAGCCAGTTTTCCTGGCATCATTTATTGACTAAAACATTGTTTCTCCACTGTCTTACAGGGTCTCATCTGTTGGATATCAAGTTTCTGCATTTGTGTGAATTTATTTCTGTTTCCTTTCTGTTTATTGTTCTATTTCTGTATCTTTGGCATCTGTACCACCCTCTTAATTACCGTGTCCTTATAATAAGTGTTGATATCATAGATCTGCCCTGTTCTTCCTCAAAATTGTTTGACCTATTCTTAGCCCTTGGCTTTTCCATATTAATTTTAGAATCAGCAGTATACTCCAGTTATTTCTTTGGTTGTGCTTGGCTTTCTTTTCAGGACTGCTACTTGTGTTAGGGTAAAATCCTGGTACGTTGGTGGTGTGTTCTGGCTTTAATAGTTGCGATATTTGAACTTCGCTTTGTAGCTGCTTGCTTGCATGCTTTATCTTCTTCTCTTTTCTTTCTGTCTCCATTTTCCTGTGGCCACTTAAAAGAGTACTGTAAAAATACATTTTTAACTTTAAAAAAGTAGTATATTGGGGGGGAGGCAAATAATAGAGAAATGTGTAAAGCAAAAGGTGCAAGTCCTTCTGATAGCAGTTTGCCGAGAGTTTTCAGATATTTGTCTGGGTATGTACAAATTTGTGTTTATAAAAGCAAAAAAAAATGGTCAAATGCATTTTATAGTTCACTTTAATTCATTTAATATTTAAAAGGCAGTGTTCTGTAGCTCTAACTCATTCCTTTTGATGGCTGCATGGTGTGTTTATACAGTAATTTAACCAGTTCCCTTTTGATGGACTTGTAAATATCTATTCACTTTTTGATCGTTGTAGCTATTTTCAAATACTGCTAGTCCCCATTGGCAAAGCCGAGGTTGTATGGTTTATTTTCTATCTCCTTAATGCCTCCCCTCTTACCCTTTTCAAAGGGTATTAGTGAAGTTCTATCAAAAGCTCTCCTATTGACTTTTTTCAAAGTCATTTTATTTTTTTCATCATAAATGTACTCTTTAATCTTCCCCGATTTCACCCATCCCCCTACTCACTTCCCCTCTGATGACCATTAGTTTGCTCTTTATGGTTAAGAGTGTGTTTCTTGATTTGTCTCTCTCTATTTTTACCTTTGCTCATTTGTTTCTTAAATTATACATAGGAGTGAAATCATATGGTATTTGTCTTTCTCTGACTGACTTCACTCAATATTATACTTTAGCTCTATCCATGTTGTTGCAAATGGCAAATTCTCATTCTTTTCTATGACTGAGTAATATTCCATTGTATATGCATATACTGCACCTTTATCCATTCATCTGTCGATGGACACTTGGTCTGCTTCCATAATATGGCTATTGTAAATAATGCTGCTATAAACATAGGGTTGCATATATTCTTTTGAATTAGTCTTTTGGTATTTTTGGATAAATACCCAGTAGTGAGATTCCTGGATTGTAGGTTGGCTCTATTTTTAATTTTTCGAGTAAGCCCCATATAGTTTTCCATTATGTCTGTACACATTTGTATTACACCACCAGTGCAAGAGGGTTCCTTTTTCTCCACATCTTTGCCAAGACTCGTTTCTTGTATTTTTGATTTCAGCCATTCTGATCTGTGTGAAGCGATACCCTACTGTAGTTTGGATTTGCATTTCCCTGATGAGTGATGTTGAGCACCTTTTCATGTGTCTTTGGGCTGTCTGTGTGTCTTTTTTGTAGAAATGTCTGTTCATGTCTTCTGTCCACTTTTAAATTGGATTATTTGTGGGTTTTTTGTGTTGAGTTGTATAAGTTTGTTATATATTTTGGATATTAACTCTTAGGTGTATCATTTACAGATACCTTATCCCATTACATGCTTTTTAGTTTTGTTGATTGTTTCCTTTGCTATGCAGAAGCTTTTTATTTTGATGTAGTCCCAGTAGGGTTTTTTTTTGTTTGTTTATTTTTTGTTTTTTTGCTTTTGTTTGCCTTGCCTGAGGAGACCTATCTAGAAAAACGTTGCTGCAGCTGATATTAGAGTGATTACTACCTGTGCTCGCTTCCAGGATTTTTATGGTTTCAGGTTTTATGGTTTCATCTTTAATCCATTTTGAGTTTAGTTTTGTGAATGGTGAAAGGAAGTGGTCCAGTTTCATTCTCTTGCATGTGGCCGTCCAGGTTCCCCAACACAATCTTTTGAAGATACTGTCTTTTTATGTTTATTCCTCCTTTGTTAGAGGTTAATTGGCTATATAATTGTGGATTTATTTCTGGGTTTTCTGTTTTCTATTGATCCGTGTGTCTGTTTTTATGCCACTACTGTACTGTTTTAATTACTTCCATTTTGTAATACAACTTGAAATCTGAGATTGTGATAACTCCAGTTTTGTTTTTCATTTTCAAGATGGCTTTGGCTATTTGAGATCTCTATAGTTCATACAAATTTTAGGATTGTTTATTTGAGTTCTGTGAAAAATGCTGTTGGTATTTTCATAAGGATTGCATTGAATGTGTAGATTGCTTTGGGTGGTTAAAGCATTTTAACAATGTTTATTCTCCTAGTCCATGAGTATGGAATGTCTTTTCATTTCTTAGTGTTGTCTTCATTTTCTTTTATCAGTGTTTTGTAGTTTTTAGAGAACAGGTCTTTTGCCTCTTGGGGTAGGTTTATTCCTAGGTATCTTACTTTTTTTGGTGCGTTGTAAGTGAGATTGTTTCCTTAACTTCTCTTTCTGCTACTTTATTATTATGGTATAGAAATGCAACAGATTTCTGTATGTCAATATTTGTATTCTGCAACTTGACTGAATTCATTGATAAATTATAGTGTTTTTTTATGGTGGAGTCTTCAGGGTTTTCTATGTAGCATATCCTGTCTTCTGTGAATAGTGAAAGTTTTACTTTTGCCTTACCAGTTTGGATACCTTTTATTTCTTTTTGTTAACTGATTGCTGTGGCTAGGACTTTCCATACTATGTTGAATAAAAGTGGTGAGAGTAGACATGGTCTTGTTTGTGATGTTTGGGGAAAACTTAACAGTTTTCTGCATTGAGTATAATGTTAGCTGTGGGCTTTTAGTACAAGACTTTTATTATGTTGAGGTATGGTCCCTCTAAACCTACCTTGTTGAGGGCGTTTACCATGAATGTATATCATACTTTGTCAAATGCTTTTTCTGTATCTATCAAAATGGTCATTTTTTAAAATCCTTTTTTCTTTTTGATGTGATGTGTCACATAGATTTATTTTTGAATATTGAGCTATCCTTGCATCCTGGGAATACATCTCAGTTGATCATGGTGTATAACTTTTTAAGTTTATTGTTGGATTTGATTTGCTAACATTTTGTTGAGGATTTTTGCATCTATGTTCATCAGAGATACTGGCTTGTAGTTCTCTTTTTTAGTGGTGTTTTCATGGGTTTTGGTATCAGAGATACTGTCGTTATAGAATGAATTTGGAAGTCTTCCTTCCTCTTGTATTTTTTCGAATAGTTTGAGAAGAATGGGTATTAATTCTTTAAATATTGGGTAGAATTCACCTATGAAATCATCTGGTCTCGGACTTTGGTTTTGTGGTAATTTTTTTGATTACTGATTCAAATTCATTGTTGGTGCTTGGTCTGTTCAAATATTCTTTTTTTAAAAGGTTACTTTGTGTGAGAAAGTATGTGCATGTACAAGTTGGGGGAGGGGCCGAGAGGGAGGCGGGAGAGAATCCCAAGCAGGCTCCTTGCTGTCAGTGCGAGCCCAGTGTGGGGCTCATTCTCATAAACCCTGGGATCCTGACCTGGCTAAAATCATCAGTTGGTTGCTTATGTGACTGAGCCACCCAGGTGCCCTGGGCTGTTCAAATTTTCAATTTCTTACTGCTTTAGCTTTGGTAGGTTATATGTTTCTGGGAATTTATGCCTTTTTTCTAAGTTGTCCAATTTGTTGGCATGTAGGTTTTCATAATATTCTGTCATGATTGTATTTTTATGGTGTTTGTTATTTCTCCTCTTTATTAGTAATTCATTTATCAATTTTGTTTATCTTTTCAGATGACCAGCTCCTGGATTCATTGAACAGTTTTATTATTATTTTTTAAGTTTCTGTATCATTTATTTCTGGTGTAATCTTTATTATTTCCTTCCTTTTGCTGTGGCTGGGTTGTGTTCTTTCTTTCTGACTCCTTAGGTGTAAGGTTAGGTTGCTTATTTGAGATTCTTTTTGCTCCTTGAGGTATGCCAGTGTTACTGTCAACTTTACCCTTAGAACCACTTTTGCTGCATTTATTATTTTTTATTTTTTAATTTTTTTTTGGATATCTGTGCCTCCTGGATTTGAACATATGTTTCCTTTCCCAGATTAGGGAAGTTTTCAGTTATTATTTAATCCCCATGTTTTTGTGCTCTTTCCAGATATTTTTTTGTGGCTTATTTCTAGTTTAATAGTGTTGTTGTCAGAAAAGATGAGGCATGGTGTGACTTTGATTTTGTTTTTAAATTTGTGGAGAGTTTTTTTTGTGGGCTAATATGTGATCTATTCTTGAAAATGTTCCATGGGCACTTGAAAAGAATGTGTATTCTACTGTTTTAGGATGGAATGTTCTGAATATGTCTGTTAAATCCATCTTCCAGCATGTCACTCAAAGCCACTGTTTCTTTGTTGATTTTCTGTGTGGATGGTCTGTCCATTGATGCAGGTGGGGTGTTGAGGTCCCCTACTATTACCATACTGTATTACTATTAATTGTTCCTTCATGTTTGTGGTTAATTGTTTTATGTATTCGGGTGCTTCCATTTTGGGTGCATAAATATTTATAATTGTTATAGTCTTCTTGGATTGTCTACTTTATTATTACATAGTGTCCTTCTTTGTCTCTTATTGCAGTCTTTGTTTTAAAGTCTCTCTTCTCTGATATAAATATTTCTACCTTGGCTTTCTTTTGGCACCCATTTGCATAATAAATGTTCCTCTACCCACTTTCTGCAGGTGTCTTTTGGTCTGAAATGATTCGCTACTATCCACCACTTAGGTGGGTATTGTTTTTATATCCACTTTGTCATCCTCTCTATGCCTTTTGATTGGAGCATTTAGTCCATTTACATTCAAAGTAATTATTGATAGGTAGGTATTTTTTGCCATTAAAAATTTGTTTTCTGGTTGTACTTTAGATTTTCTTTGATTCTTTCTTGGTGTCTTTCATGGTTTGTTGCCTTTTTTTAGTGATATAGTTGGATACCCTGTCTCTTTATTCTTGCATGTTTATTAGTGGATTGTGATTTGTCGTTACCATGATAGTCGTATATGACATCTTCTGCATATAGCAGTCTACATTAAGTTGATCATTGCTTAAGTTTAAAGCTATTTTTTATTCCTCTCCCTCCCACCTTTCAGGTATATGGTGTCATATTTTACATCCTTTTATTTTATGAATCTCTTGACTGTTTTTTATAGAAATACTTATTTTTACTGCTTTTGTGCTTTTTACTTTTCATACTCTCATTTAGAGTCTTTCCTTTCCACTGAAAGAATCCTCTTTAAAATTTCTTGTATGGTTGATTTACTAGTCTTTTTGTCTGAGAAACTTTTTTTTTTTTTTTTTTTTTTAAGTAGGCTTCATATCCAACATGGAGCCTAATGCAGGGCTTGACCTCATGACCCTGAGATCAAGACCTGAGCTGAGATCAGGAGTCAGACACTTAACTGAGTCCTCCACCAAGTATCCTTGTTGGAGAAACTATATATCTTTGAATCCTGAATGATAGCTTTCTGGATACAGTATTCTTGGCTGCAGATTTTTCCCGTTTAGCACTTTGAATATATCATACCACTTCCTTCTGGCCTGCAAAGTTGCTGCTGAAAAATTTGTTTAAAGCCTTATGAGGTTTCCCTTGTATCTAACTGTCTTTTCTCTGGCTGCTTTAAATTTTTTTTCTTTATCCCTACTTCTTGCCATTTTAATTACTACGTGTCTTGGTGTGGACCTCTTTGAGTTGAATTTTTTTTTTTTTTGGAATCTCTTTGCCTCCCAGATTTGAATATATGTTTCCTTCCCCAGATTAGGGAAGTTTTCAGTTATTTCAATTATTATTTCTTCATTTGCTGCCTTCTTATCTCTCTCTTCTTCTGGGATCCCTGTAATGTGAATTTTATTAGACTTGATGAAGTTGCTGAGTTCCCTAATACTATGCTCAATTAACATAATTTTCTTACCTCTCCTTTGCTCAACTTGATTACTTTCGATTACTGTGTCTTCCAGGGCATTAATTGGTTCATCTGCTTCATCTAGCCTACTATTCATTCTTTCAAGTGTATTTTTAATTTCATTTATTGTATTTAAAAAAAAATTTTTTTTGTAATGTTTATTTATTTTTGAGAGAGAGGCACAGCATGAGTGGGGGAAGGAGAGAGAGAGAGGGAAACACAGAATCCGAAGCACAGAGCCTGACACAGGCCTTGAACCCACAAACTGTGAGATCATGACCTGAGCCAAAGTCGATCTTAACTGACTGAGCCACCCAGGTGCCCCTCATTTATTGTATTCTTTTTTTTTTTTTTTTTAATATTTTTAATGTTTATTTATTTTTGAGAGACATAGAGGCACAGCATGAACAGGGGAAGGGTAGAGAAAGAAGGAGACACAGAAGCAGGCTCCAGGCTCTGAGCCGTCAGCACAGAGCCCGACGTGGGGCTCAAACTCACAGACCGCGAGATCATGACCTGAGCTGAAGTCGGCCGCCCAACCGACTGAGCCACCCAGGCGCCCCTATTCTATTCTTGATCTCAGGTTCTATTTTTATGTCTCGATAAGGGCCTCACTGATATCCTCCACTGTTTTCTCCAGTCCAGTATCTTTATGATCATTACTTTACTTTCTGTGGCTGTTTCTGTGTGTTCGGGAAGTCAGCTACTTCTCTTGCTCTTTTAGTGATAACTGCATTATGAAAAAAAGGTCCTGTAGTGCCCTGTACTACAGCATCCCCTGTTTCCCAGGGCCTGGTGCTTCAGGGCGTGTGTGCTTTGTGTGTCATATGTTCTCTGCTGTTGAATTTTGGTCTCTTTTTCCTTTAGTCCAGTTGTTTACTGATGCTATCCTTACTTCTTGTGAGTGGCAAGGTGTGTGGTGGACTTCTCGTGAAAGGATACTGCCTGATGGAAATGAGGTCCTGCAAAGCAGGCAGGTTAGGAGATGTGGTATTGGGAGAGTTTGCCTCATGCCTCTGGGGGAGGGTCCTTGTAGCACCAGGAGTCAGGAGCATGACTGGGAAGGGCTCATTTGCTGGAGCATGTGTGGCAGGGCTTGGTGTAAGGAAGCTAAGTAGCATGAATCTGCACAGCGTTGGTTTCCACAGATGACAGTTGTTTATTCTGGGGGGCAGGGGAGGAAAATGGCACCTGCCAGCTCTGTTGTTCCTTGAGGGGTGTCTCCAGGATCCTTGTCTCTCCAGGTCATGCTCTGAGATGAGCAAATCCCTCTCTCTCTTACCTGCCCCTGGCGGTTTTCAAATTGCTGGTTCTACACTGCATCTGCCTGGGCTGTTTTTCGCGCTGTCTTTCTTAGGGCAGAGACTCTGTTTCTTATTGCCTAGCGCTCAGCCTGCCGAGTTTTTAAGTTCTAGGGTTTAAATTCAGTTGGTTTTAAGAACGAACGAAATTTCAAAGGCAGTTATTATGGAGATTTGTCCTCTCTGTTGGCAGCCTCCCTGTCATGAAAGTCCGTTTCCGCTCTTGTCTGCGCCACTGACTCCTCCTCCACTGTGGCTGGCTGCCGTTTTTTTTTTGCTCCCAGGCTGCGTCTTCACCCTTTATACCTTCTTTGATGTGGCCTCTTCCCTGCCTTTAGTTGTGGAGTTTGTTCTGCCAGTCCTCGGGTTGTTTCCTGGGTTATTTCCACTGATAGTGTGATGTGGTTGTATCTGTGGGAGGAGCCAACTTCGGGTCCTCTTACTCTGCCATCTTTGCAGCCAGCCTTTCCTCTTGACTTTTTAGGGCCCTGGCAAATAGCTTTCTTTGGTGGAGAGAGTTAACAATTAACCTTGGTGTAAATTCTTCAGTTTAGTGCTATCTGTATTTACTAAAAAGAAATACTTAAGCATTTTTTTGTTTTGTGTTTTTACATGTAGTATCCTGAAGGGGGGAGAGTGTGGTTTAGTGGTAGAGGTAGCAGTCAGATGGAAGCATTGAGGAATGAGCGAATTTGAGAAAATGGGAGATGAAGAGCCTAAGTGGTACTTTACCAAATACTAGAGGAGTTCTTGGCATTTTGATTTTTGTTGGTGTTATGCTTTTTGAAAGACATAAAAGTTGGATCTCTGTCTTATATGATTTGTTCTTTTCTTAATGTTCCTAGCCTCCACCAGGCACTGTGAAAATGCCTAATGTACCTAGTACACAACCAGCAATAATGAAACCAACAGAGGAGCATCCAGCCTATACACAGATTGCAAAGGTTAGTTCCTATTACATGTGTAAATTTGTATTAGAAATTACAGTATCAGTAACATCTTCAGAGCAAAAGAATTCTTTGTATGTTGTCTTATTTAATTTTTAACCTTCTTTTCAATATGGGTGAGCTAGTACCGTTTACTTTATTCTGTTATTTAGCAGTTACTGAACTCATAGGTATTTTTAGCGTCCAATTTTAGAGAAAGTTTTATTGCCTTTGGTTTCACTCTTTAATGCATAATATTGTTATAGTACCAATGATACTACAATTGGAAGTATAATGTATAGTATAATGATACTATAATTGGAAGTATAATGTTGGAAAAGAGTTTCCATGGCTAAGCAAAGGACAGTGATTAGAAGTAGCAGGTGGCAAAAATAGGAAAATAAAGGAGATGAATAGGATACCTCATTTAACGTAAAAACAGATGGAGTTACAAACCAGAATTTCTTAATCATATCCTTCTTTCATCTCACTGTCTTCTAAAATAGAAGATGATATATATAGTCTTGCATTGGAAGCCTTGTGTACCTTTTAAACCAATTGTTAAGGGACAATTCAGTTGTCATTTTTTCTGTTTTGTTTTGTTTTGTTTTTCCCCCAGTTCCCTTTGTTCTTCATTCTCGTTTAGGCATAGAGGTCACCTTAATTTTATTTCCTCAATTACCTTAGGACTCTGACTAATCTCACTGAGAGAATTTTGTCCTGTTCTAATGTGTCCCACATTCTTACTGATGGTTTTTATAACCAAAAGACCCAAAATGAGCCAAGTATCTCCATAATATTTTCTGAAACTATAACCTTGAGCGAATTACTGTATTTTGGAAGAGCATTTGATTTAAGTTTCTGGCATTGTACAGTTGTACTCTTGATCTTGGGGTCGTGATTTTAAGCCCAACGTTGGGTGTAGATAATACTAAAAAGAATAATAAATAAACTTAACATTTTCTAAGATTGTAGAGGGAGAGATAGTAAATAGCATTGCAATGTTATAACTCTGAAAACCTATTCATGCATTGATTTTTATTATTATTATTTTTTTAAGGAACATGCCTTGGCCCAAGCTGAACTTCTTAAGCGCCAAGAAGAACTAGAAAGAAAAGCAGCAGAATTAGATCGTCGAGAACGAGAAATGCAAAATCTCAGTCAACATGGTAGTATCCAAAGAAGTTTGAAATAGAAATAACTTAAACACTTGAAATAATGCTTGTGCTAGCTCTAAGTCCTTTGGTTTATGGGATAGAGCCATGACCTATTTTCCTGTCCTAGCCAGATCAGACAGCGGGATTCCCACCTGTTACTTTGTAGCAATGATTTACATAGTCTTTTGATTAAAACAGTATTAGCCTTATCACACAGAAAGTGAATGTGACTATGGTAATTTTGGGTTTTGGCCAGGAGCCCGGGCCCTTGTTGAGTCTATTGAGGTTTTATGAGTACATGGAGTGTGCCCTAAATTTGACTCTTAATTTCTTGTTTAGTCAGCCTAGGTTCGAATTCTCTGCCGTAGTCCTCACAAGTATAACAGATCTGTCAAATTGTGTTTAAAAAATGTCTGGCCTGGGGCTCAGTTGGTTAATTGTCCATCTTTGGCTCAGGTCATGATCTCGTGGTTTGTGGATTAGTGGTTTGTGGGTTCGAGCCCTGCATTGGGCTTTGTGCTGACAGCTCAGAGCTTGGAGGCTGCTTTGGATTCTCTGTCTCCTTCTCTCTCTGTCCCTCCCTGCTCATGCTCTGTCTCTCAAAAATAAATAAGTGTTAAAAGAAAGTTAAAGAAAGATGTCCTGCCTGACTCTGGGAAGCATTGGAGTTCTCGACGATGCCAAAGAAATAAGTGATGAATTGATCATTTGCTATGAAATCTAGACTGTGACTATCAAAAGCCGCTTCAAGGGAGTATCTTAGAGAAAGATAGCAGTGACTGGCTAGGAAGGATTGAAGAGCTAGACAAATCATTGGTATTATGTCTAGTATAGTGATAGAATAACATGGCTAGGTCAACAATGATATACTGAACTATTTCTTCCTTACCTTAGAATGTGTAACCCTAAGTCGGAGAAAGACAAATAGTACATGCTTTCACTCCTATGTGAAACGTAAGAAGCAAAATCAATAATCATAGGGGGGGAAAAAGAGGAAAACCAAGGAACAGACTCAGTTGTGTAGAACAAACTGATAATTACCAAAGGGGAGGTAGATGAGGGGATGGGTTGGATAGGTGATGGGAATTAAGGAGTACCCTTGTTGGAATGGGCACCAGGTGCTGTTTGGAAGTGTTAAACCACTAAATTGTACACCTGAAACTAATATTACACTGCATGTTAACTGACAAATTTAAATAAAAACTAAAAATAAAATATAATGGTTTTGAATATCAAAAAAAAAATGTGAGCGTAGGACCTTGTGAGGATACATTCATCCTTGGCCATTTTGTTGATGGCAGCTTTAGAAACAGGAAACTAAAGGTTTATTTGAGACCAGTGTAGCTGAAATACCTGTAATAAAATCTGTCTTTTGCCCTTAGTATTATCTAAGTTATTTCTATGAGAGCTATTTTAGTAAAGATAGTAATAAAGTAAGTACTTTTCATGTATTAACTCATTTAATTATCAGTGTAATTCCGTGGAGGATGGTATAGTTGTTATTCTTTCGTTATTTCTACTCTTAAACTTATGAAGAAACGTGAGATTTTATAGGTGTAGAAAGTCTTTAGAAGTATAAGGCGCCCAAAGCCCCCTAGCCAGTAAGCGACTAGGCGCTTCTGTTTTCGGATCCTAGTTCTTATATTACTATTTTCCACCACTCTCAAATAGTATGAGACTTGTATGAGAAATGTATACGAAATTGGAAAAAAAATTATGAACAGTACAGGCAAGTTGGGAAGAATGAGACATAGGTCATTCTTTTTTTCCACTGTAAAATTTTCTCAGTCTATATAAAGTATGTAAAATCGAATATTCAAAAGTTACGGCATATAATATATAAAATGAGAAGTGGCCTTTAGGTGCTATTTTTACATTCTGTTTTTAATGTTTTGATTTCTTGATTTAATTTTGTTTTTTTATTCCTCCCACGACTTCCCAAGCCCTATTTTTAGTTTCATTTTTTTATATAGACACATTTTCCCTCCTCAAAGCTTGAATTTGTTTTTCCTCTAGGTTTTTGAAGGTTCTGTGTAATTCCTGAGCTTCCTTTTCTTGCCGGTTTCATGTTTTCTCCTAGTTGCATGGCCTTTTTACATGTATGTTTTGAATATTATTTTTTCAGACTTTGAGATTTCCCTATTTGATTCTTTCTAAAAGTAGAAAACTCAGAGATTCAGAAGCTGGTCTTCTTTCCCCACATGGTCTAGGAATTATATTCAAAGACTTAAGAAGCTGAGGAGGAAATGGTAGATGTTTTTTTTTAAATTTTTTTTTAATGTTTATTTATTTTTGAGAGACATAGAGACAGAGCGTGAACAGGGGAGGGGCAGAGAGAGAGGGAGACACAGAATCTGAAGCAGCTCCAGGCTCTGAGCTGTCAGCACAGAGCCCGACGCGGGGCTCAAACTCTTGAACCATGAGATCATGACCTGAGCCAAAGTTGGATGCCCAACTGACTGAGCCACCCAGGCATCCCGGAAATGGTAGATCTTTCAAAATTTCATGACCTTCACATGAGAGCCAGACTCTTGGGATTTTGAAATAAATCTATTTTTAGGGTAGAGTCACAGTGTATGTCTTGGTGCTCTATTGTTTCTTGTGTCAAATGTACGGAAATGGTTCCTGTAAGTGCTATATGACACTGTAAAAATATTTTACCCTCTAATGTCGTCTAAAGCGGTAGTTTTCAAACTTTTTATTTAAGAATATTTTATTTTTAAGTAATCTCTACACTGGGCTAATTCTGGACTTGAACCCACAACCCTATATCTAGAGTCACGCACTCTGCTGACTAAGCCAGGTGCCCCTACTCTGGGAAAATTCTTAAAAATGCAAAGCTTGGCTTTCAAAGTTGTACAAATAGAGGAATGTAGACCTACAGTATTAGATTTATAAAATATTTATTGAAAAAACAGATAATGTTCTTTATTATGAAACTAAAATTAACAATCACATATATTTGTCTTAATGTAAATGTTTATTTTTAATTTTCAGGCAGAAAAAATAATTGGCCGCCTCTTCCTGGCAATTTTCCTGTGGGACCTTGTTTTTATCAGGATTTTTCCGTAGACATTCCTGTAGAATTCCAGAAGACAGTAAAGATTATGTACTACTTATGGATGTGTGAGTATAAAATACTTACATTCTCGTTCAACAGAGTTTATATTTTATTATCAAAAACCACCCTTTTTGGAATTCGTATATTAAGAATAGCATTATAAATAGGTCTTTTTCATTAGCTCTTAATTTTCAGAGTGGAACATATTTAGGTACCTCAAAATTAAACTTCGTGTGACAATCTAAGCTAAGGAGAACTGGCATTCTTTTGAGGAAAGGACTTATCTGTCACAAATATAGTATTTTTTTAAGGTAAAAGAAGTAGGTGCAAAAATACTGTTTAGATAATTGTTTTAGAAAATTCTGTATACTGTTTTTATACAAATGAAGTCCATTTAAAAAATTCCTTTAAAGCATTATGACTACTTCTAAAAGGGCCTTAAAATATTACAATATTATAATTAGAACTTTGAGCACAGTTTACTTTTCATTTTCAAGTGGTGATAAGTACTTTTATTATTGGAAGTACCTACTTAATGTGTTCTACTGAATAGAGCATTAGGACATATATTTGAGGCTGTGATGCTTGCATTGTTTTGAGTATAACTACAACTTATGGATTTCTAAAATAAAATGTCAAGCTGTTAGCAGTTGGTTCTGTGTACACAGAATTCCCACTTACTCTCTGTTTCACTTTTATTCCAAACATTAGTGTAAGCCCCATTTAATATTATTATGTTAGTAGGACAGGTACAGCTTACTGGTAATCTCACCTGCATGAGTGTTGGGCTAATGGATAATTGGTAGTGCACATTCTTGGTGGAGGAAATTTATGTTACTATGTTATTATTAGGGAGCCTTTTTCTCCTCCCCTAAATAAGTGATACCATTTTCCTCAAAATCTTTAGGAGCATTCTTTACATAGGTGAAATTGCTTTAGAATGTGAGTAGTGGTTTCTTAAGGATACTACATTCTTAACTCTTCGTTTCTCTTTGAGATTTTGCTGTTGTTCTAGTATCTCTTGCTAAATCCCCAGTGTCCATAGCATTATATACTTTTAGCACTAAAGATTTTGGTTTCGTATGTGTACATATAAACAGATCATGTTTTTTATTTAATCAAATATAATATATGCATATATTTAATAAT
The DNA here is from genome assembly GCA_030068075.1 of Paguma larvata. Classification (NCBI taxonomy): domain Eukaryota; kingdom Metazoa; phylum Chordata; class Mammalia; order Carnivora; family Viverridae; genus Paguma; species Paguma larvata. The sequence continues at coordinate 92,277,815 of CM057826.1, read as the reverse complement.
TACTTTTTAATGGACTTTTTACCCATTATGCCCATTAATAATTACTTTTTAATTGTCTTATTAGGTTTTTAGAAATAATGCAGTATTTCTTAATGCTGTGAAGTTGATAGATCTTTTAACTGTATTTAAAGAGGGGTCAATATCTGAAGAAGCATTACCTGGAATAAAGAACCATCTAGTACTAGCTACGTAATCTTTTAAAATTTCGTGGAATGGAGACAACGTTAATAAGCTATTTTTAAGAAGTGTCAATGTGTTAATGATTTCAGAGTTGACTAGTGCTTTCACACTGTAGTAAATAGTACAGTGAAAGGGAACATTTATTGAGGATTTATTTGTGCCAGACACACTGGAAATCACTTTATATACATGATGTTATTAACTCCCAACTATACTGTGAAGCAGGTACCGTATTACCTAGTTTTATGGATAAGGAAACTAAAGCTTAGGGAATTTGAGTAACTTGTTCAAGATTACACAGCAATTAGGGTTGCAGTTGGTAATTTGATTCTACAGTCCAGAATCTAGAATTCATTGTTACACCACCTACAAATTATCAAAATGAAGAAGTAATTTACATTTTAAACCCAAATAAGATGAAGATATACTTTAAGAGGTAACTTTCTTGAAACAAATAATTTTACTATATACAGATATTGAAGCAATTAGAATGATCATGTGAAATGAATCTTAACCTCTTGGTCTGTATTCTTCAGTTAAAAAAAAAAGAAAAACAAGTTTTTATCGTATTTTTTTAAAAATTCATTTGTTTTTAAGAGAGGCAAAGATGATGTGAGTGGGGGAGGGCAGAGAGAGAGGAAGACAGAGAATCCCAAGCAGGCTCCGTGTTTGTAAGCACAGAGCCTGATGTAGGGCTCGAATTCATGAAACCAAGAGATCATGACTCAGCCTAAACCGAGAGTCAGACGCTCAACCAGCTGAGCCACCCAGGTGCCCCATTAAGCCTTTTAAAGTTCAGTTAGTGAACTGATAATTATCCTGTTTAAAAGCTGTTTATGTTAGGTGTCCATGTTGTAATGCAGAGCTTATCAAGAAGTAGATTGTTGGGGCACCTGGGTGGCTCAGTGGGTTGAGCGTCTGACTTCCGTTTAGCTTATGATCTCCTGATTCACGAGTTTGAGCCCCATGTTGGCTCTGTGCTGACAGTTTAAGGCCTGGAGCCTGCTTCAGATTCTGTGTCTCCCTCTCTCTCTGCCCCTCCCCTGTTCATGCTCTGTGTGTGTGTCTCTCTCTCAAAAATAAACATTAAAAAAAAAAAGATACTGTAGTGATAGTTGCAAATTTAGGTCCACCAGTAGCAGATTTGAATTCTTAATAAAGCACATGGAAATTACATATGAAGTAGAATCATTCAACTTGCAAATCATGTAAACAAAATGCCCTAAAAGTTTCTTTAAGTGTTGTATGTACACCTGGAATCCACCAAGTGGATTGCAATGGGATTGAAATTAGGAATATAGAATCATATATTTCACACTGCCTTGCCTTTCTGTTTTCTTGATCACTATATAAGTGGACTGATTGTTTAGTAAGCATGCCTGGACATTTTACTTTATTTTGGAATGCAAATAAATGATTTATTTATCATGGTTTTTGGTTACTATGAAAATATTCAATAAAAAATTAAATACATTGCACAAAATTAAATCGTCTATATTTGGAAGAATTTTTATGAACTTTAAATATACATATCCATATATTCTTTATTTCTTTAAGTTAATTATGAGAGAACACTTTAAAAATTATTTCTCTTGAGCTTGAAATTTAAATTACAGTGTTGTGAATATTTAAAACTTTCTTAGGCAGTTGGATGTTATTTAATGTTAAAAAATAATAATTTTCTATTTCATGGTCTTTTAAAATCCGTTTTTAAGCCATTGACAGAACAGCTTTTTTTTGAGCCAAAAGATCTTGAGTAAATTTATGAGTTAAGCCAGCTTTCATGAGTTAGAAACCCTAATGGTAATAAAGTTTTTTGGAATAGTTTTCTCTGTATAATAGAATGGAGTGGAAATTTTTCTTTATTTATTTTGAGGGAGAGTGTGTGAGCGAGGGAGGGACAGAAAGACGGGGAGAGAGCATCCCAACCAGTCTTCACATGCAGCGCAGAGCCTTATGTGGAGCTGGGTCACATGAACCATGAGATGACCTGACCCAAAATCAAGAGTTGGATGCTTAAATGACTGAGAGAAGCGTGCGAGCAAGTGATGCGCGAGTGTGTGTGGGAGGGCCAGATAGAAAGGAGGACAAGAGAATCCCAAGCAGGCTCTGTGCTGTAAGTGCGGAGCCCAAAACAGGGCTGGATCTCTCAAACCTGTGAGATCATGACCTGAGCAGAAATCAAGAGTTGGACGCTTAACCGATTAAGCCACCCAAACGTCCCTGGAATGGGGTTTTAAACGTGGAAGAGCTCCTATTTATCTACACGTGAAGAATGGAAACATAGAGACTGATTAGCTCAGTAGTGTATCTCTCTAACCCAGATGTCTTTTTAACCTGCTGGTCCTCTTACTGTAGAGTTTGTATGTTTATCTAGGTTAAAGCAAATTCAGAGGCATCCTAGAATGTGTGTTTTTATCTTGTTGTATTAATACAAGTTTAAAAAAAGTTTAAAAGATTTTCAAGTTTTTATTGTAAGTTGAGATTTTTGTATTTAGATTTACTAGGTTATTTATTTATTAGTGTTTGTCAGAGAGAGCGCGAGTGGAGGAGGGGCAGAGAGAGAGGAAGAGAGGGAGAATCCCAAGCAGGTTCCACAGGGTTCAGTGTGCAGAGAATGAGGCACGGGGTTCCAGATCACACACCGTGAGCTCATGACTGGAGCCAAAATCAAGAGTCAGATGCTTAACTGACTGAGCTACCCAGGCACCCCTCATTTAATTTTAATTCAAACATTTTTGTTGTATTGATAGTTTACATTGAACATTATTTTAACTTTTCAAAAAATTTTATTTCCTTTAATCTAGCCTATGAATAAATTTTTTAAATCCTTTTAAAAAGTTATTAATTATAATGGGTAAATGTAGTTCTTGAGGATCAAAGCATAGTTACATGAATCTCAGATTTTTTGGTTTAGGTCTGTCAGAAAGTGTAATTTTTAACAACATCTGTGAAGAGTTTTCCATTAACTGTGTTGAGTAAAATAAAGGTCTGCCATAGCAGCTGAAATGCATTATAGTGTTCCTTTAAGAAATTTTTTTTAATCCTCTACCAAAACATCATTTTTACCCCAGCACTTTAAAAATGGATAATTCTATAAAGATGAATAATATTGACTATATAGTCCCTAATATTGCTACTGTATTAGTTTCTTCAATTCAGTGATTCTGATTAATTTCATTGCTTGAAAATGTTATAATGAGATTGCACAGAGCACTTGTGACGTTTTCATTCTGTTGTCTTTTCTGAGAGGAGTCTGCAGTTCCACTCGGTTAAAACGTAATTCTTAGTGTAGTAGGATCTTTTTCCTCCCAAGACCTAGTTCTTGTCCTGGCAGGGCCTTGGATCAGGAAAACACAGCACATGCTTCCTTCTCAAGAAAGAATACTGTAAGGCAGTGCTTCTCTTGTAATTGCCCATTAGGAGAGGGCCAAAGAATTTTTAGGACTCTTCCCTGTGTATACTGTTTGCAACACAAATGCATAAGAAACAGCGATGTTTTGAAAAATAGTAATGGAAACACGAGGTAGAATGCAATTTGCTTTTGGAAGAATTTTTTCATTTACAATTCTTGTTGAATTAATTCATAAATTGAATGTAAACATTTCTTTTCTATTTTGTTTTTTGATTCCACAGTCCACGCTGTAACACTGTTTCTAAATATCTTCGGATGCTTGGCTTGGTTTTGTGTTGATCCTACAAGAGGGGTTGATTTTGGATTGAGTATCCTGTGGTTCTTGCTTTTTACTCCTTGTTCATTTGTCTGTTGGTACAGACCACTTTACGGAGCTTTCAGGTAAAATGTGTGTATTTTAAAATATACTGTTTAAAACTTGTGAAGTAAATAGTTTGTAATTCACCTTACATATTTTGGAAAGGAAAATAGTCACATTTTCATGAAAATTTTTATTAGTGTATAACATACATTCAGATAAGTTCATATATAACATGCCTGTGTAGGTTTTGTAAGTCACAAAATCCTTTTCTCTCACTTTAGGAAAAGATCAATCATGAAAATAAATGAAGGATAAATAAGAATAGTCTTATATCTCAACATTTGTAGAATATTCTATACCATATGATACACTTTAAGGAAAATTTTGCTGTTGATTTCCCCTTCAGAAAAAAACTACAAGTGGTGATTCACAGTCTAATTCTTAAATGATCCTAGGTAAGGTCAGTATACATGCGATACTTAAAGTAAGCCACTTTCATCTAATAAGGTCAAGTTTTATATAGCAAGGTAATTATTTTTTCTGTGTAAATTCATTTTCAGCTTTTCAAAAGGCAGCCATATTTGAAAACTATCAAGATTATAAGATTAAGTATAATATCTTACATGACGTATTTTAATTAATGGATAAGATTAACGTTTCCAAAATGCTTGTTCTGTGAAGTATTAATAGACGGTGCTGAAAAAGGGACTCATTAGCTTAAGTCTGGGAAAAACTGGAAAATAAAGTTTATCCATTTTGAATTTCTTAGATTCTTTTAAGAGCTTAGTGTGACTTGACCATGAAACCATTATTTTTTTTGTGCAACACTTTGGTGAACTATTGCTTTAAGAAATAAACATTGGGAAGTCCTGATTTAAATAATTCTGTAGGAGTCCATATAGTCAATCATTTATCAACTAATTTTTGAGTAAACTTATTTGTAAGTAATGAACCTCTTCAGCTCTAAAGAATGAGGGGCAGCATTATTACGAAATAGGTATGTATTGTGCAAATGTTGGGGACATTGGAGGGCCGCATTCAGTTGTTTTTTTTCCATTTCAACATAGAATTTCTTTGATTAACTAGAGTATGTATTCCTTCTGCATGTAATTAGAAACCCAGATACATAAACAGATGGAAAAAAAAGTAAGGAAAAGGGAGAAGATGAGGTAATTTGGAGAGAAAAGGGATCGTTCCACAGAAAACTAAAGTGGTTAAAGATGGAATGAAAGGAAGAAAATAGATGGAAGAAGGAAAAGGAGGAAAGAATCAGTGGGCAGAGGTGCCCCCTCTGGATGCGGGTTGGAGAGGGGAAAAAAAAGAAACTATCTACTCCTTCCATGATAGGGGAAGAGAGTTACTGCTGCTCTCTTCCTTGTTACCTAAGCCTGGCTTAGAAGGTTTTTTAATTTTTTGACGTCTGGCTTTGGCTTCTCTGCACCTGCTTCCATCACATTACTAAGGCATTTGTAATGATGCTGGTGGGTAGGAATGGGCTTGTCTTTGAGACTCAAAAGTGATGCGAGATAATGACTTTGGATTTAAAACCTTCTATGATTGATGTAGTCAAGCAAACTACTAAAAGCCAGCTTTCTGCCTTTTATTACTTTAAGTCATTTGGTTCCTTTGCTTTCTTTGGTAGTTGAAATAAAAATGCTTTGTGGAACATTTTTACTTCTGCCATTATTAATCTCTAGGCTAAGTTCTTAGCTGCATCTCAGTCCTTTAGAGTTTATTCCGAATATGTTAATTATCTAGGTTTCATGTTCAGAGCAGAACTGAGTGGAATAATATTTAATGGGGAAAGTTGAAATTAAAGTATTTTAAATCATTAGTGTACCTTCTCAGTATGTAACTTTGGTATTTTTTTCATCCAGATTGCCAGGTGTTTCTGAGCCAAAGTCTTTCCTGAAGTTTCTAGTAGTTTGTTAAAGCTGTGTTGATGACAGATCTTTCCTTTAATTATGAACATCTCAAACCCAGATACATTAGATAGGACTATTGATATTAAACTTGGGGCTTTAAATAGAGTGTACTTATTCACATAAATGCTTTGAAATCACTTTTGAGAGGGATTATTGCCTTTGAGAAAGGGCAGAGTCGATATGCAAGTGTTTCGTATTTTATTTCAAGACTGATGGTTAAGAAATGAAAACAAGCATCTGAGCATATTATATGTAAGTCTATAGAAAATGAGTAACTAATACCTTTTAAGCCAGGTTCACACGTTTTTCTAAAGAAATTGTTATTGAAAGCTTTTAGTTTTTATTAATCAGACTCTGAAGTGAAGCTAATGTGCTTTTGTATCTACTGAATTTTATTCCTTTAGGTTTCCCTAGAAGTGAAGAAAAGAATAGCAGTACGAAAAATGTGGCAGGGACTGATTTTAGAATAAAATAGTCATTACAGACAAATAAGAGGGGGCATTTGGTTTGAGAATGTGATCAGATTTATTTTAAAGTTGTGCAGTGAATTGATGTTTTTCATGTAGATGATGGTAACTCCAAGTAGTAGCTGTTAGCTTTGCAGTTGAGTGCTAAAAACAACTAGAGGACATATTAGGAAGTCTTTCTGTCTAGAATGCAATAGAAATGTTGTCCCTTAGTCAGTTGGAGTTGGGATTTTTAATTGGCATGTGTAGTTTATCTCTTTTGCCTCTCTCTGTTGACTCACAGACTAAAAGTAAATAATTCAGTCTCTCAAGAAATTCCTTTATAAAGGTTAACAATTAACTTTGTTATCAAGAAATTGTTGTAATTTGGTGAATAATGGCTGAGTAAAATTTTTTTATATTAACGGAGAAGAAAAATATAATTCTTAACTGAATTATAAAATGCCTTAAGATTAAAGTATTTGATAATACTCTTAAAGCCCAATGGAAAATTTAAATCTGCATTTAAGTGGTTATATCCAGTAATCACATAAAACAAAACATACTGATAATTACATACAATTTTAAAATGTGATAAAGGTAAACTCTATTTAGCAATAGTCATCATTTAATTAGTTATTATGCTTGAGAAGTTGGTTTTCCACTGTCATCTGAATTTCTGTTTTGGTATTTCATTTTTTAGGTTCATTATTGAGTTCACTGGATTCTTTCAGGGAGCTATTTATATTAAGATAAATAACTTATATTTTCTAACTGCTTTACAGTCATGAGATATCCTAAGGTTAAATAAATCACTCCTTGTTCAATGGCCATTTAAGCTGGAGGTATAAAGAAGACACGCTACTTGCCCCTAGAAATGTATAATATAAATGATTTAAAACTAGGCTTTTCTGAAACTTTGGCTAGTAAAATTTAGATAGAAATTTTGGGTGATATTCAGCACCCCCAAAATATTTGAATTCGAAAGGAAATTAATACTGGTGACATACCTTGTGATATATCTCAACATATAAGATCATTTATTTTCAAATTAGTCTTCTTAGATTACCTTTTTGAGAATTTAAGTTTTTAATAAATATTTTTGTCTACAACTGGGGGAAAAAACCAACAACCCTGCTTTTCTTGGCACCAATGGAATAGCAGAATGTTCATAAAAAAGATGGTTTTCAAACTGTATAAAATATTATTCTGTAGGACTTATCTTAGTTTTCCACCAAGAAGCAAGTTTTACTGATAGGCTTATAGGAATTAGTCCTTCACAAGGTTCTCCTTATACTGAATCTGAAGGACCGAATAGAGAAGTTTTAAGTATATGTGCTTTTAAAAGTCAAGTTTATTAGCTATCAGAATTAAATCTTGAACTGTCATTTACATAATTTAAAAAGATTGTAACTTTGTTTTTAATTAGGCTTCCACAAATGACTAAGCATTATGTAAATACTTTAAAATATTAGGTCATTAGAAATGAGGCAGTATTTTGTTGAAAAAGCTTACTTATTGGAAACAGACTGAGAAGAGTAACAATCCTGGCTTCTCCACTTAAATGCAGTAAAATATTATTACCTTAGTTTATTGAATGTAAAAGGGGATGATATTTGCAGAGTTGATGATTAGAGTTAATATATGCAAAATATTAGATTTATACACTGTCAACAAATGGTGACTGTTTTGTGTTTTGTTAGATTTTATCATTTACTTTGGTTTCATAAAACTGTTACCTGTTATAAATCATCCTTCACTGCTTTTAAGCATTGTCCTCTTGTGCCCTAGTCTGATCTAGAGGAAATCATAATTGATTCTAAGATGTATATAGGTACTTGTATTGAAAGTATGACGATCTAGTCTTTTTAATTAGAGTTTTTGTCTATTTATATTTAATGTAATGACTGATTTATTTGGTTTTAATATCTGTGATCTATTATTATGTACTACTTACTATATAAAATATATGTTATATACCTTTTTCGTTCTTTGCCTTTTAGATTAATAAGTTTTATATTTTTTGAAAGAGAGAGAAAGAGAGCACGTGAGCCTGAGCAAGGGAGGGGCATAAGAAGAGGGAGAGAGAATCTTAAGCAGGCTCCATGACCAGCAGGAAGCCCCACAAGGGGCTCCATTTCACAACTGTGAGATCACGATCTGAGCTGAAATCAAGAGTTGGATGCTTAACCAAGTGAGCCACTCAGGCACCCCAATAAATTCTGTTTTTTTAATTCATACTTTTTCTCTGTTGTTCATTTGTTTTTACAGAAGTCTTCTGGCAATGAATTTTTTTTTTATTCAAAACATACTCATTTTCACTTTATGGGGGTATAATTGACAAAATTGTAATGCATTTAAAATGAACACTGGGATGATTTGATAGTCATATATGTTGTGAGAGAATTCCCACAATTGGATTAACGCATCCATCACCTCACATATTTATCTTTTTTAAAATGTTTATTTATTTTTGAGAGTGAGAGAGCGAGCCGTGAGCACAAGTGGGGGATAGGCAGAGAGAGAGAGAGGAAGACACAGAATCTGAAGCAGGCTCCAGGCTCTGGGCTGTCAGCACAGAGCCTGACCCGGAACTGGAACTCACAAATCGTGAGATCATGACATAAGCTGAAGTTGGACACTTAACACACTGAGCCACCCAGGCGCCTTTTCCCACCCCTTTCTTTTTGATGAGAACTCTTAAGATCTATTCTCCCAGCAAATTTCAGTTACAGAGTACAGTATTATCAGCTATAGTTATGTTCTACATTAGATCCTCAGATCTTAGTGATTTTATAACTGAAAGTTTGTACCTTTTAATCAGCATCTGCCCATTTCCCTCATCCTCTGGCAACCACCATTCTACTCTGTTTCTACGAATTCAACTTTTTTTTTTTTTTGATTCCACATATAAGCGATATCATTCACTATGTATCATTCTCTGTCTGGCTTATTCCACTTAGCATAATGTTCTCCATAATGCATATAGTCCTAAACGTAGGAGTTCCTTCTAAGGGTGAGTAGTGCTCCATTGTATATAAATCATTCATCCATCAATGGACGTTTAGGTTGTTTCCATTCCTTGGCTATTGTGAATAATGCTGCGATGAACGTAGGATTACATGTGTTTCTTTGAGATACTAATTGTGTTATCTTTTGACAAATGCCTCCAAATGGATTTGCTAGATTGTACGGTAGTTCTATTTTTAATTTGTTGAGGAACCTCCGTGTCGTTTTCCTTAGTGGTTGCATCAGTATACGATCCCACCAGTAGTGCACGGCTATCTATCCTTATCAACACTTATTTCCTATCTTTTTGATAAGGAGCCATTGTAACAGGTTAGAGGTGATAAATGATTTTGGCTTTGATTTGCATTTCTCTGATGATTAGTGATGTTGAGCACCTTCTCATCTACCTGTTGACCATCTGTGTGTCTTCTGTGGAAAGATGTCTATTCGGATCTCATGTTCATTTTTCTTAGCTGGATTTTTGTTTTGCTATTGAATTGTATCAGTTCTTTGTATATTTTGGACATGAATCTTTTACAAGATAAATGATTTGCAAATATTTTCTCCCATCCATTAGGTTTCCTTCACTTTGCAGAAGCTTTGTATTTGATGTAATTCTACTTGCTGAATTTTTCTTTTGTTATTTTTGCTTTTAGTGTAAAATCCAAAAAAGCATCACCAGGAATGGTGTCAAGGGGCTTACCACCTATATTTTCTTCTATGAGTTTTATGGTTTCAGGTGATTCCTTTAAGTCTTAAATCAATTTTCATTTCATTTGTATTTCATGTGTATAGTTTGTGTATGGTGCAAAATAGTGGTGTAATTTCATTCTTCTGCAGGTGGCTGTCCAGTTTTCCCAACACCATTTATTGAACACTGTTATACTCCATTGTAAATATTTGTGTCCTTTGTGTGGTACATTAATGTGCCATATATATACATATATACATATATATACATATATACATATGTATATATTCTGTTAATCTCTGTGTGTATATGCCACTGCTATACTCTTTGGATTATTAAAGCTTTGTAATAATAGTTTGAAATCAGGGATTGTGATGCTTGCAGCTTGGTTCTTCTTTCTCAAGATTGTTGTGGTGATTCAAGGTCTTTTATGGTTCAACACAAATTTTAGGATTGTTGTATTTTTGTGGAAAATGCCACAATATTGATAGGGATTTTGTTGAATCTTTAGATTCCTTTGAGACGTATCGACATTTTGACATTATTATCAAAATATTATTAATTTTTCCAGTGTACAAGCACAGTGTATCTTTTCCATTTATTTGAGGTGTTGTCAGTTTCTTTAATCAATGTCTTAAAGTTTTCAGTGTGAGGGACTTTCACTATGCAGAAGCTTTGTATTTCTAGCTCCTTTAGGTGTAAGATCAGGTTGTACATTTGAGACCTTTCTTTCTTCCTTAGGAAGACCTGGATTGCCTTTGATGCATCCCAGAGGTTTTTTTGGACTGTTGTGTCTTCATTTTCATTGGCTTCCATGTATGTTTTAGTTTTCTGTTTAATTTCTTGGTTAACTCATTCATTGTTTAGTAGAATATTCTTTCTTTTTTAAGGGTTTTTTTTTTTTTGTTACTGTTTTTAATTATTTTTGAGACAGAGAGAAAGCATGAGCCAGGGAGGGGCAGAGAGAGAGGGAGATAGATCTGATGTAGGCTCTGTGCTGACAGCAGAGAGCCTGATGCAAGGCTCGAACTCACAAACTGTGAGATCATGACCTGAGCTGAAATTGGACACTTTGCTGACTGAGTGTCCCAGGCAGTCCAGTAGGATGATCTTTAATCGCCAAATATTCATGGTCTTTCCAGTGGTTGATTTCAAGTTTCATAATGTCGTGGTTTGAAAGTATGCATGGTATGATCTTGATCTTTTTGTACTTGTTGAGGGCTGATTGTGACCCAGTATGTGATTTGTTCTGGAGAATGTCCCATGTGCACCCGAGAAGAATGTGCATTCTGTTTTAGAATGAAATGTTGTGAATATATCTGTTAAGTCCATCCAGTCCGGTGTATCATTCAGGGTCATTGTTTGTTTGTTGATCTTCTACTTAGATGATCTATCTATCCATTGCTTTAAGTGGGGTGTCGAAGTCCCTTACTAGTATTGTATTAGTATCTGAGTTTTCTTTATGTTTGTGATTAATTGATTCATACATATGGGTGCTCTCTAGTTGGGGATATATTTACAATTATTAGATCTTGATGTATAGACCCCTTCATTACGATATAATGCCCTTCATCTCTTGTTACTCCTGATTTTAAAACCTACTTTGTCTGATAGAAATATGGCTACTTCAGCCTTCTTTTGATGTCCAGTAGTATGATAGATGATTCTTCATCCCCTTACTTTCAATCTGCAGGTGTCTTTAGGACTAAAATGAGTTCCTTGTAGGCAGCATATAAGTGAGTCTTGTTTTTTTTTTTTTTTTTTTTTTTTTTTATCCTGATACCATCTACGTCTTTTGACTGGAGCAGTTAGTCCATTTACTATTAGAGTGATAATTGAAAGATATGAATTCAGTCCCATTGTGTTGCGTATAGAATTGGTGTTTCTGGTGATGCTTTCTGGTCCTTTCTAGTCTTTACTGCTTTTGGTCTTTTTTGTTTTGTTTTGACTTTTCTCCTCTCAAAGAGTCCCCCTTAAAATTTCTTGCAGGACTGGTTTAATGGTCACGAACTCCTTAAGGTTTTGTTTTTCTGGGAGGCTCTTTATTTCTCCTTCTATTTTGAATGACAGCCTTGCTGGATAAAGAATTCTTGGCTGCGTATTTTTCTGATTCAGCATGTCGATATATCCTGACACTCCTTTCTGGCCTGCCAAGTTTCTCTTGATAGATCTGCTACAAGCCTGATCTGTCTGCCCTTGTAGATTAAAGTTTTTTTTTCCCTTGCTGCTTTCATAATTCTTTCCTTGTTCATGTTTTTTGTGAGTTTGACTAGAATATGCCTTGGTGATGGTCAGTTTTTGTTGAATATAATGGGAGATCTCTGTGTTTCTCAGATTGTTATGTCTGCATCCTTCCCCAGGTTAGGAAAGTTTTCAGCTATAATTTCCTGACATAAACCTTCTGCCCCCTTTTCTTTCTCTTCAGCTTCTGGGACTCCCATGATTCAGATGTTATTCCTTTTTAATAACTCACTGAGTTCTCTCAAGTCTCATGTCATGATCTTTTGTCTTTGTTTCCCTCTTTTTTTTTATTTCATTATTCTCTATAATTTTATCTCCTGTTTTATTGATTTGCCCCTCTGCATTGTCCATCCTTGCTGTCATGGCATACATTCAAGATTGCATCTTGGCTATAGCATTTTGAATTTCAGCCTGACTAGATTTTACTTCTTTTATCTCCACAGAAAGGGATTCTCTGGTGTCTTAATTGCTTTCAACCCCACCTAGTATTCTTATAATCGTGGTTTTAAATTATAGTTCAGATATCTTATGTCTGTGTTGATTACATCCTTGGCCATCATTTCTTCTTGTTCCTTCTTTTGGGGTGAATTCCTTTGTTTGTCAATCTGGAGAAAGAAAAATTAATAAAATTAAAAGATAAAAATTAAAAACAAAAGAAAAAAAATGAAATAAAGGAACCTAGATCCTAGATGTGTTTTAGTCTGCTTGTTGAAAGAAGCTTGATAGAATAGAGAAAAAAGGGAAAGGAAAGAAAAGAGAAAAAAATAAAGATTAAAAAATTTTAATAAAATAGAATAAAATAAACTTTTTTTCAGAAATAAAAAAATTAAAAAATTAAAGAAAAAAGAATTTGCTTTTTCTGTATCCAACAGAGAAATAAAATAAAAAAAACAATTCAAGCAAAAACAGAAGCAAAGAAAACAAATAAGTGAACCAGCAAACAATGAACCTGAATCAAGTTAAATCCAGTTTCCCCCAGAAGTGAGACTTAGAAGCACTCTGTAGCTCTTAAACTAAGCAGGATTTGTGATGGTCTTCTGGAAGATGTGCCTGGAGAATTCATTTGGGCAGGGCTTGGTGTAATATCTCCCTTCTCCACTAGGTGGCCCTGCTTATTTTAGCCGGGTGGATCTGTGTGTATATGTACATGCACAGTAGAGGTGGAAATGGCTTCATCCAGCTCCCCAGTCTCAACGACCCCTGATCAGGCAACCTTTCTTTGTCTTAGGTCCCCTTCTTCTCCCTGCCTCTGCCTTGTCCATGTCCAAGCTGTGCGCCAGCCAGGTGGCACCTCCCTCCAGAGTTTTATCTCAGATGGGCTTGTGTTTCAAAACTCCACACCTCAGAGACTCTGGAGGCTTAGACCCCCACCAACTCTCTGGAGGAGGGTCTTGCTGAGCAATGGCTGGGTGCCGACTTGCCCCAGAAGCCGTTCCTGCGATTGCATAGTGGCAGAGGATCATAGATTATGGCACAACACGCAGTGGGCACTGGGTTTTGCTTCAGTCTGAGGTTTTTGTCCCAGTTCCAGCAAATGCGATACTCTCTGGGGTCGGCCTGGACCTTTGTCTGCGGGGAGGGTGTATGGCTGCTACCAAATGGACTCCAGGCAGGGGAACCACCTCTTCCTGTGTAGCACACAGACCTGTCAGACCACTCTGCCTGCTCCTGGGGACTTGCCCTACTTCTTCACCAGAGCACCACCGGGCACTGAGCTCTGAACCTTCAGACTCCACTGTTTATACGATCCTGATGGCACTGATACCCTCCCCTTTGCCCCATCAGTGGTTTTGGGGAGCACATTTCTTGTTCAGTCCCTTGTGAGCATTTTCACTCTTTTTTTCTCTTTCTCTCCAGCTACTTTAAGTGGGAGTGCTTTTCTTGCATGATCCCCATGTGCCTTACTCTCCCCCTTTCTCTCTCTATCCTGTCTCGTCAAAATGGCTCCCTACCTTCCCTGGCTTTTCTCTTCCCCAGTCCACCTCTCCACACCACGGACTCACCACGTTCCATGGCTCAGGTTGTGCAGATTGTTGCATTTAGCCTCAGATCATTTCCTGGGTGTTCAAGATGGTTTGGTTCTGATCTAGCTCTGTTTCTGGGACAAGACAAGGTCAGGGTCTCCATGTTGCTCTGCCATCTTTACTCCTTCAGTATGTCACTTTGATAGGTGGACGTCGAAGCATCCTTGCATCCCTGGAATAAATCTCATTTGATCATGGCGTATGATCCTTTTCATGTAAAGGTGAATTTGGTGTGCTATTTTTATTAAGGGTTTTTGCTCCTGTGTGCATCAAGGATATTGGTTTATAATTTTCTCGTAGTGTATTTATTGTAGTGTAGCTATACTTTGGTATCAGGGTAATACTGGCCTTATAAAATGAGTTTCAAAGTGTTTCCTTCTCTTCTGTTTTTTTTGGAAGAGTTTGAGAAGGATTGGTATTAATTCTTCTTTAAATGTTTGTTAGAATTCACCAGTGAAGCCGTGTGGTCCTAGACTTTGTTGGGAGATTTTTGATTCCTAATTCAACCTCATTATCAGATTTTCTCTTTATTCATGATTCAGATTTGATAGGTTGTATGTTTCTAGGAATTTATTTATTCTGTGTTATTTAATTTGTTGGAGTTTAAACTCATGTATTCTTTTTTTTTTTCAATTTTACAGTGTGCACTTGAATCGTTTAAAAAATAGTAAAAAAATAATAGTTTTTCTCCTGGTGAGATTCTTTTGATGTGTTTGTGTGCACAATTCAGTCTCCAGATCACTTTGTGGGGTCTTTGGTAGTGTCTATTTTTTTCTCTTGGTTTTCAGCCAGGTGGTGCTACCTGTTGGCATATTTAAATGGGACTTAATTGGATCTGGGCATAGTGAAT
Organism: Paguma larvata; assembly: GCA_030068075.1. Classification (NCBI taxonomy): domain Eukaryota; kingdom Metazoa; phylum Chordata; class Mammalia; order Carnivora; family Viverridae; genus Paguma; species Paguma larvata. The sequence goes on along the minus strand of CM057826.1, from coordinate 92,262,733 downwards.
AAAGAATTGTGGAGGCTTCTGATGATGTTCAGTTGTTCCAGAGAAATTTCACATTTTATTTTGCTTGTTAGAGTAGAAATCATAGGCTAAGCAGGTGGAACGCTGAGTTGCAGTTACGTTTAATTTTTATCTATCTCTGATTCTCCCATAGTCCTAGAGACGAATCCTCCAAGCTTTTAAATTGAGGGCCTGGTATTTTCACTAAAACTTCTCCTCCAGCAAGTCCTGGACTCAAACAGTATAGGCCTCTTATCTCTGGAGGAGAGAAGGGATGGAGGACAACATCGTTTCACAGTGTCCATAGTGTCAAAATTCTCTCATCATGCTCCTCTTTAGCAAGTGGACAGTGGAGTGTTTCAGAAGCCACATGATGTGACCTTGCAGTTACTTTGAATGCAGAAGCAGAAAGAGAAGGCAGCTGTCTTCAATTAAGCCACATAGGAAACAGGTTTGAAAACTACAAAGCATTGCTCTTTTCATTTTTTTGGGTGAGGGGAATAGTTTTCACACAAAAGAAGTGCCTTAAAAATGAATTAAATTTTTTATTTCTCAATTTCTCAATTACCCAATTGACTAATTTGGTAACTCAAGTACTGTAACCAGCAAAATCAAAAGTTCCTGGTGATCCTCAACAAAAAAGAGGTCTTGATACCAAAAGCTTGAGAACTGCTGTTCTTTTTTTTTTTTTTAAACTAGGCTCCATACCCAAAGTGGGGTTCAAATTCAAGACCCTGAGGTCAAGAATTGAAGGCTCTACTGACCCGTCCAGCTAGAAGCCTGGGGAATTGCTGTTCTATTGCTTTCATCCTTAGAGAACACTACAGAAAAGTGTACTTTGCTTTTAGAGGCTCTGCGTAGCTTTTTAGCTTTTGGGTGTAGCACATGTTTTATGGGTTTGGGTGCATGTTTGGGCCAGTTGTATGCTTTTCACTTCTCATCACTGTTTTGTTACGTCGTGCCTTTAGTTTTACATCTCTAGTTCTGTGAGACTGCAGAAGTTTGGTTGGTTGTCTGTTCCCTGGCAGCAGGCATCTGTGCAGGCAGAATCCGGATGTTCAACCTCTTATCCTGCCTTCAAAGGAAATGTGACTGTTAAAATGTCTCTACATCTCTGTAAGTCTCTTCCACTCCAGCTTCATGGTCTCTCTGTTCTTCGAAGCTTCAGCAGTTCTTTAATGGATTTAAATGATGGTGCCTGTTGTTCCTTTATCCTCGTGTTCTAATTGTTCTTGATAGGGATATGGTTGACACTAGCTATTTCGTCACATTCAGAAGCTTAAAAAGAAAATTTGTAATTACTACAAACCCAATAAATGTTGTTGGCATTTTTTAAAGTTCTCATACAGCGGAAGAAGAGCTGTTGTGTTTTAATTTTGAAGATAATTTTGAAAATAAGAATTTTGGCATCATCTTGTCTATTTGATACTAAAAAATATTTGAAACCTAAAATATAAGACATAATAATGAAACTTCTGTGAACTGTGAACCCACTGTTTAAGAAAAAAAACCATTATCAACGCTGCTGAGACTGGCTTGATCCCATTTCCCTTTTTCCACAGGTAATCACACTGACATTAAGATAATTTTGCTCATTTCTCTACTTATAATTGTTTTTAATATATATATATATGTGTGTGTGTTCCCGAACCACCTTTTTAAGCTTGTAGAGAATACTTTCTTCAAGTAATTTAAAGTTTCATCTAAGTGATAAATTTTTATATTGAAGTTATATGTACAGTAAAAAAAAATAACCATTCAAGGATTTTTTTTTGAAAAATCAATAATGCTATCCTGTTTCTCCCAGTAGTTCTTGCTCCTGACTTACATTTTTGACAGTTGTCTCCATATTTAAAACTAAAAAATCATAGGGGCGCCTGGGTGGCTCAGTTGGTTAAGCAGCTCAGCTGATGATCTCACAGTTCACGAGTTCGAGCCCAGCATCAGACTCTTTGTTGACAGCTCAGAGCCTGGAACCTGCTTCGAATTCTGTGTCTCCCTCTCTGCCTCTCCCCCACTCACACACACTCTCTCTCTCTCTCTCTGTCTCTGTCTCTGTCTCAAAAATAAATAATAAAACTTAATAATCATATACTACCATTTCTTGATATTTACAGCTTTATTGAGATATATTCCACATACCATAAAATTCATCCATTCATTGGTTCAGTGTGATTTTTGAGTAAATTTATAGAGTTGTGCAGCCATTACCACAATCATTTTTAGCAGTTTTTTCATCTCCCGAAAAAATTTTCTTGGGTCTCATTTGTAATCAATCCCCATGGCCATGCCTTAGCTCCAGGCAACCACTCATCTGTTGTCTGTCTCTGACATTTCTGTTCACTGGATATTTCTTGGAATTTGAATCAGAGTATGTAGCCATTTGCTGTATTCTTTGAATAGTGTTTTTGGGTTGACCCAGCTTGCAAAATGTGTAAGTAATTTATTTCTTTTTAACTACTGAATACTATTTCATTGTATACCTATACCAAATTAGTCCATTCATGGACATTTGGCTTCTTTTCAGTGTTTAACTTAATAATGTTAAGAACAATGGTAACAAGTCGTTGTGTGGACATGTTTTCCTTTTTCTTAGGTTGATCGAGATGGCATTAGTGAATTGTAGCTTTTCCTCAACACGGTTAAGTTTTTAAGAAACTGCTAAACTTTCTTCCAAAGTGGTTGTAGCATTTTACATTTTCACCACAGTGTTGTTTGGGAAGTCTAGTTTCTCTACATCTTCATTAACACTTTATAGTATTTGTCTTTTTATTATAGCCATTCTAATGGGTGTGTAATAGTTTTGTGTTTTTAAAAAATGTTTATTTATTTAGAGAGAGAGTGCACGAGTGGGGTAGGGACAGAGACAGAGGGAGAAAGAGAATCCCAAGCAGGCTCCAAGCTGTTAGCACAGAGCCAGACACAGGGGTTGATCCCACAAACCATGAGATCGTGACCTGAGCTGAAATCAAGAGCTGGATGCTTAACCAACTGAGCCAACCATGCACTCCCCTGTTGTTATTTTAATTTGGATTTTGCTAGTTACTAATGTTGTTGACGACCTTTTTATTCATTTACTATTTGTGTGTTGTCTTTGGTGAAATGTCTGTTCAAGGTCATTGCTGAGTATTAAGTTTAAACAGTTTCTGTTTTATTGTAATAGATTATGGGTACAAGACCTGGATATGATTTGCAGATACCTTGTCTGTGGCTTTTTAGTGGTACATTAGGAATCACAAAAACTTGCCATTTTAATGTAGTTTATCACTTTTTTCTTTGCTATTTTGTTCTGTTAGTGTCTTATCTAAGAACCCTTGGCTTAATCCAAGGTTATATTTTCTCTATTTTCTTCCAGATGATCATAGTTTTATCTGTTATATGATCCATTTTTGAGTTAATTTTTTATTCTGTGGTCTAAGGATCTAAATTCATCTTTTTGCATGTGGATATCCAAATATCAACACCATTTGTTAAAGCAGCTATCTGTACCAAATAGCTTTTGCACTTTTGTTGGACCTGCCTCATTGTATTGTTTGGCACTTTATAAAAATCCATTAACCATAAAATTAAGAATGTACTTTTGGACTCAGTTCTGATCCACTGAACTCTGAGCCTATCTTTATACCAATGTCCCACTCTTAACATTGCTTTATGATGTTAGTCCTGAATTTTGTTCTTTTTTTCAGAATTATTTTGGCTACGTAAAATTCTTTTTATTACTCTATCTAAATGTCGTAATCATTTTAACTAACCATTTTTGTAATAAAAAAAATGAATGTGCCTCATGGGATTTTAATAGAGATCAAATTAAATTTGTAGGCCAGTTTGGGGAAAATTGATATCTTAACAACACTGAGTTCAGTGGACACCTGAGTGGCTCAGTCAGATAAGCATCCAACTTTGGCTCACGTCATGATTTCAAGGTTTGTGAGTTCAAGCCCTGCTTCAGATCCTCTGTCCTCCCCCTCTTCCCCAAATTAATAAACATTAAAAAATATTGAGTTTTGTAATTCGTGAATATGGGATATTTCTCCATTTATTTAGCTACTTTTAATTTCTTTCATCATTCTTCAGTTTTAATTATCCAAATGTTGTACTTATTTTGTTGAATTTATTCCTAACTCCTTTATTTTTTTAATGTCATTTTGAGTGGAATTATTTTGTTAATTTTTTTCTTTGGATTGTTTGTTGCAAGTAGTTGAAAGTACAGTGGGCTTTTGAATATTGATCTTGTATCTTTCTACCTTGCTGAACTCATTCATCAAGTCTAGTAAATTGTGTGGGAGTGTTTACATGCATGTGTGCACAAACATATACCTGCTCAGATTCCTTGAGATTTTCTGTTTATGTAGGATTATTTCATTTGCAAATAAAAAGTTTTGGTGTTTTTCTTTACAAACCGGTTATCTATAATCTACCTTTCTTCCTTTTGTTGATTACATTTGTAGTAAAATTGGAATAAAAATAGAAAGAGTGACACCTGTGCTTTGTTTCCCCTTTTTAGGGGAAAGCATTCATCATGACGTGTGATGTTAGCTCCAGAGTTTCTGCAGTTGCCTTTTATTGCTTTGAAGAACCTCTCCTTTATTTCTAGTTTACTGACAGTTTTTAGTCATAAATGGTATTGTATTTTCCCAGATGCTTTTTCTGTGTCTGCTTTTCTGTGTCCTGTGTTTTTTTTTCCTTTATTCTATTAAAATGGTGAGTTACATAGATTGATTTTTAGATAATAAATCAAGCTCGCATTTGTGGAATAAATCCCATTTAGTCTTGTAAGTCGTTTCTGACAGCTGTGGTGAAGGTGCAGGTTTTCATGCCTTGACTTACCTGGCTGAAGTGTCATTCCAGGAGAGTTTAGGGAAGAGAGCAGTTCCAGATGAGAATGCTACAAACTCATGCAGATCTTAACCAAGGTTCAGCAGGGTTTTTTAATAAAACTGTTTCTCAGTTTTATATGTCATGGTATTGAAATGCTTATTTATCAGTTTTTCCACCTTTTTGAAATTTTTATTTTTTGAGGAGAGGATTTGTTGACTTTGTCACTCTGTCATGGTAGAAATGAATTTCCATTTGAGTTTCATGTGTCCTACATTCATTTCCTGCTATGCATGATGATACTTCAGATTTTATAGCTTGTGCGGCCCCCCTAAACCTCCCCCCACACACCCTTTATCACCACAGTCTTTCCATTACATTTGAGATAATTTTAATTAGGTAGGTTAATATTTGAAGTTCCTTGTTTACTACTGTGTAAATATGTTTATTACTGGACTTGGTTTTTGGTATAGCTACCATTACTACAGTAGATAGTTGCCTTGTTTTGGTCTCTTTACACTCACACACACTCACCCTTACACACCCTTTTGCTGAGTCTTTGCATACTCCCTGGCAAAACTGAAAAACTGTGATTAATATGCAGGTGATCTGTTTCTTTAGAGACTTATATCCTTAAATCTTGGAAAACCTGTTGTATTGTTTTGATTATTTCTTTCATATCTGTTTTCTTTGTGTTCTTTTTAATAAAATACCTTGTTAATCAGATATTGGAACTCTTGAGGAAAATTAATGTTCTCATCTTTTTTCTTGTGTTTTTCATCCTTTTGCTTTATTCTACTTTCTAGAAAATCTAAACTGATTTCTAAGAATCAGGATGACATTAATCTTCTGAATATGAACACAAAGCTAGAAGACAGTCCAGTACGGCTTTCAATTTGAAGGAAATAGAATTTCTAACCTAGAATTCTATACTCAGACTATCAAATTGTCAGTTAAGATGGTCAAACGAATTTCACAAAGTATACCTTTCCTGGGTCATTTCTCAGGATTTACTAGAAAATGAGCACTGTCAAAATGAGGAAGTAAACCACGAAAACAGAAAATGTGGAGTCCATAAACCAGGACTTCTACTACAAGAGAGAGGTTCAGCTTATTTCCAGGGTAATGGTGAAGAGAGGTCTCAGGATGACAAATCGGTGGCCATCCCAGAGCTCTGTCAGTTTTGATTTGAACAAATCAGAAGATTTTAAGAGAAACATTTTCAAGAAGAGAAGATTGATGGAATTTTTAATGAATTTGAAAAATAGTTCAATATATATATTCATATATATAACGAATATATAAAGATAGTTGCTAACTCTAAGGAAATCTGGAATTACTGTGCAGAGTATGAAATTTAGTTATACCTCTTGTTTCGGCTATAAATAACATTTACATAGTTAGAAAAAGTGAGCAGTTCTAACAGACCTAAATTATAGCTATCTTTGGAAACTAAGTGTCTATGTGCAAGGTGGGGCTAGAAGTAGGGTAGAAGAATTTAAAGGAAAGTGAAATCCTTATTTCTAGAATAGTAAATTGCTATTTAATGTTAACATGAAAAATGGAGAAAGTAGTCATACAAGCCTACTACTCAAGGTTTTGGAGATAAGTATCCAAATAATCAGAATTAAAAATGGTTACATCCGAGGAATGGCAATGGTGGAAGGATCATGGGGGTGTTGGAAGATAACTTGTTTTTTGGGGTGCCTGGGTGGCTCAGTGGGTTGAGCGTTTGACTTCGGCTCAGGTCCTGATCTTACGATTTGTGAGTTCTAGCCCGGCATCGGGCTCTGTGCTGACAGCTCGGAGCCTGGAGCCTGCTTCGGATTCTGTGTCTCCCTCCCTTTCTGCCCCTCTGCCTGCTCGTACTCTGTTTCTCTCTCTCAAAAATAAACACACCTTTAAAAAAATGTTAAAAAAATAACATGTTTTTTGAAACAACCATCTAGAGCTTTTTGACTCTTTCAACTATTACACACATAACCTCAAATTATAAAAAAACCAAAACTTTAAAACATATGTACTATGAAGTGAATTGGAAGTTCTTGGAGTATGAGCAGGACCTTTCAGTAGCCTTCATAAAGTAGGATGATACAGCCAGACCATTCCATTTGTGTGCTGCCTGTGTTAGTGGATGTTTTTTCTCCTACAGTGTTTTATTTTCCTCAGAAATAACTGTTTCAGAGTGATGTTTTATACTCTCCCACATGAGATTAACCTGGCTTCTGTTACCAGAGTTGTGTGAAAAGGAGAATGGGTACCCTGTTAACATTCAGACTCTGAATGTTCACTTAATGTCTGTTTTCAGTCTGAATGTGATCCTCTGGTTCTGGTGTTTTGGTTTTGGAATCCCTGTGGTTCGGTTTCTCCAGAAAGTAAGTGTCCAGTCTTCTGCATTGGTTATAGAATGGCATTTGCCCTTTGGAAATGGGAGCAAGAATCTGAGGTCACATTGCTTCTTATACAGACTTTCAGCCAGTCTTCATGTTTTTGCTTGCATGTTACTTGGTAGAGATAACTTGTGTTTTTAATTTTTGAGCTTTTCTAAGGCTTGAGCTGTTTCACAGTCTGTTTTTTAACTTTCTCTGTTGACTTGGATTTCAGTTCTTCTGTTGAATCTGTTACTACTTGCTCATTTCCTTTCCAGCTTACGAAATTTTGTTACCGTCATCTTCGTTTTTGTCCCTGTTGTTTTATACATAAAATTAAAAAAAATACCCAGGAGCAAAATTATTTACCGTTATTTTAGTGGTACTTTGGGAGAGAGTCGAGGTTAACTTGTAGGTTTAACTGGAGATCCAGGTATACTTTTTCTTAAATTTGTTATTAATTGATTTTATTTTTTAGAGCAGTTTTAAATTTACAGCCAACGTGGAAATAAGGTACAGAGGTTTCCCACATAAGTCTTGCTCTCACCTGTGCATAGCTCTCTCTTCTACCTGTATCACTGCTAGAGTGGTACATTTGTTACAATTTTTGGATCTGTGTTGACACATGATTATCGGGCTTTGCTTCTTTTACTTAGAGGAAATTTCAATGAACATTTTTATGTCTTTTTATGGCTTGATAACTAATTTCTTTTTAGTGCTGAGTAAGAGTCCTTTTTATGGATGGTGCACCTGGACGGTTCAGTTGGTTGAGTGTCAGACTCTGGGTTTTGGCTCTGGTCATGATCTCATGGTTCATGAGTTTGAGCCCCGAATTGGGCTCTGCACTGACAGCATGGGGCCTGCTTGGAATTCTCTCTCTTTTCTCTGCCCTTCGCCCTGCTCACATGCACGTGCGCTCTCTCTCTCTAAATAAATAACCTTAAAAAATATAAAAGATTCCTTCGTCTGGATGTATCGCAGTTTATTTATTCATTCAGTTATGGAAGGACATCTTAATTGGTTCTAAGTTTTTGGCAGTTATAAGTAAAACTGGTGTCAACATCTGTGTACAGTTTTTGTGTGGACATTAGTTTTCAACTCCCTCAAGTATGAAATCAGTGGAAAAAGTTGGAATTAAGTGACTTCTCGGCAGTATTGACCCTTCTGTCCATGAACATGGAATATATATTTATTCATTTCCTTGATTTCTTTTATTAGAGTTTTGTATTTTTCCTCCTATAGATCTTACACATGTGTTGTTGGATTTATACCTGCATACTTTATTTGTTCTGTGATGTCGTAAACGGTATTGGGTTTTTAATTTCAAATTCCACTTGTTCATTGCTGCTATGTAGTGGTGCGGTTGGTTTTTGTATGTTAACGTTGTGTCCTGCAACTTTGCATTAACTGATTATAAATTCAAGGAGGCTTTGTTGAGTCTTTCATATTTTCTATATAGATGGTCTGCAAACAAAGATGGTTTAATTCCTTCTTTCTCAGTCTTTATACCTCTTTTTTTTGTTCTTCTTGTCTTAGTGCATAAATTGGACTCCCAGTTTGATTTTGACAGGGTTTTCTTGCCTTCGTCTTCATCTTCGAGGGAAAACTTCCCATTTTCCCATCGTGAAGTGTGGTGTTAGCTATAGGTTTTTGTAGATAATATCTACCAAGTTAATGAAGGTCTCCCTCTATTCCTGGTTTACTGAGAATTTATATCATGAAGGATTTTGGATTTTGGATGTTGGATGTTGGATTTTGTCAAATGGTTTTTCTCAGTCTGTTGATTCCCAGAGTCTACAGTATGCATTTACAGTTAATTTATATCCACTTTTTTCAAAAATATTTATTTATTTTTGAGAGAGAGAGATGGAGATAGAGGATCTGAAGCAGGCTCCATGCTGAGCTCCAGAGAGCCCAGTGAGGTGCATGAACTCAAGAACAGTGAGATCATGACCTGAACCAAGTCGGATTCCCAGCAGACTGAGCCATCCAGGTGTCCCCATATCCACTTTTAAGTAACAGTGTACCACTTCTGGGGTAGTGTGAGTATTTTATAATATCAAAATAATTCTAATTCCTCCCTCCTAGCCTTTTTGTCATGCTGTCATTCTTGACATTTATATGTAAGTGTATATATACACAAATATAAGCATTTTTCCTCCATTTACTAGTTTTTTGATGCCCTTCCTTTCTTATGCTGATCTGTTTTCCTAACCTATATTATTTTCCTTCTCTCTGAAGAACTTCATTTACCATTTCTTGCAAGGTAGGTGTACTAGCAGCAAATACCGTCGATTTTTGTTTGTTGTCTTACCTTTTTTTTTTCCTCCTTCACTTTTGAGGAATAATTTTATGAGGTTCAGAATTCCAGGTTGGTGGCTTTTTTACTGTCGACACTAAATATTTCATTGAACTATTCTACTTGTTCGCATGGTTTCTGTAGAGATGTTGGATGTAATTATTATCTTTGCTTCTCTATAGCTAAGGTGTATTTTTTTCCTTGGGGTTTTTCAGAACTTTTTCTTTGAATTTTTGTGGTTTGAATATAATTTGCCTAGATATATTTCTCTTTGGTGTTCTCCGAGCTTCCTGGACCTGTTATTTGGTAATGGGCGTTAATTTGGGGGAAATTCTCAGTCATAATTATTTCTAATATTCTGTTGCTTTCTTTCTCTCTTCCTCTGGTATTCCTATTCCCCATCACCTATTTCACACATTCCCCCCCACCTGCCTTCCCTCTGGCAACCTTGTTCTTTATAGTTGAGTCTGTTTCTTGGTTTGCCTCCCCCTCCTCTTCCTTTGCTTGTTTTGTTTCTTAAATTCGACATATGAGTGAAATCATATGGTATTTGTCTTTCTTTGACTGACTTATTTCACTTATCATTATACTCACTAGTTGTTTCCATGTCCTTGCAAATGGCAAGATTTCATTCTGATGGCTGAGTAATATTTCATTATAAATATATACCTCATCTTCCTAATCCACTCATCCAATTGATGGTCATTTGGGCTGTTTCCATAATTTGGCTATTGTAGATAATGCTACTTGTAAACATTGGGATACATATATCCCTTTGAATTAGTGTTTTTGTATTCTTTGGGTGAATACTTAGTAGTGTAATTGCTGGATCTTAGGGTAGTTCTATTTTTAACTTTTTGAGGAACCTCCATTCTGTTTCCCACAGTGGCTGCACTGGTTTGCATTCCCACCAGCAGTGCAAGATGGTTCCTCTCTCTCCGCATTCCTACCAACACCTGTTGTTTCTTGTGTTGATGTTAGCCATTCTGACACTTGTGAGGTGATAGCTCATTGTAGGTTTGACTTGAATTTTCCTGATAAGTGATGTCGAGCATCTTTTCATGTGTCTTTTGGCCATCGCATGTCTTCTTAGGGAAATGTCTGTTCCTGTCTTCTACCCATTTTTAATTGGAGTATTTAGTTTTTGTTGTTGAGTTTTATAAGTTCTCTATATATTTTAGATACTAACCTTTTTTCCAATATGTCAATTACAAATATTTTCTACAATTCTGTACTTTGTCTTTGAGTTTTGTTGGTTGTTTGCTTTACTGTGCAGAAGCTTTTTGATGTGTTCCAGTAAAACTTTATTTACAAAAACAGATAGTGGATTTGGCCCCTGAGTCATAGTTTGATGATATACCTGGACTGTGGAAATAAAAGTCATTCTCTCTGCAAGACCAGTTCTACTGGAATCCGGCTTGTGGAGACACTCAGATGAGTTCTTTTGCCAGCCTTGTAAAGGGAAAGGCCAAATTCTGTGAATGCAGAAGTGTAGAAGATGATGGCTAGAAGGGAGGTCAAGCTTAGGGAAATGATAACGCCACCTTCCAACTTCAGGAGGTTGTGCTAGTCTTCTAAAAGAAGTAGAAAGCAAACTACTTGCACCCAGAAGTAGCAGTGCTGACAGGGGAGACATGAGCTGTGGGAATGCATAAAGAGAGTGGTGGGGAGGAGGAGCCAAGATGGTGGAAGAGCATGGAAGTTTTTTTTTGCATTGTATTCATGAAATACAGCCAGATCAACACTAACCCATCCTGCACACCTAGGAAACCGATTTGAGGATAGTGGTGGGGTCACAGAAGGTGGCAATGAACAAAGATGGGTTCAGAAGAGCAGTGAACAATGATGGAAGCAGGGCAGGAGCAACGGTACAATGATTAAGATGAAAAGCTTAAGTAGGAAGAATCCCAGAAACCTAGTTTGTGCCAGTGGAAACCATCAGAAGTAGCTGGATGACCCTTTGAGAGGGTCAACTTTTAAGCCATAACAATTTGTAGAGAAAGGAGTTCTGCAGAAGCTTTTTATTTTGGTGAAGTCCCAATAGTTTATTTTTGCTTATGTTTCTTTCCCTCGCTTAAGGAGACCTGTTGAGAAGGAAGTTGCTATAACCATTGTCAAAGAGGTTACTGCCTGTGTTCTCCTCTAGAACTTTTATGGTTTAAGGTCTGATCCATTTTGAATGTATTTTTGTGTATGGTATAAGAAAATGATCCAGTTTCATCATTCTGTATGTCACTATCCAGTTTTTCCATCACCATTTGTTGAAGAGACTATGTTTTCCCCACTGGATATTCTTTCCAGGTTTGTTGAAGATTAATGGACCATGTAGTTGCAGGTTCATTTCTAGGTTTTCTATTCTGTTCTGTTGATCTGTATGTCTGTTTTGTGCCAGTACCATACTGTTTCGATTACTGTAGCTTTGTAATGTAACTCGAAGTCCGGAATTTTGATGCCTCCAGCTTTGCTTTTAGTTTTGAAGGTTGCTTTGGCTATTTGGGATCTTTTTTGAGAAATTTTAGTTTTTGATACCAAAGTAAAGTATGACATTAAACTTGTTTGATAGAAAGATAATTTTCATTCTGTACTTGCAAGGAGAACCTACTGTTTATCATATTTTCTTACATGTGTATGTATATATGCTTTAGAGTCTACAAATTAGGTCTAGTACTTGATATTGTTTAATATTGTTACTATCTTTTGAATGGGTCTTCAGGTTGCTGAGATTTTTCATTAGGCCTCAGACTGAATAGGGTTTCCGTGTTCTTTCCTACTTTGTTATATTTACATTATCACTTGATTTGTGGTGAATCCAGGTACTTCAGTGATCTTCACTCATTCTCTTAATTTATTTTAGAATATTTACTAGTAATGTTGATTTTTTTTAAAAATACTTATTTTTGAGACAGGGAAACAGAGCATGAGCAGGAGAGGGGCAGAGAGAGAGGGAGACATAGAATCCAAAGCAAAGTCCAGGCTCTGAGCTGTCAGTACAGAGCCTGATGTGGGGCTCGAAGTCAAGAACCACGAGATCATGATCTGAGCTGAAGTCAGATGCTCAATAGACTGAGCCACCCAGGCGCCCCTGCTTATTTCTTGAATTGCTTTTTACTCAAGGTAATCAGTGTTGGGTCAATAAGGATATTTCTCTTAACTATACTGTATGAAGTTGATTTTCTTAATTTTTAACCAGAATAACATATCACGTAGTAGAATTTTAAAACTCTGAAACACTCCCTTTTGTGTGCACTCGAGAGAGGGATGGGCAGAGAGAGAGAGAGAGAGAGAGAGAGAGAGAATCCCAAGCAGAGTCCGCACTGTCCACACAGAACCTAATGCAGGGATCAAACTCACGAAACCGTGAGATCATGACCTGAGCCGAAACCAAGAGTCAAATGCTTAATCGAATGAGCCACACAGGTGCACCAAAATCGTTTTTTTATGAACTGTTTTCTCTTTGTTCCAACTGTTCTTTTCTTTTTCATTCTTGCTTTCTTCTGGATTAATTATTTTGAGTGTGTTGATGAACTTGTCAGAAATATTATATACATCTGCTCTCGTGTTTTTTTTCGCTGCCGTATCTGTTTGGTTATTTCCTATAGCTTACATATATGTTGAGATTCTTCTTTTCTTCATTTGTCCTCCTTTTGGACTGGAGTCTTGAACAAATTAATTATCATTATTTTAAATTCCTTATAGTGCTATCACCCAAGTTATATCTGAGTTTGTTTCTTTTTATTGCTTTGTCTCTTGTCAGTATGTTGGTTTTTTTTCTTGTTTCTTTTTCTTTGCCTTATAATTTCTTATTAAGAGCTGGATATGTTTCAGAGCACCTGCCTGGCGCAGTTGGGCAGAGCTTGTGTCTTCTGATCCTGGTGGTCATGACTTTGAGTTCCACATTGGGTGTAGCAATTACTGGGGAAAAAAAATTAAAAACTAGACATGTTTCAAAGACAATAGAGACTGAGAGAAAGAGGGCTTATGTATGGAAATGGACATGTTTTTTCCGTTGGTAGACTTTTAGTTTATTTGCGTGGAGGGGGCTGTTTACGCAATTCAGTCAAGAATTGATTGAAGTTTGGGTATTTTTTTTATTGGTACTGTTGCTCTTAGGTACCCCACAGACTTCAGATTCTTTTGTTACCTTGTTTGGAGTGAGGCCTGGTTTCCAGAACCATTTTTTCCTTTTCTTTTCTCTTTTTTTTTTTTTTTTTTTTGTTGGGGGGCGGGGGCTTCTTCTCCTTGAAATCTACCCTTTGTATCTGTCCCTCAGAGAACTCTCTGCACACTCCTTTTCTCCCCAGGGGAGTAAACTGTTGTTTCTGCTTTCTAGCCTAGTGGTAGGAGGGCAGGAATCTAGTTGAAGACCAGAGGATTTTCTTTGTTGTTCTGATTCAGCCTCCTTCTTAGGTAGGCTTTGTCTCTAGGGTGGGGTGGTTCAGTCTTACCAATCATGCTCTCTCTCTCCGCTCTGTAAGGTCTCTGTAATAGGCAAGGCTCTGACATATTCTTGTCTTCCTTCAGTGTTAAAGGATTTTTTTTTTCTGTGCCCTTTGCTTACCTGCTGTAAATCTTTACCTGCCCTGAAGCAAATGATGTTTGCTATCCTCTTTCTTCATCCACGGAAGCCTTTTCTTTTGAGGTCTTTTGAGGAACGTTAGAGGAATTTACAAGTATTGTTGCTACTCTCTCTCAGACTGTACCTGGAGTGAGGCTTGCCTCTAGGCTTTCTTCTGAGCACCTATTTAATGTTTGGAGCGGAGCCTACAAGTGGGTATGAAGTTTTGGGCTCATAGGCGTTCAGTACTCACTCAAACCAACTTTCAGCCTTCAGTAATTCATTATAAGCTTTTGCTGAGTTCTTTCCGGATTATGTATCATTCATTCTCTGTTGGTTCCATGTAAAGAAATGCTAAGTTTATTGTCTCTCCTTGAGTTAGATTTCTGGTTGGTTGGTCGCCTTTTGATCAGTTGTACTGTAGCCGTGACTTTGCACATCATCCAGCTTTTGTTTTATTCTTAAGGTTGAGCATTGCTTTTTCCAATTTTCTATATCCTAAGCAGAACCCTTTTCCCACTGCATTTAAACCCATTTGGTTTTAATTTGAGAGAGACCGTTCCTTCTGAGACTTGAGACTTACTCCTTTAGTGTTTAAGTTATTCTTTAAAAAACTTAATTAAATAAATTTTAACAGTTTTCTTTTCAGCATCTGTAAATTTTTGTTTTAACATTTTACTGTTCTTTCAACAAGTTACTGTTTCAATGCAAATCAGTTGCAAAAAAAACCTATTGTGCTGTTTGACGTAATTGCACTTTGCAGTAAATCAGTACAATTGACCCTCAAATGATACCCTGACACCCTGCACAGTTGAAAATCTACGTATAACTTTTGACTTTGCAGAACATAACTAATAATAGCCTGCTGTTGACTAGAAGCCTTACCGGTAACGTAAACATTCATTTAACACTAATTTTGTATGTTATATGTATTACATACTGTATTCTTGCAATGAAGTGAGCTAGAAAAGAGAAACTGTTAAGAAAATCACAAGGAAAATACATTTACTGTATTTATTGATACCATAAGTTTACATTGTCTTTTTAGAAGGTGAAATCATCCATCAGTTATCTGTATCAGTATTGTCTTATACAAAACACTGTAGATGTTATATCTATAAGTAACATTAGACATAAAAAATAAAAAGATAGGAAAAAGAAATTAATATTTATAGGTATAATGATTCATGGATTGATAAGAAGCAGCAGTGTAGTTGCTTTTTGATAGCCTAGTCTATGCACTAATGAACTTGTAAAACTTTTATGGCATATTACAGATCTATTCAATATTATTAGAAATATTTATTTATGTATTTTTAAGTTTATTTTGAAACAGAGCAAGTGTGCGAGTGGGGGAGGGGCTGAGAGAGAGAATCCCAAGCAGGCTCCGAATTCCTAGCGTGGAGCCCGACATGAGGCTTGAACTCACAAACCGTGAGATGATGACCTGAACCAAAATCAAGAGTCCTGTGCTTAGCTGAGTGAGCCACCCAGGTGCCCCTGGAAATACTTTGGTAAAAAAAAAAACACTTACCTCTGATGATAAGCAGTTTCTGCAATTACAAGAGAGGCATAATTTATGGTGATATAATAATTCTTTGAAAGTAAAGTTATAAAAAACAGTAGGAAAACCAACATGTTAGTGATGTTATATTAAATAACACTCACCTTACGCCCGTGTAAGAATAGGCTATCTGGTTCCTTACAAGTCTTGCATGTGGTGTTCTACGTGATGACTCCTCAGGTGAGGGTGATGACACAAAATGTCTCATATAGTTCTTGCCGTACAATTACTAGATTTCTACAAGAAGATATATTCACAACAGGTAAGTTGATTAACTGTATGGCATAATGATGGTTTTTAATCACTTGTTAAATGGAAGTAGAGCATCATAAAGGTCTTTATCCTTGTCATCTTCACATTGTGCACACTGAGGAGGAGGAGCAAGAGGAGGGATTGGTCTTGCTCTCTCGGAGACGGCCGAGGTAGAAGGAGAGGCAGGCATACTTAGTGTAACTTGATGGAAATATGTTGTCCAGTCTGCCTTATTTTGCTTTGTTATTTTTCTAAAAATCTTTCTGTTATGGTACCAATCCTTCTTCTACTGTTCGCTTTGGTTTTTAGTGCCTGTGTTCTAGAAGGGTCCATATCATAAAAGAAGTCAAAACCCTTTTGTCGGATTTCTAATGTTAGTATGCTTTCTTACGCTGCTTCTTTTCCATCTTCTTCCTCATCATCGGGCACTGATTTGGAAGTACTCCTCTCCTGTTAATTCCTCTGGTGTGGTATCTCTCAACTCTTAAATTTCTCCAAGATCCATAATGCTTATTTTGAAATCATTCCACTCCCTCCCTGCCCTCCCCCCCGTCTTTCTTCCTTTCTACCTTCCTTTCATTCTTTCCTTCTTTCCTTCCTGCCTTCCTGCCTTCCTGCCTTCCTGCCTTCCTGCCTTCCTGCCTTCCTGCCTTCCTGCCTGCCTTCCTGCCTTCCTGCCTGCCTTCCTGCCTTCCTGCCTTCCTTCCTGCCATTGTCACAATCTCTTGCATGATTTTCTTGATTGGCTCTTTCATAAGTCCTGAGAAGTCACGTACAACATCTAGACACAGTCTTCTTCAGGCTTGATAACTCTCAGGGCATTTCTGTACAACAGTGGCAACTCCAGTGGTGTAAATCTTGCAGACTTTCATGGTGATCTGTCTGTTGGGTTCTCCTCCACTGCATCAACAATCCTCTGGGAGAGTACTATGTGTAATGAGCCTTAACGGTCCTTATGATTCCCTGATCTAGAGGCGGAATTTAGAGACATTGTATTTGGGAGCAGGTAGACCACTTCGACGCCTTTGGTGTTCAGGTCATAGGAATCTGGGTGACCAGGGGCATTGTCCAATATCAGAGGAACTTGAATAGACAGTCTCTTCTTGGCAAGGTACTTACTTTGGGGACAAAACATCAATAAAACCAGTTCAGAAAAAGGGTTCTCCTTGTCCAGGCCTTCTTGTTGTACAGCCAAAGGACTGGTGGCTCGTGTTTATCTTGTCCCTTCAAGGATTGGAAGTTAGAAGCTTAAAAGATAAGGGCAATCCTGATTATAAACCTGACTGTAGTTGCACAAAACAATCGAGTTAGCCTGTCCCTTCCTGCCTTGAATCCTAGTGCTCACTTCTCTTCCTTACTAATAAATGACCTTTGTGGCATTTTTTTTTTTTTACTTGAATAGGGCACTTTCATTTGCCTTAAACACCCATTTGGGCAAATATCTTTTCTTCTCAATGATTTTCTTAATGGTATCTGGGAACTTATCTGCTGTCTGTTGGTTGGCAGAAGCTGCTTTCTCCTGTTGTCTTGACATTTTTTAAGCCAAACCTTTTTCTAAAATCACCGCACCATCCTTTTCTAGTGTTAGATTCTCCAGTTTTAGATCTTTTACTTTCCTTTCGCTTTAAGCTTTCACGGAATGACCACACTCCTTCTTGAATCATATTAGAGTCGATAGATAAGCTTTTATTACAGCAGTCTTGGCTCCCACATAAATGCTGCATTTTCAGTACAAGGTTAAAAGTTATTTAGCAAAAAAGTGGAAGGCTTTTGCACCTGTTAGTATAACTGCAGTGATACCTCCATGAATTTCCTTTTCTTGGAATGGTCTTAACACCGATTCATTTATCTTAAAATGGTAGGCAGTTGTGGCTGCAGACCTCAGTCTCTGGTACTAATCAGGCATTTCAACTTTTTCCTCTAATGCCGTGACTTCTCTGTTCTTGGGAGCACTTGGAGCATCACTAGAGGTTTGTATAGGTCCGATTGTGTTATTCAGGCTTTTCTGTATGGTACTAAACATGATGAGAAATAAGCAAAGACTGTGAGAGATCACTTTTTACTGGGATCTGTAATATATTCGAGAGGAACTGCGTACGCAGGGATATTAATGTCACATGATGTCTTAAGTGGATACTGGCAGTAATTGAGTTCACCACAACAGCAGCAGGAGGTGGCTATGAAATTATTATGGTAGTTCTGAATGTATTACAGTTAGTTTTATGAATTTTTGATTTAATATTGCATCTTTATATTTATGTGTCTCGACTATAAATGGTACCATGTACAAATTGTTTATATGCATAATTGTGATAACTTTTTTTTATTTTTTTAATACTTATTTATGAGAGAGAGAGAGCAGGAGAGGGGCATAGAGAGAGAGAGAGACAGAGGATCCTAAGCGGGCTCTGTGCTGACAGGAGCGAGCCCGACGCGGGGCTCAAACTCACACAGCAAACCATGAGACAATGACCTGAGCCAAAGTCAGTCGCTTAACCAATTGAGCCACCTAGACACCCCGTGATTAACTGTTTATAATAGATTTATATATTTTTATGGTGGTAAATAAAATAGACAAGTATCTACATATAGTTGTTATGATCATGACATAAGTTTTTCTTTGATATTTCTAGGCTCCTTGTTTTCAAATTGTTTCAAAGCTTCAAAAAAAATTCCTATATGTTTATTGAAAAAAACGCATGTATAAGTAGACCTGTGCAGTTCCAACATGCGTTGTTCAAGGATCAAATGTGTTTCAAGTGTACCTTTCTTATATACCAGCTGAAGTGCAGAAGGTGGTGTTACCTGCAGGGTTTTAAAATTCCTCGCACTCTATAGTAGTTGAGGTTTGCAGTGACCATGGAAATAATTTAAGGTAGACGAGACAAAGGATTTTTAAAATATCTTTCGATCATTTCTAGATTGTTTGTTCTTTTAGCTGGTTATATTGCATATGTCTTATACTAACAGAAAATACAAATAGGCTGAGTGGCATTGTTCCTTGAATGGCAAAAACAGGTAAGAAACATTTATATATGGTACAGTTAAGTGTAGTTTTAGGTGTAGGGGTGCCTGGGTGGCTCGGTTGCACATCCAACTCTGGATTTCAGCTCAGGTCATGATTCCTGGGTCATGGGATCAAGCCCCTCCTTGAGCTCCGTGCTGAGAGCATGGAGCCTGCTTGAGATTCGCTCTCTCTATCCCTCTGCCCCTATACCTTGCGTGTGCTCTCTCTCAAAATAAATAACATAATTTTTTTAAGGTTATTTATTTTCAGAGAGAGAGAGAGAGGGAGAGAGAATCCCAAGCAGACTCTGAGCTGTCAGCACAGAGCCGAATGCAGGCCCGATCTCACAAACCATGAGATCATGACCTGAGCCAAAGTTGGTGTCTTAACTGTTTGAGCCACCCAGGTGCCCCTCAGAATAAATAAACATTTTTAAAAATTGTTTAAATGGTTGACTCCCGGCTGATTTTAGCTGCTTATGCTTTCTAAATTGAATGGCAATTCAGATGTGAGATTTTATTTGTTAGGAAAATTTTTGTTTAATCAAGTAAAAGTTTTAGTAAATTAAGTAAATTTAGTAAATTTCAATTTTTATTTTCCGATTTGCTACAAAATAGTATTTTGTCCTTTGTATCCTCCTTGACTCTTCTTGAAAGTATTTTAGAGTACTGAAACTTTTACAAATGAAAAGAAAATATGTAATCTCCCCTTACATAGAAAACACTACAGTGAACATTTGAAGTTAATTTAATTAAGACAGTGGTATCCCGTTGATTGATAATTGGCCTTCTTGGGCAAAATGGAATTGAAATAATAGCCTAGAGATAGATTTATCTCCCACGGTTAAAAACATTAGCTTCACAGACAGACAAGTCTGAGCATTTGTCACCAGCTCATAAGAATTTAGATCACTTAATCTCTCTAAATCTGTTTATTCATCAGTGAAAGGGGATTTTAATTTGTTAATGTTTTTATTTTATTTTTGAGAGACACGGAGACAGAGTGTGAGCAAGGGAAGGGCACAGAGAGAGGGAGACACAGAATCTGAAGCAGGCTCCAGGCTCTGAGCCGTCAGCACAGAGCCCAACGTGGGGCTTGAACTCACAGACCGTGAGATCATGACCTGAGCCGAAGTCGGCCGCCTAACCGACTGAGCCACCCAGGCGCCCCTAAAAAATTTTTTTAAATATTTATTTTTGAGAGAGAGAGCATGAACTGAGGAGGGGCAGAGACAGAGAGGGGAAGACAGAATCTGAAGCAAATTCCAGGCTCTGAGCTGTCCATACAGAGCCTTACACAGGGCTCGAACCCACGAACTGTGAGAATATGACATGAGCTGAAGTTGGACACTTAACCTACTGAGACACCCAGGTGCCCCGAAAGGGAGTCAGTATTGCTCCCTACCTCACAGCAGGTATTGTAAACCTTAAATGGATAATTAATGTGTTTGCCATGGTCACTGACACATAATTTTCAACCAAGTGTAAAGGATATAGACCTTGAACTCAGGTCTAGGTTTAAAATTGTTTAAGTTTAAAATTTCATTACTGGGGGGCCAGGGTGGGTCAGTCGGTTAAACGTTTGACTCTTCATTTCCGGTTCAGGTCATGATTTCGTGGTTTTTGAAATCCAGCCCTGTGTCGGGCACTCTGCTGAGAAAGTGCAGAGTCTGCTTGGTTTTCTTTCTATCCTTCTCCCTCTCCCCCCCCCTCCCTCCCTCCCTCCCTCCCTCTCTCTCTCTCTCTCTCTCTCTCTCTGTCCCTTCCATGCTAGCACATGTATGTACATGTGCTCTCTCTCTAAAAATAAATTAGTAAAAAAATTTTCATTATATGTGAACTTTTTATTCTCTTTTGCTTTTGGCGGAGCATAGAAGGGAGGCAGACTGAGTGCAAGGATCTAGGGTCTCTTTCATCCCAGTGTTACGCTTTTTTATTTAGACTAATCTAGTGACTGATTTTTTAATGCTTTTCATGTCACAGGCTCCCCATTATGAATATAAAAATTTTGAGTCCTTTTTTTAAAAGAAAAATACATATGTGCAAAATTTTATGCACAATTTGGGTTTGTGCTGCTTCCTTTTAAAGCTTATCTGTAGAGCACACGTTCATAGAGAATTTATTTCAGCACAAAATTATTAGAGTAAAAATGGTGTTGGTTTAGAGAGTGTTGCATCCCAAAGTAACAGTAATCAAGACAAAGAAAATACCTGTACTTTGTAGATTCTGTTTTATTCTAATGTCATGACATCAGCAGGTACTTCATGTATTACTTTTTTCTGTTAGTAGTAATGAGGTTACCCACCATGTCCCAGAAATGCTCACGATCTTATCAGAGGCCGGATACCACGTGTGTAAGCAAAATATTCTATGAACAAAACAATTGTAGTGCAGTTTTGTACTAGTGTAGTAGAGGTACCAACAAGTAACATGTATTGACTGCTTAGAATGTGCCTCTGTATTCCCTTTTAAGCCCTTTCTATTCATTTCATCCATTTAAAAGTAGGTTCCACTGTTATGCCCATTTTGTAAATAGAAAATCTCAAACTTAGGCTTCGATTTTCTCGAAACTATACAACTTCGAGTGGGAGATTCTGGATTCAAGCCCAAGTCTGTCTCTAAAGCTACATGCTCTTAATTACTATGCCAAGTTACTGAAGGTAAAACGTTTGGTATTTTAGTTAAGTTGTGCTGCCTTAACATGGTTAGATGTAAAATTTCTGTTAGCTCGTTTGAAATGATGACATACCTTGTCTCTGCCTGCCCAAACTGTAGTTAATATCTCTGATACTGATATGTAGTATGAAATAAACTTTATAAGATTCTATAAATCTGTTTTCTGAGAATTTAATATGAAAATTTTCGGGAGAACTTTTTTGTTAAAAGGTGTATTGTAACTTGACAGTGTATTATTCAAGGACATTAAACCAAAACCAACTGTCTTATTTGAGATTTAGGGGTGCCTGGGTGGCTCAGTCGGTTAAGCGTCCGACTTTGGCTCAGGTCATGGTCTCACCGTTCCCGAGTTCGAGCCCCGCGTCGGACTCTGTGCTGACAGCTCAGAGCCTGGAGCCTGTTTGAGATTTCTGTCTCTGCCTCTCTCTCTGTGCCCCTCCCCCGCTCATGCTCTGTATGTCTATCTGTCTGTCTCTCTCAAAAATAAATAAACATTAAAAATTTTTTTTGAGATTTAGTTTTGTAGATTTTAATCTGGAAGAGCTCAGATGGCAAGTAGTAGAACGCTTTTATTTATTTACTTATTTATTTAATTTATTTTAATGAGGAAATGGATTATGTAGATGGGTTTATTATGAATACAGTACCATAAATACTTGATTGTAAACTGAGGCAAGTTGTAATTTAAAACCACTTAGCTTAAACCAGTTAATAGTGGTTTTCTAACTAACTATATTTGTACTTTATCTTCTTTGACTTAAAATGGCTGTATACAAGCTTTGTTATTTAAACATTTTGTTTCCTAATCTTTTCGTATATGTATAAGACCCACTACTTTTGGTTCTGGATGCCAATAGTAGTCCTTCTGCACCCCCGATGATGTTTTCCCTCCTGGACTTTTCTGATCTGGGCTCTGGTACAGCCCTCTACCTGGGGGACTTGTGGCACTTGCAGATTCCTTCAGCTTTTCTTCGCTTTTCCCTCAAACATCTCAAATGAACCTGCAGTTCCTGTCAGGATTGTATTACTCAAGTTTGTTAATTTACACTTTGTAGAGTTTTCCACTATTTGGTATATAGGATATTACTTACACTTAATATACTTTTTTAACATAGTGATTAGCTCAGGTTTTTGCATCTAAATTTCTAATAATTTTTAGGCATTTGGTAGAGAATGTAACCCCATATTGTAAAACTGTTTTCACAATGAGTCAGATTCACATGCTCTTATCTCACTTTGATATAAAGACCTATATTTTCAGTGACTGCTCATATAGTTGAAAATGAGGCAACATTTTAAGAATTGAATTGGACTAACTTTGTATTTGTAATAATTTGAGTAGATTATACAGAGAAAGCTCTCTTGTGCATTTTTGGAGGTAAGAGTTCAGATAGTTAAGTAATGGTACCTGGAGTTTATATCTCAGAGAAGTTTTAAGTGTTTTAAAATAATCATTGGCATGGTAGGTGTACAGTGAAATGAATTTTACTGTCTTTTTGTCCAGAAACAGAAAAGTTGGTTAATCACATAAAGCAAACAAGATATATTGAAAAAGACACATAGCCTGTTGAAAGAATAAAAGTAGAGAAAATGGGTTCAGAGATGAGCTTTCTCTTTGGTCAATTTAGTGTGCTAACTACATTTATATGTGCTAACTATACATATTAAAGAGAAAGGTGAACCAATTTTAACATTCCTCCGTTTGTATTTGAAAGCGATATTTTAGAAATATTTGCCTTTTAGTAGAACTTCTTTCACAGGACTTTAAAACATGTTCTGTATTTTCTAATAGATTTCTTAACTAGAGGTTATTATTAAGCAGTTTCAGCTTGTAGAATATATCTTACGTAACTGAAATGGCTGTTGTGAGACCTTTAGACATTATGTCGGAAGCCCTTATTCAGAGTTACATTCCATGTATAATTTTAACCATTTTGATAATACGGCTTCTTGGTACACAGATAATGAATTAAAAACTCTAATAAAAATTATGTTTCTATCTTTTTCTATTAAACAGGGAAATAAAAATATATTTTAGAAGTACTTATTTCAAAAGAGTAAAAAAATTGATTTATTAAAAGTAATATTTGTTTACCTCATATTAGCTTGGAGAAAGGATGCATACGTGGGATTTCTATCTGGGGTTAATTAAAATAGCATTTTTATTTTTTTCTTTTTCCTTTTCTTTTCCTCCAAGATTTTTTTAAAATTCAAGTTAACATATAGTGTAATATTAGTTTCAGGAGTAGAATTTAGTGATTCATCACTTACATATAACAGCCAGTGCTCATCCCAACAAGTGCCCTCCTTAATGCCCATCTCCCATTTAGCCCATCCCCCCCACTCAGCTCCCCGCCAGCACCCCTCAGTTTGTTCTCTACAGTTAAAAGTCTCTTACGGTTTGCCTCTTTTATGTTTTTATCTTATTTTTCCTTCCCTTCCCCTGTGTTCATTTGTTTTGTTTCTTAAATCCGATGAGTGAAATCATATGGAAGTTGTCTTTCTCTGACTGACTTATTTCCCTTAGGTTAATATGCTCTAGTTCCATCCACATTGTTTCACATGGCAAGATTTCATTCTTTTTAATGGCTGAGTATGTGTATTTTAGTATGAGTATTTTAGTTCGTGTGTATATTTTTCTTTATTCATTTGCTTTTTCCATTCGTCAGTCAGTGGACACTTGGGCTCTTTCCATACTTTGGCTCTTGTCGATAGTGCTACTATAAACATTGGGGTGCATATGCACCTTCAAATCAGTAGTTTTGTATCCTTTGGATAAATATCGAATAGTGCAAATGCTGGGCCAGAAGGTAGTTCTATTTTTAACTTTTTGAAGAACCTCCATACTGTTCTCCAGAGTGGCTGCCCCAGTTTGCATTCCCACCAATAGTGTAATAGCGTTCCCCTTTCTCCACATCCTCTCCAACATCTGTTGTTTCCTGTGTCGTTAATATTAGCCATTCTGATAGATGTGAATGGTAATCTTGTTGTGGTTTTGATTTGTATTTCTCTGATGATGAGTGATGTTGAACATTTTTTCATGTGTCTGTTAGCGATCTGGATGTCTTCTTTAGAGAAATGTCTGTTGATGTCTTCTGCCCATTTTTTAACTGGATTATTTATTTTTAGAAGAGTGAGTTTGATTAGTTTTTTTTACAGATTTTGGATGTGAGCCCTTTATCCAACGTCATTTGCAAATATCTGCTCCTATTCCAAAGGTTGCTTTTTAGTTTCGCTGATTGTTTCCTTTGCTGTGCAGAAGCTTTTTATCTTTTTTTTTTTCACCACTCCTTCACCTTCCCTTCTTTCTAACTGTACCTTGTAGGTTTTTTTAAATTAATTTTTCAATTTACATCCAAGCTAATTAGCATATAGTGCAACAGTGATTTCAAAAGTAGATTCCTTAATGCCTCTTACACATTTAGCCCCTCCCCCCTCCCACAACCCCTCCAGCAACCCTCTGTTTGTTCTCTGTATTTAAGAGTCTCTTATGTTTTGTCCCTCTCCCTTTTTTTAATATTATTTTTGCTCCCCTTCTTTTATGTTCATCTGTTTAGTATCTTAAATTCCTCATGAGTGAACTCATATGATACTTGTCTTTCTCCGACTAATTTCACTTAGCACGATATTCTCCACTTGCATCCTCATAGTTGCAAATGGTAGTTTGCAAAAGTTTCATTCTTTTTGATTGCCGAATAACACTCCGTTGTATACATACCACAGCTTCTTTATCCATTCATCCCTGTTTGGACATTTGGGCTCTTTCCATACTTTGGCTATTGTTGATAGTGCTGCTCTAAACATTGGGGTGCATATGCCCCTTCAAAACAGGATACCTGTATCCCCTGGATAAATACCTTGTAGTATAATTGCTGGGTCATAGGGTGGTCCTATTTTTAATTTTTTTGGGAGCCTCCGTACTATTTTCCAGAGTGGCTGCACCAGTTTGCATTCCCACCAGTAGCTCAAAAGAGATCCTCTTTGTCTGCATCCTCACCAACATCTGTTGTTGCTTGAGCTGTTAATGTTAGCCATTCTGACGGGTGGGAGGTGGTATCTCATTGTGGTTTTGATTTGTATTTCCCTAATGATGAGTGATGTTGAGTGTTTTTTTCATATGTCGGTTGGCCATCTGGATGTCTTCTTTGGAGAAGTGTCTATTCATGTCTTTGGCCCATGTCTTCACTGGATTATTTGTTTTTTGGGTGTTGAGTTTGATAAGATTTTTATAGATGGTAGATACTAATCCTTTATCCAATATGTCATTTGCAAATATCTTCTCCCATTCTGTCAATTGCTTTTAGTTTTTTGATTGTTTCCTTCACTGTGAAGTAACTTTTTATTTTGATGAGGTCCCAGTAGTTCATTTTTGCTTTGGTTTCCATTGCCTCTGGAGACATGTTGAATAAGACGTTGGTGCTGCCGAGATCAAAGAAGTTTTTGCCTGCTTTCTTCTCTAGGATATTGATGGCTTTCTGTCTTACGTTTAGGTCTTTCATCCATTTTGAGTTTATTTTTGTGTATGGTGTAAGAAACTGGTCCAGATTCATTGTTCTGCATGTCGCTGTCCAGTTTTCCCAGCAGCGTTTGTTGAAGTGACTGTCTTTATTCCATTGGATATTCTTTCCTGCTTTGTCAGAGATTAGCTGGCCAAGTGTTTGTGGGTCCATTTCTGAGTTCTCTCTTCTGTTCCATTGATCTGTGTGTCTGTTTCTGTGCCAGTACCATACTATCTTGATGATTACAGCTTTGTATTCTGTCTTGAAGTCCAGGGTTGTCATACCTCCAGCTTTGGTTTTCTTTTTCAAGATTGCTTTGGCTCTTCAGGGTCTTTTCTGGTTTCATACAAATTTTAGGACTGTTGGTTCTAGCTCTGTGAAGAATACTGGTGTCATTTTGAGAGCGATTGCATTAAATATGGAGATTGCTTTGGGTAGTGTTGACTTTTTTTTTAGTAAAAAATTTTTTTTAATGTTTATTTATTTTTGAGAGAGAAAGAGACAAAGAGTGTGAGCTGGAGAGGAGCAGAGAGAGAGGGAGACACAGAATCCGAAGTAGGATCCAGGCTCTGGTTGTCAGCACAGAGCCCAACACAGGGCTCAAACTCATGAGCCGTGAGATCATGACTCGAGCTGAAGTCAGACGCCCTACTGACTAACCCACCCATGAGCCCCGGATAGTGTTGTCATTTTAACAAGGTTTGTTCTTCCTATCCAGGAGCATGGAATATTTTTCCTTGTTTTGTGTGTGTCTTTTTCAATTTCTTTCATAAGTTTTCCATAGTTTTCAGTGTATAGATTTTTCACCTCTTTGGTTATGTTTATTCCTAGGTAGTTTTTAGTTTTTGGTGCAATTGTAAATGGGATCGATTCCTTGATTTCTCTTTCATTTGCTTTGTTATTGGTGTATAGGAATGCAACCGATTTCTGTGCATTGATTTTATATCGTATGACTTTGCTGAATCCATGGATCAGTTTTAGCAGTGTTTTGGTGGAATCTTTTGGGTTTTCCATATAGAATATCATGTCATCCTTGAAGAGTGAAAGTTTGACTTCCTCCTGGCTGATTTCGATGCCTTCTATTCCTTTGCGTTGTCTGATTGCTGAGGCTAAGACTTCCAATACTATGTTGAATAACAGTGGTGAGAGTAGACATCCCTGTCGTGTTCCTGATCTTAGGGGGAAAGCTGTCAGTTTTTCCCTTTTGAGGATGAAATTAACAGTGGGTCTCATATATGGCATGAGGTATGTTTCTTATATCCCTACTTTCTTGAGGGTTTTTATCAAGAAAGGATGCTGTATTTTATCAAATACTTTCTATGCATCTCTTGAGAGGATCATGTGGTTCTTGTCCTTTTATTGATGTGATGAATCACATTGATTGATTGTGGATATTGAATCAGCTCTGCATCCCAGGTATAAATCTCACTTGGTCGTAGTGAATAATTCTTTTAATGTATTGTTGGATCTGGCTGGCTAGTATCTTGTTGAGGATTTTTGCTTCCGTGTTCATCAAGGAAATTGGTCTGTAGTTCTCCTTTTTAGTGGGCTCTTTGTCTGGTTTTGGAATCAAGGTAATGCCAGCTTCACAGGATGAGTTTGGAAGTTTTCCTTCCGTTTCTGTTTTTTGGAACAGCTTCAAAAGAATAGGTGTTAACCCTTCTTTAAAAAATGTTTGGTAGAATTATGCTGGAAAGCCATCCGGCCCTGGACTCCTGTTGTTTGGGAGATTTTTGATTACTGATTTGATTTCTTTGCTGGTTTCTAGAAATTTGTCCATTTCTTCCAGATTGCCCATTTTATTGGTGTATCATTGCTCATAATCTCTTATTAGTGTTTGTATTTCTGCTATGTTGGTTGTGATCTCTCCTCTTTCATTCTTGATTTTATGTATTTGGTTCCTTTCCTTTTTCTTTTTGATCAAACTGGCTAGGAGTTTATCAATTTGTTAATTCTTTCAGAGAAGGAGCTTCTGGTTTCATTGATGTGTTCTACTGTGTTTTTTTTTGTTGTCGTTATTTGTTTTGTTTCGATAGCATTGATTTCTGCTCTAATTTTTATTATTTCCTGTCTTGTGCTGGTTTTGGGTTTTATTTGCTGTTCTTTCTCTAGCTCTTGAAGGTGTAAGGTTAGGTTGTGTATCTGAGACCTTTCTTCCTTCTTTAGGAATGACTGGATTGCAATATACTTCCCTCTTATGACCACCTTGGCTGTGTACGAGAGGTTTTGGGCTGTGGTGTTATCATTTTCATTGGCTTCCGTATACTTTTTAATTTCTTTTTTAACTTCTTGGTTAGCCCATTCATTCTTGAGAAGGATGTTCTTTAGGCTCCAAGTATTAGTTACCTTTCCAAATTTTTTCTTGTGGTTGATTTTGAGTTTTATAGCGTTGTGGTCTGAAAATATGCACGATATGATCTGGATCTTTTTGTATTTGTTGAGGGCTGATTTGTGTCCCACTATGTGATCTGTTCTGGAGAACGTTCCATGTGCACTCAAGAAGGATGTGTTTTCAGCTGCTTTAGGATGAAATGTTCTGAATATATCTGTTGAGTCCATCCTGTCCAGTGTGTCATTCAAAGCCAATGTTTTCTTGTTGATTTTCTGTTTAGATGATCTGTCCATTGGTGTAAGTGGGGTGTTGAAGTCCCCTTACTCTTATGCTATTATTATCAATCACTTGCTATATGGTTGTTATTAAATTATTTATATATTTGGGTGTTCTCACATTTGGAGCATAAATGTTTACAATTATTAGGTCTTCTTGGTGGATAGACTCCTTAATTATGATATAATACCCTTCTTTATCTGTTGTTAGAGTCTTTATTTTAAAGTCTAGAGTGTCTGATATAAGTATGGATACTCAGCTTCCTTTTGGTGACTGTTAGCATGATAGATGGTTCTCCATCTCCTTATTTTCAATTTGAAGGTGTCTTTAGGTCTAAAATGGGTCTCTTGTAAACAGCATTTAGATGGATCTTGTTTTCTTATCCATTCTTTTACTCTGTGACTTTTGATTGAAGTGTTTAGGCCATTGATGTTTAGAGTGAGTACTAAAAGATATGAATTTATTGCTATTATGTTGCTTGTAGAGTTGGGAGTTTCTGGTGGTGTTCTCTGACTTTGTAGTCTTTGTTGCTTTTAGTCTTTTTTTTTTTTTGTCTTGTCTTCCCTCAGAGAGTCCCTCTTAAAATTTCTTGCAAGGCTGGTTTAATGGTCACAAACTCCTTTAAGTTTTGTTTGTCTGGGCAACTTTTTAGCTCTCCTATTTTGAATGACAGCCCTGCTGGGTAAAGAATTCTTGGCTGCATATTTTTCCGATTCAGCACATTGAATATATCCTGTTACTCCTTTCTGGCCTGCCAAGTTTCTGTGGATAGGTCTGCTGTAAACTTGATTTGTCTTCTCTTGTAGGTTAAGGACTTTTTTTCCACTTGCTGCTTTCATGATTGTTTCCTTGCCTGAGTGTTTTTTGAATTTGACTATGATACGTCTTTTTGATGGTCGGTTTTTGTTGAATCTAATGGGAGTTCTCTGTGCTTCCTGGATTTTGATGTCTGTGTCTTTCGCCAGGTTAGGAAAGTTCTGCTATGATTTGCTCACATACATTTTCTACTCCCTTTTCTCTCTCCATCTTGGGAGACTCCTATGATTATGATGTTAATCCTTTTTAATAAATCACTGAGTTCTCTAATTGTTATATCGTGTTCTTTTGCCTTAGTCTCCCTTTTTTCTGCCTCATTATTCTACAGCAGTTTGTCTTCTATATTGCTGATTTACTGCTCTGCTACATGCATCCTGCCTGCCATGGCATCTGTTTCAGATTGCAGCTCAGTTACTTAGAGTTTTTATTTCATCCTGACTAGCTTTTACTTGTTTTATCTTCATAGAAAGGGATTCTAATCTGTTTTCAACCTAAGCTAATATTCTTATTATCGTGATTCTGAATTCTCTTTCTGACATCTTGCTTGTATCTGTGTTCATTAAGTCCCTGGTTGTCATTTATTGCTGTTATTTCTTTTGGGGTGAATTCCTTCATTTTGTCATTTTGAAGGAAGAAAAGGAATTCATAAAAATAAAAAAATTAAAAAATAACACAAAAAAATCAAAGGATACTAGATCCTAGGTATGTTTTGGCCTGGTTGTTGAAAGAAGCTTAATAGATTAGAGAAAAAAGAGAAAGATGAGAAAAGAAAAAAAAGGGAAAAAAAAAGGACGTTTGAAAATTTCAGAAAGTGAATACAATAAAAAACAATAAAATGAAATGATGAATGTAAAATAGAGTTTATAAAATTTACAAAAAAAGTAAAAAATACAGTATGAAAAAATTTAAAGAGCAATCTTTTTAATAAAAATGGAGATAAAAATCAGTTTTTTCTCTTTATGTATTCAAGAATAAGAAAAAAATTGAATAATTAGACCAACAAACAGAATGAAATATAATTGAAATTATATCTGGTGTCCTGTAGACGTTAAATTATGAAGCACTTTATAGACCATAAACTGAGCAGGGAGAGAGACTTGTGGTTTTTGTCAAGAGTTCTATTAGCCCAGTTGGTCGGGGATAGTGTAATGGCTCCATTCTCCACTAGATGGCACTACTTAGCTTACTGGGGTGGATTGTTGTAGCGCGTGTAGGCATGTATGGCAGGGGCGAAAATGGCATCGCCCAGCTACCCAGTCTCTAGTATCAGAACTCTGTGTTCTCTCCAACTGACAGTGAAGCACCCCTCGTTGGTCTCCGGCTTCTGTCCACTCCCCGCTTCTATGCTGTCTGTGACCCACCCGTCAGGCCGCCAGGTGGCACCTCCTTCCTGAGTTTTATCTCAGATGAGGAGACTGTGTTTTCCAACCCCTCACTTCTGAGGGACTTCAGCTTTCATCTGCTCGGATCCTCCGGGGAAGAGTCTTGCTGAGCAATAGCTGGGTGCCAGCCTGTCTCCAGGTACATTTGCGGGACCGTGCTGTTGCTGCTCCCAGAGACTGAGGCTGGGTGCCAGCCCACCCCAGAAATAATTTGGGCAAATTGTATAGCAGTAGTATTTCAGGGATTATGGTAAATCACAACACACTTCTGGTACCAGACTTCACCGTTAACTTCCTTGTTTCAACCCTGGCGAATGTGATTGTACTCTGGGGTCCTCTAGGACCTTTGTCTGTGGGGAGGCCACACAGTCTTTATCAAATGTCCTCCGGCAGGGGAACCACCACTCCCCATGTGGCCCCTGGATTCCTCAGACCTCGCTCTCTGCTCCTGGGGATTCGCCCTTCTCACCAGAGCACCACCAGGTTTCAAGCTGTGGAGTTTCAGACTCCTCTGTTTATAGAGTCGTAATGGAATTTAAACCCTCTCCTTTCTCTTTTCTTCCTTTTCTGTTCAGACCCTTGTGGCTGTTTCCACTTTTCCTTTTTCTCTCTAGCTTCTTTTGGTGTGGAATGGGATGCTTTTCCCTTACTCCCCTTCCATATCCATCCTCTCGCCGCAAGCAAAAACAGCTCCCTGCCTTCCACGGCTTCTCTGTCCCCCCGTTCACCTCTCTGTGCTGCGTACCTTCTGAGTTCTGTTGTTGTTAATCCTCAAATCAGTTTTCTAGGTGTGCAAGATGGTTTAGTGTTGATCTGGCTGTATTTCAGGGACGAGAGACAAAAAAAAAAATCTTCCATGCTGATTTGCCATCTTGGCCCTTCCCTCCACCAGAAGCTTTTTATCTTGATGACGTTCCAAGAGTTCATTTTTGCTTTTGTTTCCCTTGCCTTGGGAGGGAGGGAAGTTGCTATGAGCAAGGTCAAAGAGGTTGCTGCCTGTATTCTCCTCTAGGATTTTGATGGTTTTATGTCTCACATTTAGGGCTTTACTCCATTTTGAATGTATTTAAAGTGGTCCAGTTGCATTCTTTTGCATGTCATTGTCTAGTTTTTCCAACACCATTTGCTGAAGAGGCTTTTTCCATTGGATATTCTTTCCTGCTTTGTCAAAGATTAGTTGACCACATAGTTGTGGGTCCATTTCTAGGTTTTCTATTCTATTCTTTTGATCTCTGTGTCTGTGTTGTGCCAGTGCCATACTTTCTTGATCATTACAGTTTTCTAATACAGCTTGTAGTTCAGAATTGTGATGCCTCCTACTTTTCTTTTTCAACATTACTTTGACTATTCAGAGTCTTTTGCAGTTCCTTAAAAATTTGAGAATTGTTTGTTCAAGCGCTGTGAAAAATGCTGGTGGTATTTCGATAGGGGTTGCAAAAGTACCATTTTTTAAAGTTTATTTATTTATTTGGAGAGAGAAAGTACATGTGCACACAAGCAGTGGAGGGACAGAGAGAGAAGGAGAGAGAGAATCCCAAGTAGTCTCCATGCTACCAGTGCAGAGCTTCTGACCCGAGTCTTGATCTCACAGATGGTGAGATTATCACTTGAGCTGATATCAAGAGTCAGATGCCTGACTGACTGAGCCACCTATCCAAAATTGCATTTTTATATTGTGAACTTTTTTTGTTGTGGGGCTTGTTTTTTGTTTGTTAAGTTTTCTAAGTTTTATGGTCAGTAAGTAATACCAACCTTGGTGTAATATATTACTGATAGAATTACTGTGAAAGGTGGAACTATTTGATAAAAATCTAATGTACAAAACATTATTCATAAGCTACTAAAATCTACTTTTTTGTGCTTTGGAGAAATGACTGGTTCTAGAACAGGGAAAATACAGCATGAGCAGACATCAAGTGCTTAAGCAAACAGAATCTGAAAAGCTGAACAATTTTAGCAACAAAGTGATAGCGTTTAATTTTAACGTAAAGAATAGAATAATATCCATGAATCCATACTGATATAAACAAATGGAGCTGAAAGGACAAATCTTTCTTACAGAATTTGAAATAGTAAATGTGGGTTCTACTCTTTATAAGGAGTAGAGCTTAATTGTCCTCTATTTGAATGAGGAGTAGACTCAGTGACTGATCGTAAATGCCGAGTACCTGTTTGCCAGGCAGAGGACCTGTCTAAAATTGGGCATTTTAGACACAGGTAAAAGCATTGAGATAGCAAGACATGTTCTTCCAATTTATTTTACGAAGAGATAGATATGCTGCATTACATTATTTGGACTTCATCTTGTAGTCAGTGGTTCAAACATTGGAAGGTACAAGCATCACCTAGGAAGCCTTTCTGTAAAGACAGTTTTATACTATGACATGGAGGTGGATCTTGAAATAAGATACTGAGAAGCAATCTAGGTTAGAGAAGAGACAGAAGTAGAAGTGAGTAATATTATAGAAGCCAAGGTCAAAGAGTGTTTTAGAAAGACCTTTAAAGGTCAGATGCCATTAAAAAAACAAAGTAAAGAGATACTTGAGAAAGTTGGTTGGAAATTCATAGATTGGTCATGACTTCGAAGTACCTCAGGAGGAATATGTCAGGAGAGGCCATGTTTCGGTGGATTGAGAAGTGAATGGGAGTGGAATCTGTAAAGGAAATCAAGACTTACTGTTGGTGAGAGGGAGGGAGTTCAAGGAGGTGGAAGTTCTGCAGGGGAGATGGGGCTAAAGGAGGGCTATTTGAAGATGAAAACTATGTGTTTATACACTGCGAAGACCGTAGTGGAAGAAGTAAAGACAAGTTAGGGGAGGATAAGTAACTACTGAAGTAGAATGCTCCAGAGGAACTAGAATGATGGACTAACTATTTTAATGCAAGTGTTAATTTCGAAATGAGTGATACTGCCTCCTCATAGATAAGCAATAAGGAAGGGTGGTGGCATATATAAACTTGGAGAGTCATTGTATGGAGCAGGAAGTTGAGGTTTATTTCTGTGGCATCTGGTTTTATCTTTGATGAAGCAGATGGAGTTTTATGCTGGTACTGAGTAAATGTTAAGGGCCTTGAAATATGTGTTTAGGGATTGGAATGGCCACTGTGATAAAAAGAAAAAGGAATAAATTTGCGACAGTTGAAAATCTTACCAAACAAATATAATAATATGTTTAAAAAAATAACATATCATGATCAACTGAGTAGAGCTTTTCCAGGAATTCATGGTTGGTGTAACATTAAAAAATTAATTAGCATAATTTACCATATTACAAGCTAAAATAGAAAAATTATAAGATTATCTTAATCGATGTAGACGCACATGACAAAATTCAACACTCAATCCCTCATGATGAAAACACTCAATAAACAGATTAAAAGAGAACTTTCTCAACTTGATAAAGGGCATCTATGAAAAATTGTAACAATTAACACCATACTTAAGGTCAAGAACAGGATAAAGATGTTCTTCTCAACACTTGTATAAAACATTGTGGTGTATTTCCTGGCCAGTATTAACAGGCAAGAAAAAGAAAGGGCATCCAGATTAGGAAGGAAGAAATAAAACTATCTTTTTTTGGAAATCATTTGTTCATCTGTATGGAAAATATAAGAGAAGAAGTATACCTTGTTAATAGTTTGGAAGATTTGATGTTAACTGCGATCTGAATTCTCTCAAAACAGATCTGTAGATGCAATGCAATTCCCATAAAAATCCCAGCAGGTTGTTTTTATGGACTTGAACAAGGGGATTCTGAAAGGTATATAGAAATGCAAAAGCCTAGAATGACCAAAACGACCTTGAAAAAGGGCAAGAAATTTGGAAAGTTAATAACATCGGTTAATTTGAAGACTTAATAGAAAACCGCCATAATCATAATAGTGGGATACTGACATAAAGGAAGGCAGGTAGGTCAGTTGGACACAGTAGCATCCAGAATAAACCCACCATATATAGACGACTGATTTTTTAAAAAGATAAATGGTAATTTAGTGCTGAAAGGATAGTCTTTTAAAGAAATGCTGTATAAATAAGAAAAAAAGTTTAATCCTTTCCTCATACTGTATTTAAAAAAATTAACTCAAAAGGGAACATAGGCTTAAATGCAAAACTGAAAGTATACAACTTTCAGAGAAAAAGAGAAAAATTTTGTGTTCTTGGCTTTGTCAAAGGTTTCTCAGATAAAACAATAAAATCAGGATCCATAAAAGAACAAATTCATAAATTAGAGTTCATAAAAAGGCAAAACTGCTCTTTAAAAGACATCCTACAAAGAATGTAAAGACAAGCCAGAGACCGAGAAACTCCTGCCAGACATTTATCTGATGAGTGAGTGGTATGTCCAAACTCATAAAACCTAACTTATTAAGAGGAAAAAACAGTTAAAACCTTGGGAAAAGATTCGAACAGTTAACCATGAAAGATAGATGGATGGCAAAAAGCAGATGAAAAAGTGCTCAACAACGTTAGCTATTAGGAAAATGCAAATTCAATCTAAATGAGATAGCATTATATACCTGTAAGAAAGGCTGAGACTGAAAGGGTTGACCGTACCAGTGTTGGTGAGATATGGAGGAACTGGAGTACTCATACGGTGCCCCTGTGGCTAGAAAATGGAATCACCCCTTTGGAAAACAGTTTGGCAGTTCCTTAAGAAGTTTTAAGTATATACTTTTTAGGCGATCTGTCCATTCTACTTTTAGATAGTTACCAAGAGAAAAATTTATGTTCATGTGAAGATTTATACACGAATGTTAATAGAAGCTTTAATTGTCATAGTAAAAACTAGAAGTAACTTAAAAGTCCATCAGTAGGTGAATGAATAAACAGACTTGTCCATCTGTACAGTGAATATACTGCTCAGTGAAAAGGAATGACCTCGATACCTGCAACAACACAAGTGAATCTCAAAATAATTGGGCTGAGTAAAAGAAAGCAGACAAAATAGCATATACTGTATGGTCCCATTTATGTAAAATTCTAAAATAAGACTGTAGTGACAGTAAACAGGGGGCGAAATGAAGAGGGAGGGCTTATCCAGGTGCACGAGGAAACTTTTGGGAAATATTATTTTGTTGACGTGGATTCGTGGGTATATATATATACATATATATATATATATGTATATATGTCATCTTATCAAAATGTGTATTTAAGATATTGGCTGTTTATTGTATGTTAATTATAACTCAGTGAAACTAATAATTCAAAAGAAAGTTTTTTGTTTTTTTTTTTTGCCACGATGTTTGTGATATAATTGAAAATTGAAAGGACAAAAAATGAGGTAGGCGTTACTGTGTCATTACTGAGTATTGGAAAAAGGGTTCACATACATTATGATAACCTTAAGTAGCTGTCAGTGGTTTTCTTAAAAATATTTTTACTTCCTAATGTTTAAACATCTTTCTTCATGTGCATATAAAAGTACTGAGAAAAATGACACTTTCCTCTTCTTTTTCTTACCTCGTCCTTTTTTTTTTTTCTCCTTTAAAGGAGTGACAGTTCATTCAGATTCTTTGTATTCTTCTTCGTCTATATTTGTCAGTTTGCTGTTCACGTACTCCAAGCTGCAGGATTTCATAATTGGGGCAACTGGTAAGTCATTTACTTTAATTACTCTAGTTTTAATCTGTTTATGTAGTACCTATATATAATTTTTGGCTTCTAAAAATAGTTAACATAGAAAAGCCAGACTATCAAATGTAAAAATAGTAAAAAATGCAATTTAAATAATGTCTTAGGCATAACCTTTGGACAAACCATTCTCTTTGAAAATTAGGTTGCCATCTTTTTTTAAATTTTTTTCAAGAAACAGACTTTTTTTTTTAAGTTTGTTTATTTAGAGACTGAGCAGGGGAGGGGCAGAGAGAGAGGGAGGGAGAGAGAACTCCCAAGTAGGCTCCACACTGTTGGTGCAGAGTCCGATGTGGGGCTCAAATTCACAAACTGTTAGACCATGACCTGACCTGAAAC
Source organism: Paguma larvata (assembly GCA_030068075.1). NCBI lineage: Eukaryota > Metazoa > Chordata > Mammalia > Carnivora > Viverridae > Paguma > Paguma larvata. The sequence goes on along the minus strand of CM057826.1, from coordinate 92,225,921 downwards.
CAAGAGCTAGATGCTTAACCTACTGAGTCACCCGGGCACCCCCTGGTTGCCATTTTCAAAAACAGCATATTATATCTAGTTTAAATGAATTATATATATAACAGTTACTAAAAGGAAGACTAAAAAGACTGAGGAGTGGTCAGGGCTGGGCCAAGGATTGTGGAAGGGAGAGGAAAGAACTTGTAAGGTTTAAAAGAGAAGACTACGTATTATGTGTAAAGCACTGTTTTCAGGTATACAAACATATGTTTCCATACAAACGCATGCACATGAACACTCGTCTTTGAAAAAGGATAACACTGCAATGCTCACTCTGGGAGACCCTCAGAACCTGAAACTGTTTGGACTCAAGCTAGGAGATAATAGAAGGTTTGTATCTCTGTTCATACACTTTGGAACAAACATTCCTTGAATGAAAAAGTGGGTGGAAGAGAATACATCTCTAAAACACCCCTCCCTCTCTTCTTTTATAATTGAATTGCATACAAGTAAGTTCCTATAAACGACAGTATATTCAAGGCAACTTTGCTGCACTGCACACATACACTAAACTAAGCATGCAGCTAGAGTGTATTGAGGACTTAAATACAATTCAGTGTTCGGTATGTAGTATGTGTGCTACTACCGAATCAGAATAGACTGGCCGTCAGACCGTTGCTAGCAGCTTTGTGGATCTCCTGATGAGCATGTACACATGCAGAGAATTTGTAGGTACCATAAATCAGTTCTTAAAAAACATAGCATTCATTATCATTTCAAGTGGTGTATTTATTAATCTTTGGCATGTGAGGGAAAGAAAATGTTCTTAAATGTTTAATTAAAAAATATACTGTTGATGTTAACAGCACAAGTTTTTCTCTTAGGAAATTGAAGTAATTTTTTTTTTTTAGCACAAATTTAGAAGAGAGTGTTAAAATTGAGCATAACAGAGTGTGTAGTGGCTAAATACTAAATAGCACAGGAGAGTGGTAGCAACGGGGGGATACAGGATAACCTGTTTTAAAATCAACCTCATGTGATTCAGCAAATTAAAAAATTAAACTGTTTATTTTGAGATAATTGCAGATTCACACAGTTATAAGAAATAAAGCTCACTACCCAGTTTTCCCAAGGGTAACATCTTGCAAAGCCACGGTATAATTTCAGAACCAGGATCTTGACAGTGATAAGGAGAGAGGACATTGCCATCACCAGAGACTCCCTCGTGTTGCCCTTTTATAGCACATGGATTTCCTTCCTGCCCTCATCCCCGTATTAGCCCCGGCAAACACCAATCTGTTGTTCATTTCTGTTATTTTGTCATTTTAAGAATGTTACATAAATGGGGCACTTGGGCGGTTCAGTTGGTTAGGTGCCTGACTTTTGATCTCAGGGGTTGTGAGTTCAAGCCCTGCTTTGGGCTCCATGCTAGGCTTGAAGCCTACTTGAAAAACAAACAAACAAAAAGAAGTTATATAAATGGAATCATAGGATATGTAACTTTGGTCTTTTTGTGCTCAGTTGTCTGGGGATTCATCTAGGTCGTTGTGTGCATCGGTAACAATGGTTCATTCTTTTTTATTCCTCGTTAAAACTGTGGATGTACCACAGTTTTTTTATCCATTTACCACTTGAAGGACTCGACTTTTCTCATTTTAGGCTATTATAAATAAAGCCTCTATAAACATTCGTGAACAGGTTTTATGTGAACATCTGTTTTCGTGTCTCTGTGATAAATATCCAAGAGTATAATTGTTGTTTCATATGAAGGCTCCATGTTTAATGATTTTTTTTAAAGAAACAAATTATTTTTCAAGATGACTGTACCATTTTACATTGCCACCAACAATGTCTGAGTTGCTCAGCTTCCACATTCTGGCCAGCATTTGGTGTTGTCACTTTTTAAAATTTCAGCTGCTTCAATAGGTGGATAGTGACACCTCATTGAGGCCTGAAGTTGTATTTCTCCAGTGACCCATGATGTTAAACATCTTGTCATGTGTTTTTTTTGCCTCTTTCTATCCTCTGGATGAAACATCTTTTCATGTATTTTGCCCATTTACTAATCGAATTTTTTTCTAACTGTTGAGCTTTGAAAGTTCTTCATATATTCTGCATGCTAATCATTGGTTGGATATATGGTTTGCAAATATTTTCTTCCATAACTAAACAGAATTTAAAATGAACTTAAAGTAATAACGAACACCTATACTTAAAAAGTAAAATCTGGTGATACACATTTTAGGCTCTGGCATTTATTATTAGATTTAAATTCAGACTTTGCCATATATTAGCTATATGACCGAGAAACTTACAGAATATCTCTGATTTAGTTGCTTTTGGGTATAATAGAGATTTACAACGGCATCTATCTATGGGGCTCCTGGGTGGCTCAGTCAGTTAAGTATCTGACTTCATCTCAGGTCATGATCTTATACATTTTGTGAGTTTGAGCCCTGCGTTGGACTCTGTGCTGACAGCTCAGGGCCTGGAGCCTGCTTCAGATTCTGTGTCTCCCTCTCTCTCTGCTCCTCCTGCACTCATGTTCTGTCTCTCAAAAATAAATAAACGTTAATTATTTTTTAAACAGCATCTATTTTAGGGGATTGTGAGAATTAAATGAGTTAAGATGAAGAATTTGAGCATTGTGTATAAGTGGTGAATATGTATGTGTTGATCCTTATTTTTTAAAAATCATGCATTAACTTGTCTAGTTACACTCTTTTCTATTTACTTCTTAGTGGTTGGATTTCGTCCCTTACTGGTCTCAACCAAAGCATTCCTGTTGGAATTATGATGATCATCATAGCAGCGCTGTTCACAGCATCAGCGGTCATCTCGCTAGTTATGTTTAAAAAGGTAAGGGACATTTTACATCCCTAAGTTTTTATAGTTATTCTTATGTGCAGTTCTCAGCAGTTCTCACTTTCCCATTTTGCTTTTTATGTTATTTTTGATGATTATTTGATTTTGAGAGAGAGCGACAGAGTGTGAACCGTAGAGGGGCAGAGAGGGAGACAGAATCCGAAGCAGGCTGTCAGCACAGAGCCCCATGCAGGACTCCCAGACTGTGAGCGAAGGCGGCTGCTTCATGACTGAGCCACCCAGACGCCCTTCCCATTTTGCTCTTAATTCTGTGTACCCTCGGGCCGTTTTTTGTTGTTCTTGTTACAGGTGTGCTCTTTGAGAATTACTTCTTACAATTACAAGTTATGCATAGTTAAAATTGCCTCACTTTTTAACTTCCTGTAAAAAGGGAATATTTTAAAATTCTCTTAATTCAAGGCTTCTTTATGAAGAGTCAGCCTCACTTAAAAAATTTGGAATTGGGGTGCTTGGGTGGCTTAGCATCTGACTTCAGCTCAGGTCATGATCTTCTGGTTCGTGGGTTCGAGCCCCATGTCAGGCTCTGTGCTGACAGCTCAGAGTCTGGAGTCTGCTTGGGATTCCGTGTCTCCCTCTCTCTCTGCCCATCCCCTGCTCATGCTCTGTCTCTCAAAATTGAATAAGCATTAAAAATTTTTTAATTTGAAATTAAAAAATACATATTCTGATTTCTTTTTTTAATATAAAATATATTTGCTTAATTGAAAAATACAAGTAAAAAAGGTGGAATGTGCATTTTGTATGTACTTGAAGTTGAAAGACAAGAAATTATGAGTATAAAGTAAGCTGATGACGAGTTCAGGCTGGGTTATAACATGAATTTTATTTTTAGTGACTGCCTAGTTATCTTAGCTATACTTCTTTCTATAAAATTCCCATGGCTGTTTTCGTAGCCTTAAAAAATGTCATTACATAGAGAAATCAAAGTTTTTATTTGTGTATATAAAGGTTTTATTGTATCTTCTGTATTTTTATTATTCTACATGTGTCCAAACATGTAGATTGTACATGATATAGAGACCCTGGAAATAACACCTGTGTTTTAAGATGATAACTCTTTTGGGAGTCTCACTTTAAAGAAGATAATTCCTTAGAACAATTTTTTTTCTTAAGTTTTTTACTGTCTGGTAACGTGAGAATATGTACAAGGAAGACAGAAATAACTGAATCTTATATTTAAGAACACTTTGCACTCTTGGGGCACCTGAGCATCCGACTTCGGCTCAGGTCATGATCTCTTATTTGTGGGTTGCTGTGCTGACAGCTCAGAGCCTAGAGACTGCTTTGGATTCTGTCTCCCTCTGTCTCTACTTCTCCCCTACTTGCGCCCTGTTTCTCTCTGTTTCTCTAAATGAATGAATGAATGAATGAATGAATGAATGAATGAATGAATAAATAAATGTTAAAAAAAAAACCACTTTACGTTCTTGAAATATTTTGTACATTTGCCTTTTATCCTTCTCAAAACTCTGAAGACTAGGTTATGTTCTTTGTATCCATATTTTGCTACTCATTTTCTCTCTTAAGAGCTGTTACTTCTTTTCTGAACTATACACACATACTATCGAAACTCAGCTTTCCAAAGTTACTGAATTGTGTATCCTTTTTGCAGTTATCTTTTTCCTTGAACTCTGCAGCTTTCTACACTACAGGTGGCCCCTCTTTCTCAATCTGTGTAATTGTGTTCTGATTCTCCTGGCTTTGAACTATTCTTTCTCCTTCATTCCTTTGTCCAGCTCCTAAGTACATGTCTTTTTAAATGCATTCAGCTCTCTGCTCTTTGTGCTATATAATCTTTGTCTTTGTAAATTTCAATCTCTCCCATTTTTGGGGTCCTTTCTCATATCTACTCTCTTATCTCCTAGAATCTTGGAGTTGGAAGACATTATGCTTTGCATAAAAATTTTGTTGCTTCCTCAGGTGACTGTTTAGATGTCCCGTTGATTGGTATCGTCATGTCACAATAATGCATTATAAACTCCTCGGTTTCTTCTCAGAACTAGCTCTTCCTCCAGAAGCTCTGATTCATATTCAAGAGTTAAGACCACATATTAAGTGATTTCATTTACATGAAGTGTACAAAATAGGCAAATCTATAGAGATAGAAAGTAGATTTGTGGTTGCCTTTGGCTAGGGGTAGGGTGGAGAGGAATTGCTCATGGTTAGGTAGGAAAGTTCTTTTTGGGGTGATGAAAATTTCTAAAATTAGATTTATAGATGATCTGTTCACAACACCATAAAGAAATACTAAAAACCATTAATTTCTACCCTTTAAAAGGGTAAAATGTATATTATGCAAATTTTAGCTCAGTAAAGCTGTTTTTAAAAAAGGAACATTTATTAAGTACCTACAATAAATTCGGTGGTACTAAGTATTTCCTCCTATGATTCCATTTAAATTTATGTCAACACTTTGCTTTTGTCAGTGCTTTCATTACATTTTTAGTCACCATTGTAGATACTTTGTATCTTTTCCATCTTTTTCTTCTTTTCATTCCCAATCTCAGCTAGCCCAGAAATGTTTTGCAGGTCACCACACCCTCACTTCTCCCAACTTCTTTCAGTCCATTTTAGGTGTAGTTACTATGTTAACCTAAAAAAACGCCAAACAAACCTAGCACTCTGAAGATTTTTTGAAGCCGACTTGGCTTGGGGAATGGGATGTCAGTGGTTGTGGGAAGTAGGGTTGGTAGTGACCTTTTACCGCTGCTGGATCCACACTTTATCCTCTAGTCAACCTGTATTTTAAGTTTCTTTATATATATCACATATATTCCTTTGTCACCGTTTTTGTTCATCCTATGCCTTTTAACTCCTGGGTTGCTTCCTCTTTTCTGCCTGTTGAAGACCTACTAGTGTTCTTTCAAGATCTAGCTCAAATATTCATGCCTCTTTCACAGAGTCTTTGTCTTTACTCATGTTTTAAGGATTATGTCATCCTTAATTTTCTCGGGAATTTACTCTAGGTGTTAATCACTATGGCAACTGGGTACAAGCCACTTTATATACCTTATAATGCATATGTTCTGGGTACCCAGATCGTTAAAGTTCCTCCAGGGTGAATATGGCTTCTAGCCTTGGAATTAAATGAGGAGCAAGAGCTTTGGAACCATACAGCTCAGGCTGAATTCCGGTACCTTGACTTAAAGCTTTGTGAGCTGAGACAGGTTTCTCTAACCACGCAGCTTCACTGTCATCACCTGTACCCTAGGCTCCTCCTGAGCAGAGGCCTAGTCTGTGAGCTTTCAGGTTTTATTGATCACATCTGGATCAGGGACTGGCAGTGATGGACATGTGTGTGGTAGGCACTCAGAGTATTTGTTGAATGTAGGAAGGAATGGGAATAATAACTACTTTCATAGGGTTGGAGTGAGGATTAAATGAAACATTAAACATAAGCTACCCAGCACAGGGCTTCCTCAACTAAAATTCATGACTTTTTCTGGTCTTTTTGACCTCTTTTTTAGTTTATATGTAGGGTGGTCTGGTTTAGCATCTACTTTTCTTAGCAGATGCCTGTAACAGTCAGTGTTCTGTCAGAGAAGCAAAACAGAATGAAGAGATTTATTGAAAGGAATTGGCTTCGGTGGTTGTGGGAACTTGCTGCATTAGTCTGAAATCCATGGTGGGGGCAGGCAGGAAGGGCTGGAAAATCTCGAGCAGAAGCTGAAGCTCCGGTCCCAGGTGGGATTTCTTCTTCCTCAGAGAAACCTCTGTTCTTGTCTTCAGGCCTTTCAACTGAGCTGATCAGGCCTCCTAGATAACTCACAACATTCTCTTTTTCTTAAAGACAGATTAATAATCACAGGCCCAAAATACCTTCACGGCAACATCTAGATTAGGGTTTTATTAATAACTGAAGACTACAGCCTAACCAGAGAAACCTGACCCTGACAACATCTCTTTGGACATTTCCTTTATTATTCTATATGTGTCATTGCAGGTGCTTTATAAAACTAGAAATGTATTAAGTTTAAAATACAGTAAATACAGTAAAAGGTTTTGTGTATGTTGCAGGTTCGATTCATTTCTTAAACAACCATTTATGATCATGTGTTACGTGCCACGTGCTGTACTGTGTATGCCCTCAAGGAGCTCACGTTTTGGTGTGGAGTATAAACAAGCGAGTGGGTACTACAGTTCAGTGATTTAGTGGCTGCTTTGGGGGCAAGTACAGGGAACACAAAAGGAGATAACTAATTAAGTTTTGGAGATGGGGGTTCTTTTAAAGTCTTTCCTTGGCTGAGATACTATGTTGAGCAAGAGTTATCTAAGTAAAAGAATAGGGAGAAGGGGAACGTAAGTAGGTACCAAGTAGCAGGAATACTATTTTCATTTCTAGTTGCAGGAAATGACATGGCATAGTTGGAGAATTAAAAGAAGCTCAGAATGGATGGGAAATCAACCTGTGCATGAGTTGGGCAGGGAGAAATGTGGGGTGTTGTTGGTGGAGGACAGGAGGAAGATGAGCCTACACATACAAGTTTTGTTATAATTTGCAGGGTCTTGTAAGCTAGGAAAACTTGTTAAGTTTGAATCTTCTCCACAGAGAGGTGGTGAGCTGTAAAAGTGGTGCGAAGAGGAAAGTAACAGAATTGATCAGTTTGAGCTTTAGAAAGACTCTTCTCAAATAGATTTGACCTTTGTGGGGTGGAGATATGGTACTTGGAGAAATGAAGATAGGGAGGCAAGATAGGAAGCCGATTAGTAATGGTGGCCAGAGCTAAGGAAGTGGCAGTGTGAAGTAACCGTACTCAAGAGAATATGAGCAGGTAGTGATTGATTGGACCTGACCCCAGAAGTGGAGGATGAGGGAAGGCTCAGGAATGATACACAGGTTTTTAGATGGTGGGTCATTCAAGAAGAGAGTACAGGAAGAAGAACAGATGTATGAGCTTCGGGGTGCCTGGGTGGCTTAGTCTGTAGAGCAAGTGACTCTTAATCTCAGGGTTGTGAGTTCAAGCCCCGCCTTGGGTATGGAGCCTACTTAAGTGGTTTTCAGCTGCAAATGGTTTTCAGCTTTAAATTCAGAGAATTAAAAATGATGCTGGGACATCAAAGTATAAATACAAGGTAGGCTTTTGGATATACAATTTGGGAGCAAAGGAAAGAGCTTTAGACTGGGTTTAGTATCGACTAAAGTATCGACTTGTTGGTGTAAGTGAACCCTAGAAAGTGAGACTGGAGTAGGATGAGAGTAGAACACTACCAGACTTGCAGATCTGCGGAAGAAAGCATGTGGAGGGAATCTGCACCAGTGGTCGCGGTGGGGTATGTGGCACAGACGATTAATGTGGTCGGAGTGTGGAAGAAGTTTTTCTTCTACAGCCGCGACTCCTGTGTACAGCTCTCCTAAAGTCTCTGTCGCGCAGCTTTTCCCCCAAGACCACAGTTCTTTAAGATGCAACACGTTAAAGGAAAAGTTTTAGAGTTGTACTGATTGTATGCCAGGCATTGAAAAGAAGTGTGACTGTTTCCCAAATAAATGTATTAATATGGGAAATGTGCAGCATATTTTATTTTGGTTGACTTTTTTTTTTTAACCTCGTGGTTAAAGAAGTTACCACTTTACTCCTTTGTGTCCACTGTCAGTTAATGCAATACAAGTTCCTAAACTTCTCTGAATCCCATATTTTTGTGAAATAGGAATTTAGAGGAGATGGTTTGCTGAACGATTTTATGAAGTACAATAAATTGGGATAATAAAAGCTAAACTATAATTTGAACTCAGATTTCATACTTTTAATAGCAAGGACTTCTCTTACTTGGGGTGGAAATTGAGATCCAATAAAAACACTTGATTTTGAGGGCACCTGAGTAGCTCAGGCGGTTAAACATCAAATCTTTGAACTCCAGTCATGATCTCATGGTTTGTGGGTTCAAGTCCTGCATAGGACTCTGTGCTTACAGTGCAGAGCCTGCTCGAGATTCTTTCTCTCTTGTCTCTCATTCTCTGCCTCTCAACCTCTGGTGCTTTCTCACTTTCTCTCTCAGAATCAAAATCAAAACAAAACAAAACGCTTGATTTTTAATTTGCTTTTCCACACTTGATCCCAATTGGCTGTTTCTTTGTGTGTATGCAGCCATAGTTGCTAACCACTAGGGGTCAGGCTCTTCATAAACAGTTAATGCCCTCCAAAAGTTACCAGTGCACATCATTTGACTCTAGAATTGTTGGCTGTTACTGTGCTGCTCCTTGTTTCCAGCCCCAGCTAAACATGCTCCGTGGTGTATATTTATTCCAATTGTCATGAATACAGTTTTGAGAATTGGGTTGGCATTCTGAAGTCTTGCATATTTGGAGTAGGTCATCATTGCTGTATGAAGCGCCCGCTGTGGGTGCTGTGGTATATTCGTTTTCTCCTAGTGTCATTTTATAACTGAAAATTGAAAAAATTGAAATGCAAGAATATCTGTCATTTCTAAGATAAGGAAATAGTTCAGTTCTTAACTTTTAGAGATTTCTTTAATTTTCTCTTAGGTTGTTTCTAAGTTATTTTTTTAAAAGGTCTTTTTTCTATAGTAAACAAATAGAAATGAGTAATAATTTTGGACTAAGGGGAAGGTATTTTCAGTGGGTCAAATAATAATAAGTGAATGAGTCACAAGAGACTGCATATCAGGGGAATCCAAAATGTTCTTTCTTTTAATTGGTTTAAGAATTAGAATGGCTTAGTATGGAAGAGATAAATAGATAATACATAATTCGTATTCCTTTTGGGACCTAGTTATGAACGAGTATTTTTCCCATAAAATTTAAGAAACTGTTCATAGACGTTTGTGTTCACATTAATAAGCTAATTAGTAACAGTGATATTTTTAAGCATTTCAAAAGAATTTTAGGATAAATTTCACTTTTTAAAAAAAAATATCCCTAACTGCTTGAATTATTAAAAAAAGTCAGTATATCTATTCTGAAACTATTTTTCTGTGAGAGTATACAATTTGGGTATATGATCAAAAGTGGAGATGATAATGATGATGATAATGTAATAATAATTACATAATAATATAATTATATGGGTAATAATAAATATTATATTTTATAGTCAATGCTTTATGAACATATCCAATTGTATTTAAGTAATAATGGTTTTAGTAATAATGGTCTTAAAAATGATAATTTCACTTTCTTTGAAAACATTACTATTGTTTTACTCCTTTTGTTTTTTTTTTTTGTTTTTTTTTTTGCTTTATTTGGATGTAGGACAGAATGCTGATAATTTAATGTACTTTTTTTTTTTTTAGTAGTCACATTTAGGTATACTTTTGCCCATCTCTCTGTCTTTCTCTGAAAGATCCAACACTATAATTTTTCCTGATTAGAAATTCATTTCAGATGACTGACATGACCTATTTTCTTCTCTTATTTTCTTTTTTCTTTTCTATTCTTTTCTTTTTCCTTTTTTTTTTTTTTGAGAGGAGAGCGAGCATGTGTATGTGCAAGCAGGGAGAGGGAGAGAGAGAATCTTAAGTAGACTCGACACTCAGTGCAGAGCCCCAAGTGGGGCTCAGTCTCATGACTGTGAGATCATGATCTGAGCCAAAATCAAGAGTCATATGCCTTAACCAACTAAGTCACCCAGGCGCCCAAGCATAATAATATTTGTTATTTATATTATATAAATATAAATTTGTTATTTATATTAACATTTAATAATTAAAAATTTTTCGGCTCTAAATACTTTTTATTTTTTTATTAACTGAATTATAGTTGACAGACAATATTATATTGGTTTTAGATGTACAACATAGTGATTTGACATTTATAAATTATGTTATGAAATACTGTAAATATAGAAGGCTTCCAGTAGAGGCTACCAACAGAAGGTCGCCATACAAGGCTACACAATATTATTGACTGTATTCCCTATACTGTACTTTACATCCCTGTGACTTATTTTGTTCCTGGAAGTTTGTACCTCTTAATCCCCTTCCCCTATATTGCCCATCCCTCCACTTCTGTAAGGCCACCCCCAGCAGCCATCAGTTTGTTTTCTGTATTTTTGAGTCTTTTTCAGATTTCTTTTTGTTGTTTGCTCATTTCTTTGTAAGAGTTTGCATATACGTGAAATCATATAGTATTTATCTTCCTCTGACTTACTTAACTTAGCATAATACCTTCTAGGTCCGTCCATGTTATTGCTAATAGCAAGACGTCATTCTTTATTTTGACTGAGTAACATTGCATTGTATATACATACCACATCTTCTTTATCCATTCATCTTTCCACAGATATTCAAATTTCTTCCATATCTTAGGTAATGTAAATAATGCTGCAAGAAACATAGGCATGTGTATTTCTTTTCAAATTAGTGTTTTTGTTTTCCCTGGTAAATACCCAGAAGTGGAATGACTGAGTCATATGGTACTTCTGTTTTGCTTTCTTGAGAAACCTCCATACTGTATTTCCGTAGTTGGTACACCAATTTACATACCCACAAACAGTGCAGGAAGGTTCCCCTCTCCTCACATTTTTGCCAGCACTTGTTTGTCTTTTTGATGATAGCTATTTTGACTGGTGTGAGGTGATATCTCATTGTGGTTTTGATTTCCATTTCCCTGATGATTAGTGATACCGAGCATCTTTTCACGTGGCTGTTGACCATCTTTATGTTGTCTTTGGGATAAGTCTATTCAGGTTATGGGGCACCTGGGTGGCTCAGTCGGTTAGGCGTCCGACTTCGGCTCAGGTCACGATCTCGCGGTTTGTGGGTTTGAGGCCCGCCTCGGGCTCTGTGCTAACAGCTCAGAGCCTGGAGCCTGCTTCGGATTCTGTGTCTCCCTCTCTCTCTCTCTGACCCTCCTCTGCTCATACTCTGTCTCTATGTCTCTCAAAAATAAATAAACATTAAAAAAATTAAAAAAAAAATGAAAAGGTCTCTTCAGGTTCTTCTGCCCATTTTTTAATTGGGTTGTTTTTTTAGTGTTGAGTTGTATTGATTCTTTATGTATTTTGGATATTAATCCCTTATTGTATATATAATTTGCAGATATCTTCTCCCATTTAGTAGATTTCCTTATCATTTTGTTGGTGATTTCCTTCACTGGGAAAAAGCTTTTCAGTTGGATGTAGTCCTAAGTGTTTATTTTTGCTTTTGCTGCACGTGCTTGAGGGGACATATCCAAAAAAACATTGCTAAGGTTAATGTCCAAGAGTTTACTTCCTGTGTTTTCTTTTGGAAGTTTATGCCTTCAGGTCTTAGGTTCTATATTTAATCCATTTTGAATTTATTTTTGTATACGGTGTAAGAAAGTGGTCTAGTAGCTGTCAATTTTTCCTAACAGTATCAAAGAGACTATCTTTTCCCTAGTGTAAATTCTTGCCTCCTTTGTTACAGATTAATTAACCATGTAAACATGGGATTATTTTGGGGCTTCGTATGGTGTTCCATTATTCTGTGTTTCTTTTTGTGCCAGTACCATACTGTTTTGATTACCGTAGTTTTGTAGTATCGTTTGAAATCTGGAATTGTGATACTTGAGATAGCTTTGTTTTTCTTTTTCAAGATCGCTTTGGTATTTGGGGTCTTTACTCTGTATAAATTTTAGGATTATTTTAGTTCTGTGAAAAATACTATTGGTATTAAATCTGTAGAATGCTTTGGATAGTTTGAACATTTTAACAGTATTCTTTGAATCCATGGACATGGTGTATCTTTCCATTTGTATCAATTTATTTCATCATTGTCTTATAGTTTTCACTAGATGGGTCTTTCACCTCTTTGGTTAAATTTATTTTGAGGTATTTTTTTTTCTTTTATGATGTAACTTTAGTTAAGATTGTTTTCTTAATTTCTCTTTCTGCTAGTTTATTATTAGTGTATACAAATGCAACAGATTTATGAATATTAATTTTCCATCTTGCAACTTCACTGGATTCATTTAATCTAACAGTTTTTTGGTGGAGCTACATATATAACCATATATCCATATATAAATTATGTTATCCGAAAGTAGTGACAGAGTTACTTCCTCCTTAATAATGTAGATGCCTTTTATTTCTTATTCTTAACCGATTTTTGTGGCTAGGACTTCCAGTACTATGTTGAATAAAAAAGGCAAGCATGGACATCCTTGTCTTGTACCTCATCTTAGAGGGAAAAGCTTTCACCTTTTCACCACTAAGTATGTTAGCTGTGCGTTTGTCATATATGGCCTTTATTATGGTTGAGGTAACATTCCCTCTATATCCACTTTCTTGAGAGTTTTTGTCATGAATGGGTGTTGAATTTTGTGAAGTGGTTTCTCTGCATCTATTTGAGATGATCATGTGATTTTTTTGTCTTCATTTTGCTAATCTTTTATGTTGGTTGGTTTGCAGATATTGAACGATTTCTCATCTCTGGAACAAATTTCACTTGATCATGGTGAATGATCCTTTTAATATATTTTTTAATTTGGTTTGCTAATTCTTTTTCAGTATTTTTGCATCTGTGTTCATCAGGATTATTGATTGGCCTGAATTTACTATTTTTATACTTCTTTGGTTTTGGTATCAGACTATTCCTGGCCTCATAGAATGAGTTTGGAAGCATTTCTTTAATTTTTTGGATTAGTTTGAGAGGAATAGCGTTAGCTCTTTTTTAAATGTTTGGTAGAATTCACTTGTGAAGCCATTTGGTCCTTAATTTTTGTTTATTGGGAGTTTTTAAAAAAATTATTGATTCAGTTTCATTACTAGTAATCAGTCTGATCAGATTTTCTATTTCTTCCTGATTTAGTCTTGGATGATTGTATGTTTTTAGGAATATATCCATTTCGTTTAGATTGTCCAGTTTTTTGGCATATAATTTTTCATAGTAGTCTCTTGAATCTGTTGTGTTTCTGTGGTATTGGTTGTAATTTGTCCTTTTTTCCCTTTTATTTATTTAACCCTTTTTTTTGCTTGATAGGTTTGGTAAAGATTTATCATTTTTGTTTATCTTTGCAAAGAACCAGTTCTTAGTTTCATTAATTTTTTTGTCTATTTCCAATCTGATCTGTATTATTTCCTTCATTATTTCTACTAACTTTGGGCTTTATTTTTTAGTGCCTTTATGTGTGAGGTTAGATGGAGATTTTTCTTGTTTCCTTGAGGTACGCTTTCCTTAGGTCTTCTTTTGCTTTGTCCCAAAGATGTTGAACTGTTGGATTTCCATTTTCATTTGTGTGAATGTATTTTTTTAACTTTCTCTGATTTCTTTGTTGACCCATTAATTGGTGGATAGCATGTTATTTAGCCTTCATGTATTTGTGGGGTTTTTTTTCTGTTTTTTTTTTTTTTTTCATGGTAATCGATTAATAGTTTAATACCATTGTGGATCAGAAAAGATACTTGATAGAATTTCAGTCTTCTTAAATTTATTGAAGCTTGCTTTCTGGCCTAATATGTGATCTGTCCTGGAGAATATTCTATATGTACTTGAAAAGAATGTGTGTTCTGTTGTTTTTGGATGCAGTGTTGTGTGTATATATCTGTTAAGTACATCTAGCCTAATGTGTCCTTCATAGCCACTGCGTTTTTGATTGATTTTCTGCCTGAATGATCTATCTATTGATGTAAGTGGTATGTTAAAGTTCCCTAGTATGTTCACTTTTAAAATATTCTATGAAGGTAATTGCAAACTAAGCAATTTACTTCTTAATATAGGTACATTCTGTTAGATGATTATTGTACCTCTTTGGTAACTTTTTTTTTTAATAGGATAATTTTGAGCCATTTGTTTAATCCCTAAAGAAACAAGTAATTAATTATTCAGTGGCTTCTACTGAAAGTTACTATGTCTTTTTTTTTTTTAAGTAAGCTTTACACCCACTGTGGGACTTGAACTAATGACCCCAAGATCAAAAGTTGCATACTCTACCGACTAAGCCAGCCATGTACCCTAGCAAGTCACTGTATCTTACAGGTGATATAATTATGAGTGGAAATCAGCTCTTCCTCTCAAGGAACCAAAAGCACATGGGGTATAAGACATGTAGATAAACGCTACAAAATAAAAGGCACACTCTACATCCCTGAAAGATGTACTGAGTATTGGAGGTGCTCACAACAGGGAGAGCCACAGCTAGGTCAGACAGAAAGAGGACAGTGGTATTTGAGATAGGCCGCAAAGGATGAACAGGATGGCAATAGTGTGAAACTAGAGTATTAATTTAAGAGGTGACAGAAGAGATATCTGACCCAGATCAATGGGCAGTTCACAGATATTTTATAGGAAATGTTAAATTGAAAACATTAGGCTAAGACATCCATAAGTTTTTCTAAAAAACTCAAAACAAGAATAAAAATTTCAAAAATTTGTTTTTTCCCAAGTTAAAAAAAATGTAATTTTTATTTAACAAGCAACTTATATTAATAAAAGCATCATTTCTTGAAATCATATTCTGTAAGCTTTAATGGAAATATATGTTTGGATTATTTTGTTTAAGTAAAGTATCATGGGTCTTTAATTTCCATAATACACAGTTTTTGTGTCATACCCCACCACAGTATACACTAACATATTTTTGAAGATATAAGGAAGCAAGATGCCCTTCTGGAGTTGCATCTTGGCTGTGACTCTTCTCCAGATACTTAAAAGTTAAGTTTAATTTTTACTGGAGTAACACATTTATATAATTCTCATTTGATCCTTAGAAAAATGTGAGAGACAGATAGGACAACAAATATTCTTTTTCATGGGAAGTAAACTTGAGGTTTTTGAGTGGTGACCAGCCACGTAGAAAGTAGTAAATCAGTAGATAGCAAATCTGCTGTTCTTTCTGTGTTACTCCTAGAACTAAATATTTAGGTTAATGAGTTTCTCATGACTAGAAGAGATAGAAAGTATTGAAGTTGTGTAGTTTTTTTTTAAATTGTAAAATTTTACCTTAAAACTTTGTCCTGATGTCATAAGGAATGTGAGCTATCAATAGATAACACTATGAAACATAGCAGGAAATGGATGGGTTTTTTAAGATGGTAATTCTTATAATTAGCCTGTCATGTTGCCGGAGCACTGATGAAAAGAATCCTCCTTTTCCCGTGGATATGATGGATTTCATGCAGTATTTGAGCACTGTGCACTGCATACATATGTGTAGTCTCTTCCCTCTAGGTGGCTCTCTGAGTCCTGTACAGATTTGGACTACTGAGAAATGTGTGCTGTTCGTACCTTCACTTTGCCTTCCTGCTCTGTGGGGGCGTGCATGACATTTTTAAGTAATTAAATATGAAGCCCATGAATAGGTAACATCAGGCGCTCAATTTAAGACAAATTTGGAAAAGGAAATAACAAAGCAAGTTATTACAAACATTTGTTGATTATGTGCCTGTAAACTTGGGGGAAAAGGAGAAGAGACTGACAAGGGAGTCTGGAACTATATCGTACTGTGACGGTGTCTAGTAACTAAAGAATGATTCTTAGATTTCTATAATAAACTTCATGTTGTTGGTCCTAGTTATATATTTATTCATTGTTTTGAGATATTTTTCTTGAATATAGGAGTAGCAATTTATCTATATCTTTAATGTTCCATAGAAAAATTGGTTTTAAAAAGGGAATAAAAATAATTATTTATGATTCTGATAACTCCCAGTATGAAGAAATGGTTTTGAAAATGTTGACCGAAATTAAAACAGGAAGTGATCTTGCAATACAATGACGTTTCACAGACTGTGCACATGCGAAGATTAATTTTTGAGATCCCTTGATGATTATAAGTAGGGATCAGCAATTTCGTTTGGAACCATTTTTGTGTGTCATAATAGTAAATTTGAATAATGCATAATGATTATCCCTGGAGAAAGAAATGAATATAGAAGAGATAAAGTATAATGTTCAGTTAACCAACACATGAAAAAGTCATTTTCTCATCATTCTCTCAAAGTATTGAAGGAATTAAATTATGATAGTGCTATAGTACTAGAAAAAAACAGGGTTTACCTAAAATGTATTTGTCAGTGCTCTCATTTTCTTCCTGACTCTTTTACACTTTGTTCCACTGTAATATGGCATTCGCTTTCATCGCTACGTCAGAAGAACTCAGGGCTGTCTGGGTATTTTTACCTTACACCCTTGAGCAGCTCTTCATTCCTTCACATGGCTTTCTTTCCTTGGCATCTGTGAAAAAGTCCCTGGCTTTTCCCATTCCTCTCTTAATTGTTCCTTATTGTCGTGGATACCTTTTAAATACTGGTATCTTAACAGACTTTGATATTTCGACTTTCTTTTTTACTCCATGGACCATTTAATTTATGTCGGAGTTGCAGCTACCATTTATGTGCCATTGCTTTTCAAGTCCATGTCTCTAGCCTGTTCCTCTCTTGAGTTCCAAACCAAATCTTCACCTGCCTGCTGCCTGCTGCCTGCTGTAGGAGGTATGAATGTTTAGAACTTAGTATCTCCTTTCTCCTCTAAGCTAGCCTGTATTCTCTGTCTTCTTGAAACGACTTCCCAGTATCCAAGTTTGACTTGAAAGTCTTTGACTCATTCTACTTTTCATTCTGTTTACTCCACAAGTATCAGTTCTCTCTCAGGACTGGGAAAAAGACTGACATGGGTGAATGGTCCCTATCCTCCAAACCTGCGCTGATTGCATTCTGGGTAGGCTTAGTTTAGACCTCATCAGAATACAGTGTAGTTACAAGTTCACTTTCTGTCTCTCTTTCCCTCCCCCTGAGTTTGTAGGCATATAATAAATAGTCTCATTTGCTTTATTTGCTTTCTCAAATTTATATAAATTGGCTGATGTTATGTATTGTTGCACTTCATAGTTTATACATCTCGTAATATCTGCTAATAGGGTCTTTTTGAACCTTGCTCTTGAAAATAAGTCCCAAAGATTTAAGTGATAGTATGGCAGACAGTCCCCACAAGATTTTCCTTTCCCCACATTTCCCAAGAGTAAATCCTTTAGGACTTGACCATACCCAAAAAGTAAAGTGGCACACAGAGTGAAAGAGGATAGCAAAGGTATATTTAAGGACATAAGTAGTGCTTGGTGTATTAGATGATGAAATGATAATCATTTCATTATAATAGGCTTAGTGGTGTATATGTAGCCAACATGGAAATAGATAAGGCATTCATTATTCTCTTTGAATTGTCTAAGGTAGAAAGTTAATGTTTTAATGTCTGAATGTCTCTTGTTATGTTTAAACCAATCTCTGTAATACCTTAAAAAGCAGGTACAGCAGGAAACCTAGCTTTTTGCATTTGGTTAAGAAGTATTAAAAATTATTTTTGTTTTGGCCTAAGCATAACTGTCTCTCCTGCATTGGGATAAAGTGGGAAACTCTGTTAGGAAAATATTTAAATGCAATATCATATGTCACTGTGGTGGCCGATGTTGTTGACCTTAGGAATCATGGCTAGAATCTAGTCCTTTTATCTCTGAGTAATGTCAGGATTAATTGAAGAGCTGCTGAAAATGAGTGTGTAGATTACTACTTACCTTGTCCCACTTTTTTGTGCCTCCATAGGTACATGGACTATACCGCACAACAGGTGCTAGTTTTGAGAAGGCCCAACAAGAATTTGCAACAGGTGTGATGTCCAACAAGACTGTCCAGACTGCAGCTGCCAATGCAGCTTCGAGTGCAGCAACTAGTGCGGCTCAGAACGCTTTCAAGGGTAACCAGATTTAGAGAGCCCTCCAACAATACACTGGTACCTTCTGACTGTACTTTTTCTCCAGTTACTGTATTCTATAAATATTTTTATGTTCAAAACACAGTACACACAGCATGTATATTTCCTGTTCACTTGTGCATGGGCTAAAACCGGAAAAACTTCCTTGTCTTATTTACCTAGCAGTTTCTTAATATTTTGGTGCCCCTTGCAGAAAAAAATATCACACGCTAAATAAATATTCTCCATATTTTTTGGGGGATGAATGTTCAGCAAATTATTTCAGTGGTGACACACTGAAATTAATATGGTACTTATGATTAAAAATGCATTCAGTGCTAGCTGCAGTCATTCTTTCAAAAATCTTAGACCTGAGGATTGCATATTGGAGCACTAAAGTGATGCTTCATTCCATTTCCCCCGTTTATATCGAAAGAAATAGGCCATCAGGGACTTAGGGATTTTAAAATTGGCTTGCTTTTTAGCAGTTTTAGTCACCAGTGAAGAGCCTGTGTGCATTTCGTAGTAGATGATGTAAATTTTATCCTTTTCTTTTTGTTTTATTTTTATAGAGTAGTTGATATTTTCATACCAGTCTCTGATCTTGCATGGGCACCACATTTCTTAAAAGAATTAGTATTTTGGCTTTTGCACTGCTCATGGTTGTAGGATTGTGGAGTTGCTGGTAGAGTCAAAGAAGAGATTTTCTGCAATAGTTTCTTTTAAATAAAAATTTATTGGGATGCAATATGAGAACATAATATGCAGTGCATTATCCAAAAAAGGGTAGATAATCAATGGAATAGAATGTAGTAATGGTAATACTGTTTTTGTGTGTGTGTGTGTGTGGTTTTTTTTTTTTTTAATTTTCAGTATTCGTATCATAGTTGAATATTACTGTATGGAAACTTTGGTATATTCTTGTGGCTACTTATTTTAATTGAACTGCGATTGTGTTTGGCAGCTCTTTTTTGGGGAGTGTGTGTGTGTAATTTTTAACAGAGGTATTAAAGTCTAGCCTAACTCCTTGTCCAAAAAAATATGCAGTATTTCAGGGATTTTTCTTTTAGCCTCTCATCTGTAGTAGGATTAAAAAGATAAAGATGCTGTTGTTTCACATATACTTGAATCCCTAATGCACCTCAGTCTTCGAACTTTTGACACAGACTGAATACATTAAAAGTTTTCAGCAATAGAAAAAATAAAATATATAACTTGCACCAACCAAGAAAATACAAATACGGTTAAGTGCATTACTTACGATTATGACCATGTTGAAATTGTTACTGTGCAGCCGAGGAATTCATTCTTAAAGTATACTTGGTTTGAAACTTTGAATCATTTTTAATACCGATTCAATGACTCAGAGACATTTGAAAGTCATTATACTGTGTTTTGGAAGTCATTAGCTAACTTAAGATTGCAGAATAATCAGTAGTGATTTATTCAACTTGATTTTAAGTAAGGATAGTCCTTTGGGTTAAATGATTTGAGACCGCAGATGTGTTTGAAAAATAAGAATCGGATGGGTATAAATGGTTAAATCACTTGCATTCTTTTGCCCAAATTGGGAGGTAAATGAATTTCGTACTGGGGGTGGGTCGATGAGTTCTCACTATTTATAAGGAAGCTTTGCGTGACAGTAGGTAACATGGATCCGTCTAGATGGTGTTTATATTTGATTTATTTGGGATTTATTGAAGTAATATACTTGGAAGATATTTCTTTTATTCTGATTAAAATAGGATTCAGAAAAAGAATTTAAAGCTGTTTTTATGAATGTTTCTGATCAGTAATAATCTCCCTACTTTGTCAAACAAATAAGCCAGTTCAAGTTCTTCAGATTCTAGTTCTTCAGATTCTCTACTGAGTGTGTCTTTTACAAACATCCAAAACATTAACCACAAAATACAACAGGAGCTCTTCTGTTCATCATTAATTTATATCTCAAGTCCATTTCTTTTTTTCTTTTAATATCTCAAGTCCATTTCTTGTTTTTTTTTTTAACTACAAATGAATATAGAGACTTGAAAAATACTGACATACTTTCTTTCAAGAATAGGATTTATCTCTATTTTGTAGAAATCCCCAAAGGTAGCATTGTTGAATAGCAAATAATTAAAACCAACAGTACTTTTTTTGTGTGTGGATGGGGACAATGTTTTAAGATCCAGTTTTACTTGGGTTAATACAAGCTTATGAGAGAAAATCGTTTTTTAAAAACATAAATGTGGATTAAAATGATGGCAGTACTAACAGTTTGTTAAGGTATAGGGATTTTAAATTCTTATATTCTCTATTCTCCTAACGATAGTTGGTAAATGGTCACATTTTCCAGCAAAAGATTGGCATTTGTTCATCTTTTATATTTACTCCTAATGTGACCCACCCAGTATCACCAGTCATGAAATGGTCTTCATGTTGTAAGCATCCATGTCATTTTTCAGTTTGCAATATTAAGTCGTGGCTATTTTACTTCAAACTAAAATTCGAACACTGGAAAATCATCGCTCAGTGATTTGTAATTTGGGACTTGGATTATTTATCTAGGGATGTTTGTATATTTTGTCAGTGAGTTATACTGCGCTGCCGTCATGATGAGTGTCATGGTTCTATATAAATGCCCTCCATCTGTCCCTCTAATGTTGCATGTTTTCAGTGGTTTGGAAGTTTTGTATATTTATTGTATTAACACAGAGTGTCATAAAATAAAATGCTGTTTACTGGATGTTAGTTTGTCTAATTTTAAACCCTATATTAGCATTTCAGAGGTAGAGATTATGCTGTCAGTTTAATGTATATAGACATTTCACATTTGATTTTTAAAGAATCTGTATAATTTTAACATGTGCTGAAAAAATAAATAACATAAAAGACTTCATTAAAAACTCTCAGCAACATAAAATGACATATTTTTTGTTGCATTAGAACTTTTAGGTGGTGGAACATGAACGTCACTCATATTTTGATCATTTAAGGACAAAAATACACATACTATCTAGAAGTTAGTAAGATTCAAAATGGAAACCCTGTTTTGTGGCTCTGGTTTATCCTTGTGGGTTAAAATGGATTGCCTCTGTTACTAGTATTGTGTTGATTAGATTGAACTTGTATTCTGACTCCTAACCTAGCTACCTTTCTTTTATGTGCTGATGAAAGTACCTATTTGTGTATTGTTGGATTTTTTTCACTTGGTTATCTAAGGATGATGTAAAAATCTAAAATGTTCATGGTGAATCTTATTCTGAGAAACACATGTTAAAATAGGAACAGCATTTTCAATTTTCTGGGTGTTACCTAAAAAGTGAGTTTGGATTTTCATTGGATATATTGTCTTCTATAAATCATGTTGAGATAATATATGCTTCACGTTTTAGAAGGGATTTATGTTAAATTGAGTTTATTTTCTGTAATTTATTTGTACTAGGATAATGCTTCTACAGTTACTGCTATATCTTTTTTCTGAAAATGCTGACATAATAGCATTTAATTTTATATCTTTATTGGTAAAAATCTATGTTTAGACTGTTTATATATAGAGTTTGTTATAGTTTTGCACATCTTTTTCCCTGTTAGAATTATAATGGCTGTCAGACACCATTGCACTGTATTTCCTTCCATTTTTCCCTTAAGGAATATGTTTAGAGGGATTTTTTGATTCCATGTAATTAAGACCTTTTCAAGTTAAATAAAAATGATTAAAAATAATTGATGGTCAAGAATAAAAAATGCCTTACTTTGATAGATTTTCAAGTACTACAGTATAAGTTTATGTAGAGTAGAATAATATATTTTAAAGCATTAGAGTTGTTTTAAATATTTATTAAACTAAAAATTTATATGTCAGTGGTTAAATATTATGGAAGTGACTATTTCCACCAGAACTTGAGGGTACATTCTGGTATATGGATACCATACTTTGAGGATACCAAACAGCATGCTTTTTGTATTGATGGGTGTTTTAAAACCTCCTCTTAGGGCTTTGTCAAGTATATAGAGAGCTAGGAAGAAACCTATAGAAATTTGCTAAGCCAGACATTGCTACTAATCTGTACTAGATAAAGAGATATCTTCAGTTTAAAGGTTCTAGGAAAAGAGGGAAAGACTGTTCTCCCGTGTTCTTACTCTTCCAGTGGGTTTCATATTCAGAGTTTAACTTTGTGGTTTTAGTAAGAAAAAGCCTTCAACCTGTGTAGCTCATTAGCACCGTTTGTTTTCAAATGGCAAGGAGATAGGAGCCACCATGTAGCAATGCAGTGAGTGTTAAATTTTATGTTTATCTAAATCTTGACTTATTTTTCAGCTTAAATCTTTCTGGACTCACGTGGCATATGGTTGAGTTAAAACTTTCCTGCCACTAAAACCCATTTTATCTTTTCTCTAGTAGGACAGAAAATAGTTAATCCTCTTCAACCTAGTAATGTTTTGTATGCTTAGATAAAATTACTCTAAATATTTTCTCTACATTTAAACAGTTATAATTTGTAGAATCATAGGATGCAAATTTGATTTTTTAATTATTATATGTAATCTTAGAATTCTTTCAGCGCTCATTTAATATTTTGTAGGTGAGCGATTCTCAAGATAAATCATAGTTGTGAGTAGTTGTTACTGTTGGTAGTTTATAATATTCTTCAGCTGTTTCTTCAGTCAAAAATCACTCTTTTCTCTGGTCATCAGAGTAGTTCCTGTAATATTATAGTCTACACAAAAACTCAGTCCACTGGGCATACACATTCCTCAAAGTAATTTTCTAGTTTGAAAGTCATGTATACCTGTTAAAGAACAATTAGAAAATATGGAAAATGATAAATGAGAAAAAAATAATCTGTATTTCTGTCAGCTAGGAATATGACTGCTAATGTTTTCTTGTATTTTGCATTCTTTTTCTATGCATGCATACATTTTTATAGAATTAAGGGATATAAACAGTGTGGATTTTTTAATCCTATATTCCCTTTTTTAGCATTATATCATAATGGCCTAAAAATAGTTTTGCTTCTAAAATAAACTTTTTTAATTTATAAAATTAATACACATTTCAATAGAAATTATAGAAAATATAAGCAAAAGATGAAATTAGGAGCAAGTTTATACCAATAAATATTAAAATTTGGTTTATATGTTTCTGTTAATTTTTGAGAAAGACAACTTTTATCCTGAAATTAAAAAATAAGTTTTCCTTTCAACATTTTTGTACTAGGTCCTTTAGGGATGGTTTTTGATTCTCACAAGCCTCATTTCTTTGGGCCCCTTAAGGTCACATTGGTACAAGATGTCGTCTAGCCATAGCAGACTTAATGCTGGGCTCATTAAATGACAAAAATGCGTAAGGAGGGTGAAACGTGAAAAATACTTTAATGGCTCTCCATCTCTGGTAGGAGGCCCAACTGCTTCCCCATATTTCATACCATTCTTCTAGTACTATTCTTACTTTATGTTTCTCTGAGCTATCTTGGTTTCCTATTACTTTTTAAAGGATAGTTTTATTTATTTATTTATTTATTTATTTATTTATTTATTTATTTATTTATTTATTTAGATTAATTAGTTATTGAGGGAGAGAGAGAGTGAGCATTGTAGGGGCAGGGGGAAAAGAGAATCCCAAGCAGGCTCCGTGCCTGGTGCAGAGCCCAGCCTAGGGCTCTGTCACAAACCATGAGATCACAACCTGAGCCAAAATCAGGAGTCTGGGACTTAACCGCATGAGCCACCCAGATACCCCTAAAAGAATTTTAAGAGGAGAGTTTCACTGATTTATGATCATTTGCCAACTATGATATGAATATGTGTTGAACTACTTTTATATGCTGAATATATTTCTATAACATTTAGTGCCTGTATAGCTACCCTTATATGCATGTATCATGTTATTTAAAAAAAATTTTTTTTAATGTTCATATTCTTTTGAGAGAGAGACAGAGATAAAGAATCCAAAGCAGGCTCCAGGCTCTAAGCTGTCAGCACAGAGCCTGACGTGGGGCTCGAACCCTCAAGCCATAAGATCATGACCCGAGCGGAAGTCCAATGCTTACCTGACTGAGCCACCCAGGTGCCCCTGTATCATGTTATTTTTTAATTAAAATTTTATTGAGGTACCATTGATATATAACTTTGAAATAGTTTCAGGTGTACAACATAATGATTATGTCTATAGGCATAAAGTGATCACCACACTAAGTCTGTTGTCCATCACCATTCATAGTTACAAAACTTTTTTTTGTGATGAGAACTTGTAACATTTACTTTCTTAGCAACTTTCAAATGCAGTACAGTACTGATTGTAGTCACCATGCTGTATTTTATATCCCCATGCCT
This sequence comes from Paguma larvata, assembly GCA_030068075.1. Classification (NCBI taxonomy): domain Eukaryota; kingdom Metazoa; phylum Chordata; class Mammalia; order Carnivora; family Viverridae; genus Paguma; species Paguma larvata. The sequence goes on along the minus strand of CM057826.1, from coordinate 92,201,141 downwards.
TACAACTGGAAGTTTGTACCTTTTGGCGCTCTCACCCATTTCACCCATCCCCTAGATCCCCTCCTCTGGCAACCACCAGTCTGTTCTCTGTATCTGTGAACTTGGGTTTTGTTTGTTTTGAATTTTGTTAAGATTCTGCATGTATCGGGGCGCTTGGGTGGCTCAGTTGGTTAAGCGGCCGACTTCAGCTCAGGTCATGATCTCGCGGTCTGAGTTCAAGCCCCGCGTTGGGTTCTATGCTGATAGCTCGGAGCCTGGAGCCTGCTTCGGATTCTGTATCTCCCTCTCTCTCTGCCCTTCCCCTGCTCATACTCTGTCTCTATGTCTCTCAAAAATAAATAAACGTTAAAAAAAAAGATTCTGCATGTATTAATGAAATTATACAGTATTTATTTTTCCTCAAACTTACTTCACTTAGCATAATGCCCTCCAGGTCTGTCAGTGATGTTGCAATGGTAAGATTCCATTTTGTGTGTGTGGGGCTGAGTAATATTCCAGTGATTCCAATTCTGGTGAGTTGTAGCAGTTCTTTGTATTTTTATTATATATTATTTTATTTTATATTTATATTATTTTTTATTTCATACTTTTATGTCATTTGCAGGTATTTCCTCCCATTCATGTAGGATGCCTTTTCATTTCATTGATGATTTCCTTTTAAAAAACTTGGTATAGGCTTTTTAGTTTGACGTAGTCCCACTTGTTTATTTTTGCTTTCATTGCCTTTGCTTTTGGAGTCAGTTCCAAAAACAGCATTGTCAACATCAGTGTCAAGGAACTTACCACCTATGTTTGCTTCTAGGGGTTTTATGGTTTCAGGTCTTATATTTGGTTCTTAACCATTTTAAGTTAATTTTTGTGTATGATATAAAATAATAGTCCAGTTTCATTCTTTTGCCTGTGGCTGTCCAGGTTTCCCCACACCATTTATTGAAGAGACTGTTCTTTTCCCCATTTATATTTTTGACTTCTTTGTCATAGATTAATTTATCCTCTATGTGTGGGTTTGGTCTGGGCTCTTTCTTTTTATGCTAATTATCATAATGTTTTGATTATTCTAGCATTGTAATATAGTTTGAAATCAGGTAGTGTGATGCCTCCAGTTTTGTTCTTTCTCAAGTTGCTTTGATTGCTCAGAGTCTTTTGTAGTTCCATACAGATTTTATTTTATTTTATTCTATGAAAAATGCCATTTGCATTTTGAAATGGTTTGCATTGAATCTGTAGATGGCTTTGACTAGTATGGACATTTTAGCATTATTAGTTCTTCTAATCCATGAGCAGAGAATATCTTTCCATCTATTTGTGTCATCTTTGTTTTCTTTCTTCAGTGTCTGAGATTTTTAGTCTGTGGGTCTTTGAACCTCTTGGTTAAATTTATGCCTAGATATTTTATTTTTTTTTATACAATTGTGGATGGGATTACTAATTTCTCTTGCTGATAAATCATCGTTAGTGTATAGAAATACAACAGCTCTTTCGTGTATTAACTTTGTATCCTGCAACTTTACTGAATTAACATTTTTTAAAATAGTCTTCAGGCTCTTCTATATATAAAATCATGTCATCTACAGAGAGTGACAGTTTCATTTCTTCCTTTCCAATTTGGATGTCTTTAATAATTTTTTTCTTGCCTTCTTGCTCTTGATAAGATTTTCAATACTGTTTTGAATAAAAATGATGAGAGTGGGCATCCTTCTCATGTTCTTGTTTCACCACTGAGTATGATGTTCGCTGTGGGCTTGTCCTGTTATCACCTTGTCATATATCACCATTATGAGAGAAGGTGTGTTTCCTCTATACTCACTCTGTTGAGAGTTTTTGTCGTAAATGTTGAATTTTGTGAAACGCTTTTTTCTGCATCTTCCGAGATGATGATTTGATTTTATCATTCATTTTGCTAATGTAGAATATGAAATTTGCAGATGTTGAACCATCTTGAATCCCTGGAAAAAATCCTACTTGATCATGGTATATGGTTCTTTTAATGTATTGTTGTATTTGGTTTCCTGTTATTTTTTGACAACTTTTGCATTTATGTTCATCAGGGATGTTGTCCTGTAATTTTCTTTTCTTGTGGTGTCCTTAGCTGATACATATGGTTAGGGTATTGTTGGCCTCATAAAATGAGTAGAAGCATTCTCTCCTCTTAAGTTTTTTGGAAGACTTTGAGAATGTTTGGTAGAATTCACCCTTAAAGCCATCTGGTTCTGGACTTTTATTTATTGGAGGTTTTGATAATTGATTGCATAGTTTTACTAGTAATCAGTCTATTCAGATTCTTTATTTTTTCACAGTTCAGTCCTAGAAGACTGTATGTCACTAGGAATTTATCCATTTCTTCTAGGTTGTCCATTTTATTTGCATATAATTATTTATAATAGTCTCTTAACATCCTTTGCATTTCAAGGTATCTTTGTAAAATCTGACTTTATTTTATCTGAGCCCTCTTTTTTTTTTCTGATAAATCTAGCTAAAGGTTTTTAAATTATGTTTATCTTTTCAAAGAACCAGTTCTTAGTTCCATTGATCTTTTTCTGTTATTTTTAGTCTCTATTTCATTTTTATTCTCTCATCTGTTATTTTTTTTCCTTCTAACTTTGGACTTTTTTCTTTTTCTAATTCCTTGCCACAAAGTTAGGTAGTTTGAGATTTGTCTTGTTTCTTAAGGTAGGCCTGTATTGCTGTGAACTTCTCTCTTAAAACTATTTTTGCTGCATCCCATAAATTTTGGTATGTTGTGTTTGCATTTTTGTTTCAAGGTATTTTTTATTTCTCCTTTGATTACTTTATTGACCCACATTGATTGTTCACAGTTGCATGTTGTTTAATCTCCACATTTTCCAGTTTTTTTCTTGCAATTGGTTTCCAGTTTCATATCGTTGTAGTTGGAAAAGATGCTTTATATGATTTGTTCTCTTAAACTTATTAAGAATTGTTTTTCTGACTTTACATGTGATCTGTCCTGGAGAATGTTTCCTGTGCACTTGAGAAGAATGTGTTTTCTGCTGGTTTTGGATGGCATGCTCTGTTTATATCTAGTAAGTCCATCTGATCTAATATGTCATTCCAGGCCAGTGTTTACTTATGGATTTTCTGTCTGGATGATCTATTTGTTGATTTCCTACTATAATGTCTTTCTGTTACTACATTGTATTGTTTTGTCTTCCTTTCCCTTTAGGGCTGTTAATACTTGCTTTATGTATTTAGATGCTCCTATGTTGAGTGTATAAATATTTCTAAATGTTATGTTCTCTTGGATTGACCCATTTATCATTATGTAATGCCCTTCTTTGTCTTCTTTACTGTCTTCATTTTAAAGTCTGTTTTGTCTCATATAAGTGTTATTACCCCAGTTCTCTTTTGATTTATTTTTGCATGAAAGGTCTTGTTATCATTTCACTTCCACTCTATGTGTACCCTTATATCCGAAGTGAATCTTTTGTAGACAGCAATAAAGTTGGGTCTTTGTTCTTTTTTTATCCATTCAAACCACTCTGTATCTTTAGATTAGAGAATTTAGTCCATTTACATTTAAAGTAATTATTGATAGTTATGAACTTACTGCTATTTTGTTCATTGTTTTCAGCTGTTCATATGTTATTTTTCTAAGTCCTATTACTCCTTTGAGTTCTGATTTTCATGTTTTTATATTAATAATTTATCAAGGAATGTATTGTTCCTATGTTTGGGGGCCTAGTCTTTTGTTCTTTCTTGAGGGCAAATTGCTGGGTCAAAACATAAGCATTATCTTTTTTAACTCCATCTCTGATGTGGGCCTTGAACTTGTGATTCCAAGATCAAAAGTCATATGCTCTACCAGCTGAACCAGCCAGATCCCCAAAACATAAGCCTATTTTTAAAGACCTTTGTTGTGCCTTGCCAAATTGCTCCAGAAAATTTTATCATTTTATACCCTGTCAGTATTGTATGAAATGACCTCTTTTTCCACACTCTGCCAGATTGGATATTCCTTTTCTAAAGTCTTTGCCACGAGTAGGTTTTATCAGGTTTGTTTTTTTTTAGATTCTCATTGCCCATAGATAATAGCTCATTCAACACTAACCTGTTTGTTTTTTTTTTTTTTGGTTTTGCTAAATAGGAGTGACCATGTATCCTGCATCCACAGAGGAATCTTCCACTTCCTGAGAGCACTAAGATAATTAGGATGAAAAAGAAATGGTGGCCTCAGGTAGCAAATCCATTGAGGCTCTCTAGGTAAAATTAGATTGGTTTTAACAAGTTATGTTATTCTTCAAAATTTTTTCATCTAATGACTTTTACTTAGTGAGAACTTTATACCGAGTATACTAATGCTTTACATACATCACTTAATCTTCACATCAAACCTATGATGAAATTTCTATTATTGCTGCATTTTTATAGATGAGTAGAAAATTATCCCAGTCACTTGGTGGTGAAGGGGCAGCTAGACCTGTGTCCCCTCACTCCTGTCACATATGGGACCTCTACCCCATGGTACCACTTTTTTTTTAAATATGTAACATATTTATTGATATTATATTACATGAGAGAATTTATTTATATTTCTAGATTTTAAGGTTATCTTCTATACCTCCATCCATGACCACTCCCCTGATCTCATTTCCAGATGCCCGCTTGCACCTGAATGACCCACAAGCACCTCAGATCCCAAATGAAACTACTCAAGCTCCATGGTACCACTTCTTTCCAACTCTGTTCCCTTTCCATTTTTTCACATTGATACCCATAATTCACATCCATCCTTTAGGGACAGGACTCTAGGGGAAAAAAAAAAAAACAGTAACCAAGAAAAAAATTACAGCATGTATTTTTGAAGTCTCCACACCAAGGCCTAGCTCTGCAATGTATGGGTGAGTACCTGTTGTACCATCACCAAATGGTTTTTGGTATTTGTGTGTATGTTTGGAGAGACTTGAGGTGAGGTCAAATCCTTAATAGGTTAACCGTGAAGAAAATGGACTTTTTAGCTAATAATAGCTCCTTATCCTGGATGACAGGTTGTTTATAATAAAATAATAACTATCAAAGCACCATTTGTATTACCGCTGTCATATAGCTGATGATTTTTAGTGGCAGTTTGCAGGATTGAGTGAATTGAGACATGTGGTGTCATCTTCAAAGGTTTGAAAAACTACCAGGTCTTTCTCTGAAAAGTGAGGAGAGAGCAGTTTTCGTCACTTTTCATTTTACGGTCTATTTGGAGTGTACTTGGAAGTTATTCTAAGACTTAGGTACACAGAGATATTGGTGTTCCCCCATGGTTTGTATTGGCCTTCTTTTCACCATGTACGTTTTAGGTGGAAGGAAACTATAGCCTTTTGGAGAATATATTGACTTGGGTGTCAAACCTGTCTTCCAGCCTTGGCTTTCCCACTTGGTAGCTTTTTAACCTAGAGCAAATTACTTAACTTGAGTTAAGTTACTTGAGTAACAAGTTATCTGTAACATGAGAATAATTTTCTTTTCATTGAGTTTTGATGAATAAATCAATTACATTCTTAAGACAGTACATGCACAAAGAAAGTGCATAGCAATTAAGAACTCTTATTTTCTGTCATGCGTATTGATAACTTGCAGCTCTCTTCTTCTAACCTGGTCGTCTCTCCATATTGCATTCCGGGCTGCACACAGGACTTCTCCACTGGCAGCCTAAGCTGAACCTTCCACCTTTACTGTTTCTGTTCCTCTTGGATTCCTAATCTTGGTGATAGCATCACTTTCCACCCAGTGCCCAGTTTAAATATGGAGTCACAGTGGACTCTCTCCTCTCCTCTTTCCACATCCCTTCCCACTTCTGACTAGTCACCAAGTTGTCCATTCTTTTTCTAAAACCTATCTAATTCATCTTATGGTCTCCACCATCACCTGCCTTAGTTCAGGCTTTGTTCTTTTCCCTCATGGACACTTGGTTGACTGCTTGCCTATATATGTTAGATTTTTCTGGATATTTTACTATAAAAAGCCAAAGAGCTGCAAATATCTACATGTTATTTGATTGACTTTTCCTTCCATGTGGTTTTACTGCTTCCTCTTACTTATGCTTTTATCTACATCCTGTGTACCTCAGCAAAATGAGCAGTTCACAACTTTTAAAGACTTATCTTGTAGAGCTCTACGTGGTGAGGAAGAAGCTGCAAGGAACAAGATAGTAGTAGGGACGGCAGTTGCATGGCCCCAGCCAAATGATTAAGCAGCTAATATGAACTCTGAAATACAATTATTGGTTCTTGCTGCTTTGAAGAGTAGGCTAAAAGTTTGCTTTGATGTTAATAGCCTTTAGTGTTACAGAGGTGAAAAGGTGGTGAATTACTGGAAATTTCTGAAATAACCCGCTTAAAATAAATGTCCAAGATAGTCAAGACTATTCTTAAGTAGTTGTAATATTAAGCAAAGACTTTAGGGAGAGCTAGGAGTAAGTTGAATACAGTGTTCCAAGAAGATCCGTCATGGGAAGTTGGTTCAGTTGCAGATTTGCTAGGTAAAAACTAAGGATGCAAGGGGAAGCAATTATGAGGATTCTCCAGCTTATGCTGACGTGTAAAGTCAGGGTCCTTCCTCTTTTGCATTAAAGATGTGATAGTTGAAAAAGCCAATGAAAATTTCCAGTTTTGCTTGAGATATTTCGGTAACTTGTTCAGAATATTTTTTCTCGAGTGATTTGGATAATTTTGTCAGCTTTTAATTTTTATTTCTATCAGAAACCTAGCAGGTTTCAGGTAGTTTTAGAAGCCAAAGCATAAATGTTTCAGCTGTTACGGGCCCTCAGTCAGAAAAGAAATAGCCAGTTGTGTTTATTCTGTGAGAGAAGTGCTTCATGGTTTATGGAGAGTTGAATCAGAGTGTATGAAATACGTTGTTAGTGTCATCTTTGAATTAATAAATTAGAATTCTCCTTGATAAGGCTTGTTATGGGCAGGGTTACCTTCAAGTAATGTGGATTTGGAACTGCCCCACCGCTGGCTTTTCATCTTGGAAGAGACCTTGCCCTTCATCGGACTCTCTTCCTTGTCATTATCACACATACTCTCCTTTGTAAAGCCTTTGTAATACTTAGAAGCATTTTCATAATCTTTATTTCTTGTAAAATTTAAGATATTGTATAGGGTTTGAGCATCCCCACTCCCCACCCCACCCCGCCATTTATATTGATGCTTCTCCACGGAAGAAATGTGTACCTAATATCGAAGTTAAAGCTAACCTAAGGTAGGGATATATGTGTTCCTAGTGAACGGAATAAAGTACCTGAATATTTTTCCTGTCATGAATATTACATACAAGTTAGTGTTGATCATAAAGTTTGACTGGTAGATGTTTTCTTGAGAAAAATATGTATATCCTATTGAAACCAGTATACTTACACTTGAAAAAATCAGAATGAGTTTCCAAAATCTGGTTTAATTAAGATCTGGGGAGGGGAGGGCACTGTGAGATACATATGCACAAGAACCTAATCAATGCTAGACAGACAATGTATTAGTTTACAATACAATAGGATAACCACAAATTTGAAGGCTCAAATTGAGTCCATTAGCGGTAAATACAATTTTCTATTTGGCTCAAGTGGCTACTGAGTATCAAGTGATGCGGAGTTCCTCCAAAGCACCTAATGAACCCCCAAGCCTTGGAAGGAGTTTCACCACAGTCTCAGAAGAAATCCCAGTCGTGCCTTGGGATTTTGGCCCTTGGGAGTCGTTGCTGCCCCAATACAAATCCAGGCCAGGGATTTCTAGTGGCCACATGTTATTGCACAGAGAGGTCTGTTCTAAGCCAGACTCTTATGGCTACAAAGGTGTGAGATCAGCCCTTAAATAGTGGTCTAGCATTAACGCGGTCTATCAAAGCATGGTAAGAAATAGCTCCTTAGTGATTATGTACCAGCTCCTAGTTATCACACTAACAGAAAAGGCAACGTGGCAGCTTCACATTTCACATGAAAGACTAGCAGTCACTGGGCCTGGTGCTGGCTTGATTCTCACGTAAATCTAGTGATTATTTGAATTTAGACCCAGGAATAAATGATTCCTTACCAGTCTTGTCTTCACATCGGTTTGTGTAGCATTTAAATTGTTACGGGTTAATGACTAGGCCATGAAGGCAAAAAATGTTTACCTCTCCTTAGCCAAAACAGAAACAATCCCTGTTCTGACTCCTGTCCAGTTTCCAAAAAAAAAACAAAACATACATACACCTTTGTTATTGCACATCTTTCACACAGACTTGTGTATGTATAATATACAAATATATTTTTTAAATATGCTACACATAAAAAAAGACTATGGCACTTTACATGTTTAACAAAGATCATTACACCACAGAGGTTTGAAAACTATACAAAAACCCTTACAAAGTTAATGTAACATTGTTGAATTAGCACACAGGTTTAAAAAATCCACAGAATCCAAGGCAGATAATTTCTGCCTTCTTGGAGTTCATTGAGAAGCCCAGCCCATCACAAAACCTTAAGCGCAGATGCAGGCAAAAATAAATAAGACTTTTCCGCTAGTAGTAATGGTCCAGGTGTATTAGACTTGTAGACTGAGGTGATTAGGTAGGTGATTGATATTAATTACAAAAGTGTGGTCAACAGTCAGTCCAAGTGTTTAACATGTTTCTAACACATTCCTCATATTCAGTGGTTTTTAAACAGCTGTACAGTTTTGGTGTAGACTAGCATGATTTTCATGTTCTATTTTCCCCAGTCAAAGCCTAGCTAATGGACTGAAGGTGTAAAAGGCCTAACGTTACTGCTTGTTCTGTCTCTGCTAGAGAAATTCCTTCTCTGCTCTGAGTGTGAAGTCAGCGGTTGAGTAGTTTTTAGTGGTTTGGGGTTGTGTGTGTGCGTGCATGTGCTCTGTCTCCGTAGCATTCCGACTGATGGCGCAGAACACTGGCCAAGAGAAGTCACATTTACACTTGTGACTGCTCTCATCAGGGTGTTCTAGAGATGCATTTAGCCGAAGAGCAGTCAGCTAGGAAAGATGATGGGCATGCTCAGAGGAGCGTCAGCGCTTAGGGCTTTCACTTTTCTAAGAAGGAAATTAGAGTATTAAATTAGAGAGCCCATTTCCTAATTCCCTAACACTGTTTTTTACAGAAAAAATAGAATCTTACGATAAAAGGAATCCCCTCTTTTTTTTTTTTAAATGAAAATTACTGCCCAGGTTTAAAAAGTAGTTACTGTGGGCATTGGGGCTTGGTTAGAGCATGTAAACGCAGAGGTGGGGACAGGAGCCGTGTCCAGTGCTGCCTGTTTCTGTGTGGTGTTAGAGACAGGATTAATGCTTCCCGAGCCTGTGCCGAGGGCTGCTGTGACTATACCTATTTACCCCTCCTCTCTTCAGAAGAGGTCCCAGGACTTCCATCTTGCTTATTTTGAACTTTTGTCTAAGAATGGTAAACTCAGTAAGGGCGGGTTCTACACCACCACCCCTCCTGCCCTTGGCTTTTAATCTGTGTGACAGGACGGGTTGTGGTACAGACCAGAGGGAATAAAACTTCAGTCACCCCATTCCATCTACATAGAAAGCAATTATTTGTTCTGTGCCAAGGCATGGTTTTAGAGTCAGCCTGAAGATGATTCACTTGGGGCGAGGTGGTAAAATCTGAATCAGGTTTCTATGCCCGTGGCACTTAGAATACAGTATCTTACACAGAGCAGGTGCAGAGTAAATTATTTGTTAAGCTTTCAAAAATAAACCCAAACTGACCTATCCCTTTAATTCTTTCAGAGTCTTACAGGTCCAACTTCACTTGCTTAGATTTCTATTAATTACCATTCTGCAGTTCTGAAGCTTGCGGCAATACCGAACTGGGTTCTCAACACTGCGATCACTCCAAAATAAATTTGAAGTGATGGCTAATACCATTTTTCTGAATCAATTTTATTGATAATTTATAGAAACTAGATTAAAATCTCCTGAATCGTTTTTAATAGTGGTGTTCCATTATTTTTGTAAACAGTTATAGGCAGCTGGTTTAAGCTTGGTTTTAGCTCTCATTTTAACATTAACTGTCTACCCTATGCTATTCTGGGTATGAAGCCTTTGATGCCAATCACCAGTTGTGATCATTTTAATGCTACTGTAGTGTGCTTTCAGGAGCAGTACCAGTAACTGGAGGACCTGAACTCCCGTGATTATCTCCTTTTTTCCTGCAAAGAATGTCATTCAGTTGCTGCTGGGGTTGGAAACACAGCTGACTACCACACAGTTACCAAAGAGTGGGAAAAGGTCTCCCCACAAGTGCTGAGATTCTGGCAGGTTGTCCCACTGAACATGTGAATGAGCCACGGCTGGCCTGGAGATCCGTGTTCCTGGAATGAGGAAACAGGGTGAGGTTTCCTTTGGCAGTCAGAGCTCACCCTGACCCTAGGAGAAAAACATGTGATCTCCACTGGAAGAGAAGACTGGGCCAGTACTGGTGCCAGCCTGCCTGCTGAGAAGTGGAATGAATTTGCCTTCACTAGCAGGATTTTCTTCTTTTATTCTCATCATCATACAGGTCCTTATTCTTTCCTTACTCAAATTCCTAAAATCTTAGAATTACAGTTCAATCGATCTACCTTACCCTGGAATTCAGCCTAGAATGAGTTCCATACCAGCATTCCACACTGACCTGCTCACCCCTCGGTCAGCTAATTAAGAGGCAGTGTCTTGTTATGCCCTTGAGCACACATCTTATCCCCAGTAAGTATGCAGTCTTCATTTTTGTCTCTGAGAAAACTTGGAAGACCTAGGAGGAGACAAAAACATCAACCCCCAAACCTCATTCTGAGGCAGGGATGCTCACAGGCATGCAGCCTTGTGGCAGAAACACATCTCAACATAGCCTGAAAATCTAGGTCACGGTCTTCTCCGTTACCAGAGGAACTGCAGCCTTAATGGGTTAGAGCATTATCCTTCGTGGAGCCTTGGGGGACACGGAGTCAGACAGACTTGTCAACTTCGTGTCAGGCTTCGTGCAGTACTTTCATATTCCATCTCTGACAGTTTGCACTGTGGTCCTTGAGGGTGGTCACTTAGCTGGATGTTGCCTCTCCTTGGTCCTTTTAAGGCTCAGGGCTGTGGAATGTAGGCTTTGGTAGGTAAAGGCTAGTTCTTCACTTGACTCAGATGATGAAACCAGAGGGGTACTGTTTCACAAGGTTACACAAGAAGAAAGTGGCATTTAAGTCTCTTCCAAACTAAAGGAGGCATATAAGGCTCTTCCCCTCTTCGATTTCTTCCTGTACTTTGTCACTGGAGGTCGCGATTTCTGCTTGTGCGGAGAAGACGGCACAGATGAAGGTGAGGACTGTGCCTCCGATGGCGGTGTAAAAGGCCCAGCCCAAGGAGCAGTCCCCGGGTTTGTAGGCCGATGCATAGTGTCCACAGTAGCCTATGGCCTTCTGGCAGCCCCAGCCGGCAGGGTAGAGTATCAAACCCAGGATCAGGAACAGTCCTGCAGGGCAGAAGAGAAGACAGGTGGCGTGAGTAACTCTACAGATAGGCTGTAATTGTTACGCATTTCCCTGCTTTGGGCCAGGACGTCTGTTTTGCAGCATCAAGTGTCAGGGACTGTTTTGTGCAACTAATCTCACCTGATCAAGAAATTTCATCACTTTCTTAGAAATATTTTTAGTCTCTTTTGTACATGTTGGAATGTGAACTCCATAATTTCTAGAAAAGCAAATTAAACTTGTTACTATTTCTTCTCACAAAGCTCTTCTACTGAGCGTTTTCCTTTAGGTCTGAGGCAGATATTGGCAAACTAAGGCCCACAAGGGAAACATGGACTTGGTTCTGTAAGTCGGGTGTTACTGGAACATACCCTGGGGCCATTCGCTCATGGACTTTGCCTATGGCTGCTTTGGTGCTGGAACAGCAGAGTAAGTAGTTTCTACAAACCCTACGGCCAGCAAGATCTAAAATATTTGCAGGAAAAGTTTGCCAACCCCTGTTCTAAGGAAGTTCACCCAGAACCATGATTAGATGTAAGAGACCAGATCTTAACCTGAATTAAAGCCTACGAGGAGTCTTTTTGTGGGCATTCACCAACAACCTACTGCATACCCGAGTCAAGATTTCTATACTTACATAAACATTTAGAAACACACAGGAAACTTGAGAGGGATTGTTGTGTCTGAATGCTCTTAAACGAATTTGGCCCTGAGTACCCACTAATAAGCTCTATTTCCACTTTGCCGACCGCACCACCTTGTCATACTTAATGTCCATTTTTCTGTTCGTTACGGTTCACCGCTCACTGTGTCACCCAAAGTTCCTCTTCTTGCTAGCTCTAGTAGTTGAGGAGCTCCTCTGGGGCCAGGACTAAGGCCAAGCAAGTGTGACATTGTGTAAGGAGACCGTCACTTTCAGGGGTCTGCCCTGTGGAAGGGAGCGAGTGCTTGGCCGGTCCCTCAAGCCCTAGTTACCACTCCCACACCAGAAGCTGCCGATAAGGAAGTCCAGAACCTGAAATGACCAAGGCCACGGAGGGCCCCAAATCTTACCCAATGGGACTTTCTTGGAAAGAATGCCACAAGAAGATGGTTTTATTTTATGTGGAGGAGAAAAACGGTTTTCTCTGCAAAATGACACCTATATAATCAAGATTGCTAATTACATCCCCCCAAAAGCTGTTTTTTCAGACACCTTGCAGTAGCAATTCTATCCTCATAATTTAATCTAGGTTCTAAATTTGGTTTTCCTACCTTTACTGAAATTCTCTGGGTTTACCACACCAAAGCTTCCAAGTCATTTCCAGCAACTTTCCCACAAAAAGAACGTGACTACATTTGTGGTAGTATTAGGCTGGAGCAAGACCAAGGACTGTGTCTGAAAGCACAGATCTCACTTTCACAGCTCTGTCTTCATCCAGCATGGACTCTTCTTGCCCAGCGTGGGCCTTCACGTCTGATTTTCCATCTGATCATCCCTACTTCCCCAATCCCACCGTTCTACGCTGGAGGCCTTAGAGGAGGCTCTAGCAGGGGTGGAATTAGAGGGAACTGGCTCTCTGTTCACTGTCCGAAGAAGGGTGCTTCAAAAAAATATTTCTAACCCTGCAACCCTTTATTTCTCCATAGGCCGGAGTGCTGGGAAGTAGGTAGAGAAAGGCACTCTAGGGTCAGATGCGTCAGTGAATGGAACTGCCGACTGAGGCAGCTGGGAGTGACCGTGGGGAGCACGGAGCGAATTCCCCCAAGGATAAGGCTGCCCGCGAAGAAGGTATTGGTACTCTGGAATACGCAAGGTCTTAGCAAAGACTCCCTAAATTAAGAGGTAGGTTCAGGGTATAATAGAGGTTTGAGTCCAAGCTTTTGCTATTTAACACTGGTGACCTTAGGAAAAAAATCTCTTAACCTGTTGGATTATGATTCCTCACCTGTGAAATGGGCTAATCCTCAACTCATAAAATAGTTGTGAATGTTAAAGCATCTGAAAAATCCTTTCGATGTCCATAACAGTAACAGCAGTGACAAAACTGGAACACGGACTAGCACCTGACAATAGGAGAAAGCCTCTGGCAGACCCCTCGCACAGAAAAGCAGTTTGAAGTTCACCAGTTATAAATAAGCAAATCCATTCAGTTTTGAGGGTATAATTTTAAAGGTGCAGTAATTGGGTGGGGGGAGGAGAGAACCCAGGCTACGAATTATTACCCTTGAAAGAAAATACTCCCGTCCCTCTGAACCTATCTTACTCAGCTGGGGAGATCTAACATTACTGAGCATATTCTTTTGTATTTCACAGGGCCAGTGATAAAGTCTGATTAATGCCCATCTCGTTCTCTAGGAAACTTCACTCAAGGTACATGGAACTTTGGTAGTCTCCTCCCACGGTACTAAGTTACCACCCTGGAAACGGTGAGGTACCACGGCGGGGGCTTCTGCAAGGATTCAGAGGCGCTCCCTGGGCAAAGCTCTAGTGCCCGAGGCGAGGAAGCCTAATTTATCTGCTCGTCCCTATAAAAGACCTGAGTGTTCATCTTTAAATTGTGGCTCTGATTAAATATCACACATAGCATTTGTATTATGGGGCTTAAACAAGCCCAGTAAGTTAATGGTTTTTAATATGATAAAGACAGAAAATAGGGAGTGTGCTGTCACACAGGGATGGATTGGTTGTAGGACATAAAAAATATCTTAATTTGGCTGTTTCAGATCCTTCTGGGAGGTAGGCAGTTTGAAAATAATTAAATAATCCAGTCACGAACATTCAGTCTAACGCTGCTCCTTAGCGCTTCTAGCAGTTCCCCTTCTCATAGCTCAGCTAAGGTTCCAGAAGAGCTTCAGCCCATCTTAAAATCCTGTGGCAGCTACTGGCCGATCAATTTGTGAATACGGACAGCAGGGAGACTTTTCTTAACATGGAAGGAGTTGGCCCAAAGCCTCAGCTTGAATATTTCTAAGCCCCCAGGGCAGTCCATGGGGGCGGGGGAGGCAAGGCGGGCTCGGGTATGTGTGCAAGCCCTAGCGGAGGCCAGCTGTGCTGAAGCCGCAGGCTGCCACCCAGGGCCGCCAGCCTAGACAAACCCAAGAGCGCCTTACCCACGTTCTCAGAGGGAGAAAACGGCCACCGTCTACCTCGCCCTGGCTGGTGCATCTCTCCTCCCAACACTTTATCAGAGTTGTTATTAGCAAGGTTAATGCCATGAAAATGCAAGACTTCGGTCTCATTGAGAGAAAGAAAACAGTGGGCCTTCAGGTAAGGAAAAAAAAGTCCCATTTTTCATCGCTCTGGTATTTAGACAAAAGCTCTCTACCAAAGGAATTCCAGAAAGTTTAATGATTCGGGTGGCCCTCTCCAGTGACTGCCACACTTGGTCTTTACCTTACAATGTCCTGACTCCACTGTGCTCGGGCCCAGTGCAGTTTACGAGCCGCCTGGGCTGGGGTGCCTGGGCCCTAACAAGCATTCCTTAGCACTGAAACACCCGTCTCGCAGATTCTTTTTGCTTCGTAATGAAAGTGAGAAAAAATCCCTTAAGGTTCCCCATCTCAGAGTAAAATCCAACTTTCTCTTTCTCTCCTTGGCCTTCGAGGCCCTATCACTCAGCTCCGTCTTACCTGTTCAAACTGACCACTGCCTGCCTTTCTAACCTTGTGCTCTCTGCTCCAGCCTCACCATCCAGAGGGCTCTTCTTTGGCCATACCAGCCACGCGCGGGCCTTTGCACGTGCTGTTCCTTTCACCTGCAGTGCTTTCCTTCCAGACAGCTTTCAGGCTGCAAATGCCACCTTCTCGGTGGTCTTCCTTCCGATCTATTTAAAATTCCAACTCTATCTCCCCACTGTCCTTGCTTTATTTCTCCTTAGCATTTATTACCAACATAGAATATATTACTTGGAATCCTACGAAACTTTCAATATTTGACCATTTGTGACCTACAAAAATGGACATACCCTAGAGTTCAACCTACTACTGTACTTAATTTTTATTGTTATCCATCTCCATCTCTAAACTCTTTGAGGGCAGGGACTTTTGTATTATGGAGTTAACCACTATGAATCTAGGACTCAGAATAGTGCCAGGGACGTAGTTAAGGCTGTAATAAAATATCTCTAAACCATGGTGCACCCCGTGAAAACCAGTAAGAGGACAGATACCAGTCAATAAGAATGAGATGTGCCAGCAGGAAAGGAAGTGGCAACTCTTGGTTTTTGGTTTATCCTGTCACACTGTCCTGTTCCAGGCCTGTGAATCCCAGTGTTTGTTTAGAGGAAGACTTAAGCCCTGACTTCCAAAAGAGGCTTAATGATACCAGCTAATGAGACAGAATTAAATAGTCTTAAATACGCAGGTCAGACAACAGGCAGAAGAATATATAGGAAGACCTACCAAGTCTGCTGCAAATTGGGCTTGGTTGTTCTGGTCCTCAATCTGGAGTATACTCAGGGACCCTCAGCTTGGTTGTGGGTTATAGGTTGAGACCAAATGGCAGGGGAAGTGTGCTCTGGAATGAGTTTAACAAAAAGCCATGCCAGAAAATGGTCTCATCTTCCTCTGCAACTATTACAAAAGCAGTTTCTAAAGTTAGGTCAGCCTGTAGTGAGTCTATCACCTTGTCCTAAAGCATTACTGTTTTGGGATGGGGGTGATAGAGAAAGGGACTAGGCCAGTGGGCTTTTGCTTTTCTTCTGACTGGCATGTCTTCCCATGTGCCTGGTTGAGCAGTGGCTGGCCCAGCTGGGAGGAAGAAAAGCAGGGAGAATGATACTGGCCAGCAACCAAAGAAAACAGCCAGTACTGAAAGACATAGTAAGTGACTCAGGTGGTTGATAACTTGGCCATGGGTCAGCTTGACAGAATGGCAGCCAAGAAGGTACCGTTTTCCACAGCTTTAAAAGATAGCCTCATCCCCTATCTCCTCTCTTGGTAGCAGCTTCCCCTGTTCACTGCCCCAAGGGGATTAGAAGATGGTGCCAACATCTGCTCATCATGGGGTCACCAGGGGAGGACTTAACTTTATCTGGGGAAGAAAAAAGGAAAAGAAACTGGTGGTTAGTTACCTGGACTACCCAAGATGCCACCACAGGCTGGAGACAGAGCCCTGACGAGCCCAGTGAGGCCGACCAGATGGTGTCAGTTCTCTCATGATCTGTCACAGGAGCGATCACAATGCAGTGCCCACCCTGTCCCTCTGCTGATTTAGTAATATCTACCCCTACCTGGATGAAACCTCTGACTCAACCCTGGATTCCCAGCAGTTCGACCTTGAGGCACAGGAGCTTTCAGTCTCTGTGGGCAACCTAAACATGTGGTTTGGATTTAAGTCAAATGATTAAACTACATGAGCTCCAAGAGGATTGGAGCTATGTCTTAACACAGCATTCCAGTGCCTAAAATCTAGAAGGTGCTTAAAAAAAGAAAAAAGAAAAAAGAATGAAATGCACCAACAGTAGAACCCTCATCTTCTTGCTTTGTGATCCACACTCACTGACTGTGATTAGACCAGCCAGAGAATTGTATATCTTAGGTAAGTTTTGGACTACTGCCCTGGAATCAAATAATGATAGCAAATGTAAGTTTTAAGGAAATCCTTTTGGTGGGAAGACGAATATCTCCATAATCCTACTAAGCCTCCAATTTTACAAAGACTAGTTGAATACAGTAAATAATATTTTACTTGGTCTGAAGATGACTATCATAAGCTTTATGAGATGCCAGGAATGGGGGATCCCAGTCTGAACCATAGCTCTTCAGTCTGTGGAGGAAGTGAAGCAAGTCTCCATGCTGTTCAATCTTACCCTGACTGTTAGAGCATCGCCTCGTTCCCTCAACATCATCCCCACAATTACCACTCTTTGACCACCAGCTGGCCCAGGGTATGGACTGTGGGTCACCCGCCATTTGTATGGAAGAAGGCCATTTTTCCTGGCCTGAAAACACCAGAACAAAAGGCTGGCTCCTGTTCTACAGAGTAACAGGTGGGTCTTTGGATGTCACATTCCTACTTCCTCTTCACACAGGCTTCCAGACCAAACTACAAAGAGACCAGCCCTTAGTTTGCGAAGCAATTTTCTAAGGACAGGAAGAAAAGAAAGCCAACTGTTACTGCCAACCTGTGGCGAAGCCTGCCTGAGAGGGACACAACCGTGACCCTCCACTAGATAGTAATCAAGAAGCTCATTCTAACGCTGTGAAATATCCAAATCTCTTTGGAGAGTGAGCACCCAGCAGACACTTGACAGCAGGCTTAGGAGCTTTGGAGAAATTTGGGTTCCAATTAGGTAATTCGTGGGGAGTGTGTACCATGTGCTTGTCCTGGTGCCCAGCACAGTAATGAGTGGCCACGGCAGGGGTAGAGGACTGGGGTCATGTAGGGTTTCATGGGCTTTAAATACATTTAGGCCAGTAATACTCAAGGAATCTCGTCACACCCCACACGTCACCATTCCCTGAACAAGGGGCCCAGACTCATGCTGACCCCTTGGGTACTCCTCTGCCTGGAAATACCCCTATCCCCCAATTCAAATGTCACCTCCATGTGAAAGGTGTCACCACATCCTGCCAGAATGGTATTTTCTGTGTGCTTCCACTACCCTGTAATATCCCTCTTCAGCTCTTTATCACGTTATTTTTGTATATTTATTCAACAACTATTTACTGAGTTCCCGCCTATACTCAGCCCTGAGGATAGAGCAGTACCCCGCTAGGACTCTAAGCCCCTTAGTACATATCACAGTTTTGTCTTAGCGTTTACCATAAACCTGATGGGTGTGTCACAGTCAACTTTGGATAACAAAAGTCAAGAGTTCAATTTACGTCTTTGAAATGGCCCCTGATTCATTTAGGAACACAGCCCGGGACCCCTTTCAGGTCTACCCTGTGACTCAGAGGTCTGGGATGTGGGCCTAGCTCAGTCTGCTCCAGGTTTTGTTGACCGAGCTCAGTTCACCACAGCATCAGGCCAGGTGGCTGCCCCTGCCACCACCCCCCGTACACCTCCTTCCCCTTCTCCAAGGCAACCATCTCTCTGTAACAGGAAGCAAGGCAAGTAAGACCAGAGAGTGACTGGCTTCCAGTATCCCAGCCCCATTCCAGGACACCGTTCAGAGAGCATTCCAGGCTTATGGGGAACTCCAATCGGCAAGTTCAAAAAATACTGATAGGACAGGATTAAAGGAAAACTACGACAGGACCGTCCTCCTTGCAAGAATTTTAGATCAACTGCAGTGTTCTACCTCCAGGTGGGAAGCCACGCTGGCTTTTCCTTCTCAGTAACCTTTGCTCTTCTTCCTTAACTTTCCAAGATCTTAACTCGGGAATGCCCAGGGCTCAATCCTTTGTCCTCTTCTCTGTACTCTCCTTATCGATCACACTTGGTCCCATAGCTTTAAACACTCGAGGCTGAGATCTCCTACACTCTGATCTCCAGATTTGCATATCCAATTGCCTACCTGATCTCTACTTGGATGTCTAACAAGGTTCTTGAATATTATGTGCAAACTTAACTCTTGTCCCTCTCCGCTTCACAAATTTATCTTTTCTCTGTGGACTTCATACCTCCAAATGGGAGTTCAGTTTTTACACCTGCTCAGGCCAAAAACCTTAGCGTCACTTTTGACTCCACTCTTTCTCTCAGAGCCCACGGCCCTCTCTCAGCAAGGCCTATTAGCCTTCATTCTAACTGTTCCCTGGGCCTGGAAAGCTCTTTTCTGATTACCCACAGGGCTAACTCCTTCAGCTCCTTTTAAGTCTTTAAGTGTGTTCTCCTGGAATCCTACCCTGACGAGCCTATTTCATATTATAACTTGTCCTCTTACCATCCCAGCATACCTAACCCCTCTTCCCTGGCTACACCTTTTTTTCTTCCATAGCATCCATCACCTTTTAATATACTGAATAATTTACTTATCTGGTTTACTGTCTGTCTCCACTAGGAGAAAGACCTTTTTCAGGTTATTCTTTATCCCAACTGACTAGAACAATGTAAGACATGTAATAGGTGCTCAGTAAATATTTGTGGGATGGATGAAAAGGTAGTGCTGAGATGCAGATGTTACATTTGAAGGAAATCACCGTAATATACTTGACAAGTTTTTAAAATGGCTGGAGGAAAAGCTTCGCTCAATAATGTGGATCTCAAGTGTTGGCAATTTTGGCGAACACAAGAACAGCCATGTTTACTAATGAAACCGGCACAAGGTCCAAACCACGGTACTGGCCTTTTACTTGACTGCATGCAGGCACGGAAAACCTCCTTTCTAGATTTACAAAATGATGTTCTTTGGGAGAATGCAAAGAAAAGGGTATTTAGTCAATTAAATAATAAATTTTCATTATCTAGCAATCAGCCTTAGTTTAGCCTTAGAACTCTGAAATTGTTTCAACTATGGCTGGCTGCAGTGAAGACAGCTAAAGCTAAAGACTGTGGCAGACTTGTGGGAGCTTTCCAAGACACACAGAGGGGATCAGCACAGGGATAAATCTGCAGAAGTTCAGGAAAATGGCAGGTGACAGAAAGCGGAGGGACACAAGGGTGAATGAAGAAGGCGGTGGGCCAGGGCAGTTTGCAAAGAGGTGAAGATGGTGTCTAGAAGCAGCAGGAGGCTGGAGAATGCAAAGACCGACACAAGGTGCCAGCATTGAAGGCAGAGAACACAGAACTGCTCTTTAGCCCAGGGAAAGACTCCATCCTCACCCCATCCCCCCACCTCAGCAGCAGCCGGGATGGCAGAGTCCCAAGTTAGCATCTGGCGTGTGTGGTGTGCATTCCAGGAGAAGAGTACCATGTTTAGTCATTGACCTCTAAGTCTGGAACCATCGTGTGGTACAGTAACTGACATACAGGGTGATTTGCAACAAACCTAGGGATGCTGGTTAACATTGATCTGGAGGTTTAGCTCTCTCTTCGGTCTAAATTTGAATTCTTCCCCAAGTCATCTTCCATGGTGACAGTTGGGCTCCATGCTGAGTGTGGATACCTTAATAGCTATTTGTAGGTCATCAACTGTTGCTAAGTGAAGACACTTCTCTCTTACGGTACCCCAGGGCAGACTTACATTATGAAGCAGGTACACCATATCAGACCATCTCCAGTTCCCACCCATTCAATCTGTCATCAAGCTGTTCTTATCCCAGTCATCATGGTATGAGCCTGTACACTTCTCACGTGCAGGGATTGTGTGAGACCTTCTGTACTGATCCCTCTCTATAACGATACAAGGCTTCACCAGGTTCTCCCTACTGTTTAAGAAAGAAGAAATGTAAGGGTTATTTTTGGTTGTTGTTTTTAAATTTTAGAGCATACAAGTGGGGAGAGGGACAGAGGGAGAGAGCAAGATAATCTTAAGGAGGCTTCACACTCAGCATGGAGCCCAACCCGGGGCTTGATCCCAAAACCCTGGGATCGTGACCTAAGCTGAAATCAAGATTCAGACATTCAACCGACTGAGCCACCGAAGCACCCTGAAATATACTTTTAATTTAACAATTTTAGCTATGAAATTTAAAGTGCAAGTATAGGGTTAACCAACCATCTTGAAAACTATCTAGAACAAGGGTAGTAAAAAACAGAAGTCTTAACTCTGATGTAATATGCATTTGTTCCATAAAAAAAAAAACAGTATTGGTTTTGGCTCAGAGGGACTCCCCTTCAACTGTAAACTTGTTAACGGCTCTAAGAAGGGCGTTCCCTCTTCCTTGGCTTCTGTGTCTCCATCCCTATCTCGAATCCATACTCAGTCCTTAAGCCATATTCCTCTACACATGCTGTGTTGTTGACCCAACTTCACATGTCATTTCTGAGTCCCGTTTTCTTTCTAGTCTTACCATCTTCTCAAGAACCTTTTGGAAAGGTCTTTTATGGCAAAATGGTAGATTCCAAGTAAAGATGACATGGAGCAAAAGCTATAAACACACTCCCCAATTTTACACATTCACAACTATAACTGAAGTTGGAAGTTTATACAGATGATTAGAACTTTTTAATAGGGCAACCAGGGGCACCTGGGTGGCTTAATCGGTTAAAGGTTCGAGTTCAGCTCAGGTCATGATCTCATGGGTGGTGGGTATGAGCCCTGCTTTGTGCTCTGGGCTGCCAGTGTGGAGCCTGCTTGGGATTCTCTCTCTCTCCTTCTCTCTGCCCCTCCCTCATACGTGCTCTCTCTCAAAAATAAATAAACTTAAAAAAAAAAAAAACCTAACAATGGCAAGCATTAATGCTGATTGAGCAGGATAGTGTACCAGGCACTGGCGAAACACTTTAACTCATTTAGTCCTTCTAACCATCTTATGAGGTTGGTACTGTTATCATTTGATGGATGAGGAAATTGAAGCATGTGGGGTTAAATTACAGAGGGTTACACAGCTACCGAGTGGTGGAGCTGGGACTCCGATCCAGAGTCCACTCCTGAGCCCTCGTGCTAGACTACTGCTGCTTTATCGCGAACCAGAGATGAGCTTCTGAAACAAAAGTGTGTGTCCGGCTGAAGAGGGGAGATGGGTGTGGCTGGCTTACTTATACCTACGAGAGGTGAGAGAGCAGATGATGAGGAACAGGTATGAGTGAGAACACCACAGGAGGCCTGTGAGGGGGCGGTAGGCAGAGGGAGGCTGCACCAAAAGGTGAGGACAGGCTGACTTGATAACCGTAGGGCAAGACAACAGAAAGGTAGAGAAGTTCCATCCACGGGACTCTCTTCCATTACAGTCTGAGTGTCACCGACCTCCGTACTGCCTTATAGATAGATGCCACTTTGGAATGGCTGCCCCTGGCCAAAGAAACCTCTAGGAAGAAAAGCTAGTGACCAGGTCAGAACAATTTCAAGTCTGTGGTGATGTCCTCTTCTGCAGGATGTGGAACGCCCGTGTGAGCAGAAAACTGTGAGCAAAACACAAACCCCACTGGCCTAGAGGGAAATAACATAAGCCATACGACCCACACGCATTTTCGTCTTCGCTCTGGGAGTCTGTGCAATTGGGAACCATCTAAAGCTGCACGTCCACCCGGAACGACGTCATCCATCCACAAGAAAACATCCTACACGCTTCCCAGGACAGCCGATTAGACGAAACACAGCACCTAGAGCATTCTGGGCCCCCAAATTACATCCTCCTGCGGCAAGTCAGGCCACTGTTTCACCATCTCACCCCCTTCGAGTAGCTTTTCTTAATCCAAAAGACACGGCTGATCTCGGTCTCTCCTGACCTTCTCCTCCTGCCGCATCGTGGGCCATCGTCTGTGCACCACGGGCTTACGCCGATCACGTGTTGGTGAGAGATCCGCTGGTCTCAGCGTCTACGGCCCGGGATAGTGCCCTCGATCTTAGGCAGCAGGCTGCCGTGAACACTCGCTTAGTGCAAACGCCAGGACGGCGGCTCCCCGGGCCCTTCTTTCCACCCCAGGAAAGTTTTGCTCCATGCGTGCCTCCCACGTTCCGAAGCTAACTAGCAATGATGTTCCAGCCTGCTTGACTTCTCAGATGCCAGGCAGGCCACGATCCTCAGTACCAACGTGTCAAGTTAGCCAGTCAGAGTCAGGGATGTTTGAATAGCATTTATAAACAGAAGTAATACAGTGTTAGTTGTAAGACAAATCAAGGATTTCTGCCCGAGAACTGCCACTCTGGCTAACCTATACCTTGGAAATCACTTTGCCCATTAGGGTTTTTCAATTTTTCAATGAAAATTTATTCAAAAGCCAAAACGGAATTTGGTTTCAGTGCTTGCCAGTTCTGAAATGATTCTTTAGTTCTCTGGGCAACGGCTCCATTCATTATGTATGTCTTGCTGGGGAAGGCAGAGGTCATGTCGGGATGGGGCTTAGAAGCATTGGTAAACACTTTACTCTTTCCCAAATATCTAGAAATTATAGCTGTGCGAGTACAGATCCTCATAACAGATCATTTATCAGCGAACATACATTTACTGAGGCCCATTCTGAGTAGTAGAGCTAGAACCGTGAGAAAGACACAATCCGCACCCTTGGTAATATTCTAGAACAGTGGTTCCCACACTTCTGGACCTCGCACACTAGTATAATAGCCAGAAAAGTTACTGGAAGGCCAGTATTTTTATTTTGCTAATATAAGGACACTGAAAATAACCATAATCTTCTTTCCTCATCATTTCGTAAGAAAGGATATTTTAACACAGAAACAGTGAAGGATGTAATCTGAGAATGAAGGACAGTAATTTAAATTGAATACATGCAGCTCTAAGAAATCTAGTAAGATTTCTCGTTTTTGCTGTGTACTGGTGGAAACCTCCGCACAGAGGGGACCAGGACTCACTCAAAGGCAGGAAGTGCTTGGCGAGAGGCCCATCCGAGGAGAGGGGAGGGAGGCGGAGAGGGTCCCTGTCGGGCTGGGGACGGCTTTCTGAAAAGTAATAGGTTCAAGAGTACAGAGGCTCTTTTGAATTCTCTCTTTGGAATCCAAAATCTAAACTTGTTTTTGCTGCACTTAATTTTAAAATTTCAAGAGTTTATGGACAAGCCAGACTGGGCTCAACTCTGACATTTAATACTGCTTTGATAGCTGGATCGGGACCTGGAGGTCAAAGGGTTCACGGGTAATGAAAGGGTTTTTGGCCGATGACCACCGTGTCTTTGTAATGTAGATTGTATCTACATGTCATCTGCGTGCAGAATTAATGACATCAGAGGTTTTTCACCAAGGTTTTCTGAAGAGAAGGGGAAGAAAAGGATCAGGTGTCAACTTTTTTAAAAAGCTTGTATTAATGCTCACACCATCACCCCAGAAGGGTCTAGTATGGTACTTGTCTCCTGCTCAAAACACTCCCGTGGAATTATAATTAACAAGAAAAATACTCTTCCACGGTGGGGGCGGACAGTGGATGACGGAGCGACATAAAGAGAATTCTTTGGAAGACCATCAGAGCATAGTTGTCATAAAGAGACTTTACAACCAAGGCCCCCAGAGGAAGTTCTGTTATAATTACTCAGGATTAATGACCATCAATTAAGAACTGTCTGATGCTCTTAGAATATATGGAGAAACAATCTATAAGAAAGATGCACTTTCTCCCATGTTAAAGCTTCCTAAAGTCTTTCTCAGCAATGATTCATATTTATATGCAAATTACTTCACCGGCAGTTTCTTGGCTGTTTCTAAAGCCTTAACTCTTAAAATGCATCCTAACAAACTACTTTACCCAGATTATTCTTTCCTGTGAATTAGTGATATAGTTTTCTTCTCATTCTAAGTGAGAAGCTATTTTTTAAACTATTTACATGCAACCGGGAAAAATTTATGGAATATTTTCTTGATAAATTATTCATCCAACATGCAGGATTAAGAAAGAGCTCCTGTTTGGGGCATGTGGGTGGTTCAGTCCGTCAAGCCTCTGACTCTTGATTTAGGCTCAAGTCACAATCCCAGGGTCATGGGATCGCCCCCCACACCCCCTCCCTGAACATAAAGCCTGCTTGAGATTCTCTCTCCCCCTCTGCCCTTCTCCCCTGCTTGCATACTCTATCTCAGGGAAAAAAAAAAAAAAAAGAGCTCCTGTTTGACTAGAACCACATTACACTGATTATTCGAACTAAACTCCCAAAATAAAATGTAGTGTATAGGTGAATAAAAGACACTTAAAAATTTTTGAGCTATGAAATTTTTAGGAGAGTAAGTAAATCTCTTGCCTGTGAAAAGTCTTAGGGTCCAGATCATGTTAAATAATTCCTACAGGGAAGCAAGTGTCATCTTTTCAACACTAGGGCCCTGAGGTTGGCCTCAAAACTTGAACACATAGCAACTGTGCGTTCTGCCTTGAAATTTTTAATACTGGCTTCATGTCCTATGTTTGAGATTTCATGGGTACTGGGGGCTGTCTTTTAAAAAAGAGACTGGGGGCGCCTGGGTGGCTCAGTTTGTTGGGCGGCCGACTTCGGCTCAGGTCATGATCTGATGGTCTGTGAGTTCGAGCCCCACGTCGGGCTCTGTGCTGATGGCTCAGAGCCTGGAGCCTGCTTCAGATTCTGTGTCTCCCTCTCTCTGCCCTTCCCCTGCTCATGCTCTGTCTTTATGTCTCTCAAAAATAAATAAATGTTAAAAAAAATTTTTAAAAAAGAGACGGATTCCTGGACATTTAAGAACACTACTGGAGAGACTGTAGAAAGTAACTGAACTCCTAGATATGGCTGACCGTGCCTCAGTGCCGTTCTCTGGAGGAGATGCCCGTTCCTTTTCCAGTGGCATTGCAGCCTAGAAGAATACCATCATTGCATTAAGCTCTTAAAACAGTGCCTGAACTGCTCATGTAAATATTCAGAGCCATACTTCTGTGATTATTTGTTAATGGAATTTGAACATACAGCTTTCCATGCCTCCATGATAATTTACGTCTGTAATTAAGCAGTTACCATGGCAAATGGCTTTCCACATTTTATTTGCATATCAAATGCTATATCTGAATTTTAAGAGAATTTGCAATTTTCTTCCAGACCTTCCAACTGATTTTTAAAAATATTTTTTAATGTTTATTTATTTTTTGAGAGAGAGAGAGAGAGACAGACAGACAGACCTTGAGCAGGGGAGGGTCAGAGAGAGAGGGAGACACAGAATCCGAAGCGGCTCCAGGCTCTGAGCTGTCAGCACAGAGCCCGACACGGGGCTTGAACTTATGAACCGTGAGCTCATGACCTGAGCTGAAGGCAGACGCCAACCTACCAAGCTACCCAGGTGCCCCCAAATGATTCTTTAAAAACAGATCCCAGTTCCTAGATTTACTCAAATTAAATGCCTGCTTGGTCCACTTGTTTTTAGGGAAGAGTTTTTTTTTTTAATCTAACGATACAGTTGAGTTCTCTGTTCCCTTTACACACACACACACACACACACACACACTTACTGGTCTAGGATACAGGTTATAAAACAACGACTAATATGGCTGGGGAGCAGAAACTCAAGAAATTGTAGACCTGAGTCAACAGGCCCTTGCACCTACTAGGCACCCCATAAAAGCTCCTTGAATTGAAATTTAATTCTGGCCTGCTGCGGAACACTTCTCCGTTCTTCAGTTTTCACCAAGGGATGAACTAGTACATGTGTCATAATCGATGGTTTTCTTAAATCGTTTTGGACACAGTGCTGCTAGACCTAACCTCTGACCCTATCTGTCCGGAGAGCCAGAAATGAGGGCTTCCTTCTGAAGGCCAGAAGCTTCCAGGGCCTTGTTCTAAGAAGGAAAAGCAGGGGATGCTTCCTCTGTTTTCCTCATGCCTTTTCTTTGAGGTTATTCTGAAGTTATAGAATTTCTCCAAGAATTTCTCCTGGCTTTCTCCAAGAAGGGTCACACTACCTTCTTGGAGAAAGCCAGGTTAATTTTTCAGGTGTAAAACTACAGGACAAGGCCTCTGTGAGAGCCAGGAATCTTTCCCCTCTCCCTATGCTTTCCAAGCCCCTGTTTTTATTCTTCTCCTCTCCAACGGCTGATCTTTTTGGCCCAGAGGTGAATGGGTAGAGCATGGGGTAAGTCAGAATGGGGGCTGAGATTAGGGTGAGTCGCGGTTATCTTCTTGATGCTAAGGTCATTGTTCACCCTGTGAAAACCAGCGTGGGAATACCAAATCCTAGATAGCGATCGGGGTGTATTTCAGATGCCTGTCTCTACTCGCACACACATTCTGATCTATGACAAAGCAGTTCCACAAACAGCAAAGATGGAACCCTCTATCTGTCTGCTCTCTGAGTCTTCTCTTACTCCCTTCCCTTTTTTCATATTGTTTGTCCTCCTTCGTCCTCAATCACTGCTCACGTCCCAGAAAGCTGAGCCTGCACACAGCAGGCGCTGAGCCACGGCGACAGAGAGGGCCTCCCAGGAGCACACCCTCGATCCCAGCCCAGCGCAGGCAGAGGTCAGCCCCACAGCAATCCATCTGGTCAGACTGGTGGAGCGGCTTGCTGACGGGATCCCGTAGGACCGAAACGGATGTAGACACGGGCTACAGGGAGAGCGTGAGGGCCAACCAGACACAAAGAAGCAAACAAGCGGATGAGGGAAGACTGAAAAGACAGCAGGCAGCCAGGCCCAGCAGCTCGTGTGCTAGTCCAACCCTCATGGCAACACCAGCAGAATAGTCCAAGCCAACACAAGTGAGCCAAATCCTGAGCTCATTTCAATGGCTTCTGTCCCAAACCTGAGTCACTGGGGATTCCATGGACTTCTAAGAGAACCTTACATGCGTTTCTAAAAACAAACTGCTCGATGCTGTCATGGAAAACCTGGATCTTTGCATTCTACGGTTTCATTATGGATTACATCCAGGTCACAACCTGAGGAAGACGAGCTGGCAGCAACGACCCTGCCGGCTGCGTGCCCAGCCTTTGTAATCAATCCCAGAGGACTCTGGCCCGTTGTGTGCTCTGGCTCTGCCAAACAAGTCCTCGCCTAGGGACGACCAGCCCGCCTGTGGGTTAGTCTGTGAGGGGAGCCCACGAAGGCACCTGCAGTCAAGGCTCCGCTGCTAGGAGCTGCCTCCAGAGGGAAGGAACTAGAGACTGTGCGTGTCTGGGGGAAGAGGAGAGGGAGTTCTTGGTTTTCCTGTCAATTCAACTGCTATCTTTTACTTACAAAGAAAAACGCCCTGAGAACACGCACGGTCCCAGTGCCACCGGACTGCTCTACACTCTTCAGCCCCGATATGGGCAGGCTGCGAAGGGGCCAGGGAATGGCCCTGTACAACATGGTCGTGTTGGACTGCAAGAGAACAAGGTCCATTCTGAGGACTAGAGCAGAAACCACTGTTCCTTAAAATGCGGCATTTCCAGGGGGCGCCTGGCTGACTCAGTTGGTTAAGCGTCTGACTCCTGGTTTCGGCTCAGGTCAGGATCTCACGGTTCCGTGGGTTCCAGCCCCGGGTCGGGCTCTGTGCTGGCAGTGCAGAGCCTGCTTAGGATTCTCTCTCTCTCCCTCCCTCTCTCTGCCCCTCCACCCTGCGTCTCTCTCACTCTGAAAACAACTTAAAAAAAAAAAAAAAAGAATGCTTTAAAAAAATACAGCATTTCTGGGAAACAAAAAAATACTAAAACCTGCCCAAAAAACAGCAATACTTTAATAACCAAAGAGCCACGGCTTGTTATTTACCGTGTGCCAACTATGCTCATGCCTTTCTTCTCACGGATTATCTCATTTCGTCCACAAAACAACGCTGAGGGAGGCACTACTATCATACGCGTTTTATAAGTGAGACAAAAGGTTTAGAGAATGAGGTAAATCACTCGACATTTCACAGCCTCTGTAAGGGGAGGTCAGGACTGACCCGGGGGCAGGTGAGGCCTGACGTCTCATCGCTGCCGGGACTTGGAATATTGAGCAACAAAGGCATCTGTGCGCAGGGACTTCGGAGGTGTCAGATCGGTGCCCGTGATGAGCAGGCTAGACCTTGAAGGCAGATCCTGGATCCGGGCTAACTTTATAGTCAGTACTTGTATTTTATTGTTATTTTTAAGTAACCTAGATTTTCAGATTTCCACCGAGGGAGCAAATTCTTTTACACCCACTTCTAAGTTCAAAATATCCAGATTTTAATGATTTATTTTACACTTTCTATAGGCAGTGAGGCCACAGAAACCTAAGGCCTGTTTATTCTTTAAAACTAGTGGTAGCAAAGCACTATGCTTCCAATAGCTTGTCGTTTTTCCTCTACTTGTATGTCACTTTTGCCAAAATGAAAGTTGTAAGGACAGACACGGTGTATTATTTCCAAAGAATGCTTTTGCCACCCTGGCAACGGCTTCTTTCTCACTGTCCGTTCCCACATCACACAGATCCAGAGCTGAGAAACGGGGCGCGGGGAGAGGGAAGACTGATGCCCACAGCTGCACCAAGTCCTTGGCTGAGGCTGGGACTGACCAGATGCTGTTACATCTTGGCTGACAGGACAGAAAGCAAGTCGGCTGTTTTAGACACTAGTGGGGCGACTGAAGGACCATGGCCGCCATGGCTGCCGCCTTGAACTACCTGGTACAGGCCTCCATCAGGAAGGAAAGAGCCACTGAGCATCCCTTACAGACGTGCCCCCTGCCCCGAAACACGAGGGAGCCGCCTGCGGAGTGCTTAGTCCATCTTACCTGCGGTTTCTGCTCCCAGAGGGGCGCCGCTATGCTGGCAGGAGAAAAGAAACGACTTCCTGTACTTCAGTCCGTAGCCTTAGATCAGTGGGCCCTAGAGAGGTAGTCTGACTACAGAGGAATCCCTGCCTCTCGCCAATTTAAATTTTTAAGTAATATCAGACTTCCTGGGGTGCTCAGTGTGTGCACGAGCAATAAAGATGGGGAGAAAGTTCTCTTAGAAAGTCTAGACTTTGGGAACTGGACCAGTGACCAACAGATTAGCACCTCAGGTATACTCCCACTCCCTTCTTTTCAACCTTCCTTCCCAGAGGCCTGACACAGCCAGAAAGAGAGAGAAAAGTCAGGAAGAACTCACTGGAGTGTATGAGTAATACCTAAGGTATGTACTGATCTTTGTGCCTAAATGAATCTTCTTGCCATCTATGTGACATAGCGAACGGGAACACCAGGAGACGTGTTGGACTAACCCTCATTCTTAAGAGATCGCATCTGCTGGGCTAACGCCTTATTAAAAACTGCCCGTACATAGTCTGTAAGACTGACAGGATTTCTACAAGTTGCTTCTGCTGTAAACAGCAGCTTGTGGTGTTCTGCCCCAGGATGCCCCGCTCGTACTATAAATGGCCACTGATTTGCTAGAAGGCACTACGTTTCTCAGGATGAAAAGCATTCTTAGGGATGATAAACCAGGAGTTTTGCCTGCATACCAGCGCTTTGATAAAATTCAGAGCAAAGGCATGAATCATCAAGGATGAGGGAGCACAACATAGTAAGGAAAAATTTCTCAGAAATCCACTTCTCTGGTCAGCCAGGGTTCTGAGACAGGATTAATATATTGTGTATACTGCCTTCTCTTTATCTACACGTTTATCCTGGCTTTTCAGAAGCTGCTGGTAATAGTTCTCAGCAAAAGTTTTAAGATAATACATAGCATATATGCACATATCCCTGAGACACTGTGTCTCACGGCAGTAAAGTAGGGGCGTTTCTCTGAGAAGAAAAGATGAATCTCATTTAAGATTTCTGGGAGGTAACACTCCAAGCTGAAGGGGATAAACTGTGGATTCCAGAAGTGAATCAAAAAAGGGATAATGAGCTTCAGGGAATCAAAAATCTGAGGTCATATTTTCCAGTCTCCCTGTTTTTTTTAAATGTTTGTTTACTTTTGAGAGAGAGAAAGACAAAGCATGAGAGGGAGAGGGGCAGGGGCAGAGAGAGAGGGAGACACAGAACCTGAAGCAGGCTCCAGGCTCCGAGCCATCAGCACAGAGCCCGACGCGGGCCTGGAACTCACAAGCTGTGAGATCATGACCCGAGTCGAAGTTGGCTGCTTAACCGACTGAGCCACCCAGGCGCCCTGCCATCTCCCTATTTTTGCAAAGAGGAATGCCAAGGTCCGGAGAGGTGGCACACTGATCTCAAGTAAGTGAAAATCAGAATCCTGGCCTCCCAAATCCTGCGAGAGCAGGGGGGTGCCCTAAGGCATTCATCTACTCTTCTCAGATGAAGACTTGAGAGTAGATCCCCCACGCAAACGGGTCAGGACTTGGGGGCAGGTCGTCCTTTCTCATGGCCCCCTGCCCACCAACCTCCACACACACGTATGGGGGCTCCCATAGGAACGGAGAGACAGAAAACATGCTCTTCTCAGCTGTCTGGAACATAACTGCTGTCTGATCTGATCTGGAAGCCAGCCCTGCTGAGCTCTAGATTTGCTGTTAGGCAGACTAGAGTGACTTCAGTTGGGGTCTGTTTCTTTACAGGCCTGGACGCCAGGCTCCGTTTCTCTTCGCTGGCGAAAAGTCCCACACACAAAGCTTTAGGATTTGCTGAGGGATGAGTCACCTGGGCACTTCAGTTAGGGCTGTAGGTGGATTACTGTTCTCTTGTTAATGATCAGATTAATAAATCCCTTGGTTATAATTGTTTAAAAAGTGATTTGTTTTTCCTGAAAAGTCAAAGCATGACTCTATTCCTTTACCTCCCTGAGGCTGTCTACAAAGTGCGGCATCCGTGTCTACCTGTGTGTATTTCTGCCAACCACAACTAAACCCCTTGAGCCCAGACACTGACTGATACCCCCTGGGTTCAGGATGCGCCTTCCAAACCCATATGGGAAAGGCTATGCAAGTGCTGGTGGGCACGGAAGTCCTCTTGTGGCTGGCGGCTGCCCCTCTGGGATCACCTCTCTTTCCACCAATTGCTAACAAGCTCATTAGTGAGAAATTCCCTGAAAGTGGAACAGTTAGTTTGTACTTTCTGATCTGAATGCAGAGAACATTCTGTCAGGCTCCAGGAGACAGACAATTTAAACCAGAACATTATTAAACACGGAGCAGCTGATACTAATTCCTTCCCAGCCCTATGCTTCTCCTCCTAAAGCTGAAATCATCCCGCGGTTGGGGGGCCGAGGCCGGGCGGGTGGCAGGTCCACGCTCACCGCCTTGGAATGAACGCCCCGCACTCACATTCCTCCCAGACACAGCGCGCCTGCCGCAGGTGGACCTCTCGCACCGAACTTCCAAAAGGGGATGCCCCGATGTGGAAAGCGTGCTTTTAATTCAATGGGAAAAGCAAAAAAAAAAAAAACAGGAGAAGTTACTGAAACAAAATCCAACGACTTAGAACCCAAGG
The DNA here is from genome assembly GCA_030068075.1 of Paguma larvata. Lineage (NCBI taxonomy): Eukaryota > Metazoa > Chordata > Mammalia > Carnivora > Viverridae > Paguma > Paguma larvata. The sequence continues at coordinate 92,168,981 of CM057826.1, read as the reverse complement.
AAATAAGCAATGAAGAAATATGTGAAATACAGATCAGGGGACAGTGTAGCAGGGGAAAAGGGAGCGATGAGGGGAGCCTGTTGTCTGGAACACTCTTCACAAAGCAGACCTGACTGGATGGCAGCGGGTCTTGAAACCCGGCAGGAAATGAACACCGCGGGGGGTGCGCGGCACCCGCGCTGCGGGCCCCATCCCTCTCCGCGCACGCTTACCTGCGATTCCTTGCAGCAGCCCGCACACGTTGAAGATACTTTTCTTCATGATGCTCTGCACACACATGGTGAAGACGGACACCAAGGCCACCGTGCAGAGAATGAAGATGCCCACGGCCAAGAAAATAGCCGTGGCCTGCCAGAAGCCACTGGCGATCTCGCCGAAGTTCTCCGCGTAGGGCCCGCACAGCGTCTCCCGCTGCACGTGCTGCACGCCCGGGTTGCGGATGCAGCGGGCGTAGATGCCCAAGGTCGGGTGGTAGGGCTCCGAGGAGCCTCCGCTCCGGTCGTCGGGCTCGGCGCCGGGGCGGCTCTTGGCTTTTCCGATTAGCCAGTCGGCGCTCATGAAGGCGATGAGCTCTGCAAAAGCCACCACGATACTCAGGAGGGTCCAGAGCATCGAGCGACAGGTGACGATAACATGACACATATTGATGTTCCAGGCGGAGAAGTCGGGAGTCCACGCGGTGAATAATAAAAGCAAGCCGGAGGGGAAGGAGGCTCAGGCGGCCGCACAAGGAAGTCGCTGCTCCGGGCGCTCACTCCCACAGCCTGGGGCTCCTTCTGGCCGGCCTCTGGCAGCGCGGGCCCGGGCCGTCATGCTGCCATGTCTGAGCTCCGAGCGCGGCCTCACCTACGGGAGGGAAGGGAGGAGGGGGGTCAGCAGCGCCCAGGCTCCGCCCCGCGGCGCCGCCGCCGGCCAGCTCGCGGGTCCCGGACCCCGGCGCGCTCGCCCGCTGAGCGGCTGCTCCCGCGCGGCCGCCCTTCCCCGCCCGCCGCGGCCGGGGCCGCCGCTCCGCCCTCCGACAGAACCCAGCTGTGGCTGATCCGGGGGCCGAGCCGGTGCCCGCAGCTCGCCGCCGTTGGCAGCGCGCTTTCCTGGTTTTCTTTGTTTCAAGTTCTCCCTTCCCGTGCTCTCGCACCGTGCTGGCTCCCTTATCTCCGGGCAGCACGACTCCAGGCCAGTGCCAGGTGCTGCGCCCACCCCAGGCGCGCCCTTTGGCACAGGAGCTCCTGCCGGAGCTGCTGCCCTCTTGGGATGTGTGGCTCCTGCTCAGCAGGGAGATCCAGAAAGAGCTAGATAGCACTCGCAGTGAACCTTGCCAACAGACTGGCTATGTTTTCACAGAGCGCAGGGGACTCTGCCTGCTGTCTTGGTACTAGATGAGCTAAGTTTTGACAAACTTCACCAAAAGCTTTTCCGTAAAGATAGAGAGCAGCAACACCCACTTTTATTGCCTGGCAATCAAATTAGTAGCAGACACAAGAGTATTGGCTTAATAGGTGCATGAGGCTATAAAAGGAAACAATGCTCTGAAAAGTAACAGAAGTTACTGCTCCCCGAACTTATTATTCATTTCTCACGAGTGATTTGTGGACAAAAACTACACTAATTAAAACTCAAAGAAGAAGAAGAAAAGAAAACCTTGAAGAGTTCATGACTTACTCATTTGGGGAAATTATTCAAAACAGAGGCATTAATGACCACTGACTAAGTGTCATTACCACTGAGTGGACTTGTTGACAACAGAAACTCGCCTAAGAAGAATGCACTCCTTGAACCGTCCCAATTCATCCCAAGTGCCTCGGCCTGAGCTTTGATTCACCCCAGGTCTGCAACTCAACATGCCCATTGTTTCTGGCCTCACAAGGGCTCATTCTGTTCCCAGGGACAAATGGCTTCATTACCAGAGGGCTTTGCTCTAACAGCTCGAACCTCCTTCAGAGGGGCCTGAACCCTGAAACGGGTACAGTGCTCATCGGCGGCCCCATCTGCTACCCCTTCTCCAAGGTCAGAAAGAAACGCACAGTTCACATCTGACATCTGGGCGCAAGGCTCTGTTCTGAGTGATGAGATCTTATTAACTGAGGTCATGTCAGCTGCGTAAGAACCACAAAGAGCCCCCTGGCATGCTGGCAGTGGGGTGGGGCCAGGAGTTACTGAAGAGGAAGGGAAGTGGGGCGAGAAGGAAGCCCAGAGTCAAAGCTTCTACACCATGCTGGTTGACATCCTAGCGAAAGAGAACTACTTATCACATAAAACAGCACATTTAAAAATCCTCACGTCATTGCCGCTATACAAGATGCTGTTTTGGGAAATTACCTAGCACAATGCTAAGAACACGGGCCCTTAATAATGGTGTGTGTGTGTGTGTGTGTGTGTGTGTGTGTCACAGCTCTCCTGAGCGCTGGGGAAGGGAGAAGTACTTTCCACTCCAAAAGTTCCGGAGTCCATCAGGTCCGGGTTCCAAACACAGCTCCACCACCAAGTGGCCGTGTGGACGCCTAATTCTCAGAGCTGCAGTTTCCTCACCTACGTGCAAACACTAAGATATCCTGCGTCACAGTATTGCTTCGAGAAACTATCAAGGATCTATTAGACCTCAGTGTCCGGCAGAGTAAACACTCACTAAATATCAACTCCCTTCCCTTAGAAGCCTCTCCTCGAACATGGAGGACACTGGTTAGACAACAGTTTAACTGCTGGAAGTGCTCAGCAGGTCACAGAGACTTGGCTATCACACGCAATCAAAGATTAAGCAAGGCTATTCAGGAATGGATGAGCTCACTCGGGTCAGCCTCCCCGGTGGGCTTCTTGGGTGGGTCCTGGTCTTCCTACCTCCCCACTGCCTACCCTATTGCCAAACTCAACTGTGAGACAAATTAGCACGGAGGCCAGAAGCAGAATCTACTCCCACGCGCTCCTCTCACCCCCACCCGACCCTGAATACCACCAAAGAGAAATGCCTTTTGAGAAAAGACTGACACAAAAAAGCTTTGGGGGAGATGGTTTAGAACGAAACAATCATTCTGAATGAGAATAAGAGACAAGCCCCTGATGAGTCCCAGGGGCCCCATGAGCTGCACCCACCTGCGCCCCACCAGGCTCACAAATGCTTTGACCCAACAGGTGGAAAGGCAGCCCGTTAAGAGACGAGGCTTCTGCAAAGTCTTTCCATTTGACTGGAAAATGAGCTCACTGATGTGCCAGCTGATCTCAACCCCGGCTCCTCTTCTGTTTAATGGAAAAATTTCAACCTCAATATAAAACCTCTATGTGTCTGGCCTCTTGCAGAGCCTCAGGACTCTGCTACGACCTCTTGGGTGACCTGGGTCTTAATGAACATGCCAAATGCCCACCGTCCTGGTCGGCAAGCTTGGCTCAGGGTCAGACCTGCAATCAGGCTGCTCTTTCGGAGGAGAAAGGCTATGAAACTTCGGGAGAACAGAAAGTGGCACACTCGGGTCTCGCACAATGGTCCAGGCCAAATTTAGGGCAGGATTATTCAGGGAGTCATGCGCTTAAGTTCACAAAACACAGCTCTCTGTCCGTCCGTGCTACAACAATCCCCTATCTACTGCACCGAATTCTCACACCCACGCCAGCACGGCTGGAATGAGGCTTTTGTTCTTCTGTTTGGAATAGGGAGATAACAGGCTTTGGTCTCCCCAGCCAAGTTTGCTAATTACTACTGTAGTAGAATAGCCAGGCTACGCAAGGCTGACTGACTGGCTTTCCTGTGGATCCAAGAAAAGTCCTCAGGCCGGTGGGACAAGGGAAAATCAAGTCTGTGCTCTGTACAGCGTCCCAGGGTGGCCATGTCACATGTGCAAGGAGAGGCACCTGCTGGGACAACATCCACATCAAAGGGGAAACAGATCCTCCTTGTAGATCTTGTTAACTGTGGGGGTTCCAGCACAGGGCCCCTCAATATGCCATCCGCTGCGATTCCCTGTAATCCCTGCTTCTCCAAAACTCACTTAACGGACATTCCGTGTAAAAGTCTTCTCTCCATAGGCCACTGAATACATTTCCACTCCAGGACAGCTGAGTTCACCTTCCCATCCCTGAAGGTCATGGATAATCTGGACCGTACTCTGAGTTCCAGAAAATGATGCTAGGATACTACAGTCAGAATGCGGAGCAAGGGGAAATCGATAAATGATTTGTCTATGGGAGTCTATATTACACACATACACACATATATAATGTACACATTATATATATATGTATACACACACACACAGACCTCATATTTATTAACTTTTTTTAGTGGATTTTTTTTTTTTTTTGAGAGAGAGACAGAGAGAGAGCATGAGCAGGAGAGGGACAGAGTGAGGAGCCCAATAGTGCAGAGCCCAATATGGGGCTCAATCTCACGAATCATGAGATCATGATGCGAGCCGAAATCAAGAGTCGGACACTTAGCCAACTGACCCACCCCTGCGCCTCAAAGCCTTCATATTTAAAACAACGGTGAGGGGAGGAAGCTGAGCTCAGCTGGGTTTGTACCTATCTTTGGCAGCTTCCTGCTGTCAGTAAGAAGGGAAGGTAGCGGTGAAGCACAGATCACCCCGGGCAGGTCAGGAGAACGCAGCAGAGGTGAAGGAGCAGAGGCAAAGGAGCAGAGGTGAAGGGAAAGGTCTTCACTCCGAAGCGCTCGTCACTAGAGCACGCCACCATTATGACAGCAGCGAAGGCCAGGACGAAGTTTTGAAGAAAGCTAGCTTGCTTGTTCACCTCGTTTCTCTTTTGCTACTTTACTGTGAAAATCGGCAAACACAGACAGAAGCTGAAAAGAATAGACTATGAACACTGAGATTCAACATCGGTATACAACCTCACATTAGCGCTCAGCCTTTTTTTTCTGAACCATTTGAAAACAAGCCACAGATGTCTTGACACTTCAACCCTAAACAGTGTAATACACTTCTAAAAATAAGAACATTTTCCTACAAAACCGCGATAAAATTAACACACCCCAAAAAACTGACAATACTTCCCTTATAACCAAAGCCTAGTCCACACTCAAATTTCCCTATCCTGACCCATTTTTTACAGCTGTTTTCTTAAAACCATGACTCAGTCGATACTCATGCACTGCATTTGGTTTTCTGTCTGTAGTTTCTTTTAGTAAAAAATAGTCCTTTCACCTCTAACCGTTTGCATTTTTTCCCTTGACACTTTTTTTTTTTTTTTGAGGATACCAGGCTTTGTCTTCTAGAATACCCAACGATGTAGAGTTGTCTGTTTCCTCATGATGTCACTGAAAGTTGTTCTCTATCCCCTGCTTTATCGAATCGAGGTTAACTCTAAAAGCTAGTTTAAAGTCGCCTTAAATATTTTCGGTGAGACTCCTTCGTAGGTGATGCTGTGTTTGTTATTCCTGCTCTATCACATTGGGAGGGACGATACTGAGTTATACCTCAGAATCGGAATAATTTTATACATAGACATACATGAGATGTGTGTGTGTATTTATACAAATACAAATGTAGAAAGAAAGATAGGGACGCCTGGATGGCTCAGTCAGTTAGGTGTCTGACTCTTGGTTTCAGCTCAGGTCATGATCTCACGGTTTTGTGAGTTTGAGCCCAGCGCTGGGCTTCTCGCTGGCAGTGCACAGCTGCTTGGTATTCTCTGTCTTCCTCTCTCTCTGTCTCCCCACACCTGCGCTGTCTCTGTCTCTCTCAAAATAATTAAAAAAAAAAAAAAAAAAAAAAGACAGACAGACAGACAACATGCCCAGGGTCCTCTGTGGCCCTGAACACTCAGAATTCTGGTGAGGGAGCATGCAGAAGGCTGGCTCAGCGGGCTCTGTATGCTTCCGAGAGCTCGTTGGGTAAGTTCTGAAGTCCTAAAACGTGCCATCCCGGAAGCTTAAAGTTCTTTACTTTAAGTAAAAGGGATTTTACTTCTAAGACACATTCACTGTGTTTCTTTGAAATGGAACCACATCTTATCTACAACTTAGGAAAACACAGAAATATCTGCAGACCTGGAGAGTAAGATACAACTCTGAAGAGCCCTTTTCAGGAGGACGGACCTGAGCCAACAGGGCCTGCGTTGTGGTGCTGAGGAAAGCTTTTGCGTGAAAGAACTTCACAGCCCTCTCTCTCTCAAAAAGGACATATCTGGGCTCCCCGAAGCGTCCCTCTGGCCTGGCTCTCTGCCCACCACCTCTGCCCGAGGCCGGTCTGGAGGCAGCACCAGGTGCTAGCAATTCCACACTGAGCAAAGGGCACTGAACCGTGTGAGGTGAGATCGTGGTGTTTTAAGAGCTCTGTGAGGATTCAGGATCAAATCTCAGCTCTGCCACTAAACAGCTGTGGGTCCTGGGGCAGGCGATTTAGTTAACCTCTGCCAGCCTCGGTTTCCTCATTTGTGAAAAAAGAGAGCAATGCCTTCTTCCCCAGGCGGCCACGAGGATTAAAGGAGACAGCATGTGGAGAATCATCTGCACACCTTCCCGTTCACTGTGCTCAACATACGCTAGCGACTGTTAATCATTATCATGTGATTAAATGATAATCTAATACATCATATGAATCACATGATCATATGACTACATAATAAATTTACTACAGTGACCCGTGTCACCCAGAGAATCAATACGCTTCGGAGCAGACTGTAGTTTGCTCCCATGTCACTGGTGGTTTCTTCAGCAATATGGTCTCCGTCCCAGGGTCTTCCGGAAGGAAAGAGGATTAAGAGAGTAGAGTTTATGTGCTTTTGCCTTCCAAAAGTTGGAAGGCCTTCTAGGGGAGGCTGCCTCTTGAAGTGTGGTCCCTGGACCACCCCCCATCTCCTAGAGGGAGCTGCGGGCCACCTGTTTTAAAAACCGTAAGTTCCTAGTCCCCACACACTGAATCAAACTTTCTGGATGCATTACCAGAACCTGCGTTTTTAACAAGCCCCCAGGAGATTCTTTATGTAGAAAAGTCTAAGACTCCTCGGAAGGAAGGCTCGCACTTGGCGAGGTCGCTGGCACCTTGGGGCTGGAGAAGCGGCCAGAGAGAAGAGGCCAGGGAGAGCTGGCTTGGCTCATTAGGATACAGCCAGACGACCTGTCCTTGGCACAGCTCATGAGGTCACAGACGTCACTGGGACAGTGAATCTACAGGGGCAGAAGCTGCTTCCCCGTTCATGTGTTGTCCACTAGTCCTTGCACAGCGTGAATGAGCTCAAACACTCAGGCCCTTCTCCTCGGAGCACAGAAGCAGCTCGCAGAACAGATGGACAGCACTGGTATAGAAAGCTCAGCACTTGGCGTCACTTAAAATAAAAACTCAAGAGCACCTGTGGCTCAGCTAGTTAAGCGTCTGGCTTTGGCTCAGGTCATGATCTCGTGGTTTTTGAGTTCAAGCCCCACAGTGGGCTCTGCGCTAGCAATACAGAGCCTGCTTGGGATCCTCTGTCTCCATCTCTCTGCCCCTCCCCCACTGGTTGGTTCTCTCTCTCAAAAATAAAAAAAAAGTCAGCTACCAAAGGAGGTTTTGCAAATTCTCATTTGCCCTGGATACCCCCTCAAACTCACAGACTAGCGAAATATAAACATCTTGACAATACTTACGAAGAGGGCCCGAAAGCTCTAAGAATTACATTGTTCTTGGAGTTACAGTCTCGACATGCTCAAAGCCTCCAGCTGTTGCCACCGTCCTTTCCTCACTACCTCCCCCGTCTCAGCTCTGCCCCTCCCCCCGGGAAAAGTCACACTGTGCTTCTCAACAGGGACGATTTTGCCCCCTCTCCCTTGTAGGGGACATGTGGTCATGTCTGGAGACATTCTGGGGTGGTCACAACGCGGGGTGGGAGGGGGTGTGTGCTGCTGGAGGCTAGTGGGCCAAAGATGCTACCAACCAGCCCGCGGTGCACAGGCCAGCCCCACAAAAGGGACAACGGCAGCAGTGGGAATGGGAGTTTTCTAGAAGCTTCCTGCCTATAGAACAGTGTTTACATTTGGAGGCGCCACATGAAACGGATTGCTAATGCCTGTAGTATTTACGAAGGTCTGTCCTAGTGAGTAAGCCATGTTTTATAATCTGGATGGACATTCACAGTGTTTACGACATTACATACATTTTTAGCTGTTTTCCTGAATTTCTGTTTAAGGTCCATGCGAGTCTGTGTGTCCAAGACGGCAAGCTGACGGGACATGGATTCCAATCTCCCAGAGGGAACACAGGCAGGGACAGTGCCCTTGACCCTGCCTCTCCGGGGGCCCTGACAGTTTGTTTGGACCACACACAAAAAGTCCGCTATTGTTTTCAGTCCTCTCTATTCACCGTTATTAAGAGAGCAGGAGGTCATTTGCTGCTAACTTTCTTTACACCTCCCTGAAGGTCTCGGACTACCTCGGAAAACTTTAAAGTTTGACCACATGTCCCTGACTTCTCTCAAATTCTCTCATCCAGAGTTGGGCTGTCCACTAACCCAGGCTCACACGGCCACTCCAAATGCCAGGACGTCTCAAGGAACTTCCCGAGAAGACCTGGGTAGCATTCAAGCATTCCATTTACTACTATGTGACCCCGGCCTGGCTCCCTCTACAAGTCGCCTTCCTCTCGGGCTGGACTGCTCAGCAGGCTCCGCTGCCTGATGGACCCTCTAGGGCAGCAAGGACCCTGCCCCTCCAAAAGCAACTGAACAAGCCTTTTTTTTTTTTTTTTCTAGGCTTGGAGCACCCTGTGAGCTCTTGCTCACTGTCAGGCTTGCCCCTTAAGCCCCTGCTCCGGGCCAGTCACATAGTCCCTTCTCGTATCTAATCCACCTGCTTGCCAGGCACCCATTTCTAGAGATGCCACTTCTCCACTTCCTCCCTGAGGCGTCAGAACCCACAGGGCGCTGGTCTCCTTGCCTGGTCCTGTTTTCTAGATGATCCATTCTGCAAGACTTCTGAAGTCCACCAAACTTATTTCATACTTTTTCCTTGGACAAACCTCATCATCTAAAAATCTTTAGAAGCTAAGTCTTTCTTTACTTGTCTTCTACTCTGTCAAACAGGAGGGAATGAAGAACCAATCTCCGAGGTAGACAGTGAAGTCCGATGTAGCTCACATCCTATAAGCCAGGGGTCATATGCTTATGCCCTGAACATACTGTGGGGTCCAAATGTTTTCGATTTGTTTCAATGGAATTAGAACTTGAATTTCAAGAGTTGCCTTTTAATGTCGCTGTGGTATATAATTTTAAACTGAAGGTGTTTTTCAAGATCAGAATGAATTCTGTGATAATAGGCAAAATATAAGTCTTAAAATGAGTTTCATTAGTTTTTTCAGGACCAATAAGAAAGTAGAGTGTCTTAATGGAGAAAAGTAACAAAGTACAGAGAACAAAGAACTCAGAAGAACTTATACATAAAAATCAAGATATATAACTTCCTTCCTGAACACCCAATGAACACCAGAGGCTCCAAGTGCCCTCTGTTTAAGTGCCTCAACTCTGAGAATAAATAACCCTTAGGGAACAGGCTTCTGGCTAGTCTAAGTGGACAGCTGGACAGCCTCTCCCAGCACTGGGGAGCACAGGCATTCATTCTTATAGCAACTGCAGCCTTTCTAGTGCCTTCCGTACACAGGCTGAAAGAATCACTACTGTTCCCCAGATACAATGCCATCGGCCAGGTTCCCTTCCAACAGTTGAAGAAAAACCAAACATGATAAATGGAGAAGATGGTGCCATCTGTTACTTCTGAGTCTCTCACACCAACTCAGAAACCACCAGAAACCCAAGAATCAACTAGAACAAGAGTCTCATTCTGACAGGAAGCTTCTGTGAAAGCTTTTGTGGAAGACTTTTGTGTATTATTCCCTCAAATATACTGTCTCTCTTTAGAGGAAGGGTCTGTTTTTCTACCTGGTCGACATCAAGCCTGACCACGGGACTGGCTTCAGCCAATCCAGTGTGAGAAGTGACATGTGCCACTTCTAAGCAGACGAGTGCACGAGCCGGTGCCTTATTCTCCAGCTCCCTTCCCTCTCCCACGAGATCAAATAAATCCCAGAGGCCTCCGCATCGGCCTGGGTCCCTGGGAGCATGGAGCGGGGGCCCTCATTCCCTGATAAACACGCAGTGTGGGCAAAACCCAAACGTTCCTGACACTGTAGGGTCACACCATGACCCGATCTCTTTGGAGGCGAGGCCTCCTGGTGGGATCCGAGTGCCTGCCTGTCCTTACTCTCTCTGGCACCAGTGAAATTCTACCTCACCGTCCTCTACCATACACGTGCCAAAGAACTTTCTGAAATTCAACAATGAGAAATGAGAAACATTCACGCTCGGCGACTATCTCAGAAGTACTCACTGTACGATTTGGGGAGGTAGTAAGCTGCTACAATACAGATTTTCCTCTCACATATTTATTTTAGGGTTAATAAATGGAAGTACTAAGACAGAAGAAAAATTCCCTTTTGAATAAATGCAGACACTTACAAAGTGACTCAGAGGGCCAGCTTGAAGAATTACTTCCTCATCAGGCGCTTCTCGGGGCCTCTGAGCCCAGAGCCCTGACTCACTTGGAGCTGCCTCGGCTTTCCTTTCTCTGCTTCTATTTCTTCCACCCTTGGGGTGGCTCCGCCCATCTTCTACGGCCACTGGCTCGGACTCCAGCTAGGAAGTCTGCTCTCTTAGCACAAGTGAGCTCTGAGCTTTGCCTGAGGGGGAAGGTTGGGCCACAGGACCATTTATTTTTTTTTAATGTTTATTTATTTTGAGAGAGAGAGAGAATCCCAAGTAGGTTTCACACTCAGCACAGGAGACCCTTGCAAGACCAGCTGGTAGTCTCTTTTGCCAAGAGACCTGGCAAAAACCAAGGTGAGGGCCGCCCAGAGGCCTGTCTGCAACAGGCGTCAGGACAGGTCTTTCCCAGGAACTGGAAACCACAGGGCTGGAGTGAGGGTGTCAACTGACAGAGGGGACGAGAGGCCCTTGAGGGCACTGGTGGGCAGGACTGAGACCCTGAGCTTCTAGCTGTGGAGCAGGAGTAATGGCCGCCCGGATGCATGACAGCCCAAGGGGAGAGAGGGAATAGTCAGTGATGCACGAGGCGGAAGCAGTGAGCCACGGGGGGACAGCCATGACCACACTTTAAATTTTTTCCCATAATCTCTACCATGAGCATCAGAATATTCCTTCTAGGAATCTGGTCACTTCAGAGATACCATCTGGGTGCAGACTGGTGGCTTCTATAAGGAAGACTTTCAACAACTAATGAGAATATCTGTCACTTGAAAAATGAAGTCGTGGGGCTTCTGGGAGGCTCAGTTGGTTAAGCGTCTGACTCTTGATCTGTCATGAGTTCAACCCCGCGTTGGGCTCTGCACTGGGTGTGAAGCCTACTTAAAAAAAAAAAAATGAAGTTCTTGTTTTAATTTAGGTATTGTCTCTTTTGGAACCAAGTCTTTTTTTTTTTTTAACAGCAATATGGTATCATTTTATGAACTCAGTAAACAGCGCTAGACATAAATGTTAATCTGGAAATAGTCACCGGTAGTTAAAAAAAAAAAAAACAGCAAAAAAGTTTTCCTTTCCTTGCACCCCCACTGGCCTTGAAAATCTCAGTCACTAGTGTTACTGACACGAGAAAACGGGACAGGTTAATGTTCAAGCCGGGCCTTTGTGCCAAGGTTCCACCGGCCACTAAGCAGGTGATGGGCGTGAGCCAAAGTGCCAGAGAAACCTCATCCTAGAGGCCAAGGGGAAAGGCCGGCTCCGGGACTCAGAGGAGAGGTTCCCACTGTCGGCGCCGACTCCAGCCAGGAACCCCCCGAAGGGCCCGGGTCAGGAGCGGCTCAGCACAGCGGCCAGCTTCCCCCAGAGTCCCCGTGAACCAGCGCGGCGCGGAGCTGCCGGCCGCCGTCCCGCTTGCTTGCAGAGCGCTCAGTGCAGCGACGTGTCTCTATTTACCCGCTAAAGGGCTACTACTAGTGAGCTGGGCCTAAAGACGCAAGACAACCCGTATCTTTAATAACCAAGAGGCTAATAATTTTCAATTCACCCTGAGACCAAGACATGGCTCACCTTCTTCTTTTCAAACCTTTTATAGTCTCACTGAAGTCGCTTCTGTTTCTAACCGATATTGCTAAGCAGGAGAATTTTATTTTTTGTAACGTTTACTTATTTATTTTGAGAGAGAGAGAGAGAGAGAGAGAGAGAGAGACACCATGTGAGCAAGAGTGAGCAGGGGAGGGGCAGAGAGGGAGAGAGAGAATCCCAAGCAGGCTCCACCCTCAGTGCAGAGCCCACAACCAGGACATCATGACCTGAGCCAAATCAAGAGTCATACACTTAACCAACTGAGCTACCCAGGCGCCCCAGAATTTTAAAAAGTTTTTGAATGAGTTAAGGAAAAGGGCCCGAGTCTATCGTAGAGTACGCTCATGTTTCCAAGGGCAATCCTGAAATGTTCAAACTCAGTTTTTATTGCCTAACTCACATCGATGTTGGCTTTTTGAAGCTGAAGATACGACCTGCAGCCTAAGGTCTGAGCCACCCTATCCTGTGTGCACACACTTCCTGAACGCCTCTGAGCTCGGAGACGGGACTGACATCGGCCTGAAGCTTCATGCACCGAACACACATGCCGTAAAGAATAAAAAGTACAAGGCGGGTGTTCACAAACATGGCTCTTTATAACTCTGTGTATCAAAACTCTCCCCTCTCTAGAGCCTTCCCCCTCTCATATATTTCAGACCCATGAATTATACTGTGTGGTCAGGAATGTGCACATACAGATGTATTTGTAACATTAGATTTTTTCAAACATCTAAAAACGCAGCGAGACAGATCTGCACGCCGCCTCCCCATCCAGGCCGTGAAACACCGTCCACTTCAGTGGTTCCACAGCCGGAGACCAAGCCACCAGGCATTCTTCAACATTCCCTAATGAGAATGCCAAATTCAAAACCATAAGCAGGTTTAGACTTTCTTCATTCATTAACCAGAGGAATTCCCCAGATATTTAGAATTCAAACTGTTTTGAAAACAGATGGGCTTAGGCGAAGCTCCCAAAGGGATGCCCACTCTTCGAGGAAAAGTATGCTCAGTATACAGCTGCCAGCGGCTCCTGGGAGCTGCAAAGACAAAGAGGTCCTCAAACGCAGGCACGGTCTCGGCCTGTATCACCGAACTGGCCTAACGACGGAGGACTGTGCCCGGCGGAGGCGGCCCAATGAGCGTCCCGCACTGCGGCCTGGATGGAGTCAGTGTGGACTCAAAGTTCAAGACGGTCAGAGAAAACTCCCTCTTTTGGAAGTCTGAGTCCTTGTACTTGATCATATGATCTAGTACTTTCTTTCTAGAAACAGGGATTTATTGTTACTGTTTCTAACAATAGCGAGGCATAGTGAACAGAGACAAAGTTCAACTGGATGTCTCAGAAAAGAGAGTGTGTGTCAGAAAACCAGGCTGCTTAAAAACAAAAGCACAAGTGCTCTCCTAGGAGAAGACACGCTCCAGCCCTCTGTTCCCAGCTTCCCCCCCGTGAGGGCCGAGGAGGTGGACAAAGAGGAAGCCTGTCCTGGTTCACACACGTCCAGTGCCGTGGACTCCAGGCGGCACAGTGGGCTCCCGCCACCATCCTCCCCGGCATGCGCCCGCGGGAGCGTATGACTCACTGAGAGCCCACATGGCTCGGTAAGAGAAAGGTGCTAGGCAAGAGAGCCTGGGGGAATCCGTGGAGGAGAAAAAACAGACCGTATCTGGTTAGATAAGAAAACGAGCATCCCTGAGATGCTAGAACATACTTCACGGAGGTTGTAAGAACAGACTTCATCCCAGCACAGCATTTCCCACAGCCCCGATCACTGCTGGACTCATGAGAAGACACCCACATACCGCAGAGGAAGTTCTTTTCTTCTCATCCGACGCGCCAAGCTCTTCCAGGAGCAGAGGGGCTGATAATTCAGGGCTCCGGCATAAAATGTGGGCTGGACAGTGTTTGGCAGAAGGTCTCTCAGGCTTCCGCACAGGGCGAGGGTGGACTCAAGAGTCACCGTCTCAAAGTTCCTACAACCCTGGCTGCTCCACCCTTCCAGACCACTGAGCTCCCCAGAAAGGCAGCACCAGGGAGTGACTCAGTGTGGAGCCAGACTGCCTGGCTTTGAATCCTGGTCCTTCCACTTCCTAGATGGTGACTCTGGCACAGACCTGCCTCCGTAAACCGGGGTGCCAATAGAATCTACCACATAGGCTGGTTGTGAGGATCTACTAAGTTAAAATAAGTAACAAGCTGAGAAGAGTGCTGGGCGCATGGTAAGTACCCTCCCTGCTGCAGGCTCCAGCCTCCCCGTCCCCCAGTGGGGGATCTGCAGCCAAACAGTCACTTTTGAGGTCATGCCTGACGCAGTCCCTTTGCCATTTGGCTCTTCCTGTTCTAAGGCCCACCTGGCATGCTTGGCATGGTTTCCCTCACCTTCAAATACCAGTCTTTTCCATGTGGGGATCCAAAGCGGGACGGACACAAAATGGAGCTAGGTCTACAGTCAATGCTGTCGCCTTGACTATCCCATTACCTAGCTCTGTGTCTCTGGACAATGAAGTTCACTTCTCTGAAGCGGGGGTCATCAAAGTATCCACCTCACAGGCTGTCACAAAGGATTACAGAACCTGTCCCTGTAAAGGACCGTTTAATTGGAAGCACTCATTAGGGGGTAGGAACCATTACTATTATTATCAGGAACATTGATTTTTCTGCTCTCAAAAGGCTGTTCGTCTCCACACAGCCACAAAACAAATCACCTTTTTGTATCAGTAAAAGTTACTGACTTCAGTAACTACAGAGTGAAGTCTGTCCACTGGCAGAGTAATACATGGGGAAAAGCGCGAGACGGGAAGCCTGGAAAACACGGGTGCCGCTCTAGGCTCTCGCCGACGGCATGTGACCTCGCAGCTCACGTTAACTGTTCTGGCCTCAATGTCTCAGGCACGAAGTCACAGCGATGGATCTGCAGATCACCCCTGTCACTTCCGGTGCCAAAGTCAGTCATCTCAAGCACCAGACCGTCTCTTACTGCCTTCTCCCAGACCAGGGGCACCCCTGGAGCAGGAGGCTCCCCAAGTTCTACTTTTCTGGAGTGGGAGGCCTGCAGGAGAGGGCAGAGGGAAGGCCCCGCAGGTGATGAGGAATGCCAAATGCATTGGCCAAAACGTGGCAGAAGACGGGCGCTCAGGTGGCTCAGTCGGTTAAGCATCCGACTTCGGCTCAGGTCATGATCTCATAGATCGTGAGTTCGAGCCTTGTGTCTGTCGGGCTCTGTGCTGACGGCTCGGTCAAGAGCCTGCTTCAAATTCTGTGTCTTCCTCTCTCTGATGCTCTCCTGCTCATACTCTCTCTCTCAGAAATAAATAAACATTAAAAAAAAATTAAAAATGGTGGCAGAAGAGAAGGTCACATCTGATCAGAGCTCTGGGGCTAAGGGGGCTGGGGGTCACGCCCTTGGGCAGCGCACAGGGACACATCCAAGGGCCATGGTCAGAGGGCTTGAGCTAGATTAGTTCCTCTTCCCATCATCGTCTTGTTTTCTCCCTGGGGTGGGGCAACCCAGCTCTGACCTTTCATTTCCAGCTCCAGGGTGTCTCTCATTCTTGAAACACAGCAGAGCAGTCGCCCCCCCCACCACTCGAGTCTTTGGGCTAACAGCTACAAATGAGGCCCCCTCCTCTCCTTGGCCTCAGAGATGGACCCTGAAACTGGAGAACCCTTACTCAGCTCTGAAAATTCAAGATCATAAAAGGGGACCTTCCTTTTTTTTTTTTTTTTTCCAAATTTTACTTATGAGAGAGAGAGAGAGAGAGAGAGAGAGTGCGAGCCTGAGTGCACAAGTGGAAAAGGGGCAGAGAGAGAGGAAGAGAGAGAGAATTCCAAGCAGCCTCCACGCTGTCAGCACGGAGCTCAATGTAGGGCTCAGTTCCACAACCGGGAGATCATGACCTGAGCCGATACTGAGGTGGAGGCCCGCTGAACCACCCAGGTGCCCAAAGGGTCCTTCCTTTCTCAAATACTTTTGCTTCCTATCCTAGACAAGTAAAATGCTTGATCATGAAGAATTTCATAGCCATATGCCAGAGAACATAATAGCATACAAAGTCTTAGTCATTTTTAAGTATTTACATGTTGGTTTCTTATGCGTTTTGGGAAAAGGGTCCCAGCTGATTCACAAATGCTCCTGAGTACGGATTCTCCCGTTGGAGACGCCGGCGAGAAGAGGCGCTGCTCTTTAAGGAGTTTAGTTTCAGGCAGGAGTCAGAAGTCATATCCCTTTTATTTCAAAACATAAACCGTATGAAACTGTCCTATAAAATTAATGTTTGCTCCTGTTTATTCTCTGTTCTTTGGTGAATTATGAAAGGCAGGCAGTGCAATTCTCTGCTCAGTTATAAACGGGCCCAGAAGGCTGATTTGCATCCATCCAGGGGCACTTATTTCTGATAAGTACTCTTATTAATGATCTAATAAAATGTCTTGTTTTGTTATGATCAACCAAGTGAGTCAAATGATGTTTAAAAATTCAGCACTCCAACCCGACAGCCTGGCAATGAAGCTGCTGAACCCACGTTAATCTAAAGTGATTTCCAATTTTCCTTGGCATTATCAGTGAGATCATGGATGGATGAAAAAAAAAATTTTTTTTTAACTTTTGGTCCCAATGATGTCAAAGGCAATATTTTACCAAGATTCAGCAAAATTTATCTGATTAGAAATGCTAAGCGCAGACAGCAAAGGGCGGGGGGAGAGGCACCGGTAAGACACATCATCTTGCGGCCCACCACACGCGTCCTGAGCTGGCGGGCGGGCTCCAGGCCTGGGCAGGGAACATAAAGCCTATGCCGACAACAAGCACAACACTCACGAACACGTCCAGTTTCACCCCTCTTAACTTCCTGACCTTTGTTCCAAAATGCCATTTAGCGGAGGCGGCCATTCAAAAAAGCCAGGATTGAACCCTATCAGGCATCTGTGATCAAGAAGGAATAAAAATGGCCGTCCGTAAGGCCAGCTACGTGCAGGTGCTAATAAGCTGATAACAGAGCTGTGCACGTGCACAGAAACACCTCCCACCCCCGCAGAGAAACCCGGGGCCCAGATGCTTAACAGGACAGAAGGAATGGATTTCTGAGGTAAGTGTAAAACTGGCCTTATCCCGCAAAAACGGCTCTTCTTTTTCCTGGGTGCCAGAATATCTGATTTCTTGATTTTTCTTCTGCTCTCATCTCATTAAACCCCACCGTTCTTTGGTAATAATGCTCATTAAATCTCTGCTAAAATGAAAGCGTGTAAGGAGTCTCAGGCTGCCAGCTCCCCAAACTGGAGAAGTCATAGTCATATGCATTTATTTACCCTTACCTATCACGGGAATTAGCAACCAAGCACTCAAGTTCTCAAGAGGTAAGGCAGGACAGTTCCCTCTAGAAACAAATACCTTGTTCAAGACGTGATTGTCCGAGGCGTGTAGAGCAGTCCACTGAGACGCGGAGTGGGGAGAGGAGACACGAAGACGCTCACTGCCCTCAAGTGGAATCAAGAAACAGACAATAGAGACTCAGGCCACTGAGGAGCAGGAGCTGAGGACTCAGTACGGTGGGGTGGGCCAGGGTGGGGGCTCTAGTGGAGGGGGAGGAGCTTGAAAAACTAGGATAAGGTTTTATCAGGAAGATAATGACCGGGAAGTAAATCGAAGGGAGAACTGCAGTTGGCGGAAAAGGAGGTCAGGGGGTTTTTCTGCTTCTGCTGGATAACCCGAGATGCACGCATAAAAACACTTCTTAAAGGAAGGCTGAAGGGATGGATCCTGCCAACACCCCTTACATTGTGAGCAAAACAGAAGTGGCTGACCACCCTCCTGGTTTTTTGGTGGATGTAAGTAGAAATGGTGGCTGAAAGGGAGAATGAGATTTAATCCTGGCATATCTGCTAGCTACATAATATGATGAATTTTAAACAAAAGAATTAAATTAACCTATGTTCTAACAGCCCCTCTTCTCCATTCAAATTCACTTGGTCACTGACAGAATTATTTGTGAACTTTTTATAATGATTTCAAGGAACTAGGATGAACTTTTTTTTTTTTTTTCTAATTTATTTTTGAGAGAGACAGAGCACAAGCAGGGGCAGGGGCAGAGACAGAAGGAGACACAGAATCCAAAGCAGCCTCCAGGGTCTGAGCTGTCAGTACAGGGCCCGATGTGGGGCTTGAACCCAGGAACCGTGACACCGTAACCTGAACTGAAAATGGATACTCAACCAACTGGGCCACCCAGGCGCTCTATTATGATGAACTTTAAGTGAGTCTGGGTTTCTCATCCAAATTCTATCAAGAAAGAAACTCCTAGAACACACCGGGTTTAGGCAGTTTTAACAGACAAACATGCTCCATCGGACATCAAGCCCATACTGGTTTTGGAGGCTGGAGGGGGGCACACTCGGCAGGCGTGCTTTGCCCTCACCCACTTCTGCTCCAGAGGGCGGTACCCTCTGGTCCTGAAACACTAGTGCAAGCGGAACTCGATCATTCGAAGCAGCAGCTTGCACATGATGGAATAAGTGTGTGTTTATATTTGGCTCAGGAAAAAAAATAAATGACCACGTTAGGTGAAGAGTTTGTAAATATCAGTGTGATCCCAAAAACAGATTTGCCACCCTTTTTGCAAGCTGTCCCTTCCTGCTAAATTCTCTAGTAGCTCCTGACCACATGGGACATTCTTAGGAAAGGAAGGAAGGGGGCTTCAGTGGATGTGATTGAGAAAAGTGCAAGCTTTCCATCTTATGTAAGACGTACAATTGAATTAGGGCGAGGGGACCCCAATTTCCTCATCAGAAAGAAAGAAAGACTGCAGCAGTCCGGGTGGTAGTGGCCATTCCTCGGAAGCCGTGCAGCCGAATCCAGGAGCCAAGTGGTGAATTGATATCATTTCTGGGTGAAAGATCACATTCATATACCACCCACATTAACTTATGTCTGTTCCCACGCCTGGATCTGAGCCAGGACTGGGACACCAAAATGATGAGTCCTCATCCTCGAAGCAGACCCGGGCTAGCCGGGCGACAGGTAAGTCAGCAGGTGGGCACAGCACTGACTTCTCAGTAGATACGGTGCGCCCTGTTCACCTGGAGGCCGATAAGGCCACAGGGAACAAGGGCTCAACACGTGCCCTGCTCACACAGACACTGTCGCATGAAGCAAAGGGGGTGCATGCAGGAATGAGACAGGAAAACACAGCAGGAGCCATCTAGTGGGGGGCTGGACAGCTTTGGGATTTTGAACTTTGTCCTATACATTTTGAAGAGGGGTCGCTAGGATGATTTCAGCCTAAAAGTGACAAAATCAGGTGTGCATTTGAGAAGACCACTTCCAGGATACCTGCGAGGGTTGGCCGCGTAACAGGAAGGAGTACAACGGCCCTGAGTGAGCGTGTCCGCATATAAGCTTTGCGCACATGCAAGCAGAGGTACACACGGGATCTGCGGGGAGCTGGCGATCCCCAGGACCGCTCAAAGTGGGCTGCTGAGCCCCAGATCAGGGAGACTGCTGCCAAGAAGCCAGGCGGAGCCCATGCTACAGTGAAGTGGTATGGGTGGGGGCGCGGGGCAGTAAGGTGTTTAGGACGCTCTTGCAGTGATCCAGGTGAGAAAAGGTCAGAGTCTGAGCTACTGCACGGGGAGGGGCAGGTTTGAGAGGGACGGTAAGACTCGGACCATAACCGAACATGGAGGTCGTCGAGAAGAGGAGTCCGGATGACTCCCGATTTCTGTCCAACCACCTGCAAGCTTCCATTCCCTGGAGTAAACGGAAGGAGGGACAAGTGGGGTGAAATCCTGCATCCAGTTTGGGTCAAGAAGAACTTGAGATCTCCGTGGACACACAGCAGGCACTCGGGGGGAGAGGGAGCTCCCAGAGTGAGGAGCGCCTGGGGTATGAATGACTCTCCCGCGGTGAGGGTATGGAATAAGAGGACGGGAGTGCCGGGGACGTACCTTTGGGAGCCAACAAAACTGCAAGAGAAACGAGGAGCAGTCCAAGGGGGAAGAAAGAGGAGACCATGTGTCCTGGAAAGTACGATGGAGAGAGATGGGAGGGGGTGGCCATTCGTGTCCTACGAAACAAACATTTGGTCCTAAAAAGCAGTAAAGAGATTCCTGAGCAGGAACTAAAGCAAGTCTCACTGTGGTCTGAGATACACTACATCCTCAATTTGCCAGCCCCAAGCAATTAATTAAATGAAGAAAAAAAAAAGTCCCAAGGAGTAATTTATCGGAGGAGTCATTACAGTGAACAGGCAAGGTCAAGATGAGGAAGAATGCGAACAATACAGGGCTGTAGATGGTGCTGGGGGGCGTGGGGAGGAGGGCTGGAGGGAAGGAAATGAGCTGGACAATGCACAGATGTCTACGTTTTCGCTGCCAGGAGTTCAGACAAACAGGAAGACCTTAAACTTCTCCAACTGGGAGCGCTCGGTTTTGCCTGATGAGCAGAGGGGCTGAGCACATGACTGGAACACAAAAACAGACGGTTGTGATTAAGGCCGTTCCAGAACGTATATGCAGCCTCGTTCACAGAGAAACTTGAGCCTGGCTTACCCTGCGCCCAGACTACGCTCCCTCAGCCTGGTGCTCTTCTCCAGGCTGGTCCACAGGGCTTGGGGGTGCACGGCCTGCGAAGTCAGAGGAGCTGCACCCACTCATGGGACCAAGCAGGCCAACACACGAAATTTCACAATTAAACTTTCCTGCTTATCCAGCAGAGAACCCATGTGCCCTGAGCCTGTTCAGTGAGACCCGAGGAAGAACCATCTGGCATAATTCCCCATGTGAGCCGCTCTGTTCCGAGAACCGTATCACCGCAGAGGGTTAGGAACTGTTAGAAATCCTTTGTACTTCACAAGTTCGGAATTTTATGAAAGATTTTTTTCTTGTAAACAGTTATATACTTTTCTCCCTGTTGAGCACCTACGCAAGCAAGGGATATTTCCTGACGTAAACGAGTTTCAGAACGTGCCTGGGAAGGGCCCTTACCCATCGAGCAGACACGCTCTGCCGTACCCAGGAACAGGGCTCCTTAAGCTCTGCACCTTTACCACTGGGCCTGGATAGTTCTCGGTTGTGAGGGGCTGTCCTGCACGCTGGAGGGGGTCGGCAGCGTCTCCAGCCTCTTCCTGCTATATGCCAGTAGCAGTCTCCCCGCGGTGACAACGAAAAATGTCTTTTGAGGGGCGCTCGGGTGACTTAGTCGGTTGAGCATCTGACTTTGGCTCAGGTCATGATCTCGCGGTCTGTGAGTTCGAGCCCCGCGTCGGGCTCTGTGCTGACAGCTCAGAGCCTGGAGTCTTCTTTGGATGCTGTGTCTCCCTCTCTCTCTGCCCTTCCCCCACTCGTACTCTCTCTCTCAAAAATAAACAAAACATTTTTAAAGAACTGAAAAAGAAAAGAAAAGAAAAATGTCTTTCCATACTGCCAAATGCCCTTGAGGGACAACTTTGCTCAAAAAGGTACCCACTGTGGTTAAGACACAGGGTCTAGACTAAGGTGAGCCTCAGCCGGGGCGATGGCACATACTAGCAGAATAAAGTTGGGCAAGTAATAGCCTCCCTATGCCTCAATTTCTCCAGCTATAAAATGGGGATAATACTACCCACTTCACACGGTTGAGATAAAGAGTAAATGAGGAAATACACGTAAAATGCTTTGCACAGAGCCCAGCACATCGTATACATTCAATAAACGACAGCAAGGACAGTGGTTAAAGGAGAGTTGTATGGGGCACCTGGGTGACAGTCGGTTAAGCTTCTGACTTCAGCTCAGGTCATGATCTCGTGGTTTGTGGGTTCAAGCCCCGCATGGGGCTCTGTACTGACAGCTCAGGGCCTGGAGCCTGCTTCGAATTCTGTGTCTCCCTCTCTCTCTGACCCTCCCCCACACACACACTCTCTCCCTCCCTCTCTCTCTCTCTCTCTCTCTCGAAGATAAATAAACATTAAAGAAAAAAGAGTTGTAGACCAGAGAGAAATAACCTGACGCAAAGTGGAAATGGTAAAAATTAACATTTTTTAGAAACTACTTGGGCCACAAATTAAAGTAAACATGCTGAATTTAGAGATTGAGAGAAGCCTCCCTCAGCCGCCAGCACCCCAGCCCACCCTGACACCTACACACACACACACACACACACACACACACACACACACACATGAGCACCTCCCAGCTCAGTGGTGGAGCGTGTGATACCCTCACGGCCTGGCTTTGGATGCAAGGAGCAGAACACGAGCACAGAGTCCACCAGCATCCAAGCCCTCTCGTGCTTGGCAACAGAGACTTTATCCAGTAGCTGGAGTCTGAAAGAAGCTGTTTGAAATGGTCATCTGACTCACAGAGAATGCAACACTAAACTGGACCCATCTCCTAATTAGCCATTCAAAAACGCAACCAAGCCTTTGTGACACAAAGCCTGCAAGTATATGGCGAAATACCCTCTTCGCCGTTTTTTTTTTTTCTGACCCCTGCTTTACCTGTATCTCAAGAACAGGCAGTTGTCTGTTATGTCACTCAAGTGCACCTGATTTCTCTTTTCTCATTAAAGTAAATGAAATAACCCAGAAGAGCAGGAGGCTTGTGCCCAGCATGTAAGGCTGTACACATTAGCAGTCAGCAATGTGCCCATACATCTACCATCCACGCCGAGGTCTCGTCCACTCGAAATCGCAGTGAGGCGAGTGATTTTTCACCCTGATTTACTATTATGTTGTTGTCACTTGAATGCACTCTAAGAACCAGATGAGGAAAACAAGACAACCCTCCATTCTTTCCGAAGGAAGGCCATGCAGCGTCCTCCGTTTGACCCCAACATCAAATCAAAGACATCACGTGGCATTTACATTCCAGAGTAATTTGTGTAAGATTCAGACTTGTACAGCAGAGCTTGAAAAACAAAATATCTGGCATAAAGAGAGTCCCAACACATAGGAGAGGTCAGACATTTGAATAACAGGCAACAGATATATAGCTGACGTAAAATATCCTAAACCATTTTGACAAACTCCCGAAAGGTGAATGCTAACCTCACTTTGTCAGAATTAATTTGGGAATCAGTCACCCTGCCCGAAGGAGAACTGGACTTCCCCAGCCAACATTTTGTCAAGTCACCGTTTCCATAGTTTGTTGCTGTCAGCGTTCCATCTGAGTAACCAAGTGTTCCTCTCCCGCCTTGGCTGGGAGGACTAACGTGGGGCCAGACGCCTTGGAGACCGAAAAACAAACAGACTCAGTTACTATGTTTTAAACTCAGTTCTGTCTGGAAATCAGGAAGCAAGACTCTGAAGATTGAGCTTCGGGGAAGCTCTGAATGCTGGTGAGATTCTTTTTTCAAAAGTTCAGATGAGAAGTCGCCGAGAGCTTAGAAGGGAAGAAGGCTAACAGATGCCAATGTGGATTGCCTCCCGGGCGGCCCAGTCCACCTCCTCCGATTGGGATAATTTTTAATTCCAAAGGATCAGAAAGTTGGGTCAGTGTCCTGGTTCGTTATTTCCACCTGAGCCTCTGTGTTTCCACATTTTATGCACAAAGTCTCTGCCTAAAAACTGATCTAGATAGCCAGTGTACTTCTAGTGGGGCTAAGGAATGGAGGATTTTAGAGTTTTACTTCATTCACATGGAGAGAAAGGGAAAAATATCATGAAATTCTCAAATTTCCTTATTACAAAAGTCTTTCCCATCAAAAGAGGAACTGAGAAATGTCATTCAAACGGAAAAATCAGCGATCTGTCCCTACTCCCTCCCACTCTAACTTTATCTATTCACATACACAATGTTTCCTGAGCTGCCTGGATAAGAACGTGAGGTCTGCAACACCTCCAGTTCTGAGTCCTGAAGACAGTAAGCAACGGACGCGAGCTGGGATGACAAAGAGTAACATCCAGTATCCACCAATCTCAACGTTTCCCTTCTCTTGTTTCTCAGTTCTGGTAACTCTGTTTCTCCATTTTCTGGACTGGACAGCCCCCCCGGGACTTTTCATTCATTATAGCTGATCTCTGAAGCACAACCAACTGCCTAAAACTGGATCTCTTTTTAGAGCAAATGTGTTCCTGAAACAGAAAGTCCTGAAAAGTTTGAACCAATACACTTCATGTG